>OW386288.2:37948740-38573072 GCA_936432065.2 Rutpela maculata | reverse complement strand
GCGACCTTTGACCTTGAATATCTTGACTCGCGTACACGAGATTCTATGAGACTTTTGAGCCAACCTACAAAATGCCAAAACAAAGATTTATACAAGTTTATAGCTTATTATCTTTCATTCCGAGGTTTACCCTTTTTTTATCCATTATGACTGGATTATACGTATCATTTTTTCTGAGGAAAGTTCATAAAAAAACAAATGAGTAGGATGACATACTCAGATTTTCAAATATAAATCCACCCTTTTAATGTTTTCGACAACCAAAATATAATGCTGAATAATGAACGTAATTCATAGGTAAAGTGCCTGTGTTTAAAGGTTTAATTTTTGCACATAATTTGTTACAGTACATCGCAGGGTGTTTCCCGTGACTATGTTAGAACTTTCGGAAGGGAATCCCATTGTAGACCATGTGCCAGACCTCCTAAAGTCATTATAATTTGGGGGGACTGAATGAAACTTTTACCACCTGTTTCTGGGCTCATGTGGAGCAAAAAAGTTGGGGAGGTAGCTTTCAAATATGGCGGCCATTCAAAATGGCGGCCCGACTGCGAATCTTTAAATTCAATTACCTCGAGATCAGGTGGAGCAATCTTGAATTTATTTTTTTCTAAATGTAGGTTAATGAATTGACTATATTTTTGTTCGTAATGTTTATGGCCAAAAAACTAGTATTTATCGGTCAAAATTCGAAAAAACTAAAAATTGGGTTTTTGAAATTTACGTTTTGCTGCTTATTGGACTAACGGTTGGGTATATCGAGAACGTGTTCTAAATAAGAATTTTAAAGCAACATCTCACCTTTAAAACGCAAAAAAGAAATTGAAGATCGGATCAATAGAACCCGACATTTCGAGATTCAAAATGAACGGGGCGGGGTTGAGCATTAATACTGTATTTTAAAATAATAGGGTTTATCTATCTGTCCGTATAATTTTGTAATGGAGCAATGTCTTCCTTTTGGATGAAATATATAGACCTAGTGGAGCTACTTCTCGCTTTTCTTCGGGCTAATCAGGAAGGAAATTGGTTTCTGTTCTTAGCTGTCATTGAAAAAATGGTGCCTTGGTGTTTTGCACTGGATACGGTGAACTACTCACGCTATCTATCATACACTTCATTGAATTAACGAAACTGGATAAGGATACCATACTTTGTAGATGGAGGTTTTTCAGTACAAGCCATCGAAGAGACTGTGAACAAAGACACCCAAACTGCTGGAGGTACTAAGTTTATAAAAGCAGGCCGTAGCACGGTACTCCGTTAATGCTGAGCTCAGAGCTTATGCAGTAGGAAACCTCCGCAGCGTTCTATCATCCAGCGAAACAAATCACTGCCATCCTGACCTCCGAAGCTCACGGATAATTAGAGATGAGAAAGATGTGACAGGTCTCACAGAACTTCTAGCCCACGATTGGATGAACCCCTAATCCCAGAGATATTGTACATTTATCTACTGGAATATGTGTTGATGAATCAACAGCTTCTGATCTCATTAATTCGGAAAACAAGGAGTAAATAGCGTATCAAGAGTTCACGGTTCGCCTAGCCAAAGGAGAAGGATTTCATAATCCTATTAAGAAAGTGGGTCTCAAGATAAGTAGACCAAAGACGAGCAGAACGACCAAGGTTGGAAACAGAGAAGTAATCATCCGATGCGACCGAAATCTATTCAGCAAAATGATTTATATCGCAGAAAATAAAAAACTTGACATGAAAGAAGTGTTCAAATATCCTCTGACGCCGTTTTCATGAACTCTGGCAAATGTTGATGGGTCATTAAAGAAACCCTGCAAATCAGTGTGTGCCCATCACTTCATCAATACATCACCCCTGCCAGTCTGCCGGAAAAAGATTCGGCCTGCATAATTGATACAATGGCTGTACTTCAGTCCATCAAAGGAGAACAAAAAACGTTTGACGATTTGACAACGAGTTTTCTCAAGCAGATTTTGAATATAGGTAGGAGTTGGTGTGGTATTGACATAGTATTTGATGAAAAAAGAGGAACCGCTGAAGGTATGAAATTCAGTGAAATCAAAGGTGGCCACAAAGTGGTTTGTTGGAGGAAGCTGTTAAAGAGCAGTGAAAGCAAAAATAAAATTTAAGAACATGATTGGAAACCAAGAAATTTTCGTAATAGTTGGTGAAATATGCTTCAGGATCACGTCTACTGGGAGCGAAACTGCTTCTGAGCTGTTCTGCACTCAAGAAGAAGCTGATTCCAGAATGATGCTGCATGCAAGAAACGCGGCTACATCATATGAATCAGTTCTTTACTTTTCAAACGATACGGATGTATTAGTTTTGGCCGTAGGTTTATGCAAAACCATAAAAAGCAAAGACTTATGTATTGTGAAGAGAAACAAAAGTGTTTTAACAGTTATTCAAGTTTCTGCCTTAGGGGAACAGCTTGTTACAGCTCTCATCGGGTATTATTGCTGGTCTCGCTGTGATACAGTCAGCGCTTTTGTTGGCCAGGGAAAACTTAAAGGATTTCAGCTTTTGTGCAAAAAGGAGCAAAGATTTATTGAAGCGGTCAGCAAGTTAGGCAGAGATTGGGTGCTGTCTAATGATCTTGATGACACCATAGAGGAATTCGTTTGCCAGTTATATGCCCCTAAATGCAAGGTGTTGATGAGCTGCGTTATCAGATGTTCAGAGAGAAGGAGGGGCAAATTGAGAGTTTCCAAATACCTCCTTGTAAAGACACCTTGAGACAGCATAATAAACGTGCCAACTGCCGGAATTTGGCTCAGAAACCTGGAAACCAGATCAATAATTCCTTTGCTCATGGGTGGGAAAAGGACATTTCTGGTAACTTATGCGTCAAGTGGATCGAAGGCTTGCCAGCATCGGAGTTCGTACTATCCTTTTTGCGGTGCCAGTGCAAGAGGAACTGTGTACCAGAAACTTGCTCGTGCTTAGCAACTCAAATCCAATGCACCCAGAGCTGTGGGTGCAACGGACGTACCAAAGCAACAATAGATGGGGAAGAGTACAATTACAATAGCTGCAATAGTTACTCTAATGAAGAAGAATAAATTCAAGTTTATTAATAATATTAATAAGGCACTTTTATTTCTCTTAGTTGTTCACATATCCCTCTGTTGCTTTCAAATATGGCTCGTCGCCTCGTCTCGTCTCACGGTGCTCAAAGCACCGAGCGCTTTGTCAATGCGCTCAACCCCGCCCAGTCTGTTTTGAATCTCGATATCTCGGGTTGTGTTCATCCGATCTTCAATTCTTTTTTTGCATTTTAAAGGTGAGATGTTTCTCTAAAACTCTTATTCCGAACATGTTCTCAATATACCCAACCGTTAGTCCAAAAAATAGCAAAACGCAAATTTAAAAAAACCTTATTTTTCGTTTTTTGAGTTTTGACCGATAAATATTGTTTTTTCGGCCATAAATATTAGGAACAAAACTATAGTCCGTTCATTCACCTACATTTAGAAAAAAGAAATTGAAGATTGCACCATCCAATCTCGAGATAATTGAATTTAAAAATTCATAGTCAGGCCGCCATTTTGAACGGCCGCCATATTTGAAAGCTACCTCCCCATGATGGACCCCCCCGAATTTTTTGCTCCATATGACCCCAGAAACCCGTGGTAAAGGTTTCATTCAGTCCCCCCAAATTATAATGGCTGATATCTGGCACAAGGTCTATTGGTCTTGGCAAAAATAAGTCCAAAATCGTATACTACAAAACGTCATAAAGCTTTCATTAACGAAAGAAAATACTAAAATTATTCGGAGAAATCCATTTTTTTGACAATATCTCTAGACAAAATTATGAAATGTGTCTTGCGATTGTCAGTCGTTGTGACATCCCATCATGTTGTTCTGGTAAAAAGTAAACTTCAGGGCTCTTCAAATTCTGTTGAAAAATTCTTGACCGTTTAATAATACAGAAGAAAGATCTTTTGGTAAATTGCAATGAAATGTATCGGTTTTTCAAAAAAAACGTGTTTATTATATTAATGTACGAACGATACTTAAATCGAATTAGAAAACTCTGTAAAAAACTTCTCTCCCTCTTGCTCTCTCTCTCTTTGGCAAATTTGACTTTTGACGTTTTTCACGAAACTTAAAGCAGATTTCTTTTTTTGGCAATTAGGAAGTTTCCATTTTTCTCATTTTCTCGTAATAGAGTGAGCCGCCAGACCTACGTCATTTTAGCAAAGCTAATATTTTGACAACAAATAGTGTAATATCTAGTTAAGAACGTATGCGTATTTGCTAGTTTGAAAACGGGGCCCTTTTGCAGAAAACAGGTATAAAAGGTACATACAAATTTTACTCAGTACGTTAAAGTATGATAGCTGGATTATTTTACAAGTGACACGCTAACTACATGGTATAAGCGTCAACCTCCGAAACTTAAGGTCCGAGGTTCGATCCCTGAGCGTACTCAGTTTTTTTTTCAAATATACGTACTAAGAAAAAAAAGTTATGGCCAAAAATAATAAATATTTCCCTATCGGTGGTCTCTTTCTTGGTAATCGCCACTTTAAGTTAATATTTGTTGAAAAAAAAGCTCAGAACGCTCAGGATCGAACCTTGGACCTTAAGATTCGGAGGTTGATGCTTACACCACGTCGTTAGTGTGTCACGTGGAAAATAAACCAGCTATCATACTTTAACGTACTGAGTAAAATTTGTATGTGCCTTTTGTACCTGTTTTCTGCAAAAGGGCCCCGCTTTCAAACTAGCAAATACGCATACGTTCTTAATTAGATATTACACTATCTGTTGTTAAAATATTAGCTTTGCTAAAATGACGTTGGTCTGGCAGCTCTGGGATCTTGGACTATAATAAATAGTCGTAAAAATCTCGAAAATATCTGTAAATTTTTTTTTTATTATCTCTATAAATAAAAAAGTTAGCGCTCATCTGGGTTGAGGCTCGATGACGTCACAGTACATGATTCCGTCAACAGCGAGCTGGCGCGGGCACCGGAAGTTTAATTCATTCTGTGTTTTTCTTACCGGACACAGCGTAAGATATTTTATGCCTTAAATAACAGCTATTTGTATACTGTGACGCCACAGTCTAACGCGAAGTGTTCAAATAAGGAATTAAATAAGTTCGTGAGTTTTTTCAGATATCGAGATGATTTTTTGTTTGTTTGACTAGTTAACTGAAAGACTACTAAATGAGGCTGAATGTACATGATAGTTCTAAAATAGGAAACCGCCAAACTGCCTAATTGTGTTAATCATATGGCAAATATCATTGTTTCGAGTAATATTTGTTTCTTAATATAGAACATAGAATTTCACCCTATGTATTTTTCATAAAAAATTTATCAGAATTCTTCCTTGATAATTAGAAGAAGGCTACCTGCCAAATATTACTTTGTCTTAGTTAAATAGTTTTTAAACATGGCGTCAACACACTGATAAATAGACAGACGAATGACTTTAATTTTCATAGTCTAGATAAACACCCAGTAATTTGTCATAGTAATTATTTCACGATTATAATACTTCCTTTCTGTAAGCGAAGGATATAAAAAATCTGTAAATGTATTTGCATAAATTTCCTCTTTGTATTTGATGCCTTTAATTTATCAATTACTTTTTCTATTGGGAGACCACCTTGTATATTTCTTTAACCAAAATTATTAAATTTTCTTTCTTAACCACATCCCAAGTACTATTTTCCTGTCATTTATTTTTTTTAATATAATCATTAAAAGTATGGTTCTTCCTTGTGTTAACTACAGGCAAAATGTTATTGTCCTCCATCGTATTTTTTCATTAATAATTTTTAGTATCCAACCAATATAATTTTTATTAAAAGTTTATCAGGTTTCTTGCTTGGCAACTACCAGTCAAATAGGATTTTAGATACATTGCGCACAGACAGAAGGAAAAAATCGTAATTATGCTTAATCTGAAATTATAAGTTCACCATCATTAATGAATAGATATGATAATATTGGACATGTTCGTTAAATAAACAACTAAATGTTCTACCCATTGCTAATTTTTATTAACATTCTCATGACTATTTGCCGCAGTTTTTGCAATCGCCAATATTCTTGGCTAAAGATGTCGGTCTCGGATGACTGGGCAGATTTTTGCAATCCTACATAAAGATTCATTAAAAAAAATATGTATTGCCGACAGCTAGAACTGACTAATTACTTTATATTAGTAAATCTGTCAGCGGCAATAGATTATTTGCACGCACATAGTTGATTAAATTAATAGAAGTAAATTGCGTGACACCACTTACTGTGCCTTTCGTAATAAAAATATCAATAAGATTATTCAAATTCGTATGAAAAAGTGTTGAAATTGTAATTCTCTGAGCTTACATTCCAACTGGCGCCTCCGCCAAAATCGATAAAATCTGATTAAAGACGTTTCTTGAAATTTGGTTCTGTTCATCCAAAGCACTGAAATTTTAAGAGTTTACATACTGTTTACTAGTGAACTTTAACATATTCGTTCACTGTAAGTAGTAGATTTTGTTTAAATGATGCAATGGTCAATTTGATTAATTATCGTTTATTTGCTTCTCGCTCTATTGCGATATAGGCTAGTCTTGGAACGATTTAAAAAGGAAATGTTTAGTAATTTGAATTGCTCTGCACTTTCGGGTATATTTCAACGCAGTAAAGTGTACTTAGATTTACAGAAACCTATCCGAGATGACTATTAAATATGGGAAAATAAATAGTTTTTTCACTTTTTTTGTCATAACTCGAAAATGAAGTAATATTAGAGAATATTATTTAGGTATTATGCAAATCAAAACTTACACATTTTTTTATTTATTATGAAAATACCTATTTATATTGTTGCCCTAATCTGGGCACGCTAACTAGTATATTAGCGTGCCCAGATTAGGGCAACAATATACAGAAAATAGGTATTTTCATAATAAATAAAAAAGTGTGTAAGTTTTGATTTGCATAATACCTAAATAATATTCTCTAATCACGATAAAAGCAAATAAATAAAAATAATTAATGGTAAAAAATGAAGTAATATTTCGCAAAAAGTACAGAATATTTTTTTTATATTTTATGGTAAAAATTGATACCAGCTGAATATTTTGTATGACCAATATTACCTGAGATATTGCGTGTCAATGTTAAAGTTAAAAAAAAGTGCAAACAATGACATAAAAGCCACACACATATGTGCTCTACAAATTTGTAAATTAAGATAGAGCAAAAATCAAAGTGCCCCTTAAAGTACAGCATATAGTGAAAGAATGAGCACCCACCCCATAGACGTCTGTAAAGTCAGATGGACGGAAGATATGAGGTTCTGAATTATATGTAAAAAGTAGGGTTTTTGGAATTATTTGCACATTTTTATAACTTTGAACCGCAATATCTCTATTAAAATTTGCAGTGAATTTTTTTTACAATTTTTTTGCTGGAATATTACAAGAAGTGTAGCAAAAAGTTTTGGAATAAATCTTTGTCCCGCAAGTCAATTGTTTAAATAAAAGAATGTTGAAAATTGTGTTTTTCACAGTTTTTCTTAAATATCTCTGGTTGTACAACTTGTATCGCAATGAATAAAAAAAGAGATTGTTTATAATAAAATGCCTCATTAAAACTCCGAACCCTTTTGTTTAGTTTTTACTTCCACATCCAGTGGAAGTATAGTAACGACAAAAAAATTTTTAAAAATTTTTTATGTTCAAATAGGCTTAAAATGTCATGAAACGTCGAGATTTTAAGTATGAGCGAAAAAAAATTTCTGTCTGTCGGTCTGTCGTTCTGTCGGTCTGTCGGTCTGTAACTTTTTTGTGCGCACGTTTACTCTGGAACCGTTTAAGATATTGTCTTGAAATTTGGTACACATATGTACTTTAACGAGATCTGGAACTAGATTGTATCTTAATCTTGTTTCGTTGAAGGGATGGGGGGTAAACTGGGGTAAATGGGGGTAAATGGGTAAATCAAGCCGGTAAGAGTCCATAAAATTGGTATTTAGTATATATAAAAGAACTTAAAGTCTCAAAAAATTTTTTGGTATTAGCCACCCCCACTACTACCCCGCCACCTCATTATTAAAGGGGGTGAAAAAATAAAATTGTAATTTAGCGTGTATACAAGAACCTCAGACTCAAAACTTTTTTTTTTACTTAATCCACCTCCACCCCCACCCCTCTGCCGCCACCCCCAACCCCCACTACCGATGTGGCATATCGTTTTATAGGTTTTTGGGATAGACTATTTCAAATATTATGTTGTTAAAGTTACCTCGAATAGTATGGATGCGCGGTCGCTTTCCTGGGCTACTATGGTTGCGCAGTAGGTTTCCCTGAGTATTATGGATGGCTTTCTTCGAGTATTTTGGATGCGCAGTGATTTTTTTCGAGTATTATAGACCGCAGTAGGTTACCTCAACTAAGTATGGATGCGCAGTGGCTTTCCTCGAGTACAATAGATGCGCAGTAGGTTACCACCAGTATTATGGATGCGCAGTGGCTTTTCTCGAGTGCTATAGATGCGCAGTAGTTTACCACAAGTGATATGGATGCGCAGTGGGTTTCCTCGAGTAAAATGGATGCGCAGTAGGTTACTTCAAGAAGTATGAATGCGCAATGGCTTTCCTCGAGTAAATTGGATGCACAGTGGGTTATCTTGAGTAGTATGGATGCGTAGTAGGTTTCCTCGAAGAAAATGCTCGAAGTAGAGTACTTTTATCGTGTAGTTTACGGCACACAACAATTTTTTATATCTTTGTCATGCCATTTTCTGGGTATTACTTCCACATTCAGTTGAAGTGTATTAACGCAAAAAAAATTTTTGGAAATTTTCATTGTTTAAATAGACTTAGAATATCATGAAACGTCAATATTTTAAGTCTGAGCAAAATGAATTTGTCTGTCGCATCGGTCTGTATGTTAGTCTTGTATCTTTTTAGTGCTCACGATTACTCTGGAACCGATCTCAAAAAAAAATTGGCATTAGCCACCTCTATTACCACCCCAACCTCATTATTAAAGGCGGTGAAAAACTAGTGTGATTTAATGTGTGTACAAGAGCCAAAGTTATCAAGAATTTTTTTCACTACCACCAACCCTTCCTCTATTACCGATGCGGCATATAATTTTATGGGTTTTTGGGGTACACGATTTCAAATATTATACTATTAAAGTTCCATAAGCAATTATTTTCACATAGTGAAGTGCAAATATAGTATTTTGTTGTAAGAGACTTTGATGTGGAAGTAGTGATTCTTTGGGCAGCGGTTTTAAGTTGCACTAACTAGAAACAATACAGAGCAGCCATTTTTAAAACAACTGATAATAACTTAAACAATAATGCAAATATTTTAACGACATTTTGGGAAACGATGCCTCTAGTGGAGCTAAATTGTCATACAAAATTTCAAGTTGGTATGCTGATAACAACGCCGAAAAAATAAAATCAAAGTTGAAAATAAATTAAATGCATCAAGTCTTACAGCAAAAAATGTTTTCAGACTGTAGCTTCTATTATCTAGTAATATTAACAATTTTTTTTTATTTTTAAACCATTTTTCATTAATTTGTTTAATTTTACTTCCACATCCAGTGGAAGTACAGTAACGACAAAAAAATTTTTAAAATTTTTATTGTTCAAATAGGCTTAGAATGTCATGAAACGT
This sequence comes from Rutpela maculata, assembly GCA_936432065.2. NCBI lineage: Eukaryota > Metazoa > Arthropoda > Insecta > Coleoptera > Cerambycidae > Rutpela > Rutpela maculata. The sequence goes on along the minus strand of OW386288.2, from coordinate 38,563,439 downwards.
CGAGATTTTAAGTTTGAGCGAAAAAAAAATTTCTGTCTGTCTGTCGGTCTGTAACTTTTTTTTGTGCGCACGTTTACTCTGGAACCGTTTAAGATATTGACTTGAAATTTGGTACACGTATGTATTTTAACGTAATCTGGAACTAGATTATATTTTCATCTTGTTCCATCGAAGGGTTGGGGGTAAATTGGGGTAAATTTGGGGTAAATAGGTAAATTAAGCAGGTAAGAGTCCAGAAAATTGGTATTTAGTATATTATAGAGAAGCTAAGGTCTCAAAAAAATTTTTGGCATTAGCCACCCCCACCCCATTATTAAAGGGGATGAAAAAAAAAATGTGATTTAGTGTGTGTGTACAAGAAACCTCAAAATATTTTTTTACTTCATCCTCCCCCCCACTACCACCCCCTAGCACCACCCCCACCCCACTACCGATGTGGGGTATCGTTTTATAGGTTTTTGGGGTAGAGGATTTCAAATATTATATTATTAAAGTTCCATAAGCAATTATTTCCACATACAAAATTTTTTGGTTGTGAGTGACTTGGATAGAAATTCTGGATGTGGAAGTAGTGATTCCTTGGGCAGCGGTTTTTCTTTATAAAAATATTCACTTTTCTCATCAATATTTTGAACAAAAATAAAAATTATTAGCATGTGTTAAAAGCACATAAAGGAAGAAACAATTAAAAAAAAAGTTTTTCTTACGCCAATTGGAAGCCGAAAAAAAAATTGTTAATATCACTGAAAAGAAGATAAAAGCAGCTACAATCTGAAGAAAAAAAATAGCTGTAGGACTTCATGCACTTAATAAATTGACGAGTCAAGTTTCTACTATGCATTTGTTTTTAGGCGTTGTTGTTAACATACCAACTTGAAATTTGGTAGATGATTTAGCTCCACTCGAGGCATCGTTTCCCAAAATTTCGTTAAAATAGTTATACTATTGTGTAAGTCACCTCAGTTGTTTAAAAATGCTGCTCTTTATTGTTTTTATTCATTACAATTTAACAAATGAACCAAAAAGCTTCGAATAAATCTGGTATCCTGCGGAATTTTATTATAAACAATCTCTTTCCTTTATTCAATGCGATACGAGCTATACAAGCAGAGATATTTAAGAAAAACTGGGCAAAAACACAATTTTCAACATTCTTTTGTTTAAACAAATGACTTCCAGGATAAAGATTTATTCCAAAACCACTTCTTGTAATATTTCCGACAAGTTCCAGCAAAAAAAATGCTATTGTAAAACAATTCCTTATTATGTGATTTAGACTATTAGTTTTTACTACTATACGATAAACTATTGCTTATGATATAATGAACGAATATTATAATTATTCTTTTATGTATTTAAAGAATAAAATGCGTTTTCAAGTAAGTTGTTTTTTTAAATGAATTAATATTTATGGATTTTAATTCTCTTAGCAGGGCATTGTAAACCTAAATAGCGTTGTAACATGGATCTTTTTCGGCATTATATCGTTATTTCTTCTAAACTCATTTGTATTTGTTTAATGAATAAGACTATTTTGTATACAGGAAAGATGTGGTAAGTATTTTCAATTCTTTAAAGAAAGGTTTACAAGAATCTTTGTAAGAGGCATTCGTCATACACGTAATTATGTTTAAAAAAAAATGTGTTTTAACCGCCTTCCATGTCACCTCAGTGACCCTCTCAAGTCTAGAAGATCTAGATTTGTCTGAGTAAAGGAGACGGGGCCCTACAGTTTATGGTGGAATCCGAACCACATCTTGGGGAAAATTTCCTATGAAAAATTTTTTCGCTGTGTGGGGCTCGAACCCACTTCGCTAGGTACGCTCAGAGTGCAAGCTAGACGCAATCAATCAATCAATAGTATTTATTCAGTATTAATAGTACAATATGTGCCTCCTCGGAGCCCAATTCGGAGCCAGCCACACGACCAGGACAGGTGACGTCGAGGTGGAAGCTAGACGCGCTAACACACTGGGCTACCGACCCCCCCTGTGTTTTTGGTTAATAAATATTTGCTGCTAATATAGAGAGGAACCCCAGAATGTTGTCGTATATTGTAAAATACATTGCATATATGAAAAATAAAACATTCTTAGGTTTAGTATGTTATAGCTATTGGACATGGGACTGACGGCCTATTGACATAAAAATGTTTTATATATGTTATAAGTACTTGTGATTAGCTTACAAAGTTCCAAATGCGTGATTATATCATTCATAGTCCTAGGCATGAATGAATTCGCTTGTTACAACTTTATATGAGTTCTAACTTTCCTACTTCCCTGATGGCATGCAACCCGATAAGGGTAAAGTACCAAGGGTGCGCTCCCGAACTACCCTTATGTGAATATCCGCGTGCGAATTTTAATGTGCTAAGGAACTTTTTGTAATAACTCTTCAAAATTAAAAATGTGCCTTCGGGTGTGATGATATATCTTTCTGATAGCCATCCGGTGCTGTTGGATTTAATTTTATGATAAAACTGGCATTGGCAATTTTTGTTTATTTAAGTCAAAAAATCCATTTGGAGGTTACGCGCCTTTTGCACTTTCCTCTATTCAGTATTTTGTCTTTTATTCATTAAAATTACAACACAAATAATTTTGTCTTTGTCTTTGTTAAGTGTTCTTTCGTAAATATCGGTAAAGTCTTCCAGATACGACGTACTTTCCACATTTTCGCCTTTTAGTTGAAATTCGGCTTTAACTTTTTTTACTTTTAATGCTAAAAGTTTTCTGACGTGTTAAAAATTATTTTATAAGGTGGTTTTTGACGTAGTTAAAAAAATGCATTGCGACCTACTATACAGTGTGTCCTCCGATTGAGTTTGCTATAGGTGAAATGGACAAAGAATTTTCGATTTTTTTTTTTTCATATTTGGAGGTTCACCCATGCTTATCTAAAAAGTAAGTTTGGGTGTACTTTTCTTTTTTTTAAATCATGTAAGCCATGACAGTTAAGCAAAAACGAATTTCATGTTAGGTAAAGTACCTTTTCTGTAAAAGATACAGGAAAATGTCATTAAGGAAAGTTATTCAGATTAAAAAGTCTTATGCAAAATTTCAAGAACATACGCCTACTTTGATGATTTTGATTTTCTCACTTATAATATCTCTAGAGCTTAAATTATTTCCGGAAATTTTTTCAAGGTCATGAATATTTTGAAAATTATCTCGAGCCGCAAGCGAGGGATAATTTTCTTAAAATATTCATGAACGAGGAAAAATTTCCGGATATTAATTTAAGCTCGTGGGATATCGGTAAGAAAATTTCACACCATGATTTTATAAATATTATGCCAAAATTGAACATTTTTATTACGAATGACAAAAATTCATTCATCATAGTGAGCCATGGAATTACAACGGGTGGTTAATAAAATGCGAAATTTACCAAATAACATACCATTCTCCATGTTTAGTTACATGAACTTTTAATAAATAAATTAAAACATATTATATTTCCGTTTTTTATTAACTTTGGCCTACTAAAATTGGCGGAACATCATTTATTTTTGATAATTATTCTGAAGTACCCACCTAATTCAAGATTTATATGTTTAATAAAATACGAAATTTTTTAGTGAAATAACATACCATTCTCCAAGTTTAGTTACATGAACTTTTAATAAATGACTTAAAACATATTATATTTCCATTTTTTATTAACTCTGGTCTACTAAAATTGGTGGAACATCATTTATTCTTGTTAATTGTTCTGAAGTACCCATCTACTTCAAGATTTATATGTTTAATAAAATACGAAATTTCTTAGTGAAATAACATACCATTCTCCAAGTTTAGTTACATGAACTTTTTATAAATAACTTAAAAACATATTATATTTCCGTTTTTTATTAACTTTGATCTACTAAAATTGGTGGAACATCATTTATTTCTGATATTACTTAAATGCGAGCACAGGGAATGTATTCATTCTTGTCGCCGAGACAATAATTAACAACTTCTAGGCGGCCATGGAATAATAAAAGGTAACAAGATAGTAATGGCTGCCGGACTTACAGACGTCAATTAGCTTAATTTTTACATTCTAATCATAACAAAATTTGATTATCAGCCAAATGAATAAAGTGCATGGGCATATAGCTCAAAAGTGGCTCTAGGTTCTAAAACATACGGATTGTGTATTTTGTGCAAAAAATATTCAGACATTGAAAAATATGATCGTCAGCTTACCTACTTGTCACAATTGGTTGAGGATATTGATTATGAAGAAATATCGGATGTAAAGCTATTCAGAAGAATCCAAAAATATCTACTAAAATCTTCAAGCAAATTTAATAGACTATCTAAATTAAAAGTAAATAAAATTGTGTCGAAATATTTCATATATTTTATTAAACATAGACATTTACAAAGTTCAGTCTTCAGTCCTATTTATTCCCATTAAGACGAGAAGAATTCTTGCAAGACTTCCAAGTCCACTTAAATTTAGTTACTTGCATGTATTAATAAAATTTATTAGTTTAACATATATTATTGTGATACCCACAACTTTATTTTTGTAAACAAATAAATATTAACATATTAATTTGTGTACTTATAATACCCTCGTGAATATCCTCCTTTGCGTCGCCAAATAAATTTAATTCTAAAAGGACTCCCGCGTCTTTACTTTGACATTTTAAATGACAGAAAAATTTCCACTTATTTATTAATTTGACAGAATGTAAAAAATTTCCGGAAATATTTTGTGTTGCCATGGTAACTTAACAAAAAACAAGCCTCTGATTGGTTAAAAAATGTGGTGTGAAATTTTCAATATAATTGAATTTTACAAAAAAAAAAAAATAGTATGCCAGTTTACTAAAGTGTTTGATCTAGTACATAATAGAGTAAAGATGCTGACATAATTGGAAGGGTTATAGAGGACACCAACACAAACAATTTTTGTTAATAAATCCATGCCCGTAGAGGAAACGTTATGGCCCTAGATCAAATAATTAAATCTTTAATGAACTTGGACATTACATGGACATGCACAATTAATATAGGGCACCCTGTATTAATTATTTAATCCACAGTTCATAATTTTTATTGCCAAACTGTTTTGTCAGAATTTGTTCGTTTTTTTATTTTTATTTTTATCTTGTGTTTAAAATACAAATAAGAGTGCATTCTCACAATGCAAATTTTTGTAAAAAAACACTGCCTAAGGAATCACTACTTCCACATCCAGATTTCCTGTCCAAATCTCTTACAATGAAAAAAATGTTGTATTTGCACTCCACTATGTGGAAATATTTATCCAAACAACTTTAATAATATAATATTTAAAATCGCATAACACGCATAAAACGATATTCCAGACGGTGGCACTGGAAGTGGTAGAGTGAGTGTTTTTTTTGTTCTTGTAGTCACAGTAAATCACAATTTTATTTTTGACTCCCTTTAATATAAGGGTGGGGGTGGCAATGAGGATGGAAGAGAGGGTGGCCAAAATGGTTTTGAGACCCTTGTTACTCGTACACACACTAAATCACAATTTTATTTTTCACCTCTTTTAATAATGGGGTGGAGGTGGAGGTTTTTGAGGTCCCTAGTTCTTTTAAACACACTAAATCACTATTTTATTTGTTACCCGGTCGGTAATGGGGATGGTAGAGGGGGTGGCTAATGCCAAAATGTTTTTGAGACGGTCGTTACTTGAACACAGCTAAATTACTAATTTTTTTTATCCCTTTTAATAATGAGGTGGAGGTTGTAACGGGGCTGGTAGAGGGATTTGTTAATGCCAAGAACATTTTTGAGGCGCTTCTATTGTTAACTTATTTTTTACCCCCTTTAATAATTGCTTGAAGGTGGCAGTGGGGGGGGGGGGGTAGAGGGGATGGCTAATACCAAAATAATTTTTTGGGTTCCTTGGTTCTTTTATACACACTAAATTAAAATTTTATTTTTACCCCCTTTAATAATAATGTGGGAGTGGCAACAGGAGGTGGTAGTGGGGGTGGCTGATGCTAAATAATTTCTGAGACCTTGGCTTCTTGTACATATCCTAAATCCAAATTTTATGAACTCCTACTTACTACCTATTTTTAAACCTGTTTATTCCTGAACCCTTCACTGGAATAAGATCAAAATATAATCTAATTCCAGATCTCGTTATAATACATAGGTGTACCAAGTTTCAAATCAATATCGTACACCGTTCCGGAGTAATCCTGCGCACAAGGAAAGAGTTGCAGGCCGGCAGACAGACAGACAGACAATTTTTTTTATTCAGACTTAAAATTTCGACATTTCATGACATTCTAAGCCTATTTGAATAATTTTTTTTTGTGTTACTATACCTCAACTCCACTACGTGGATGTGGAAATAATTAGCTCAGTACCTAAACGTTTCTCTATTGACTTTGCTAAAGTCGTCTTCAAAATGGACAATAATTTTTCTTTTATTGATATCTTTTGGGAACACATTGTACTGCAAACCTCCTTAACATTATTAATATTTAGCAAAAAATTTCAAATTCGTAATAAAAAATAGAAAATTACGTAAGTATTGAAAATTTAAAAAGCTTTCTTCTGAATTGAATAAAATATCGTTACTAAAAAAACTATTGCAAAAATACATAAAAAATAAACAAAAAACAATCTCAAACTCCCACTGTGTCAAAGGCCCAATGCCAATTTAGGCATTTCATGAAATACTTAGAGCTTTTATAAACAAGTGTGTGATAGATTCTTCCTGCGTTATGTCTAGATAATTGTTGACAGTTTGACAAAATACCGGCAAGATATCAATGAAAGTATACGAATTTTATTATATCTGCTTATTTTCAGGTAATTTGAAATTTGCTTGACATGATCTAGTCAAAACACACGAATGCACCAATTTCACATTATTGCGTGTAGTTATTACAAATAATGTTTTCTTAAACATGAAGAGCAAGCAAAAATATAATTTAAAAATGCATATGTAGGGGACATATATTAAAAAATTACGTCACTTTCACTTTCTACGTTCACGTTTCTTATCTTTTAGCGAGGAATGATCATAAAAAATGTTTATACCGCTTAATTTAATTTAATAAAATTAATACAGTGATAGCCTTTAAACATATCATGAATTCTTCTATAATTAACTATAATTGTTGCCAAAATAGTCAGTATAATAGATAATAATACGCGGAACCGCAATTTCTAATTTTGTTAATGCTCCGTAATTACCTATTTAGGTAACATAGTAAATACTCGAACCCGGACAAAAACATTAAACATGACGAATACTTTCATTTTTAAAATATTTGTCATATTAGTATTCACATATTTTAAATTCATGTAACAAGCATTATTGTCAAATTAACAATTTAAGACAAATTATGCCGGATAATTCTTTAATTACCATGTCTACCATAAATAATTGCCACACGACAATTTTACATTCATTATTATTTAAATGATGACATGTGTTCTATAATAAATTCATATTTAAATATGAAAATGACGAGAAGAAGATATTTAAATTGCATTTACAGCTAGATACTTTTTAGAAATCTTGGAACTGTCACATAATTTTTTGCATGAATTTTATTCGTATGATAATGATATTATTATTATTAACCTTAATTATTTAAAATATATTCCACTGGAAGAAGCAGTTATAGAATTAATTAAAGTACTCTTCAACTTAACCAGAAATTGTTAGCACGTGGATTAAGAATACCGCGCGTAGTAGTATATAATAGGCATTGTTAAAAATATTATTTTGGGTATTCAGCGGATAACTTTCAAAGAAAACATTCGTTTCTTTCATATACCATTGGTGCAAGTCTGACCAAAAAAGGAAGATCAACAAGACTCCCCCTACGGTGACTTGTCGACTTCTTTCATACACCTACCATATCTAAGATTCAGCATGAAAAGCAATAAAACAACCACTCTTTCTATATATTGATGATTCTAATCTGATCATGCTAATATATATAATATTAAGTATCTCTAGCCCTACCTAGAGGATACTATATCACAATCAAACGTTTATTACATTTCAAAGTCAAGAAAATACTAAAAAGCACAAAGAAAATAGTTATAAAATTTCGCTCACCGCATGCATGTCCAATAATTGAAGTATATCATATTTTCGATGGATTAATTCCTTTAAACATTGTACAATCTTTTTCTTTCTCTTTAGAACTCGTCAGAAGGATATAAATCCAATTCGAAATAAAAGTTACTATTAGAAAATAAAAATGAAATATTTTCATGTCAAAAAACTGACAAGAAGACATCTATTTACTTGACAACTATATTAAAAATGACAAAAAACAAACATTCCTTTAGAGCCCCAAAACTCGTCTAGTTTAATAAATAAATACCTATTATTTCTTTTCTTCTTTTTTTTTTAATTTCTACTTTATTTTACACTGAGTCTTTCACCAACTAAGTTCGTACTATAAAATGAAAAATGTTTAAAACTAACATTATTTACAAAAAACTGTGAAGAGTACCTTATATATAGAATGTGTAACAATTATATAAAAAGTTTAGTAAACTGACGAAGAGTACGTTTTTAGCTTGTTTTTTTTGTGCTTTTTAGTATTTTCTTGACTTTGAAATGTAATAAATGTTTGATTGTGATATAGTATCCTCTAGGTAGGGCTAGAGATACTTAATATTATATATATTAGCATGGTCAGACTTGAATCATCAATATATAGAAAGAGTGGTTGTTTTATTGCTTTTCATGCTGAATCTTAGATATGGTAGGTGTATGAAAGAAGTCGACAAGTCACCGTAGGGGGAGTCTTGTTGATCTTCCTTTTTTGGTCAGACTTGCACCAATGGTATATGAAAGAAACGAATGTTTTCTTTGAAAGTTATACGCTGAATACCCAAAATAATATTTTTTAACAATGATGTAAGCAGAAATAATAGGTATTTATTTATTAAACCAGACGAGTTTTGGGGCTCTAAAGGAATGTTTGTTTTTTGTTATTTTTAATATATTTGTCAAGTAAATAGATGTCTTCCTGTCAGTTTTTTGACATGAAAATATTTCATTTTTATTTTCTAATAGTAACTTTTATTTCGAATTGGATTTATATCCTTCTGACGAGTTCTAAAGAGAACGAAAAAGATTATACAATGTTTAAAGGAATTAATCTATCGAAAATATGATATACTTCAATTAGTGGACATGCATGCGGTGAGCGAAATTTTATAACTATTGTCTTTGTGCGTTTTAGTATTTTCTTGACTTTGAAACGTAATAAACGTTTGATTGTGATATAGTATCCTTTAGGTAGGGCTAGAGATACTTAATATCATATATATTAGCATGATCAGACTTGAATCATCAATATATAGAAAGAGTGGTTGTTTTATTGCTTTTCATGCTGAATCTTAGATACGGTAGCTGTATGAAAGAAGTCGACAAGTCACCGTAGGGGGAGTCTTGTTGATTTTCCTTTTTTGGTCAGACTTGCACCAATGGTATATGGAAGAAACGAATGTTTTCTTTGAAAGTTATCTGCTGAATACCCAAAATAATATTTTTTAACAATGATGTAAGCAGAAATAATAGGTATTTATTTATTATAATAGGCATGTTCAAAAAATTTTAATTTTAATTGGAAATTATAGATTTATCGATAATATAAATTAATGTAACAATAAAAAAATATATGTATCTTTGTTTTGCCAGTTATTCGCAATAGAAATTACCCCAACGTAGCGCGGCTAAGAAACATTCCCAAGGTAGAGGCTAGTAATTTGACGTCATCTCCTTGCAGGAAAGCCGGCCTGTGTGTGTAATGCGGGCCTGTTATTATACTCTTCGCAAAAACGAAGAGTATATTGTATTTGATCGGCACTTATCTAAAATCGTAAATATCGCTCGTAGAGAATAAATTTTCATATCATTGTGTTAGTGAACGAATTCTAAACAACTTTTAAAATGTCCGTCTGTCCGTCCGTCCGTCACGTTTCTTGTAAGCACGATAACTCAAAAAAGAAAAGTCCGATTGTACTGAAATTTGGACAGTAAGTTAGTGTTAGCCAGGGGAAGAACTCTATTGTTTTTGAACAAAATCGATCAGTAAACAAAAATGTTATTAATGATTTAAATTTGAAAATTTTTTTTTTGATTTTTATGTTTTTGTAAAAATTTACATTTTTTACATTTTTTTACGTATTAGGTAGTTCTTACGCTTTTGACTCGGAATCCAAGTTCGAAACCCACATGTGGTATGGTGTAGTTTTTTTTTTTAATTTTTACTTTATTTTACACTGAGTCTTTCACCAACTAAGTTCGTACTATAAAATTAAAAATGTCTAAAACTAACATTATTTACAAAAACTGTGAAGAGTATCCTATAGAATGTCTAACAGTTATATAAAAAGTTTAGTAAACCGGCGAAGAGTACGTTTTTAGCTTGTTTTTTTATCGGAAGACTAATGTAATATTATTTATCAGCATGCTTTATATCCCCTATATCCAAATTTTGAAGATATTTTGATTTATGATTTTCGAATTACTCCTCCCTAAAATTACATTTTTAAAATAGTAAATAATTAATAACTTTTAAACGAATTGTATTTCGAAAAAAATTCATTCTTCATTTTCTTTTTAAATTCACTTTTTCTACCACATTGCTGTTTCTTTAATTAAAATTGATTACCCTCTATATTTTTCACTAAAAGTATAGTAGGTTTCTTTCTCAGTAATAGTGTCAACTACATTACAAATATTACTTTCCATGAGATTATTTTCCATGATATTTTCTTAATTTTAATTTAATTACTTTTGTAAGAATGATTTCCCTGTATAAAATTTTCCCTAAAAGTGTAACAGGTCTCTTTCTTGACAATTGTGTTGAATACATAGCAAATATTATTGTCTTCTGCCACAATATTTCATTAATTTTTTCTGTTGTCCACCTTGTATATTTTCACTAAAAGTACATCTCTCCGATCAAATAACTTATTACTAGATACATAACAGCTATCTCTTCAGATATATACCTTGTTTGTTCCTACCATAGTCGCATTATATGTCCATTAAAAAAAGATAGATAAACATAACATCACATAAGCAACAGTGGCGGGTACGTGTAGAAGGGTAAATATTTTCAGTAAAATGAATTATTGCAATTCCTGCATTACTGGCTCTTTATACAACGCGATGTAGGCATCCAATATTACAGTAAGATAATGCTTGATATATTTAAATAGGAACCTCTTGGAACATATCCGGGGATTTAAAAAATATAATAGGTAGAGATGTTTTATTCAAGAGAAATATGTATTGAAAGGATATTAAAATTTAATTGCTATTCACCTTATTACAACTCTAAACTGAACCTTATCATGTTACTACTACGAAGCTTATACTTACTTATGAAACGATAGATTTTCTTCTTTTCTAAACTGCTTTCTGCAAACGGCACAGCACTTCACTATTTTGCACTAAATATATTGTCACCAAACTGTGTAAATATGACTTCTTCACCACTTTTTGATCGGAGAACACGAAAAACATTTAATATTAATGGCGGACACGTCAACTGAGATTATGATAACCCAACTGAACCGATCATGTCCGAAGCGGCCGCGAATAGAACGACTAGCCAATCAAGAACTAAAGTGCCTTACACTATGACTATCTCAGCAACAAACAAACCAATACGCATCTAGGTATAAGTTCTTTAATCGGAGGTACTGTAGAAGAACGCACTACCGGGCGTCAAAATGACGCGACACCAATTTATTTCTCAGGGGGCGCCAGTCGCGTATTACCCCGTTCTTCTACCTCCCAGGCGGGTTCGAGATAAGATGACTTCGGTAGCCGAAAAGCGGGACCAAGGCTGCACTACCACAGATCGGAAACTACGCTCTCTCTGGACCCGAATTCCCTCGTTAGGGGTTTAGGCACCTCTTAATTTCCTGAATTTTTGCATAAAAAAATCCCAACCGAAGAATTTCTCTGCGGAGGGATTAGTTTTGGTACGCGAAAATCGCGTTTTGGTCCATTAATAACGGAATATATTTCTCAAAAAACGCATAAAAAAATCCCTATCGAACCTCCGTAAAACAACCAGAAGGTCGAACGTTAATGCGAATTAACTCGACACATCCGGTTTTCTATACGAAAGTTCCAGGGATTATAGACCGTCAACAGGCCTCAAGATCAATTAAGAAACATTAGTTCAAAGAATCCGTTTATTTAACAGAATTGGTTATACAAAATTCTCAAGAAAGAATCGTGCCTTCCCCAATCAAGGTAGTGACTTTCAGACCATACAAGCGAGAGCGCTCGCGCTAACGATCGATTAGGTAGAAAAGATTCATACGTACCTTCTCAGAATCAAAATGCGAGCTTTTAGAATCATTTCAGACTCTGGGTAAATGAATAATTAAGGCTGACTGAAATTAACTTAAAAAAGTTTTACTAAATGAATTTAGTTTCGCTAGAGACTACCTAGCTTTAAAGTTCTTGTATCGTGGAAATTCACGTACTCAAACACATTCAGAGGACTTATTACTGCATAAGTTGAGTGGCGTTCGATCAGTCCACGACTTACTAACCCTTATCACAGTCGATTAATAATATCGATTTGGCAGCGTCTCACCTTCGAGCGACTATTAGGCAAAATTGAATTTTTGGATTTTTATGCACAAGGCGTTTTCCTCTATAACTTTGTCATTTGAAAAGCCCCGTTATTGGCTTTTCTACCATCGCTTTGTCTGGACTACTCAACGCGCTCGACCAAATTGCGAGCCGCTGGGTCAATCCAAACTCTTTCCATGCGAGAAACCGGCCTTGTACATGTGCATTGATTTCTATCAATTTTTGCTTATCGGCACTACGCCGGCTTTGACAAAATCTTCTATTTTGCCTTTTGGATGCAGTGCATCGTTAAAAATTTTATGCTCATACTTTAGAATTGTACTTTCAATGATCGTACCTCAAAGGTCAATGTCTTTGGTTGAGGAATAAAAAATAAAAAATAATTTAAAGTATATTTTCGTGGTACTTTTTAAACTGACTTCGTGGTACTTTTGAAAAATCCAGTTTAAGACCAATTTTAGCGTACTTTTGAAAAATCGATTTTCGAGCCAAATTTCAAGGTACTTTTGAAAAACTAATCTGCGGGTGAAATTTTGGCGTACTTTTGAAAAATCGATTTTCAAGCCAAATTTCAAGGTACTTTTGAAAAGTTAATCCGCGGGTGAAATTTTGGCGTACTTTTGAAAAATTGATTTTCAAGCCAAATTTCAAGGTACTTTTGAAAAGTTAATCTGCGGGTGAAATTTTGGCGTACTTTTGAAAAATCGATCTTCAAGCCAAATTTCAACGCAGTTTTGAAAAATTAGTCTGCAAGTGAAACTTTGGCGTACTTTCGATAAATCGATTCCTGGGCCAAATTTTGACGCCCTTCCAAAAATATTATTTTTCAAAGTCCAATTTATGATACCTTTGAAAAAGTATACTATTCATAAATCTTTGTCATTATATACTTCTACTCTGATATTCTGAACCAAAAACATTTTTCCTAAGTGAAAATTCGGTGTTTCTTCGAATTTTCGCCTGGTCATTTCCAACGCCTTATAGAACCCAAAACGGTCCTTGTGGACTGATCTGCGCCTCTGCAGACTCCCAAAAATGTCTTTAAATGAAATTTTTGCCTAAGTCGAATTTTGATTATGTCTTCAACTTAGGACGATTTTGGAGAGTTCTACAACACTCCCCTCCTTTGGTTGAATCTTTTCTACTCATCGATTGCCTTTAATTTCCATATTCACTTGTATGTCTGTATGCCTTCATTTGACGGTCTGACCTATGGTACAGATGTTTAAAAATAACGGCCTTAATTGGGGCAGACGGCTGATTCGCCTATCTAACTTAAAAATAAATACATTTTTTAAACAATACGACAAGTTGATACAACATTTTTATCAACTTAATTACACCCGCGTCGAGGTGCGAAGCGAAGCGTAGCACAATTTTGATTAGCGTCCACTCTCACTAATTCGTTGCACTCGCTTTTTCGCCCTGGTCTCGCTCTTGCTTAACTTCGGCCCTTTCTAGAAGAGGCTGTCTATATCTCCATGCCGCAGCTTGGACGGTCCTCGCCTTTGAGTTCCAGACTTCACCATGCCGCGCCCTTGCGACAGGCTGGGTCATCTTTCCATTTTTGCACATGGAAAATGCAGTTCTGCAACTAGATTGACTTTTTAGCAAGTCGTCGACTGGGACGCGTCGACTAACAAACACAATGTGTTGTTTTTAATGAAATATTTTTCTAACATGAATTTTGTTAACTTATAATGGTTAGAAATTGGTTCTTCGTAAGGTAGATTGAATCGGCTTACGATACTCGTGCGGTCATCACTACTTTGTGAAAAAAAGTATAAAAAAAAATTGAAGCGTCTTCTTGAGTGAAGAACGACTTCTGAAACTCGTCTCGTAGTTTCTACTTCGTAAGGTAGATTAAATCGGCTTACGATACTCGTGCGGTCATCACGACTTGTGAAAAAAGTATAAAAAAATAAAAAAAAAAAAAAATTGAAGCGTCTTCTTGAGCGAAGAACGGCTTCTGAAACTCGTCTCGTAGTTTCTACTTCGTAAGGTAGATTAAATCGGCTTACGATACTCGTGCGGTCATCACGACTTGTGAAAAAGTATAAAAAAAAAAAAAAAAATCGAAGCGTCTTCTTGAGCGAAGAACGGCTTCTGAAACTCGTAGTTTCTACTTCGTAAGGTAGATTAAATCGGCTTACGATACTCGTGCGGTCATCACGACTTGTGAAAAAAGTATAAAAAAAAAAAAAAAATCGAAGCGTCTTCTTGAGCGAAGAACGGCTTCTGAAACTCGTAGTTTCCATTTGGGGTATACGTTAATTTTGTTGACTTAAAATGATTAAAATAGAAGTTGTCTTCTTGCATAAGAAAAACAGCTTTCGAAACTCGTACTGATTCGTACTTATGCCTACGTCCATTACTCGAACTTTGGCGGCTCTCGCTCTTGAGAAGCTAGGCTTACCGGATCGCGCTCTTGCGTCGGGTTCGCCGTCTTTCCATGTCTGCTCATGGAGTAGACTTTAAATTTTCGATTCGACCGCATATAGGTCAAAATCGCTACTTAGAATTTTGAGAAAAAATATAAAAAAAAGCGAAAACGGCTATTAGCCGTGGTCGACCTCAGAAATATCTAGAGGTGACCCTTCTATATCTGGCTCATCTCGAGCATCTTCGGGATCTCGACTTATTACATCCGGCTCATCTTGAGCACTTGCGGGAACATTGATTTGAACTAGTGTGGTATCGCTACGTCGCTCTGACCTGGGCGCGATCTCATTGTCTGATGAGGAAGCGTCGTCACTAAGATGAATTTCATCCGGACTATCTTCTGATTCTTCAGACAATTCCAATTCAACATCGGGGTCTCCCTTAGGTGCCGGCCTGATGGCATCGACATGTAATCTCGTCGAAGTTACCCCCTTGTGAATGAGGTAAACTTCATTAGACAATCTCTTTAAAACCTTGTGTGGCCCACTCCACGACGGTGTGAAGGTATGATCCTTCCTGATCCTTTTAGTCATTACCATATCTCCCACTTTATATACGACCGGCGTTACCGCCACTTTGGGCGCGTAACGCCATTGGTAATTTGTTTGATTTTTACGAATCTCCTTGACTCTTTCAAGGCGGGGAACGTCCGCTTGATTACGACGCTCTTGTCTATAAGCGAACATATTCCAATCACCAATCTGCGGTAATTCATAGCCGAGTACTACGAAACTGGGCGTATGCCCCGTAGCGGCGTTTTTTCTTGTTCTCAAGATATATGCCATCTGACTAACATGTCGATCCCACTCGTCGTTGGGTGAACCATATAATAAGGTTTTTAAGATCTTCTTAGCTTCTTGCACCCTCCTTTCTATTGGATTGGCCTGTTGGTGGTAAGCTGCTGTGAAGAATCTTTCAATATTGTTACGTGTACAGAACGTATCGTAAAAGCCGGAATTGAAGTGGCCTCCCTGGTCGGAAATGATGACCCTCGGAACGCCATATCTCGCCACTAGTTCTTCTTCGATAAATTGTGCTATTGTTTTTCCACTGACTTGGGTGAACGCCTTGGCTTCGACCCACTTACTAAATACATCCTCTACCATTAATATATATCGGTTATCTGCATCTTTGGTTCGCTGAAGCGGTCCGATTACATCGACGCTTAGAACTTCGAACGGATGCGATGGAGCATGGCTTCTGAGAGGAGCCTTCGGTTGTGATTGTCTGCTTTTTACGGAATTACAAATAATGCACTCATTTAAATATTTGTTAACTAGTCTCGACAAATTATTAAAATAATAGCGGCCCGAGATGATTCTAACAGTTTCATCGCGGCCGGGGTGACCTACTTCCGGTCGGTCGTGAAAATGAGATATTACTCTCATGACCATACGTTTTGGTACGTATAATTTTTCTATAACATTTTCGCCTCTCGTCCAAAGTGTGCCGCCTATCACTTGTCTTGTATTGACGAATTTCACCTCTGCCTCGGTTTTATCTGCTTGTCGCACTAGAGTATTCCATCGTTCAATTTGGTCTTGGATATCTCTGGAGTGCGTTTGCGCTTCTCTGACCTGATCGTTTAATTCCAATGTGGTAATCACTGATATTCGTTCCTTGTACGAGAATTTTGGTGGGTACATTCTCTCCTCTTCGTCGTCTGCTTCGACGTTTGGGCCTTGAGGATTCCTGCTAAGATAGTCAGCCAATATATTTTCCTTGCCGGGACAATGTTCTATGGTGAAGCTGTATTCCTGAAGTAATAATGACCAACGAGTAAATTTCGTTTTCTCGTCCTTATGCTTATTTAACCATAGTAAAGCTCGATTGTCGGTTTTGACTATAAATGGACGGTCTGCCAAATATATTTTGTATTTCCTTATATAATTAACGACGCTCAAACATTCCAATTCATTAATATGGTATTTTCTCTCCGTCGGAGATAACGTATTACTAGCATAAGAGACGATGTGCTTCTGGTCATTATCCCCCAATTGATATAATACTGCAGATAATCCTATTAAGGATGCGTCCGTCTGCAGTATGAACATTTTATTGAAATCTGGCCGGTGCAGTCCTAGAGGTTTATTCAATACTTCTTTTAGTAAAATAAAAGCTTCTTGGGCTTCCGGATTCCACTTGAAGCGCCAGTCTTTCGAGAGTAGTCGGGTCAAGGGCTTTGTAATTATTGCAACATTAGGGATATATTCACGTACCCAATTACATAGACCAAGGAAACTCTGAAGCTGGCGCCTTGTCGTAGGGGCCGGATAATTTTGTATCTGTAATATGTGTTTTTCTAATGGTTGAGTGGTGTTGGCATTTATTTGATGCCCGAGATAGGTTATGCTTGACGTGGCTACCACACATTTTTCCGGTGACACCTTTAAATTATGCAAACGCAGGCGTTCAAAGACGGCTCTCAGATGGTTTACATGCTGTTCTATATTTTCGCTGTAGATGATAATATCATCGAGATATACTTTACAGAAATGATGCAAGTAGCCGGTCAATACGTCTCTTGCCATAAATTTTTGGAATGTACATGGAGCGGTCTTCAATCCGAAAGGCATCACGTTAAATCGGTAAGATGCTCCATCTAATGTTGTAAACGTAGAATAGTTTTTTGACGACTCCTCAAGAGGGATTTGCCAATATCCGCTCTTGAGGTCCAACACCGTAAATATGTTGGCGTTTCCTAGATCCTTTATACTCTCGTATATCTTTGGTAAGACGGATGCTTCGTCTTCCGTTACTTCATTTAAGTGACGATAATCAATGCAGAAGCGAGGCTTCTTGCCGGGCCTTTCAATTATAATGGGAGGCGAACTGTACTGAGCGGTACTCGGTTCTATGACCCCGGCTTTCAGCATCTCTTCAATTTGATCGTACATAACTTTTTTCTTAGAAGGAGACATGGGGTAGGGTTTGATATTGAACGGGCGGTCGTCTTTAACTTTTATTTTATGTTTCGTTGTCACCGTGGTAGCTTGGGTAGGCACCGCGGTGAACAATTCAGCGAATTCCTCGAATAGAGGTTTTAAATTATCGTTTCCGATGATCAGTTCTTCGGGAAGCCGGCATTGCTTCCTTGCTTGATGTGCCGCTTGATTCCAGAAGACGGTTATTCGCTCTTCAGTGCCGACGTAGACACATTTACGTTGATAATCGAATACGACATTGTGAGCATATAAAAACGGGGCTCCCAGAATGAGCTCTTCATTTAAATTTTGAATGACCTGAAACGTGGTCTGAAAGGGTACATCTAGTACATTAACGTTCATGGTCGTAGTCCCGAGGGATTCTACTAAACCATCGCCACAAGCCATAACAAACGTTTGGGGAGCTGTAAGTTGATCAATGTCGTTCAAAAATTTCGGTTGGATAATATTCCTTGTCGAACCTGTATCCAATAAAGCGTTAACCGCTCGATTATTAATTATAATCTTAATGCGAGGCAGAGGGAAAGCGTCGTTGGTTTGATTGATAGATTCTAATGTAGTGAATCGGTGGGGAGATAGGTTGACTTCTTGATCCTTAAACAGGTAATTAAGGTCAGGAAGGTCATCGAAGTTTTTTAATTTAAACTTCTTGCTTCGGAGCTTCCTCGAGGGTCGCTTCGAGCCTGCTGGGGCCTGGTAGGCGGGGCTGGTACAGTTCGGCCTGGGCCATCGCCTCTGACCCCCGCTTGGTTTCCCGTATTCATATTACGATAGGGATTGTTTGGGCATTCCGCATGAAAATGCCACTGCTCCGTTGGGCAATATCTGCAAGGGCGATACGGGACTCGGGAGTTCCTTACGTCTCCAGTACCCCTTCTCGGTATATCCCCTCTAGGCAGCGAGGAAATATTATTTGCAAAATGCACCCTTGGTGCTGGCGGATTATCTCTTCTTTGAGATCCATTGAATGGTGTCCTAGATGCACCAAAGGAACTGGAGGACGGCTTCGCTAATGCGGAGGGTTCCGTTCTCCAGTTACTGCTCGATTGCTGATTCCCTTGAGCTGAAGCGGTAGAGGTGGACGCTTCTCGGTCTTTGCTTTTCTTTGCATTTTGCAGAATCTCGAATTCTTTATTCTCATCCATGATTTTGGCCATTTGTTCGGTCATCGTCACTAGTGTATTTGTATCTAGTATGACGGCACTCTTTAGGAGCATTTTCATATCAGGTCTCAACTGATTGAAGATGGTAGCCGCCTTCATCGCCTCCGGCTTAAACGGATCGATCCTCTTGAAGAGGCATACCTTCCTTGAAATAAATACTGACGTATTTTCCTCGGCATCTTGTTTCTTGCCATATAAATTAGCTACTGCTTCGGTGAGTACTTCACCTGAATCATAACGGCTTCTGAACCGCTCGAGGAATAGAGGATACGTGGTAATTAGGGTTCGATATTGTTCGAACCATTTCTTAGCATCATCTTTGAGCTGTTCTGATATTTTATATAATCGGTCGTTATCCTGCGTAATTCGTACTCGGACGAAAAATTCCTCCATTTGATAAATGAAGGTTTCAGGGTCTTCGTGTTCGAAGCCATGAAATTCCGCATTTGGATGCTTCGACCGATACTTATGCTCGTGCGTGGCTTCGCTTAGAGCTTTGGCAAGACCTGCTGCCATTTGGGCGAACACTTGTTCTGAGGAGGGCTGTATGACTCCTTCAGTGGTACTCGGGCCAACCCCCGAACTACCCAGTACATCCTCCGCGCACGGCCTCTCTAACCCTCTAGAGACGTTGTCCATCACAGATGTCGGCTCGTCGTAAAACTGGAAAGGCGTTGATTCATCCATATCCTTTCCAGAAAGCCCTGCTGACTAACAACGCCCCACGTTGGGCGCCATGTAGAAGAACGCACTACCGGGCGTCAAAATGACGCGACACCAATTTATTTCTCAGGGGGCGCCAGTCGCGTATTACCCCGTTCTTCTACCTCCCAGGCGGGTTCGAGATAAGATGACTTCGGTAGCCGAAAAGCGGGACCAAGGCTGCACTACCACAGATCGGAAACTACGCTCTCTCTGGACCCGAATTCCCTCGTTAGGGGTTTAGGCACCTCTTAATTTCCTGAATTTTTGCATAAAAAAATCCCAACCGAAGAATTTCTCTGCGGAGGGATTAGTTTTGGTACGCGAAAATCGCGTTTTGGTCCATTAATAACGGAATATATTTCTCAAAAAACGCATAAAAAAATCCCTATCGAACCTCCGTAAAACAACCAGAAGGTCGAACGTTAATGCGAATTAACTCGACACATCCGGTTTTCTATACGAAAGTTCCAGGGATTATAGACCGTCAACAGGCCTCAAGATCAATTAAGAAACATTAGTTCAAAGAATCCGTTTATTTAACAGAATTGGTTATACAAAATTCTCAAGAAAGAATCGTGCCTTCCCCAATCAAGGTAGTGACTTTCAGACCATACAAGCGAGAGCGCTCGCGCTAACGATCGATTAGGTAGAAAAGATTCATACGTACCTTCTCAGAATCAAAATGCGAGCTTTTAGAATCATTTCAGACTCTGGGTAAATGAATAATTAAGGCTGACTGAAATTAACTTAAAAAAGTTTTACTAAATGAATTTAGTTTCGCTAGAGACTACCTAGCTTTAAAGTTCTTGTATCGTGGAAATTCACGTACTCAAACACATTCAGAGGACTTATTACTGCATAAGTTGAGTGGCGTTCGATCAGTCCACGACTTACTAACCCTTATCACAGTCGATTAATAATATCGATTTGGCAGCGTCTCACCTTCGAGCGACTATTAGGCAAAATTGAATTTTTGGATTTTTATGCACAAGGCGTTTTCCTCTATAACTTTGTCATTTGAAAAGCCCCGTTATTGGCTTTTCTACCATCGCTTTGTCTGGACTACTCAACGCGCTCGACCAAATTGCGAGCCGCTGGGTCAATCCAAACTCTTTCCATGCGAGAAACCGGCCTTGTACATGTGCATTGATTTCTATCAATTTTTGCTTATCGGCACTACGCCGGCTTTGACAAAATCTTCTATTTTGCCTTTTGGATGCAGTGCATCGTTAAAAATTTTATGCTCATACTTTAGAATTGTACTTTCAATGATCGTACCTCAAAGGTCAATGTCTTTGGTTGAGGAATAAAAAATAAAAAATAATTTAAAGTATATTTTCGTGGTACTTTTTAAACTGACTTCGTGGTACTTTTGAAAAATCCAGTTTAAGACCAATTTTAGCGTACTTTTGAAAAATCGATTTTCGAGCCAAATTTCAAGGTACTTTTGAAAAACTAATCTGCGGGTGAAATTTTGGCGTACTTTTGAAAAATCGATTTTCAAGCCAAATTTCAAGGTACTTTTGAAAAGTTAATCCGCGGGTGAAATTTTGGCGTACTTTTGAAAAATTGATTTTCAAGCCAAATTTCAAGGTACTTTTGAAAAGTTAATCTGCGGGTGAAATTTTGGCGTACTTTTGAAAAATCGATCTTCAAGCCAAATTTCAACGCAGTTTTGAAAAATTAGTCTGCAAGTGAAACTTTGGCGTACTTTCGATAAATCGATTCCTGGGCCAAATTTTGACGCCCTTCCAAAAATATTATTTTTCAAAGTCCAATTTATGATACCTTTGAAAAAGTATACTATTCATAAATCTTTGTCATTATATACTTCTACTCTGATATTCTGAACCAAAAACATTTTTCCTAAGTGAAAATTCGGTGTTTCTTCGAATTTTCGCCTGGTCATTTCCAACGCCTTATAGAACCCAAAACGGTCCTTGTGGACTGATCTGCGCCTCTGCAGACTCCCAAAAATGTCTTTAAATGAAATTTTTGCCTAAGTCGAATTTTGATTATGTCTTCAACTTAGGACGATTTTGGAGAGTTCTACAACAGTACATCTCTGTTCTTCGTTAGTAGTAACGTCAACTACCTACTAAATTATTTTTTCTCCGTCAGAGTTTTGGAGATATATCGCCATCAGACCAGACAGACTGACGGAATGAAAGATCTTAATTTTCATAATATACATAATAGTACAGTAACTAGAGGTTAAAACCTTTACCGTCAACTGAATTAAATTAATTGTTACCTTGACATGACGTCAGAAATATTTAGTTCCTTGTAAAGCATTGTACTGTATTATATTCTCAATATAAAATTCCCATATCATTATTGCGAGTATATTATAAGGTTAGAGCTTATTTGATGTTAGAAAGCACATTTTACTAAATATTCTCCTCCAAAACTTAAAAACTAACTTCTAAAATGAGACAGGCACATGCTGACACGATGTTGGGCCCCGCGAAAATAACTTAGAAAGAGCCCCAGGCAGAAATCTGAAAAAAAAAGTTCCTCCGAAGTGGAAATTAATAGACGGGGAGGGCCCCTTTACTGAGGGATCACCGAGAAACTCCCGGTATCCCGGTGGGCCAGCACGCGCCTGAAATTAGAAGACAATTTCAGAGCACTCAGATGTAGTTTCCATATATAAGGAAATTAAATGGATCAGTTTTGGAATATGCTGAGTTATATCTTGTCATATGTCACAACGCATCAAACGAAAATATGTAACCTGAATATCCAACCGATGCTTAATACTACAGAAAAACTTTACTTTAACGAAAAAAAATTGTGCAGACCTTAAATTTTGGTTATAGGTTCAAAGTAGGCCAAAGTTCATGAAGCAAAAACGATTAGGAGTCTTACGGATCCGCGGGAACCTATAGGGGACGAAAAGAAGCATTTTTAATAAAAAATCGATTTTTTCTATTTTCTATGGCATTTACAAAAAAATAGTTCAGATAATAAAAGTTGTTTCTGACAAAATTATCTCTAATTTGGTGTTTTTAAATTTAATTTTATAGCAATAATTAACCAAAGTACTAGGGAATAATGTCATATTATCATCATCAAAGAAAAGTTTCCATATTATGCGGAGGCATGCTAATTTATACGGGGTGGATGCCTCCCTTTTTCAGGGGGTAGCATTAGAGCTGAAAGAGAATCTAATTTTGAGAAGAAAAGGTTTTATGAAACTTTTCATATAAATTGATATTCAAGTTATAGGCGATTTGAAAATTGGGATTTTAGCGTGAAAAAGATTTTCGTCAAATACCTCGAAAGAAATAACATTGTGTTACATTGAAACATACAAAAAATATATATAATAAATTAATAAATTTTGTGTGCTTCTTTGATCTAATTAAAATTTATTGCTCTATAAACTTCTGTTCTACTTTTATTTGGTATTAAGACGAAGTTTGGTTTTAAATATTATTATTTAAGTTCTATTTGAATGCTTTATTAATTTTAATAATATTCATTATTTGCGTGGAAGGTGTACGGAAACATTATTGAAACATTATGTATAACATAAATATGCGCATAACCTGTTGCATGCGTTCTGTACTTACCTGAACCACCTTCTGATACAGCTTTTTTATATATACAGCTAGAAAAATTTTAGGAATATAAGCTGCACTGTCTTCAGTAGTATATTTTTTTCCTTCCATAAAATGAGAGCTGCAAATCCGAGCACACCATGTTAGCTGCCAAGGCTTTTCATACGATGTGCTCTTAATAAAATAATTATAGATTACAACCTTCACTTAAATAAATAATATAGTTAAATTATATATGTTGATATACACTGCAGTTTTAACAATCAACAATCTACTGTTAGACCAGTCCCCAAGTCACAAAAATTTCGGAAATTCAGAAATAATCCAGACAAGAAGACCTTAAATTGGTTCACTGGGTTGTCTTTGCGAAATCCTTAATTTATCCCACTCGAACGAGGCCCAGAGGCCCCTAAAGGGGGGAGAGGCACAAAAATATAGTTCTTAAAAAATTCTTGCATGAGAAAAGTTTACGGTAAATATTGTTTATAATTTATTATTTGTGGCATATTCATGATTTCTTATGTTTATTGGGTATTATGCCACTGTAAAAATATGTAAAAATTTTGATGAAATAAACCTCTGCGCCAAAAGGATCAGACAGAAGCTGGTTTTTATACTTCTATTACAAAATGTCTCACACCTAAAAATATATAAACTGAAACAAAATTGTTAAATGATAAACAGAAAAATTAAAACGGAAGCAGTTGACGTTTCGGAAAATAGTTCTTTTTCCGTTATCAAAACTTTCACTTTTGAGCACGTTAAACAAACTGTCTGGTTTGACATGCTCAAAAGTGAAAGTTTTGATAACGGAAAAAGAACTATTTTCCCAAACGTCAACTTCCTTTGTTTTAATTTTTCTATTTCTCATTTAACAACTTTGTTTCAATTTATATATTTTTAGGTGTAATTTTGTAATAGAAGTATAAAAACCGGCTTCTGTCTGATCCTTTTGGTGCAGAGGCTTATTTCATCAAAATTTTTAAATATTTTTACAGTGGCAAAATACCCAACAAACATAAGAAATTACGGTAATTAATTCAAACACCTAAGGAAATTTAGAAAATAACTAATAATTAACTAATTTTATCTGACATTATAGTATATTGAGTATCAAAAACGGTAAGGGACGTTTACCGGTCGACGGCAATGTTTGGAGGCTGAGCGCTAGTGAAGCCTCCAATTTTACCTTAACGTTCGTGATGCTCATACTGTTTTCTGCACGATCGTATTGAATATCACTTCAATCAAAATGATTTAATTTCTAATAGTCCAGGAAATATCTTCGCACCCGTTGGGGAAAATATTCTCAGTCGGTTTTTTTACATAATCTTATGGAAAATGATCACCTGAAAACAAATCTGTATGTTGCCAGGTCTAAAAATGGGTCAAAAATTGTTTAAACAATTTTTTTTTAACAAATTGCAAAAATTATTTATTTTGCTCCGGACAATTTTTTTTTAAATTTTCTTGGCGATTATGAACTTTTCTCTGAAGTTGATAGTTTTCGAGATATTAATTATTTAATGTTCGAAAAAACACAAAAATGGCCATTTTCAACCCTGAAAAACAATGTGAAAAACAAAAAATTTTAATGTTGCTAAAGGCCTTAAATATTATTTAAACACCCCTTAACAAAGCCCCAGGGCGCTTTAGGCTATTATGTTATTGCAACCCTTTGTTTTTTAATTTATAACACAGGCCCACAAAAAAGAAAAGTGGTCTGCGCCGGAGTACTGACCATACCTATCCCCTGTATTTTGAGCCGCTGAATATGAATATGGCCTTAGTTTTTCCCCAGCACATCAGGTTTTTTTTTAACAGCAAATAAATATATAAATATTATAAAAAATATTACGATTCAACAGACTTTTTTGCTGTTAAAAAAAAAACCTGACGTGCTTGGGAAAAACTAAGGCCAGATTCGTGTTCAGCGGCTCAAAATACAGGGGATAGGTATGGTCAGTACTCCGGCGCAGATCACTTTTCTTCTTTGTGGGCCTATGTTATCAATTAAAAAACAAAGGGTTGCAATAACATAATAGCCTAAAACGCTTTGGGGCTTTGTTAAGGGGTGTTTAAAGAATATTTAAGGCCTTCAGCAACATTAAAATTTTTTGTTTTTCATATTGTAATATGTTGCAACCCCTTAAAATTTAAGGTTATGTTGGTTACTAAAAAGTAGGCACAGACTTCAACAGATCGAATGTCTGAATGTAGTGTATTTGCACCTACTCGAGAAAGAACCTACCAGAAGTTAGTTCTGGTGACATCTGGAATTATCTAGAGAATGGTGGCGTCATCACAGAAAAATCGAGATCTGTCATTTTTAGGTATAAAAGACCGACCGCATTCTCAGCGAGTAGTTCAGAAAGTTCAGAAAGTTCAGAAAGTTCAGAAAGTATAGAAAGTGAGGTTAAGACTCCAAAGAGAAACAGAGTGATAAACATTGTGATTTTTAGTCAGTAAAGTGTATTTAAATTAATAATAGTATTGTGAAGTATCCAGTAAATATTTTATAAAGTGTGCTAGTGGACGTCTCTTGTTCTAATTTTTGGAACCCACGCAATTTGCAAGGGGTGGTTTCCTAAGGGTGGAAACACGTGACAATATTGTTTTTCAGGTTAAAAATGGCCATTTTTGCGTTTTTTCGTACTTTAAATAATTAATATATCGAAAACTATTAACTTTAGAGAAAAGTTGCGAGACCTTTTTTTTTTGTTCATAATCTCCCAAAAAAAATCTAAAAAAATTTGACCGGAGCAAAATAAACAACTTTTGCAATTTGTTTAAAAAAATTGTTTAAATAATTATTGACCCATTTTTAGAGCTGGCAGCATGCAGATTTATTTTCAGGTGACCATTTTCCATAAGATTATGCAAAAAAACCTACTAAGAATATTTTCCCCAACGGGTGCGAAGATATTTCCTGGACTATAAGAAATAATCAAAAAGTCAAAAGTTACGTTTATATTTCGTGGCAAGTCCAATTTGTCAAATGTGATCTTTTTATTTTGTTATAAAATTAGACGGCTGTGCTATATGTTTTCAAGTCAATATTTGGTGTTATTTACAAACAAGCTAACACATTTAATTTGACAATAAATTTTTATTGTATTACTTTCTTCACAATGAGTGAATACGAAGGCAATAGTGAAATAGAAAATGCATGGGAGATCGGATGTGCAGCAATAGTTCCAGAAAAATCCAAGGATCGCAATGGAAAAGTCTATAAAATGTTCAAAAAATGGTGTGAGGAGAAGGGTGGTGCTAACATCAATGAAGTGTTGTTGGCGTATTTTGTTCATCGGAATAATGCATTAAAATCGCCTGGTAGTCTCTGGGCGGAATATTCATTGTTAAAAAGCACAACTTTCCTTAAAGATGCTATTGATATTTCAAAATTTTCTACCTTGATTGCTTATCTGAAAAGGAAAAATATTGGACACAGATCTAAGAAAGTTAGTGCATTTACCAAAGAAGACGTTAAACAGTTTTAAAATGGAGCATCCGATGATGAATTTCTAATCCTTAAGGCATTTATGGTTATACTAGTATTATATGACAAGAAAAGTTAAATATATTTGTATTTTTAGATAGGACTGATTCTAGGAATAGCAGAGGCATGCAGAAGGGACGAATTATATAGTATGACGATAGAAGATCATCAAGAATATGTCATTGTAAAAATTCCAAATACGAAAACCACTATACAACGGTCTTTTACCGTAACAAATAAAATAGATGAAGAAATCCGCTACGTAGATTTTTTGAGAAAATACAGTGAGCCCCGTCCAACTCACACGAAAAGCAAACATTTATTTTTAAATTATCGACGTGGAAAATGCAGTACGCAGGTGGTGGGAAGGGGGACTATTGGAAGTTGGCCATCAAAAATTGCCAAATATCTGAAATTAAAGCACCCTGAAAGTTATACTTTCCATTCTTTTAGAAGGACCTCGGCAACACTGTTGGCCAATAAAGGTGTTGACATATTAGGGCTCAAAAGTCATGGGGGGGTGGAGATCTTCTTTGGTAGCAGAGAGCTATGTGGAAGATTCTCCGCAGGATAAAATCGAATTTGCTGAGAAAATTCTACACGATAGTGCATCGTTTTCCAGTACTCAAGTTTCGCTGAATCTGCTGATAACCAACACGGCAAGTACGAGCAGCATTACAATGAATAAAATTGTACCAATTGTACATTCAATTTTAATGTCTCTAAATAATGTTTGTGTGTTTTTTTAATCTTCGTTCTTTAAATAAATAGAAATTTCCTTATTTTTTGTTCTTATTTTTGTGAAATAACATATGTATTCTATTAATTTTACTTACCGTTCAGATGTCGGTAAGTAAATCACTTACCGGTGTGTTATGCCTAGCAACCGGTAAACATACCTACCGTCTTGGAAACAGATCTTGTAAATAAACAAAAAAGCTCGATCGTGCAAAAAGGTTACTTGAGACTTAAAAACGCAAGACTAGTAGGCGATGAATGGTTATTGTTATGTCAAAAATTATACTCATATGGTGTCAAATTGCATTGTCATTGTATAAATTTGTGTGTAAAGGTACAAGTAGTGTTAATTAAAAATGTCGCGTTTTGGAAAAGAAACCAAGGAATATATTAGAAGAGAAGTTCAAAATTTAATAAAAATACGTGAAAACATTTAGTCCAGTCGAATTAGACATCATAAAAAATTTTGCGTATTGCGGACTTTTTTTATGGAAGTTGTTTAAGAGAGCATAATAAGCAAGCACAGAAAACTACACCCTGCTACACCATGTGCATCCCCTATTTTTAGGGGTTGAAACTTTGAAATTTTACTTATGTGTCCATATCTGTTTCCCTATTGGCCGTAGGGCTCTTTACCAAGTTACACTTTTTGAAGATTCATCCCTCCTCTACATAATATATATATATTACACATTTGCCGTAGGACAAACGGTTTTGGCTGTACGAGGCCGGAAAGGTCGCGCTGTCCGAATTTGGGGGTCTTCTGTACAGGACAAACGGCTATTATTTCCAATCTACAATACGACACATACTAATGCCCTTAAGGAGGGATGATGATTTGTGAAAAAACTTTCATCGAATACCGCGCGGTTTTCATGATACGGGATGTTGAAGTTTTGAAAACCCCTTTTTAAAAAAAAAGTGAGCCTACTTTTTTTCGCCCATTTTTTTTTTCATGCATGTACGACCCTAATATAAGAAAATTTACGTTGGTTTCATTTAAATACATTCGTTGGTTTAGGAGGTAGACAGCAAAATATGACAAAAATGGCTATTTGGGTATTGTTGCATTAAAAAAACCAAAACCAGTATAATTCTGGTAAATGTTTTTGTTTATCCTAAAAGTCCAATTCATTGCGCATAGAAAATGTGTTTTTGTATTTAAGTAGGATCAACACTTATTGTGTAATAACGATTTATGTCATGTGTTCTCCAGTCTCCTTTTTCACAATTTTTTTTTCGCAGCCTTATGGTTCATAGTAGGGCAGAAAGCATTATACACGTGGACAGGGCACATAATAGGGTGTTAAAATGGGTATCTTGTTAAAATGCGATAGGACTTAACGTTTTCGAGTAAAACGCATTCGTTTGGTTATGTTTGCTTTGAGTTTTCATTGAGTTCTGAATTGTGATCTGATAAATAAATTCTACATTTTGGTGTTTTCTTTCTTAGGAGTTTGTTTTTTAAATCATTTTCCGATGAAGTGGACATATAATAGCTGTTTATCGAGGAAGGTAAAATTACTGTGGATTTTGTTATAGACACAAAATAAGTTGCAATGATGATTCGAGACAAGCTTGAACCTTCAAATAGGGGAGTGAGAACCCCCTATTCCGTCCGAGTCCCTTCATGTTTTCATTAGCAATGTCCCTCATAAACAGAAAAAGCAAGAAGCGACACATAGTTTTATTTTTTTGTAGTCAGCGGTGAGTATTTACTAGTCAGTCGATGAAAAGTGTAATCTGAAGTAATTTTTTGCAAACAAGTGCGTTTTAGTCGAAAACGGTACGTCCTATCGTATTTTAACAAGAGACCCATTTTAACACTCTATTATGTGCCCTGTTCACGTGTATATTACTTTCTGCCCTACTATGAACCATAAGGCAGCAAAAAAAAATTGTGGAGAACACATGACATAAATCGTTATTACGCAATAAGTGTTGATCCTATTTAAATACGAAAACACATTTTCTATGCTCAGTGAATTGGACTTTTAGGATAAACAAAAACATTTATCAGAATTATACTGGTTTTGATTTTTTTAATGCAAAAATACCAAAATAGCCATTTTTTGCATATTTTGCTGTCTAGCTCCTAAACCAATGAATGTATTAAAATGAAACCAACGTAAATTTTCTTATATTAGGGTCGTACATACATGAAAAAAAAATGAGCGAAAAAAGTAGGTTCACTTTTTTTTTAAAAAAGTAAAGTAAATTACTTACCGACGAATTTCAGTAATCATAAGCTACCGTCTTGGCAATAGTCTTGTAAATAGACAAAAAACTCAATCATGTTAAAATGTATATTATATTAGTAGTTGTTATTTTTAGGTGAAAGGAACTCTTGAATTTTGTATGACTCTTAAATCTAAGATTATTAAAATAACATGTGTGTCTACTGCGTTCATAAATATTAAAACTTTCACACCATTTCGCGTGTGCAATCACATTCGTCGAAAGCATTTTTCGTTTATCTTATTATATTTTATAATTTCGTTGCAAGGAATTATTTATGTAATTATTTATATATTCCTAACGTACCCTACAGAGCTTAACATGATTCTTAATTACATTCAATAAGCTACAAATTAATTAATTTTTTCAATATTGATCTTCGAATAACAAAAAAAATAAGGAATATTAAACAGAGTAGAGATGAATTTATGAAAGTATATTTGAAAGTTATGAAGTGATGTGATATATCGAGATTGTATGGTCAATCTATGAGGATTAAATGGGTTTTGAATCCACACATTTGCTGATCTGATACAATAGGGCACTTTGGTATATATCAAGGAAAAGTAGACATCTCACATAACTTTCTTTAAAAATTACTAATTGTTAAAAATGTCACGTCAAAGCCCAGTAGTTCGATATGCAAAACAAGAGTTTAAAAATTTTACCGAAGAAAAGTATTGTAATCGTGAGAAAATGTAGAAAAAAAAAGTGAATTTCCAAAAATTAGGGTTTTTTAATTCCGTCTGTCTGTCGGTCTGGTGTCTGCCTGTATATTGGCGTTATATCTACAAAACTGGTTAACGGAGAAAAGTAGTATTTAGTAGGTAGTTGACACTATATTTAACGAGCAAATAGTGAAAAATATTGAGGGCAGACATCTTAAAAAAATAATTAATGATAAATATATGACGGAGAACAATAATATTTGTAATGTAGTTAATAACACAATTGTCAATTGTTATACTTTCAGTAAAACGTGAAGGAGTACAAAAATATTTAACGTATATTTAACACAGTTGTCAAAAAAGAATCCCGATGAACTTTTAGTGAAAAGAATACAAGGTAGTCACTCTAGCAAATTTATCGAAAGTAGATTATTTTTTTGTGAGAAGTTAAGAATAATAGATACCAAACCCCTTTCACATTCTTTTTATTTGTTACCGGTTTCCTAAACAAATATTTCAGGCAACAAGACTACAGTCAAGAAAAATTATATAAAATATAATGTATAGCAAATATCAGTAAGTTAAATAACTTGATTTTAAAAACATTAGTACATTGAATGTGAAAAATATAAAGTTTTTTTTATGTAAATGAGTTTAAAGAATGAATTTTTTTAATAAAACCTCCGCTGTCTAAGGAGTCATTATTTCCACTATCACCCACATCCCATTATTAATGGAGGTGGTAGTGGGGGTGCCTGATGTCATAGGAAACTTTGAGGACCTTGGTTCTTCCACACACTAAATCACAATTTTATCTTTTTTTACCCTCTTCAGTAATGGGGTGAGGGTGGTAATGGTAGTGATAGTGGGGGCGAATGATGCCCAAACATTTTCTGCGGCTCTTGATTTTTGTACACATGCTAAATTGCAATTTAATTTTCCCCCCATTTAATAATATGGTGGTGTAGTAATGGGGATAATAGTGGGAGTGCCTGTGTCAAAACAATTTTGAAACCTTAACTTCCTAAATTCCAATTTCATGGATTTTTATTTGCTTTCTTTACCTATTTACTCGCCATTTATCCCCCAAACTTTCACGGAATAAGCGAAATAAGATCAAAGTATAATCTAGATTCACATCACCTTATAATACATGGTGCACCAAATTTCAAGTCATTATTATAAACCGTTTCAGAGTAATCGTACGCACAGTACGAAAGACAGATAAACAGACCGATAGATACGCAAATTAACAGACAGACCACTAAAATTCAAACCTCGACATTTCATGATATTCTAAGTATGTGTGCTGTTGTATTTCCGGGTGTTTTCCCGCGTAGTTGATAGGCTCCTGCTGAAGCCATGGTTGTTTAAACGGCGTTTCGACAGAATTCGATCTGCCATCTTCAGGTTCTCGCTGAAATCTGTCTACTGCTGTTCCTCGATCGAGCTGAACTTCAGTTCGAAAAGCCTGCTATTCAATCCAGACACCATTGTCAAATCTCCATAAATTTTTGGAAAGATTGACTCGAAAAAGTTTCTTTAGTTGTTAGTCAGTGTAAATCATTCTTGCACGAAGGGGACTTTGGCGCATGTTAGTATACTAGTTCGAGAATGGCTGAAGGTAATGTATCTTGAGCAGTGGATTGATCGTGGTGGAACTATCTTCCGACCTGCACAATTACCTGATCTAAATATTTTGGATTTTTACTTATATGAACAACTTCAGAATATTGTGTTCTGGTTATTTACCATGGACGAACTTCATTGATATGTATCAGAGCGCATATGAGGAGACAAACAGAACATCGTATTCCCTTTAAATATCTTCTTTAATTTCAATGCATTAAACGTATTCTTTCAGATTAAACTGTTGATTTAACAAACATTAAAGTAGCAAAGACTCTTTTTGCTACATGTATGTCCTTATCTGTTACACTACACTTCTTCAGAGTGTCATATCAGTTTGCAATTAATGGACAAAATTAGAGTTCTCGGGAGGTAATTATAGGGATACAGGATAGAAGAGGATATAAGAGTGGCCAAGAGCTTAACAACTGTGAACGTAATATATACAAGATTCAGAATATTGCAAATGAATGAGTGAAATTCTTTTTAAAAATTCCAAATACTTGACTTTTTGTTATTTTGATTTGGATTAATTATTCGCAGTTGTGTTTCTACTTCTTGTAATTACTTCATGTAATATTTATCCCCTTATTTAATTGTTATTGTAATTTGTCATTGAAAAAATAGTACCTATCACTAGAAAAATGGGCAAATTATCACTTTCTACTGATTTTGCCATCTACTATGATCGCGAAATTACATCTGGACCATTATAAACACAGATTTAACTCTTGCTAACTGCATTATCAGGGCCAGATTACACAGGCCTGCGAATAAAGGTGTCATGACTATTGTTGAGCAGCTGAGGGTCATTTCCGAAGTAATTTTTCGCGCTGAATCCGAATCTGGCTTCAGAATTGGCCCATCATGTCAGGATATCGAAATATTTGAGGCTAAGTACTTAAAAAATTGCTTTTTGACAACTTTTGAGGTAATGTATAGGATTCAAATTTTTTTTGGCTTATTTCTAATAAATACATCAATTAGTACCATCCTCTTTAGTACCTTCCTCTTTAAAATAAGCTTTCGAATGGTCATCTATGATGTTTCCTCGCAAAGTTATAGCCATTTTAAGGTGACATGAATTTGAACCCATGATCTCCTACAACCCAACAATCTTAACCAATCCATTTGCGAGACAGATTTTTTAGCTTTAAATCTTGATTTGTTTGGAGTCATTTGGTTAAGATTGTTGGGTGATAGGGGATCATGATTTCAAATTCATGTCACCTTAGAAATAAGCTGAATAAAAAATTGAATTATATACATTACCTCAGAAGTAGACAAAAAAGACATTTTTTTAAGTTCTTAACCTCAAATATTTCAAAATCCTTCGCAGACCTGTGTTATCGTTATTGGACGATCAGATCAGTTGCTGTTGCTAACCATTCTATAGATATAATCTCTTGAAAACCATAAGACCAGTTTATAAATTTAGTTGAATATTCAATTAGTAGAAATTGCAATCGAACGGTGCCGACTGCAATTTGATTAACATTTTGCTCGATAGTTGAGGCGATACGAGACGAATTTGGTTAGTACATTGCACTTCTTGAAGAAGATGTAGCTGAGACTTAAAAGAACATCTTAGAGATGGGCGATATTCAGAATTTTCCTTAGTATTCAATATGGCGGCTATTTTTCAAAACAAGGCCAAAAATTCCCACTAATTGTTAACTAAAATCGCATTTGGTATCATTTATATATGTTTCTGACTCGAATAAGATATGTTTAAGGTCAAAATCAACATAAGACATCAAAATGAAGAAAAATAAGATAATGTATTACATGAAACAAAACAAGTTAATTTCATCACAAAATGGCGCAAATCTTTAACAACAAATATTTCTTCGCTATTATTCGGCATTTCGGCCTTTTTCTCTAGAGTTAGAGCATATCAGTGTGTATGGGACATCAGAACATTTATTTGACATTGTACACACATTTAAATAATTATCTGCAAGCCTGCCAAACTGCTGGTTTTGTGGTCCATTGTATGCACACGTCACTAACTTGTGTCCAGCACCAATGAACTGGATGATATATCACTGAAGATGCTGTCTACTTGACCTCATGTCTACCCTGGAATACGACACGACTCACTTTTAGTGGTGTCACTGGGCTTGAGTACACTGCCAACATCCCTTTAATTCTTATTAATATGGGTATTCGCAGTCGGCAGCATATGATTTCAATTTTCATTCCTTTCGTAATAATTAAATAAAATTATGAACTCTTACCTGCTTGATTTACCTATTTACCCCCTACTTTACCCAATTTATCCCCAAACCCTTCAATGAAATAAGATGAAAATATAATCTAGTTCCAGATCCCGTTAAAGTACATACGTGTACCAAATTTCAAGTCAATATCTTAAACGGTTCCAGAGTAATCGTGAGCACAAAAAGTTACATATTGACAGACTGACAGACAGAAATTTTTTTCACTTAGATTTAAAATATTGACGTTTCATGACATTCAAAGACTATTTGAACAAAAAAAATTTTCAAAAATTTGCCAGGATACACATTTTATGTCCCATGAATTAATAGAATTAGCTTTCCTTTATTGTAAGGAATGTCTTATAGCAATCCGGTATCTGTCGCGGTTGTCTGCTAGGTGTACGACGTCAACAAACTTTTTATTGGTCGTTTTTTAACAACAATGATTCCCTGCGATATTGCCATCTACTCCAACTGGGGCTTGAACTCAGTAGAGATAACAGCGACTAACCACTTTGTTTCACTTAATTGCGATCTAGGCCATTGCTACAGTTTCGTTAACTCGCTAAAAACAGCACTAAACATCCATAACTCTGGCCATGAAAAGTTCTCGTCAGTAGGGAAATATAGCGCCGATCGGCTTCAATTATTCGCAATTATGGTTGCATATTACTGAATTCACCGGTCACAAGTCTTCACGACGCTGCTAAAATCTTTCTATTTGGAGATTTTACTAATCAAATTTTCGGCAGCAAATTGCCATTTAGCAGACAAGTTTTAAGTGAGTTTATTTCAATTTCAGAAAAGTTAAAATGACAATTTGTAAAAGCGTTTTGCATATTATTTGTGAAATATTAATATTTTGGCAAAAAGAATATTAAAGTGTAATAAACAACATTGTCAAGAGGTAGAACCTTATATTCAAGAAAAAGATGTCTATGAAAAACATTTGAAGAGGGGGTTGGAAGTACAGCTAAAGAAGAAGAGAACTTTTAAGGAAAATTAGATAAAATCTCATTTTTTGGTCACATAAACCGAGGAGTGAACAATATAAAACAGTTGATATTTCAAAAAAAAATAGGCAGCAAAACTGAAGAGGCCGATCTGCTGATATCAGCAAGAAGCTGATGGGAAAAGCTGTGCGGCACTAACAGTGCCGGTGGGTTTGGATTTATGTCTGCGGACAGCCTTGGTTTTGGATTTGGAGGTTATCTAGTTATATGTGGTGTGCGTTTATGGTATGCGTGTTTGTGCGTGTTACTTCAGATTTGATGTAGATAACTGAAAACAGATTTTTAGAATTTCAAGCAATACAAATTTGAGAATATTAGTTTGAGGTCGTTTGGAAACGACATAGAAAAGGAGCAAATAATATTTAAAACCAAAATTACACTATGAGGTGCATCTTATAGGGTACAAAATTTCGATTGTAAAGTATTATTGAGAAGCCAATTCGAATAATTCATGGTATCTAAAACATCTGCTAAGACGTCAATAACGAGAATATGAATGTTCTAGTACCTGTTCACGCCAATCAAAACTCCTCAACAATTATTAATTGTACGAGAAAAATACAAATGAACGAAATTTTAGAAAATGAAATTTTCATTCGATTAAAAATGTAGAAAATTTCGATATAATCAACTGGTAACGAGATACTTTTGAAAATAGGTGAATATTGCGTACTTTTAGTGACTTTTAATGACCTTGGGCATGGGTTAGCGTTATCCGATCGAACTGAAATTTTCTATAGTTCATTTTTTAAATCAATCACTTTCGGGAGTGAGACTGAAAACAATCCAATGTCCCAAAATAAGGACAACCGTAACCCTAACATATATACATACATGTACACACATTTTCATTTAATATTTGAGCTCAGTCTGTTATGAAATGGATTTCCGTACAAACATTTCTTTTACGACGATTATTACAAAATTTTCACACGTGCCTATTTGATGAAAGTTATCTAGGACATGCTTTTAAAAATAGTGTACTACCACTGTATTCAATAATAATGTAATGTACTGTAAGTATATAAATGCATAAATACTATAGAATGTCACTGTGCAACGCGCAACAAGATACTTCCTGTTTTCTTTTGGGGTATTGCCACGATCCATTTCTTGTAATTTACTTGTCACTATTAATTCCACGAATGCGTTACAATGTTGTTTTTTGACAATTTCCCTAGCAGTGTAACCAGTTAAAAATTTGTAGTTAAATAACAACGATAAAAGTAACATGCACATTCCTAAAATTATTAACATTTCATATTTAATACTACTTTCCTCTATTTAAAAAAAGAGTTGCGTAACTAACCAAATGATGTGTGCTAAATTCGTTCGTACAACAAAAGCGTGCTCAAGAATATTAAATTTGAATTAAACTGAAATTATATTTAGCATACAATTACGCAATATCTGTCAGGATAGAGCAATTACTGTATCAAGCATAGGAGATTTCTTTGTGCATAACAAAATAAAACCTAAGGCCATTGAAATCGAGTCAGCTATGTTCCGCTTGTATTATAATATGTTTTCTTTAATTTTTGTGTTAATTTAACTATTAATATTTATTTTATTATGGTGACTGGTCACTGATGTGACGACATATATAACACTTCGAATAAAATTCTCATTAATTATACTAATTAATTATTTTGTGAAATTTAATTTGTCTAATAAATTTGCGAAAATAGTGATACTGTATATGATTTCACCGTTTTCAATTTCAGTTTATCTATTTTAACTAAATGGAGTTACATCCATTTTAGTCAAATAGTTATTATTGTTGAAGACTACGTCGATGATAAAATTTAAAAAACGTGTTAATGATATGGTCACAATGGATTCAGGAAAAAAAATGTACATAGATAGATATATGTTTGTTCGATTATTTCATATATATTAAAGTATATTTGTAGCAAATCGGAAACGGAAACTATTCTAGTCAATATAAAAATATTAAATAATAATAATAATGATAATAATAATAATAATATAAAACCAAGTATAAATATTAATATAGTCTGTCTATTTCAGAGAGATATTTAGCGTGGCCGAGGTCAAAAAGATAGACTGAATATATCAATATAATAAATAGGTTATGTAAGTAAAACATCATAAAGGTATAATAACCAATCCAAGATCAATTCCATTCCAGAAGTGTAGTGTAGTGTGCAGAGCTCAAATTCATTCCCATTTAATCTAATAAGTTTTCCAGTAAAATGAATAATTAAAATACGTGTTTCAATCGGAAGTAATTGACCTAAACTGTTACCATCGGTACTTGCAAAAAGTGTAATTAAATATATGTGCATAGTTATAAAAAGTGAGATAAATACAGTAATAAACGCCTATCAACAATCTTATCACTGAAAAGTATTTCAAGAAGCTAAAGGCAACCTTACACGTGAGAGTATCCTAAGTTTAATATGGGTAGCGAATCTAATAATCTATTTGATCGACTAGTTAATTTTATCCAAGAAGAAAATAAAAAACAAACTGAAGCAATTACGAGTGGTTTCAAAACCGAAATATCGAACATAAAATCAGATATAGCAGAGCTAAAAGAAAGTATCCAAGTGGAGTCGAAAAATACTAAGGAATTAGTTGAAAAAAATAAACAATTAGAAAACGGATATATCTATATCCAGAGAGCATTACGAAGAAATAACATCATAATTTTTGGGTTGGATGACAAATCAGAAAATCTACCAAGATATACCATACAGCAATTAAACCAACATTTGGGATTAAATTTAAACGTAAATAATATTAATAATATTCGAGCTGTTGGTGATCCTCAAAAAAAAAGACCAATTATCGTTGAATTTATTTCATTCTTCACAAAATTAGAAGTCCTTAAGTGTTGTAAAAAACTTAAAGGTTCACATATAAGTATCTCTGATGATTTAATCAATGAAGATAGAGCAGTACGGAAACGCCTTTTAGTATATCAAAAGGAGGCTCGAAACAAAAATTTACGATCTTATATAAAAGGCAATAAACTGGTAATTAATGATGATATCTACACAATAGAGCAGCTTGAATTAGGTAATAGCAGTGGTGAAACTGAAGAAGGTGAGGAGCTATGCCAGGAGATTGCAGAAGCAAGAGAAGTAAATAGTGCTCCGTCAACCCCAATAACAGTTGATGTAGATTTTACTGAAAATAACCAAAACGAACAAGAAGAATTAGATGTATCGAAGGTGGTAAAAAAGAGGAAATTTGCGCAATTAAATTTGCAAAAAACAAGGCCAACAACAAGAAATTATCTACAAGAAACAAGCAAAACTTCTCCAAGTAACATAGTAGTCGTAGAAAAAAAATAATTCGTAAGTGTATTACAACTTATATTTTATTATATATATGTAAAGTTTCTTTTTAGTCGGTTTTTTGTCATTTTTTCTGGAATTTTTTATGTATGTGTTATCTTAGCTTTGTTTTTCTTAATCCCTATTTTTAATCGTATTAATTAGATAGATTAAAGTACGTATTGGTACCAACAAGAAATACGAAAAGTTATTATTAAAAGTTATCATTTTGTATTACTTGTACCTTTTATATGTTTGCTATTTTAGAAAATATTAATACCTTTAATCATAGGTTTAACTTATTTCTTATTGCAAATTATCTAAAGTTGGCATGGATCAATATATTAGGGATTTTAATTTGAACACTGTTGAAACATTTACCTTAGCAAATTGCTTGGAAGCAAAAACAGTTTTGAATGTAAATGAACATTTAAAAAATTTTAAAATACTACATAACAATATTCGTAGTCTAAATAAAAACCTGGATGAATTTAAAATACTACTATACAACTTGGAAATAGGCTTTGATTGTCTTATTTTAACGGAAACCTGGAAACTTGAAGACCCAAATCTTTTTAATATAAATGGCTATGATATGATATACAACTCAGGAGATCTAAATCAAAATGATGGGGTTGTAGCATACATCAAATCTGATCTAAACTATAACTATGAAATCAAACAAATAAATAATATAAAATTACTACAAATTGTGATAAATATTGATAAACATACAAATTTTAACATAACTTCCATTTACCGTTCTCCATCAACTGACCTTTATGATTTTAATGTACATTTGCAAAATTACTTTCAGTCCCTAAACTTTGAGCAGAAAGATTACTATATATTTGTAGGCGATTTAAATATAGATATTTTGAAAATAAACGAGTCTTCAAGTGGATACATTGATGTATTAAGTGAATTTGGCTTTATTTCCACAATAAATAGTGCAACCAGAATCGATAAAAACCATAAATCATGTATTGATCACATCTTCATTAAAACTAAAGATAATAATACAGACTCTTTAATACCACTCATAATAGAAACCGATGTTACTGAACATTTTACAACAATATTACAAGTTGTCCTAAAACATAGTACATCAAATAAAACCAGTCAACAAAGCAATCAGCGAACATGTAATAAAATTATTGATGAAAATAAGTTAAAAACAAGCTAAAAACGTACTCTTCGCCATTTTACTGAGCTTTTTATATATAATTGT
Source organism: Rutpela maculata (assembly GCA_936432065.2). NCBI lineage: Eukaryota > Metazoa > Arthropoda > Insecta > Coleoptera > Cerambycidae > Rutpela > Rutpela maculata. The sequence continues at coordinate 38,523,484 of OW386288.2, read as the reverse complement.
TACACATTCTATAGGATACTCTTCGCAGTTTTCTTGTAAATAATGTTAGTTTTTGAACGTCCTAAATTTTGTGATATAAACTTTGTTGTGAAAAAAATTGTATGAAAAAAAAATCCAACCTGCGGGATTCGAACACGGGACCCTTGGATTGCAACGAAAAGCTTTAGCCGCTGCGCCACCACCTGTTGCTAGGAAAATTGATTGTCTGTAATATATATCTGTCGACATTCATACATATTTCACTTCTAAGAAATATTAGTAAACTTCATACACAAAAAAAAATTTGTTATGGAAATAATATCTCGCGATTTCCATTTTAGTACAAGCCACAAAAATTAACAAAAAATTTTTTTTTTTAAATTAAATAATTAATAACTTTTTTATTTACTGATCGATTTTCTTCAAAAACAATAGGGTTCTTCCTCTAGCTAACACTAACTTATTTTCTAAATTTCAATGCAATCGGACTTTTCTTTCTTAAGTTATCGTGCTTACAAGAAACGTGACGGACGGACAGACGGACGGACAGACGGACAGACGGACAGACGGACAGACGGACATTTTGAAAGTTGTTCAGAATTCGTTCACTAACACAATGATATGAAAATTTTTTCTCTACGAGCGATATTTACGATTTTAGAAATGTGCCGATCAAATACAATATACTCTTCGTTTTTGCGAAGAGTATAATAAAGTTAAGTATTACGAGCTGGGATTCTGTGTACTTTGCCCCAAACATTGATTCCTCAGTAATTAACTTCATCGAAATTATAAACCAGGCAGTGAATGATTGTAGTACTACAAGAAAATACAAAAGAAAACATACTAAACAAACAAAAAAACTAAAAAAAGACCCAAATAATCATGAATTAAAAACTCAGTATAAAAATTACAAAAATTCATTGACAAAGCTTATAAAAAAAACCAAACAAAATTATTATAAAAATATTATAGACGAAAATAAACATAATTCCAAATCATTATGGGACATAGTACAAGATATCACAAAGTCCAAAAACAGAAAACATGAAATATCGTGTGTAAAAAACGAAAACGGGCAATTATTGAAAGACTTAAAAGATGTATCAAATCAGTTTAATAAAACATTTGTAAAAACAGGAAAAATACTTGCTGAAAAAATAAAAACAAACGTAAATAATAAATTTCAAAGAACATCTAAACTGCACTCATTCGTATTATTACCTACAGATAGATATGAAATTAAAAAAATAATTAGCGAGCTAAAAACTAATAAAACTCCAGGCTTGGATAACTTAAGGGCTGAAACACTAAAACAAATATCTGAATATTTAATAGATCCCATAGTTTTTATTATAAATAATTGCATGGAACTGGGTCATTGGCCACAGGATTTTAAAGACTCCTTAGTAATACCAATTTACAAAAAAGGCGATATCAATATAGTCAGCAATTATAGACCAATTTCTCTAATAACAAATTTCGCCAAAATTTTTGAAAAAGTCATAAAAACTAGATTGATGTCTTACTTAAATAAATATGAAATACTATCCAACAAACAGTACGGTTTTAAAGAAAAGAAGTCTACCCAAGATGCTATATTGGACCTAATATCAAATATAAACGTCTCTCTAGACAAAGGTACACCATGTTTATGTACTTTTATTGATCTATTCAAAGCTTTTGATACAGTCAGCCACCCCTTGCTCTTACAGGCCTTGGAAGATATTGGAATAAGAGGTAAGTGTCTAAAATTATTTAAAAATTATATATCTAATAGACACCAATGCGTAAGAGTAGGAGGCGTCTGTAGCAATAATTTAAAAGTAGAATATGGTGTACCACAAGGTACAGTATTGGGGCCGGTACTATTCCTTATTTATTTAAATGATTTATTCACTTTACCTAGCGCAGGAAATATTATAGGATTCGCAGATGACACCGCAATTGTTTATAAAGCCAAAACTTGGGATGATTTGCAGAATATAGTAGAAAATGATTTATCATATATGAAAAGCTGGTTCGATAAAAAATTGCTAACACTAAATCTAGATAAAACAACCTACCTAACCTTCAGTTGCAATAAATTAAATATGCCATCTTTCAAGTCTCTGAATATTGAAATCCATGGAAAAAACCACATTATACTACCCGAAACTAAAGTCAAATATTTAGGAATAATCATTGACCAGCACTTAAGATGGGATTTACATATACAATTTGTCGTTAAAAAACTTCAATTTATTCTATATAAATTTCGACAATTATGCAATGTTCTTGAACAGAAACAAATGAAATCTGTATATTATGCGTTAGTTGAAACACATTTGACTTATGGCATTTTAGCCTGGGGTGGAACGTCCAAAAATCATATAAGGCCTCTCGAAATTTTACAAAAAAGATTTTTAAAACTAATGTTGCATCAAAAAGTGTCCTACCCGAGCAATCTGGTTTACAGTGACGCTAGGGTTCTTGACATAAGACAATTGTTTTATTTTTATAGCAATATAAAGTACCATGCACATAAAAAGCCATTCATCCTAAATCGTCATGATTATGGCACTCGAAATAAACATCAACATATATCTCCATTTATGACAAAATCTATAGGACAGAGATCTTTTACATTCTTAGGCCCAAAATTATACAACACTGTTCCTGAATTTCTGAAAGAGAGGACTTTTTCTTATTTTAAAACTAAATTGAAAGCTTTTATATTATCTTTACCAAGAGATATAATCCATAACTATATTGACATTACGAATAATTAACTAAAAATAGAATTTCTGATTATAATTATTATTACTCTAAGGTTTTGTGGTATGTGAAATTGGTATATTGCCAAATGTTTCTATTGCTCCAAGACTGTAAATTTTGCTTCCAATTGTTGATTGTGCATACTGCACATGTATTATTTTCATATTATGTAATTTTATGTGGTTCCTGTTTATAAATGTGTTCCTTCTCGAAACAAGTATATATTATATACTTATCGAGTAACTTTATTTATTTACCATTATTTTTTATTATTTACATTGTATATTTGATACTTGTAAAGTTGTAAATAAATAAATATTATTATTATTATAATAACCACAAAGCTGTTTTATGTCAAGTTAAAAAGAGACACAAAATAAAACAGAAAACAATAATTATATAATACATTGAAAATCAAAAAAATACTAAGGAGTTCAAGCTCTGTCCCATATGATCAATTTACGTTTATTTGGATTGTGGTTATCATAAATTCATCCACAGAATAATAAGAGCATTGAATCAAAATATTTTTCATATTATGCATTTTTATATTCAAAGAGTTTTTCTCATATATTTCTTTACCTACAACCAGGCCTCCTTAACGAATTGGCAGATCTTGAGTTGTAGTTGTGATAATTTGAGTGAGTGATGAAATTACTGATATTTTTATGGATTTCTATTGGAGAACAAAAAATATATATAAAGATAGTAAAGTCACTATGCCAAACTTTATAAATAAAGGTTTACAGTGTTCTTTATTATCAGTACTTCTAGCAAGCTGCCTTGCGAAGCCGAAAAATGTTTTCCGCCTGTGACGAGTTTAGCCATGAAATGAATCCATAAAAAATACAGTAATGAAATAAGGCAAAATATGTTGAGAGCCAAGTATAGTCTTCTATAACTAACCTTATTGGTGTATAGTACAGTACCTAGAGGTAAAAAAATATGCAAAATTTCGGAATAATTTCATATGTAATGATAATTTTTCTTTATGGGTAATTATTATAGTAAAAGGTATCATCTTTTGTTTCTATATGGTCCGGATACTTGGTTCTCAAGGGGTGGTTTTCCCTTGAAAAGGGTTGGCATCCACCCCCTATAATTTAGCAAGCCTCCTCATAATATAGAAACTTTTCTTTGATGTATTTATCATTAACTTGCCAATAATGATTTTCCCAAATAATCAAAATGACCAAGCCAACTCAATTTGTCATCTAAAACAACACCCAGAAGTAACTTTACGTTTTTTTCTTACTGATAACAGAAAAAATTTCTGTGATTTATCACTGCTTGGTTTAAGCTCATTTGCAATGAACCATTTATTGGCAGTTTTTCAATTTCATCTAAACAATTCAATAAGAATAATTTGCGCTCCAAGCAATTACGGTTGTGTCGTCAGCAAAAGGAATATACTTGGAATGATAAAGAATATATTCAACATCTTTTATAAACAATACATTAATAGTGGTCCCAAAACAGATCTTTGTGGGACGTCATGTGTAACATTATTAAGAACTGAGTTCATATTGTTTACAGAAACGCATTGGTTCCTATTGTTTAGGCATGATTTTAATAGAGCAACCTCCCTAGCCACGTTCTCCTATACCATAACTCTTATTTTCACCATCTTTTATCTACTTAAACTTCTTTTCTATTCCCTTTATTCGTCTCTCTTTTTGTTGGTTTGTTAATTTTTTGTATTTTGTTCTTTTTGTTTCTTCTTCAAAATACCCCCTCCACCAATAACCTCTTAAAAATCCAAACATTTTAAACAATAATTTCACCCTTCACCCTACCTTTCTGGAGGTGGAAGGACCACCAGGAAGCAGAATGTCATTAGCACGAACGGGTTTTTTTGTTGAGTTTTCCCTGTATCAGCAATCAGAACTAAATAGTGCAGTGTAGTGCAAATAAAAACTACCAAGTGTAATATTAAGTCTTTTAAAGTCCCCACGATCTACACACATAGCCAGATTGTCAGCTTTGTTTTTAATTTAAGACAGGACAGGAGTGCTAACCCACCATTATTTATCGTTCCAGCTAAATCGAACCCGCTCCGCCCAGCCGCATCACGACGCAGCACGTCGTGTTTGTGCAACTGGCTCCGGACCGGGATCCGACTAGGCGCATACTTGTAAGACATATTTGTAAATAAATTATTATTGTTGTTGTTGTTAATTGTTGTAGTAAATAAATTATACTTCAAAGTGATTTTCCCAAATAATCAACGTGACCAAGCCAACTTAAGACATAGTTGTTAATAAATTATTATTGTTGTTGTTGTTAATTGGTGTAGTAAATAAATTATACTTCAAAGTGATTTTCCCAAATAATCAACATGACCAAGCCAACTTAACTTGTCATCTATCTGAAACAACAACTAGTAGTAGCTTTACATATTCTCTCTTATGAATAGCACAATTTGATGACAGAACACATTTCTGTGATTTATCGTTGCTTAGTTTAAACTCATTTGCACTGAACCATTTATTGGTAGTTTTTTCAATTTCATCTAAACAGTTCAATAAGAATAGTTTGCGCTTCAAACAATAACGGTTGTGTCGTCAGCAAAAAGGAAGGATTAAAAAAAATCAATATTTTTTTAAAGACAATATAAACAACAGTGGTTCCAAAACAGATCTGTGTGGGACACTCTCGTGTAAAACTGGTGAAAGCTGAGTTCACATTGTTTACAGAAATGCATTGTTTCCTATTGTATGGGCATCATTTTAATAGAGCCAGAGGTAAACCTATATTGCCATAATACGATAGCTTTGTTAGCAACAGGTCATAAGGAACACAGTCGTGAGCCTTAGAGAGATCACATAATGCAAGGCCAGTGTACCTCGCTTCATCAAGACTCTCGACTACATCTCCCACCACCTGTTAAATAACTCGAGTGGAAGAAAACCAAATTGAGAATTAGACATTACGTTCAAGAAACTTTGTCAACCACCACTTTCACAAAATATCTGTTAATTTACCGAAAATAGGAACAGTTGAGATAGGCGGTCTAATGTTTCTCTTTTTAAAATGCGAAATAATTTTTGTAATTTTGAACGAATCAGGAAAAAGTCCCTCCTTAAAATATCTATTTATTGCTCGAATTGATTTAATTTAATTTTTTTTGGCGACAACATTCCACCTGAAATTTTATTGTTGATTCTTATGTATTACGACCTCCTCACTACGAGAAAAATATTTGCGCCCAAAAGTTCCGTGTGCGTCAAAAGTTATATCCACTTTTTGACGCGCTTTCACGGATTCTCAACTTATCTGCTTAATTTATCTTGTACTAGTGGTCGGATGGGAATTTTAAAAATACTGGCTTATTTGGAATAAAATTCTTAAAAAATATAGACCTATCCGATATGTATATGTCAATCCGCCATCTTGGAAAAAAATAGAAAACACCAAAAATGACCGAAAGAATCAAAATTGAATATCTTTTCTATAAGAAGGAGTAATTTCATCATAGTTGCAAAAATAAATCTCATTCATGGTCAAATACAATGCACCAATCCCGATCACCGTATGTCAAATAGAACGGTCAAAGATGGCGAACGGAATAAAATTTTTAATTATCAAGGAGTCATTGTACGTCACTTTTTTTCTTTTCGATTGTACCTTATTTGATGTACTTTTAGGGGATAGAGATCATTTTTTTTTAATTTCCAAAAAAGTGCATTTTCACAATTTTCAAAAATGCATTTTCTTTAATCCTCCTTTCTTTACCCAATTTTGATCGAAACAAAATGAAATATGCTATAGAAAGTCTCGTATAACTTCAAAGATTTAATACAAAATGAAACTTCATTAATTTGAGAAGGAAATAAGCATACGCATGGTAATAATGATGGTATATAAATATATGATCAATAATCAGAACCAAGCAGTCAAGACTAGTGTAGTATTATTTTTGATGGGTATGCCGATGAACAGAATAGCACTAAGAGTAACGAACGCATTCGTCGTTTAGAAAAAAATGTTTGCGTAGGTATTTCAATCACAAGTGACATTATGAATTCATCGATTAGTCAAAAAAAAAATTCTAGCTAATAGTAAAAATAAGCTTAGCTTTATAAAATGATTGCGCAAAGAGTTAATAGATAATGAGTTTAACGTTAAAATATACAGAGAAGACGCCGATACTACAATCGTTAAAACTACCATTGATTTGAAAACTGAAGACAATCAACTTATAATAGTTGGCGAAGACATTGACCTTTTGGTTATAATGACTCAACTAGCATGGAATCATCATAAAAAAATCTATTTTTACAATCCTAAAATTAATAAAATAATTGACAAATATTATGATGAAAATATAATTGCCTGCAATTCCACCTACTGAGAGGTAATAGAAAATAGTATATTACGTAATGAGAATTGTAAGAAGCATATTACGCACGAATGGAAAAGTTACGCACGATGCCGCGTAGCGGCGAGTGCGTATTTCCATGAGTGCGTAATTGCTTTACAACTCGAATTATGTACTATACTTTACCTACGATCATATTTGTTTATTTATTTAGTAAAATCTGGATTTAGTTTACTTGTCAACAATGTCATTCAACAAATATTATGTCAGTTTTGACAGTGTTTGAAAATTACGTAGGTGCATTTGTTTTTTTTAAACCCCGCGTCAGCGATATAAGCCACCTATAATTGGGTGTCCCGTGCGTTTTGTTTACCGTGCGATTTGTTTACAGTGCGTTTTGTTTACAATACGTAAAGTTCAACTTACATGAATGGCAGGTAGTGTGTTTTTTACTATTTACAGTAGTGATCGTAGGTAAACACTGTTTAAAAGTATATTTCCAAGTTCAAAAATGGTTAGGTTCTGAGGAAGATCCGTTACAATTCGGGTGGCTTAAAACTGAGAATGGCTGAATGCCTGATGTTATGAGTGAAAGTAATGCTTTTCCTAAAAATTTACTAAGTGATATTTCTAGTAAAAAAAAATTAGTGTAGCTGTATAAAACTGAGTATAGAATGTTCTATTCTATGTGTCTATTGTAAAGGAAATAATTGTGCCAATGCTTCTTCTACCTTTGATGAATTGGCTATCGATGAGAAATGCGGTGAAATTATAGCATATTACGGTAATGAAATTAATATAGTAGATTTCATTTTGTGGTCGATAAAAATTGGGTGAAAAAAAGGAGGGGAAAAGAAAGTACATTTCTGAAAATTGTAAAAATGCACCTTTTTTGAAAATAAAAAACAACGCACTCTTTTTGAAAATTAAAAAAAAAAATGAACTCTATCCCCTAAAATTACATAAAATAGCGTACAATCGAAAAGAAAAATAGTGACGTACAATGCCGCCTTGATAATTGACGAAAAATTAAAAAATTTATTTCGTCCGCCATCTTTGACCGCTCTATTTGGCAAACGGTATCCCGGATTGGTGCATTATATTTGACCATAAATGAGTTTTATTTTTGCCAAAGGGTATAGCCGGATAAGCATAGTGAAAAATGCCCCTGAGCCAAATTGGACTTTGCATACATGGCTTGTTAGCTCTCTATTAATAAACAATTTCTGCCGAGTTTTAAATCCGTACCCCTACGGTTGGGCCAGTTATAGAGGGAGACGTGATTTTCAGTTTCTATTTAATTTCGCTTTTCCTGTTGCATTGAAAATTCTGAAAAAAATCAGGATCCATACAATCTTAACGGTGCATGTCAGAATTTTTGTTCAGATTTTTTGGCTTAGAATTTGGCTTACTAAACATTTTTGAAATTTTGAAAAATATTTTTTTACAGTAATAACTACTTTATATGCTTGTTGGTTTGTAATTTTTTCAGATTTTTTAAAGTGGTGGGCCATGGTGTAAAAAATTAAATTTCTATTTTGAGATGTTTGGGCTCTTAATCTTTATTCTTGAATATATTGTAATTTGTAACATCAAAAAGTTTACTTAGCATTTCTGCAGGTTTTACAATTTTGGAAATATATCGAGCGTGAGATAAATAATAAATTATTGCAGTTATGTGTGAACAGCGCCCGACTGGGCGTCTACCATTTGCACACTCGCAGTAGCATTGCCTAACTCCTCGGAAATCAACGGAATTTGGCTCATAATCAATAAACCATTTATAAGTTCTGCTACTAACATGTTGCGACCTCACTTCTACTTTAATTATGTTATTATTGTCGTTAACAAAAACCATAATAACTGATACGATCCAGTGAATAAAATTTTCAAGTCGTTCTGTGTCATTTCTGGGAAATCGAGGAGGTATGAGGATATCAACTGTTGAAATGGAACCTTTTGCCTAGTCCAATGTTTCATCTCGATCTCTAAAGTTAAAGTATTCTTCACAGTTTGCTGCGATGTCATTTGGAAAATAATGTTTTCGGAAAGACTAAGATCTGAAAGGCGTTTTGTTTTCCAAATCTATTAATTAAAAAACAAGCTATCCGAAAGTATGCACGGATTCTAAGTAGCAATTTGTTATCCAACTGCTGATGAAGTAATCGGTACTTCTGTCCAATTACACTGTGAATTGCTTCAGCGACCCAGCGAGCTATTGTTACTCAGCGTGAGTTATTGGATTCGGCTGTGGTCAGCTGACTACGTTTGCCTTTAAGAGCAGCCATAAGTACTTTATATTTTCATCCGCATCATTCTGCGTTGGGTGAAAAGGTCCGAGCATTTCGACAATGACTTGCACCACGATTTGCACCACAAACGGCTATATTGTCGAAATGCTCGGACCTTTTCACGCAACGAAGAATAATGCGGATATCATGAAAATTGTCGTGCAAGATCCGAAAGAGTTGCAAAATCTTCTGAAGGAAGGTGATATTTGTATCGTCGATCGAGGCATTCGCGATGTAAAGGACCATTTGGAACAACGAGGTTATAAAGTACTTATGCCTGCTCTTAAAGGCAAACGTAGTCAGCTGACTACTGCTGAATCCAATGACTCACGCCCAGTAGCAAAGGTTCGCTGGATCGCTGAGGCAACTCACGGTGTAATTGGACAGAAGTACCGACTACTTTATCAGCAGTGGGATAACAAATTGGTTCCTAGAGTCCGTGCATACTTTCGAATAGCTTGTTTTTTAATTAATAGATTTGGAAAACAAAACGCCTTTCAGATGTTAGTCTTTCCGAAAACATTATTTTCCAAATGACATCGCAGCAAACTGTGAAGAATACTTTAACTTTAGAGATCGAGATGAAACATTGGACTAGGCAAAAGGTTCCATTTCAACAGTTGAAATTCTCATACCTCCTTGATTTCCCAGAAATGACACAGAACGACTTGAAAATTTTATTCACTGGATCGTATCAGTTATTATGGTTTATGTTAAAGACAATCATAATATAATTAAAGTAGAAGTGAGGTCGCAACATGTTAGTAGCAGAACTTATAAGTCTTTTATTGATTATGAGCCAAATTCCGTTGGTTTCCGAGAAGTTAGGCGATACTACTGCGAGTGTGCAAATGGTAGACGCCCAGTCGGGTGCTGTTCACACATAGCTGCAATAATTTATTATTTATCTCACGCTCGATATATTTCCAAAATTGTAAAACTTGCAGAAATGCTAAGTAAACTTTTTGATTACAAATTACAATATATTCAAGAATAAAGATTAAGAGCCCAAACATCCCAAAATCGAAATTTAATTTTTTACACCATGGCCCACCACTTTAAAAAATCTGAAAAATTACAAACCAACAAGCATATGAAGTAGTTATTACTGTAAAAAAATAAAGGTAATGATAAAATCCTAAAAAAAAATTTTTTTCAAAATTTCAAAATTTTTTAGCAAGCCGAATTTTAAGCCAAAAATTCTGACAAAAAATCCTGACATGCACCCTCAAGACTGTATGGATCCTGATTTTTTTCAGAATTTTCAATGCAACAGGAAAAGCGAAATTAAATAGAAACTGAAAATCTCGTCTCCCTCTATAACTGGCCCAACCGCAGGGGTACGGATTTAAAACTCAGCAAAAATTGTTTATTAATAGAGAGCTAACAAGCCATGTATGCAAAGTCCAATTTGGCTCAGGGGCATATTTCACTATGCTTATCCGGCTATACCCTTTGGTGAAATTACTCCTTGTAGAAAAGATATTCAATTTTGATTCTTTCGGCCATTTTTGGTGTTTTCAATTTTTTTTTCCAAGATGGCGGATTGATATATACATATCGGACAGGTCTATATTTTTTAAGAATTTTATTCCAAATAAGCCAAAATTTTTAAAATTCCTATCCGATTACTAGTACAAGATATACTAAGCAGATAAGTTGAAAATCCGTGAAAGCGCGTCAAAAAGTGCATATAACTTTTGACGCACAAGGAATTTTTGGGCGCAAATATTTTTTTCGTAATCAGGAGGTCATAATTCATAAGAATCAACAATAAAATTTCAGGTGGAATGTTGCTGCCAAAAAAAATTAATTCGACTGCACTATTAATATGGTAAGTGAATACAATATCATGCCAATTAAATAGTTTCCTTAATTATTTTACTATTTAAATCATAAACGTTAGTACAAGGTAATTTTTTTTATATATTTGCCGCAACTAAAACTTCATTTGTGGAGAATGACCAAATGTAGAAAGATTCTGCTGTATCAGAGACTTTTTATGTATTCTTGTGAATCCACTAAAGATAATCAGTCAAGTTTAGAAATATTGTTATACATATAAAGTAAAATATGTGCAAACAGTGATTTTTCAGAGCTATTCTTGTTTCCTGTGTGTGAATCTTGCCCCAAGCAGTGACACGACAAAATTTATTTTAATTTTGAATATTGCTTTCAACCTGCAGATTGTTTAGGTTCGAAATCTACAGAGTAGTAGTTTCGTGATCTTATAAAAAAACTTTGGTAATAAGTACTTACTATGAAATTTTTTTCATATTTGAAATCTATTTTTTTGTGTACCATTTTTCTTGTCTGTGATGACTGTTATGAATTTTAATCCAATTATCATATATCTACTTGAATGAATTAAATAGGTATATGTATGAGTAATAATAATATTGCGTTTGTAATGCTTATAAACGTAAATTCTAAATGTAGGCGATTGCATAGATGACAAAACTACTTCGTAAATATTTACTGACAACTTTAACACGCTCAAGCTTTGTGGGTTGTCTATTATACATTCACAATCTCCAGTTTTTATCAATGAAGGCAGACCATCTCTAAGTGGTATTGCGTCTACAACTTAAAAAACCAGTTTGTAACTTTCTTTACTGCTAAAATTTCGTATTACGAAACAACATGCATATGTTCTAAATTATTAATTAAATGTGGGGCATTTTACAAAAATCCTGGTCGCCTTGGGTTTTCAAATAATTGAAAGTACATAAATGAATAGATATAAATATAATTGTTGAACAAACAAGCTTTGCTGTGTAGACACAACCTAGTCTAAAAGGACAACTCTGTAACGGTAATCGTGAGAGAATGCTTTACATAAAAATGTGCATTGAAATATAATCCAGTTATAAATTAAATGTACATTTACCACAAGAATACAATAACCAGTGGACTGTACTAATTAGCAAAATGTGCTTATATTATTAATCCGTATATTCCTGTGATTGTGAGACTATTTGTTTATTTTGATGTTGATGTAAATGATCAAGAGTAGATAATTGTCTTTTCGATAACACCTATTTTGTATATTTAGCAGATTGTCTGTCAAATTTGGAGCTCTGTGAAAATGAAAATAATAATACTACCTAATGCGGATTTTTTAACGGGTAAATCTAATTGCAGAAAACGTCCGAGGACAAGGAATACATACATATGTATATACCGAGTGTAACAGGATCATGGTACACCCCCTCCCTTTTCTCCTTTAGTTTTGAAGATCATTGATTGAAATTTGGGATATATACATAATAAGCAGCACTTTTTGACAAACAAGTGATTTCTTTTTCACTTTCGGTTTTGCCGGAAGTGACACTAACTTTCGATTTTTAAATGGAACACCCCCGTATATTATTGCATTTTTGAATTCTGCATAATTTTCTGAATCCAACGATACCAAATAACTAACATTTCAAAAAATATTTTTTATAATATAATTTTTAGTTTTCCATTTAAGTATGCCATGACGGTTCTAAATGATCCGTGTAATTCTAGAAAAATCGAAATATCGTCAAAAATACTAAATTACGTGATTTATGAGCAAATAAAGTTCATCAAAATGGTTTTTGGGGCAAAACTCATTTTTTTCAAATGGAACCATATTGGTACCGTGGTACCATTTATTAGTACTAGTAAATAAGGAATTTGTTCATATGTCGTAGCAAAACCGTGTTTATGAATTTTACGATACAGAGGCCTCTGCCAAATAATATCATCATGTATGACAATATTGAGTCATCACAGAGTACGAAGCTGCTAGGTACTTATATTGACTACCACTTACTTTGGGATGTGCATATAAAACATGTATGTGAAAAGTTAAATAAGGCGTTCTTTGCTATATTGCAATTGAGAGATAGCTTAGATCAAACAGGTCTTTTAAATACCTATTATGCTCTGGCATACTCTCATATATCATATAATATAATATGTTGGGGTAGTGCCAGAGACAGGGTATTTATATGTCAGAAAAGAATTATTCGATTAATCTTCAAATTACATTACAATGAAAGCTGCCGAAATACATTCATCAACAAAAACATATTTACTACCCCTTGTATTTTTATTTATAAATGTCTAATTTATGTTAAAAAAAATATGGACTTCTTTGTAAAGCGGAATCAATATCATAGATATGACACCCGAAATGGAGAACTATTAAGTGTACCAAAAAATCGTACATTCTCCCAAATATAACTGTATTATTTTATATAACAGCTTGCCATTAGACTTAAGGAACATTACCAACTTCATTAGATATAAACGCGCTGTAAAAGATTTACTGCTAAAGGGAGGTTTTTACGGCATAAACGAATTTTTAAATAGAGAACCTTAAGGTTGTGTATATATTATGTATTTGTCTTGATCTTGTCACCATGTAGTTGTATTGACCATTTTACTCGTGTTTTGTTATATATTGTATATGTATATATTTATGTTTAAAATGTTTAGTGTGCTTATACATTAAATTGTGTTTTATAATTCTAGATAAATTGTACTCTATACATACATTTCCTCATTTTATGACTTGCCATATATGCTTTGTGTGTCTTAAATGGTGAATAAAATATTATTATTATTATTATTATTATTAAAATGTTGATAAATACAAACGAAATTACAGCTAAAGGAAAATACAATTTTGTTCTAATTATCTTGTTATATATAAGGTGGCTTTGGGATATAAAAAATGAACACAAAACATTACAATTGTTCAAAATGCTCTCCATTAACGTCAATGCACTTCTGAACTCGCATAGCTGTTTCTCGAAGAACGTTCGCCAATTGCTGGGCCGTTATGCTATTAATTGCGCGCCTTACTCGTAGCTTCAGGTCTTCACGCGTTGTAACGACGGTTGCGTAGACAATATTTTTTAAATGACCCCAAACAAAGAAATCAAGGGGTGTTATATCAGATGACCTTGGAGGCCACCTCACAGGACCATTCGTCGAAATTATGTTTTCTCCGAATCTCCGTTGAAGGTAAATCCTTGAACTATGGGGAGGAGTGCCATCTTGTTGGAAATACATTCCCTGTCTTAAATCCAAAGGTAACTCATCTAAAATGTCCTCAATCTCATTTTGCAGGAATCTCAAGTATCTGGCACCAGTCAGGGGGACCTTCAAATATTATTGGACCAATGATTCTACTACCGATTATTCCAAGCCAAACATTGAAACCGAACCGCACTTGAAAGTTACTCTCCCGTAATAAATGTTGATTTTCTTGTGACCAATATTTTGTATTTTGTCGGTTAAATAATCCCAAATTTGTAAACCTAGACTCGTCCGAAAATAAAATCATTTCCAAAAAATCATTGTTTGGCTACACGTTATTCTGGAAAATCCAATTGCAATATTCCATCCTACGTTCGTAATCATTTTTGTACAAGTGCTGGTGCAATTAGTATTTAAAAGATTTATAGTGGGATTTGTGCAAAATTCGGCTTACAGTTTGGTGACTGATTTCCAATTCAAATCCAATTTGCCTTAAAGAGACAGTCTTATCAACTTCTATTCGAGCCAAAACAATAGGTAAAGCAAGCAAATAAAAGTCGATAAAACGGGAATATAATACATGTACAAAAAGCCAAGGTCTAAACACATTATCCACCCCCACTATCACCATCATTACCATCCACGATCCATTATTAAAGGGTCCGAAAAACTAAAATTGTGATTTAGTGTGTGTACAAGAACCAAAGGTCTCAAAATATGTTTCGACTTCAACCACCCCACTTCTCAAGTATGTTTACTTGGTATTTATTTCGAAAGATGAAACCGCTACCCAAGGAATCACTACTTCTACATCCAGATTTTCCATCCAAGTCTCTCATAATGAAAAAAAAAAAATCATAAAAACAAATATTTTAAGTTATCCTGTATATGAAATATTTTATTACACAAATCGCACTTAAAAGATTTGTTTTTATGAATATGAGCGTGGCGACTTAGCTCAAGTGAATGTCGCATTACAAACATTACATGTAATTGTGTTTACTCTTTTACAGTATGACGCCAAATATTAATCAGCGGTAGGCTATTACTATTTATCCATATTTTATTCTTGTTTTATCTCCCACCTCTTTTCACTTAGTCTCACCTCTTTCCACTTAGTTCCACCTTCCCCTAATTACCTTTAATTACCATTAATTACCCTCACCAGTTAATTACCCCCTTAATTAACCATTAATTTCCCTTTATTACCCCCACAAATTACCCGCTAGTTATCCCCTCTATTTCCCACTTTGCCCCACCTTGCACCACCTTCCCCTAATTACCTTCAATTACCTTTAATCACCCGCTAATTACCATCCATCACCCTCAACTACCCTTCCCGTTAATTATCCCCCACTAATTTCGACGTCCCACCTTATCCCGCTTTGTCCCACCTTCCCCTAATTACCTTCAATTATTCCTAATTACCTTTAATTACCATCAATTACTCGCTAATTACCTCACTGATTAACTCTCCCCCAAGCCACGCCTCCTGTGACGTTACAAAAAGGGTGGAGGCAGGAGGCCTAAGACCTACTATAATGCCCCTACTCCGGCGAATTTTCGAAAATATGTGGAAATAATTGTTTATGGAACTTTAATAACATAATATTTGAAATCCTATAAAACCTATAAAACGATATGCCACGTCGGTAGTGGGGTGGAGGTGGTGGTAATGGGGGTGGATGAAGTAAAAGCAATTTGAGGCCTTTGGTTCTTGTACACACACTGAATCACAATTTTATTTTTTTCACACCCTTTAATAATGGGGTGGAAGTGGCTAATGCCAAAAAATTTTTTGAGGCCTTAGCTTTTCTTATATATACTAAATACCAATTTTGTGAACTCTTACTTACTTGGTTTACCTATTTACCCCCCATTTGCCTCAATTTACCCTCCAACTCTTTAACGGAATAAGATAAAAATGTAATCTAGCTCCAGCTCCCGTTAGAATACATATGTGTACCATATTTCAAATCATATCTTAAACGGTTCCAGAGTAATCGTGTGCACAAAAAAGTTACAGGCAGAAAGGCAGACAGATTTTTTTTGCTCAAACTTAAAATTTCAACGTTTCATGATATTCTAAGCCTATGTGGAAGTAAAAAGTTTCCTGCTTGCCCTACTTACCCTTATAAATTCTTATAAATCATATTACATACGTTTATTATAATCTGACAACACATTTTATTAGTAAATTACATATTTACTAATAAATAAAAATTTGGAACCAATTCACTGTTCCGTTCCGTTTTTGAGTTAGAGTGAGTTAAATGAAAAAGTAATTATTTCATTCATTCAATAGACTCCCAGAATGAGAGAAATGGCCCACAAAAACTTGATAATATGTTAAATAATTTTTTCTACTCCCATACTTGAATTCGTTTATTAGACATTCAATACCTGTACTTTGATGAGATCCATTAAGATACAAATTTTTCATTAAGATACAAGTTTATAAATAAAAACGCTACACACAGCAATATTCTGTCAATATCAACTATTTCCTTGAACATCTGACAGATCTAAAATTTATCAATTTTGAAAAATCATATTGTTTACCTAGCAACTTTGCACTACTTTCCATTAAAATCAGTGAACATGTGTGATAGTGAAAGTGAAATTGAAATAATAATCCATAATATTTCCTGAGTTTAGTTTTCATAATATTTCCTAAATTATAATCTATAATTAATAAGTTTCAGAAATAAAGTGTTCATTTTCTATTTTATTATGACTAGTTGTAGATAAAATAGTGTATGCAACTCGCATTTAATGGCTATTAAGACACTCGCATTCATTATGACATTCGCCTACGGCTCATATGATAATTCTCATACTCGTGTCTTAATAGCCATCATTAAATGGTCGTTATATAATATATTAATTTATAATACTTAAACTACTCAACAAATCATTATGAAATTTAATAGGGTGCAATTCTGCTAGTAGATGAAGCAATTATTTTTTTTTCAAGTGGGTCCGCTAAGTGTTGTGACCTGTAGAGTGTTTCTGTACGTACGTACGTACAGACCAACTGACGCAGAATTATAACAATTTTCGATAGTATTATTAGAACTTAATAGAAATTCAAATCAATCTAAAAATGCTATCATTTTTAGAGTATCTTCCCCTTTCAAAAGATTATAGTTTAAATCGATTTTTTGCAGAATTAGTCAAATAAAAATATTTTTATCAGCTAAGCTGAGCGCTTACGCGCTGGGTGAGAATAGGGTACTCGCTCAGAGGGGTGTACAGTAATTAAAAAATATGAACATATAAAACACTCCACATAGTTTGGAGGATTCCAAACCCAAATGAACATCGGGTCGGAAGAGAGTTGTATTTTAAAAAAAAAAAAGTTGAAACAAGCACTCCCTCCGCCATTGGCTGGGATTCGAATCTGAAGAGAAAAACAGTGATTAATCATGTTTTGCACTCCAATGTGCTCTAGTCAACCATGTATCACTATATCCATATGAAGGAGTAAATAGAAAAGTGAAAGAGACATGCTTTCTTTAATTCGATGTCGACCTATCTGAGTCACTAAGGCCAATTAGCGAAGCCAGGAAATAAACTTGTATAAATAATAGTATTCGGAATTTTTGCCGAAATCTTATTTTATATAGAACGGGATGTCAGCTCGGTGGTCACCGGTTTATTTTGCAAAGTAGAATACCTAGCGAAGCGGATTAGAATTCTTATTACTGTGAACAAATTTTAATTATAAAATTATTCTCAAGAAATAGTTCGGGCTCCACTATAAACTGTAGGTCCTCGTTTATTCTGTAAATAACACAAAATTCTGGATTTTTAAGGAGTTATCTCGGTGACTTAAGAGGCGGTTGAAAAACAAAACATATGTGTATAAACAAAAAACATGTAAATATCAATATCTACGTCCTTAATTTATTACCATCTGATTATGTTTGGTTTTATTTTAAAATTATTTCATAATTACACTACATTTCTCCTATAGGTGAAGTATGAGGTCATTACATTATTGTAAGTACAAACAAATTATCAAATACTTAGTTTGAAATAGTTCATATATACTGACACAGAAAAACTAGGGCACTTCAAATTTTCACTTTAATGAAAGGGTACTATATATAGCGATGCCTATGAAATTCAAAACACTCTGTATATAGAATGCACTAATGATTAAAACAAACTGAATCTAAAGTCACTTAATTGACTGACTCATGTCAAAGCAAATTACTATTGACAAATTGACAGAATAATGATTCAAGTAGAAGACAGGAGAAATCAAACTATGGCGAGGTGGGTAGTAACAAGATTCTAAGACATCAGAATAAAAGAAGAGTTGGACTTGAAAGTACTGTAACTACTAACAATCGCCTATCCCAACTACACGACACTAACGTTAGCTACAGTTAGTAGAAAGTTGAAGGAAATCAACCATCAAGCAAGAATACCAACGACTGCACCAAAATCTCTTTGACGTCACTGCGTATCTTACCTGAACGTTGCTCGAGATTGACAAAATTTGAACGTATTGCAGTGATCTAAAGTGTAACTTTCTGATGAATATTGATTCTGTTTGCCATCATCCGGAGGTTAACAAATAGTCTGGAATAGGTCTGGAGAGAGGCATTCCACGTTTTGGTTAGAGTATGAGGGGAAAATATTTGTTATTAAATGGCTCAGTAATTTATTTAGAATTGACTAACTCAAGTAGAATACTGAGTACCTACTTTTTAAATAAAAAAAGTGGCTATTTTGATAAAAAACCCTGCATCTTCTCCAAGAATGGAAAACATTAAAGTTAACATGTGACTTTAAATTTGTTATCACTAGTGCACACAGTGTTTTGAATGTCATAGAAAAAACGTACATCATTAGAATCCCCTTATACTTTGGTAAAATTTGAAATGATCTAAAGCCCTAGCATTCTAATGTTCTTCAAGAACTACTCTACAAATTAAAAATAACATCATGAATTCATCTCCATGTTGAAAAGTTTTCGAGCATTAAATTTATTGGGAACTTTGAGGTACGCCACTTTTGCGTATATCACTCTGAAGCATCAAGTATTGTTTTATCCAAATATAAAATTTCCCAATATCAAATTTGGATGACTGATACTGAATTCATATTGTTATTAAATACGACAACTAAAAAAGTAATACAGAAAATGACCCGAAATTGGAACCTGGAACTACTCCAGGACTAGTAGTAATATCATCACCCATTTTTTTATTAGTAATTAAAAAAAGAAATAAAATAATTTGAATTGTTTAATATTCCACCTACCTAATCTCACTTATAAAAAATGTTCGTAAAGAATATCAGCAACATTTTGCCTGGTCAGTTTAAAACAGAGAGTTGAATTTTCTTCTTTTTGGGAGTAAATTATGTCACAAACATTGAAATACTCATGGCACATTGCTTTAATTATATGTGTAGATCCCATGCCACTGGATCGACAAAATTTTATAATATACAAAACACACTCATTTTTGAGCAAATCGCGAACGAAAACTTCGTCTTGTCAATTATATTTTATTTCATAATTTTGAGTATAAAAAATGCATTTTTTAACTGTCGTTATCTAGATCAGGAAGAATTTCAAAGGAAATTTTTTTACGTTCTTAGTTTCCAGTTTCTCGTCGATTTTGAATGTACAATCAATACTCACAATCTGGATGTTTCATTAATGTCTGTTCAAATAAATAACAATGATTCGGTTATGTTTTAGATTTAAAAACCTACTATTTTTTAAATCTTATTTCTCGCATGACAACGCGAGAAACTAGAATTTCAACTACTCCTAAAGTACCTAACTATCAATTTTAATGTAATTCCGACGAAATTTTAATTTTTTATCACAATATTAAATTTTATGAAATTAAAATATCACTAGCAACTTCACCAAATTCTGGATTAAGAAAACCTTGTTTCCAATTTTTGCCCGCCTTATACTAAATGTAACTAGATGAAATTAACATGGGACCCTCGCTGAGTCATATGAAGTCGGTTAAAATGAAGAAGTCATGCTATTTGTCGAGACATTTAAAAGCTTGTGCTGGTAACTCGGCAATTTCTTCTTTATCTCCGAACAGATTCGAAAAATTCTTTGACGGGCTATTACAGACAACTTAATAGAATGGCACTAGGCTATTGAAAACAAAGAAGGAAAAAAAAATTCTTCTCGTGCGAAAATAAAAAAAAAAAAATTATGTTGATTTGAATGGTCTGGTATCATTCTATCAAGTTCTCTAAAAGCCTATCAAAGCACGGTACCGCCACCTTTAAACCTGCAGTTATTTCTTATTTCGATCAAATTGTAAGAAAAATGCTTAACTATGATGTCTTTCGCGATTAAAAAAACTGTGCGAAACGTCGCAATTTGGACCTTAAATTCGTGTTCAGCCGTTCAAAATACATGAGAGTATGGTATTCTGATCTATAGAAAAAACATTTTTTCTTTATTTTATGTGCCTTTTTTTTGTAATATCTATTTAATTAAACCAAATAAGTATAACAAATTATCGTTTTCGCTTATACAATAAGGTCTTGACATGTTTGTGTTTATTTGAGTCGCAATTTGAAATATTTTTTTCATTTATTTGAACATAAAGCACATGCATCACGTATGTAGTTCGGGCTCCATGACGTCAGAAGAGTCAGCTGCCTCTTATAAATTTTGTAATACTAGAACAGGATAGCTATGAGAATAGATGTTAAACGCCTCAGATAAGCCACGCTCGGGGCTAGACAGATTTTTAGTTGGCATCTAAGAATACTAACCGAACGTTTAATTTCTTACTATCTGATTAATATCTAGATCCATTTAACTTCTTGTAAATAAATCGACCTTAAATATCTGCAAAAGTTAACGTCAATAAAATATGTGTACATGTAGTAATCATGTGATATGATCTAGAATATTTAATAAATAATAATTATAAATGCATTATAATTTATTACACCATTGATTAAGTAAAGAAAGTTACCTAAAGGAAATGTTTTGCTTCCACACTATTAATTATTGAATAACAAAATGAGACGTACCTAGACTTACTTTATATCCGATACAGTAATCAATCAAATATTCAATGTAGAAATGACCTACAGGACGATCAATAACGGAGGTTCTTATTTACTCGGTTATAATTTTAACAAAAGTTATTAGAGAGAAAACTGCATCATTTATGTATTAATGTGTTTTTCTGTTTCATGGTGTTATATGATGATGTATTATAAAGATTAGACTTAAAATATTTATCAATCAGGTAACAAATTCAGAAATTTAAATATTTTATTTTTATTTTCTCTTTATTTGAAGTTGTTTTTCTCTGATTACAAATATATGTAGGTATAATGTATACATTGATATAGGGAGCATGTAATGCCCTGCAATTTTTTTGTTTTTCAGAATATGATTTTCAAATTTGAATATGTTTATTCCTTGACGTAATACACTTTCCTTTGCTATTTCGGGTTTAACCGGAAGTGGCAAATTTATAAATTTTTTAATAGTAAAGGTAATTTTTTCATGATTCCGACGGAAAGTTCAATTTTCGTTGCAGTTCTCTTTTCAAATTTAAAATCGAATGAAAAAAAAGTTGCAGCCAGTTTTCTCTCAACAGAAAGAAGGATATGGAAAAAATATTTAAGTAGTAAAATTTTAACAAGCTGGTCATGTAGTATTCGTGATAAATAATAATACCACTGCATTAAAAAAAAATAGCGTGTCAGTTTGAAACTTTTGTATAAAAAAAATAATTTTAAACAATTATTGAAAAGAAATCTCCTTAAAACATTTTTTTTTCATCCGACCAGAAAGTACATCCTTTCTGGAGGCATTATCCGCCAGAAAATAACGCTTTCCCGGGCTAGACAGGAAAGTGACATTAGAGATCGGCAAAGTCTTTTCCGATCCCTGCTATTCTCGTTTTTATGAAAACGAATTTGTGTTAATTGTTGAGATAAGTGGCAAATAGATAAATACACTTGACTTTTACGAGTTGTCAAAAGTCAATTCAAAAGTTATGGAAAATACGGATTCAGATTTTGAAGTGTCGGCCGAAAAGAAAATATTGTACGTTACACGACCGAAAAACAGTGTTTTGCAGGTCTCCCTAAGCTTCCAGAATCTGCTTGGGTCGACCTGCAAAACACCACTTTCCGGTCTTGTAACGTAAATTACTATTACCGATCCCTGTTATTCTCTTTTTCGATCCATGAAATGCTGCCAATTTATGGTATAGGTGGCTTTGCTTTCTCGTTGCTATGAAAACGAACTTGTGCTAATCGTTGAGGTAAGTGTCAAATAGATAAATACATTTAACTTTTACGAGTTTTCAAAAGTCAATTCACAAGTTATGGAAAATATAGATTCAGACTTTGAAGCATTCGTCTCTGAGGATGTTGGTTATCACATTGGCCCATGCAATTTTGTCTACCTGAACAGGGTTGTAGTATTAAGTCTAGACCAATGTCTACAGTTTCGTAACCATGAAATGCGGCGTTGCCCTGGGCCTCGTCGTCCTTCTATTTTTCCCTGCAGAATGAGCTGAAGTAAGCGGTATTTTACATTCTTCATAGCATGGCCAAAATATTCCATTTTACTTCGCTTGATTGTCATTAGAATCTCCTTGCTCTTATTTATGCGCTGTAGTACTGTGTTATTTGATATATGTAGTGTCCACGGTATTCTTAACACTCGGCGGTAGCACCATAATTCAAAGGCCTCGATGCGTTTGCACGTGGCTTTTGTTAAAGTCTAGGCCTCGACGCCAGCATTACAAGCAGAAATTGAAGTTGTATAATAGTGTCGGTCGTAAAAATATTTTATTTAATTAGTTATTACTGTTTGTCGTTGTATTTGTTAGAAAATTTATTAAAAAAATAATACAAAATTGGCAGTGTCGGCCGAAAAAAATATTATACATGACCGAAAAACAGTGTTTTGCATGTCTCTCCAAGCTTCCAGGACTCGCTTGCGGCTCGCCACGGAATCTGCTTGGGTTGACCTGAAAAACGTCTTCTTCGGGTCTTGTAACGTAAATTACTATTGTTTTAAATGAAAGCACCCATTTTCTTTCTAGTGCTTCGATCACTGCAAATATACCCTTTATGCTGAAAATATAAAATCGGGTTGTTCTCAAAGAAAATAATCTAGAAAACAGAGAAGCAATCATGTGCATATTTATGAATTTAACGACAGACGATTATAACATTTATAAACTTCTAGATAAAAATAGAGCAGCGATTTTAGCGACGTAACACTGAAATCGCAAAAGCAACCTTGATAGGACTCGAGCCAACTTATGGGATATCATGTAATATCCCAAGAGGAATGGTAAAAGAACTATTGAGTCAGAAACACAACTTGCCTCGGACTGTGGCGTCAGGGATGAGTTAGTCGCCTATGTTCATCACTGTCGGACCATCCAAGACAAAGATCTACGAATTGTTAAAGCTGAGCAGGAAAAAGCTGAGATGTGCAGTGGGCATCCTAACAGGACATTGCACACCAAATAAACACCTAACCAATATAGGAGTGAGGGACAATCCAGAATGCAGGATTTGCAGTGAGGATGAGGAAACTCCTCACCCCAAATTATGTGAATGTCTTACCTTGGTGGCCGGAAGGCCAGGGACCATTCGTGACCCCAGAAGAAATAGCCATAGCCCCCATTGACCTTTTGGAGAGGAACGGAACTAATGGCATAATGAGACTATGGGGTACAATAAGCTAAAGTCTCAGTACGGCAGAGTTTCGACACCGTAACATATAAGGGAAGAAACATTTGAGCTTAGTTGAAAACAGTAATAGTTGACGATCTGGAATCCAGATTCAAAGGAACATGGATTGGATTTAAATTCTGGTTTCATATTTATTCAGTATGAAGGTGAATATGCAGCTCAGTCTGCTATGAAAGGTGAAAATGGCTCAAAGTTACGTGGAAGGCAAATTGTTGTCAAACAGGTCATAGATAAGTCGTCAAGACCGCGAGTTAATCAAGGTCCATCTCAATTTACATCTCCTCAAGGACAAGTCTGCAGATTGGTATATTGAATTAAAGAAAATGCAGTAGTATTAGTTCAAATTTTTTATGCACTGTTCTGCGAACACTTCATGGTCAGTTTGTTAAAATTTTACTACTTGAATATTTTTTTCATGATTTTATTTCTGATTAAAGAAAATTGGTAGTAATCCTGTCTCTTTGCCAATTTTAAATGCGAAAAAAGGTAAAGAAAAGACATTGCAAAAAAACTGAATTTCCCATTGGAACCATGAAAAAAAGTTAATTTTCCATTTAAAAAAATTAAAATGTCCGGTTGAACTTGAAGTAGCGAAAAACGTTTACAAATCGAAAGTAGCGCATTTAATAAAATAAATAAAGAAAAATGAACTTGACAATTTTATTTTGAGAGATGAAAAAGTTACACGGTGTTACATGCTTCCTGTGTCACTCGGTATAGCTAATAACATTAATGGTTCACTAGTTTTTAATTTACTAATAAAAATATTTGAAACAATATTATACTAATAACGTCGCTGATAATTTGAGTAGTGAGTTAGTAAATTGAGAATACACAAAGAAAATAGAACCGACTTCAAAAAATGTCGCTAAAAATTATGAAATAAAATTTCACCTCTCACAATCGGACGAAACCGTACTGTGCCACCCACATCATTCTACAGGTCGTCAAGTTAAAGTTATCAGAAACTTTTTTTAAATGTTCATTTTGAAATTCTCTATTAATCTGTCAAGCCGGATTATTTATTTTTAGCTATATTATTTCCACATCCAGTGGAAGTATAGTAACGACAAAAAAATTTTTAAAAATTTTTATTGTTCAAATAGGCTTAGAATGTCACGAAACGTCGAGATTTTAAGTTTGAACGAAAAAAAAATTTCTGTCTGTCGGTCTGTCGGTCTGTCTGACTGTCGGTCTGTCTGTCGGTCTGTCTGTAACTTTTTTTGTGCGCACGTTTACTCTGGAACCGTTTGAGATATTGACTTGAAATTTGGTACACATATGTACTTTAACGAGATCTAGAACCAGATTATATTTTCATCTTGTTCCGTCGAAGGGTTGGGGGGTAAATTGGAGTAAATTTGGGGAAAATAGGTAAATCAAGCAGGTAAGAGTCCATAAAATTGGTATTTAGTATATACAAGAGAAGCTAAGGTCCCAAAAAAAGTTTTGGCATTAGCCACCCCCCATTACCACCCCCACCCCATTATTAAAGGGGATGAAAAAAAATTGTGATTTAGTGTGTGTACAAGAACCAGAAACCTCAAAAATATTTTTTTACTTCATTCACCCCCACTACCACCCCCCATCACCACCCCCACCCCGCTACAGATGTGGGGTATCGTTTTATGGGTTTTTGGGGTAGAGGATTTCAAATATTATATTATTAAAGTTCCATAAACAATTATTTCCACATACAAATTTTTTTCGTTGTGAGTGACTTGGATAAAAAATTTGGATGTGGAAGTAGTGATTCCTTGGGCAGCGGTTTTTTTTTATAATTTTGATCTAAAATTGAATGTTTACTAGAAAATATAGTTTTTTTCAATTAAAATCAGTCTATAGGTCACAAATATATACAGATTCGCACAACTCAAGTTTCAAATCTTTACAAATACATAATCGATCTGCCAAAGTAGATTTTTCATTTCCTTTTTTTTATTCTTGACAGCTGCCAAAATTGGTGTTAAATTAAAACATTTACAAGTGTGTCTTTCATAATTTTGAAAATAATGTGAGTTTTCATAGAAGAGATATAAAGTGTTTTAAAACTTTCTCGTTCCATAATTGATATAAAAATAAAAGTTTTTACTTTTGGTAGCTGTCAAAATTTCTGTTAAGTTGGGATGGTACAGAAAAACTGACACGATAGAAATTTTTGTTGTCTAAAATTGGCTTCAACGCATCAAAATACTTCAGAAATGTTAGATCAGAACCTTGGGGGATGGGTGGTAGACAAAAATTGGTTCGATAGAAATTTGTTTTTGTCCAAACTGGCTTCATCGCGTCAAAATATATCAGAACAGTTAGATGAGAATCTTAGGACAAGACCTTTTTTGTAGATTGTGTTATTAAATGGCATTTTCATTAAGTTTTGACGGGAACTTTTGACAGCTGCTTAAAGAGAAAACTTTATTTTAATATCAGTTATGGAACTAGTAAGTTTTTTTTTGTGGCACTGTGGAACTAGTTCAGTCAGACAGTATTAGACAGTTTTAAAACATTTTATATCTCTTCTTCTATGAAAACTCACATTTTTTCAAAATTACGAGACACACTTGTAAACTTTTAATTTTGACAGCGATTTTGGCAGCTGTCAAGACTAAATCAGAAAAAAAAGAAGTAAAAAATCTTTGGCAGATCGATTATGTATTTGTAAAGTAAAGATGTAAAACTAAAATTGTGCAAATCTTTATAAAAGATTCTGCGGGTCACAAATATATTTGTGACAGACAGATTTGAATTGAAAAAACAATATTTTTTAGTAAAAAATTCAATTTTAGGTCAAAGTTATAAAAAAATTATAGCTAAAAATCAAAAATCCACCTCGACTGATTGATGGAGAATTTCAAAACGATCATTTAAAAAAAGTTTCTGATAACTGTAATTTGATTTAATAGAGTGATTTGGGTGGTACAGTAGGTTTCTTCCCACTGTGCGTCGCCCAGTTAATTGAATTTTATTCATAACTTTTGACATAAGATTCGTTTTCAGCTATACCTAAAATATTTCACTACCAATTTTATGCAACTCCGGTGGAATTTGAATTTTCTATCACAAAATAATTTTAATGAAATTAATTATCCTAGCTACTTCGTCAAATATTGCAAAATTTGCAACTAAAAAGAATCTTGCCTCCAATTTTTGTTCATCTTGCACTAGAAGTAGCTTGCTAAAATTAATATGGGACCACCGACGAGCCATATTTTACAGTTTGAAAAGATTTCGTAGAAATTGCTTAAGCGAATCGATAAGTAATAATTGAACAAATATAAAAAAAAGCATACATAACATCATACTTCAGTAACGTATATAAAATAGAAAAATTATGTTACATTGCATTTGCAATACAACTCCCAGTATTTTCTATGCATTTGAAGCATCTTCTCGAGAAATTAGATCTGACCATTTAAAACAATGTCCTATTATCATTAAGCAAGTTTATTGCATCTATTATAAACTGATTATGTTGTTTGATGTACATTGAGAATTCTTCCTTATAAATATCATTTTGAGAGCACCCCAAACACAAAAATCCAAGGGATTAAATCGGGGCTCTTTGTGGGCCAATAAATTGGACTATTCTCTCCAATCTATCTGGGATATTATTTGTAGAAATGATCTGTGACTGGTCAAACACTACGTAAAGAAGGTTGCTCTTGTCGCAAGCAAATCGTCCAACTATTTTTCAATTTTTTGTTGCAGAAAATTGCAATAAACTTCATCCGTGAGATTTATTTCTTTAAGATGCACATAATATTGACCTGACCTACGTCTTATGCCTCAGCTACAGAAAAAGTAGACCAATTTGGCTCTGTTATGAAACACAATGAAGTGTTCACTATTCATCTACATTCCTTCATCAAAAGTATTATTTTTTATTCTTCTAATAGTACTAATTAGGTGAGGTTGTGCGCCTAGCAAGCAACTGCGACAGATGGTGTGTTGCTATCAGACGGTGCTATACAACAAATAGAAACAAACTAGAATAGATTGAAGGATCATGTCTGGCAGGACGTTGTGAATTAGAAGAAGAAGAAATAGTCTAGTGCATTTAGGTGAAAAAAGTGCGGTATTACGAAAAAATTCATACAAGGGTTTTCGAGACAACTGATTACGATGTTGACATTATAATTTTAAAACTGAAGATGATGAATTAAAAATGGCAGACTTAACTTGAAAGTCATGCAAATATTACAAAGAAACACATAAACAGGTTGCACTTCTTACAATACACATATTAAAATGAAAATGCTGCCAAGATGGTAAGAGGTATGAAAAAAAATAAAGTAAAGTTGTAAAGAATTAAATTCTCTACAAAAAATTCACTGAGAGAATTTGTCTATCTTTTATAGAATGTGCAAGGAAGAGTGTGGCACATACAGATTTTATGTCAAATATAATTCCATTCAACTTTGTCCCTATAATTTTTTTCACAGTTCTTACCAGTTTGGCAGCATTTTCATTTTAATGTAGGTAATGTTTTCTAAATATGTTATATACCTACATCTACATATTAGTAGACATATTGAAGCCGCCATTTTAAATTTTGCAGTTTTTGGAATTTTCTGGGAGTCGGAAAGGTACGCCCTACTTTCATGCCAAATTTCAAATTCCTAGCTCATCGGGAAGTATTCAATTAATTCACAGGACTGATAAATATAGGTAAAAACTTTGTTACACTCTGTTTTATATAAAAGTAGAGTGTAACTGGGTATATACTTATGTCTATGAATTGATTGAGTATTTTCCGATTAGTTAGGAACTTGAAGTTTGGAATAAAGGTAGAAGATGTCTTCACGACTCCCAAAAAATACAAAAACTTGAAAAATTCAAAACGGCGGATCCAATATGGCGCCCAAAACTTGACTCAGCTTATCATTTATTACGATCTCTGTAGCACAGTAACGGAGCACGGGCATCTTACTAGTTCCACTTAAAGAATAAAAAATAATAACAACAAATATAGACATCAAAAGAAGAGACCTTCAGTAACAAGATCCTGGTATTAGAAAAAATTTAATTTTTTTTTGTAAAAGTTATAACGGTTGAAAAATTCGGCAATTTAGTACATACAATTTTCTTCGATCTTTTTCTCGAATTTCATGAAAACAATAAGTAAATTGTTATTATTATAAAATATCCCACATAACATCTGAAAGTACACCTTTCATGCTTTAATGTTCGCTCAACAAAATGTTGTTATTTTATTTATTAACTACGTTAGCACCATTTGAATTTTAATGTATGAGAGGTGAAAATTGTTTTTCTTCTTAATTTGGCTTTCAGGGATCTTTGTTCAAGATTTATAGTTTGCAATTTATATTCAAGACGAAGAAGAAAAATCCGGAATGTTCCTTGGTAATTATAAATAGGAGTTTTGGCAATGCAAAGCGAATCTCCTCATTTCTAATAGATGTTAAAGCCAAAATAATTTATTGTACCTATAATGACAGGTAAGAAATAATTTACATTTTTAGTATTTCTGCTCATTGATGTAAAACCAAATTGAAAAAATTATACATTTCTATAAATTTACCGCAAAGAAACTTCAACTGGTGACGGTGGACTTAATTCTTTGTGAAATAAAAAATATATAAAAAACTACCTTTATGCAATATTTTATAATTATTACTGTTTTATGAATAATAGTAAACGGAAACCTTGATTTCTTTGGTTATATTTCACTTTTTGACATTGAGAAAAAAAGAATAACATTGTGAACGTCAGCAAGACACCGGATAGAAAATTCCGTCCGTTATTTCATAACGTCTATAACCCTTTCCAGTTGTGAAATGGAATACTTTCAATTTCATTGTTCTAGTTTCGACAAGAATTGATAATTTTTTTCGTTTATCTACCTTTTACCTTGTGCGTTGATACGCCAGATTAGGGAAATATATTTTTCAGACAAAATGTACTTAGTATATAATGATCCTATTATGGTATTTTTTATTTGTTTGATTGCGCCACTGGAGAATATACTTACACGCTACGAGTGTTTAAGTAGGTAATCGAACGACTAAATGAATAGGGATAATTCAAAATTCTTACTGTGTCAATTATATAGCAATCTGTACTTGTTTTAAGTAGTTATAATAACTTTTTTACAATCAAATATGTAATTTGTAGGCTAAGAGACTTTTAGTTACAAAAATAAATATTTTGTCGAGGCCCTAGCCAATCAAGTGTTCAGGTGCTGTTTTACTCTCTATAATTATCTCATTTTGTCCTTTTTATAAAATTATATAGTTTTCACTAAACATTCTCAAATATGATTGAAAATTTTTTTAGTCATCTTTCAGGTCATCCCATCTTAAGTATAAAAATCTAGATTTGTCTGAGTAAAATAAATTGGGACCCACATTTCTAGTGGAATCTGAACCACTTCTTGGAGATAATAATTTATAATTAAAAATTACTTCGCACTAGATGGGGTTAGAACTAACTTCACTAGGTACATCCAGAGAGCATGCTAGACACCACTAAGATGCCGCCCGCCATATTACTTAAATGTTTATTTGCCCTGAACTAAAGATTGAAATATAAATTTTGTTTTCGATTTCGAAGGTTCGTGGCTTTATCTACCGTTGAAGTCTCTCACCAAAAATTCCGCTGCTTGATTTTGCTTTCAAGTTACTACTCGACCTACTATTAGGTGAGAGTATTTAGTTTACTACTTTAGTGATGGGAAAATTTACCTCAAATTGTCCACAGATTTACCAATGTGGGAAAAGAAATGAAAGTAAATTCGAAGTCGAGAATAAGCAAGCAAAGGCATTTTGTTGGAGAGATTAAGGCAGTGAAATGTTACACAGTCCTATGAGTTAAGTAAACTTATGGCAATTTCAAGGTAAACGTTTTCTATTATTGACCTAAATAAGGACCTATTTATATCCAAAATAACAGTCGTACTTAGAATTGCATGTTGGTGAATAGCTGAATAATTATTGGGATGAGAAATATATTAGATGACTAGTTTTGAACACATGATGTCTACATCCATAGTTACTATTATAAGTAATAAGGACTCCTACCCAAATAAAATGATTTTGGTGTGCTATTTTATCATCATACAAAGAAAAAATTTAATTGCAAACAATTTTTTTTTGTAAATATAACCTATTTAGTACCGTCGAATTGGTTTAATTAATTTTTTTCATTCCACTAGAAATTTTACTGTTGATTCCTGATTACGAAAAAAATACTTGCGCCCAAGAATTTCTGGTGCGTCAAAAGTTATATGCACTTTTTGACACTCTTTCACGGATTTTCTACTTATCTGCTTAATATATCTTGTAGTAGTAACCCAATGGGAATTTATTTAAAAAATGCTGGCTTATTTGAAATAAAATTCTTAAAAAATATAGACCTGTACGATGTGTATAGATAAACGTTTTGGTTAATCCGCCATCTTGGAAAAAAATGGAAAACATCAAAATGGCCGAAAAAAATAGAAACTGAATCTTTTTGATAAGACGGAGTAATTTCACCAAAGTCGCAAAAATAAAAACTCATCTATGGCCAAAGATAATGCACCAAATCCTGACGCCGTAAGTCAAATAGAACGGCGAAAGATGGCGGACGAAATCAAATTTTTGTTTCCTCGTTAAGTATCAAGGAGGCATTGTGCGTCACTTTTTTGTTCTTCGATTATAGGTTTATTTATGCACTTTAAGGGGATAAAGTTCAATTTTTTTTATTTTCAAAAAAGTGTGTTTTTCACAATTTCCAAAAATGCATTTTCCCGAATATTGATCATATATTCATTTATTATTATTATTACCATGGGTACGCATAATAATTTTCCGTTTCAAATTAATGAAGTTTCATTTTGTATTAAATTTTTGAAGTTAGACAATACTTTCTATAGTATACTAGCTGACCTAGCAAACGTTGTTTTGCCATATAAATTTTAAATCTTTGTCCAAAAAATAAAAAGAAATTTTCTGGATAGGGCCACCATTATCACCTAGGGGTACAAAAAATAGCCTACTACGTATTCTCAGACCTACCAAATATACACAAAAAATTTCATAAAAATCGGTCAAGCCGTTTCGGAGGAGTTCGATAACAAACACTGTGACACGAGTATTTTATAATATTAGATTTTATTTTGTTTCGATGAAAATTGGGTGGAAAAAGAGAGGGGGTCAAAGAAAATGCATTTCTAAAAATTGTAAAAGAAATGCTATTTTTATAAAGTAACGAAATTTAAACGTTATCCCTTTAAAGTACCTTAAAGAACCTACAATCGAAGAGAAGAAAAGTGACGCATAATGCCTCCTTGATACTTGACGTAGAATACAAAATTTTATTTCGGCCACCATCTTTGACCGTTCTACTTGACTTACAGCGTCCGGGTTTGGTGCGTTATATTTGACCATAGATGAGTTTTGTTTTTGCCAACTTTGATGAAATTACTCTTCTTATCGAAAAATGTTCAATTTTGATTCTTTCGGCCATTTTTGGTGTTTCCTATTTTTCTCAAGATGGCGGACTGGCCTGTACATATCGGAGAGGTCTGTATTTTTTAAAAATGTTATTTCAAATAAACCTGTACTTTTATAATTCCAATTCCGATTCGTTATTAGTACAAAATATATAAGCAGATAAATAGAAAATCTGTCAAAGCGCGTCAGTGCATATAACTTTTGACACACCAAGAATTATTCGGCGCAAATATTTTTTTCGTAATCGGGAGGTCATAATGCATAAGAATCAATAAGCTTTTTAAATTAGTTTTGCAAAATAATAATCGATTTGATCTTTAACCTTAAAATAATAACATATTTTTCATCATGGCGGAATCAGTTTTAATACTAAATATGGTGTATGCTACAAATGAGACTAGAAACTCTAATAATAATTTTCAATTACGAAACTGTGAATTAAATTTCCTTAGGCTGAAGACGA
Source organism: Rutpela maculata (assembly GCA_936432065.2). Classification (NCBI taxonomy): domain Eukaryota; kingdom Metazoa; phylum Arthropoda; class Insecta; order Coleoptera; family Cerambycidae; genus Rutpela; species Rutpela maculata. Next base: position 38,490,466 of record OW386288.2, on the reverse strand, counting down.
TATTACCAAATGTTTTCGACTTTGAGATCCACATTCCCCAATTTAGGAAAATAGGCGTTCGGGTAAATAATATAATATAATAAGGCAATTTACTCTACATTTTTAGACAGTTAAGTCAAATATCCCAGTTTGGTAATTTTCATGATATCTGTAATCTAGGTTAGCGTTACTGGGCGTCCAGAGAATGACTGTTGCGTTATTGTCAACAACCCCAAATCCAAAGTCAAGGCTGTCTGGAAGTTGGTTACACATTTGAAAAAACACAGAGATACATCCATACCCACCGGTATTGTAAGTACCGGGGCTGGGGCTCGAACCTAAAACGTGGTAAACAGTCGGTCAGCATATTCGCCACTCAATACGCCTTAACCGACTGATCATCTTCTCACCATCTGATCATCTTCTGGAACATTGTTTAACTCAAATTCACCGCTCAAAAACATTATAATTAACTCATTTTCACACGACAGGAATTAATTTGCCCGTGAATAGAACAACTGTAAAGCAGTATAATTGAAAGCCAAGACATAACTTTTGCCTTTGAAGACTAACGAGTTTCTTCAATGTTGTTTTAAAGTAGTATGTTATCAGTATTGTCAACAGGTCAGTTTTTAAAATGTTAAAATACGCCGACAAAAAACAAAAACATATTTACAACTTCTTTCAGTTTTTTCAGATTTTAAATGCCAAGGAAGATACATTTTAATTCCATTCTGCTTCTTTTGCTCTGCTCTTTTTTTAATAGGGTAAAAGGCGTACGTATACGTTAAATATAACACGAATATTAGTGTGAATCACTCCAGGTCTAAAACCAAAAGTTGACTTAATTATATGGTCAAGTGAATAACGACACAAATTATGCATATACACATAAATTTACTGAAAGTAACTAAAATATAATGAATTTTATAGTAAATTGAAGAGTATGTGTTATCTTGACAAATTAAACTTTCATTTTTCAAGCTATAATTGAATGAAAAAATAACATAGTATTAAAATACACGCATTAGAGTTAGACAGTGGAATTCAATAGTGAAATATAATTCCCATGCCGCGAAGAATTCTTTGGAATAACATGTTCATTTTCTTTCTTGATTTATTTCCAAATAGTTGGAAGTATGTTTTAAATGTAACAATAGTTATTATTGATGACTTAAAATTACCACAACTGTCTTCCGTTGTTGGTAGAATAATGAGTTCGTGACAGTTTTCATTGAAGCTTCCAGTAAAGAAGTTGTCATAGAAGTCAATAAATTAGTTACATAAATGGTTAAAACAGTCGGAGTGACAAAATAAAATTTAGGTGTACTATGTTAGGAATCAATATTTTAATTGTGTATTTTATTCATGGAATATGTGGTTTCCCAACGAATTATGTGAGAAAAATAGCGGAGAGTCATCAATTTGATGTAAGCAATTAATAAACATTTCTTTCTCTTTCTCAATATGACGTTAGTTAGTAGTAAAAGAAATCGGCAGCTACTGGGAGCGGCTGGAACCTCCCCGCCCGGTGGATCTTTGAAGCCGAAAAGAGCACTAAAAAATATGAACGATCTCATTTAATTATATTTATTAAGTTGAAATATTTTTTTCATATTAAAACAGAAAAAAAAGTTCGGTGGAATTTGGACCCAAGAACTTGAGTGTTAAATTTATAGTCTGCACAACATTAATACTCAGTGTTTTAATACAAATATACGCGTCATCGGATCCTAGCACAGAGCTAGGTAGATAACCACAGTGAACACCGCCGAGGCGGGTGTGAGGCTGTGCGAGGTAGTCCAGTTTGGCTTGGAGAAAAATATAAATGTGGGATAGTAGCTCCTGTCTTCTGTAGGCAGGCTTAAAAACTAGGTTAAAATTATGATGTGTCCATATGAACCTAAAATTAATATAAAAATAAACACAACACTATAAAAACTAAGTTCGTAGGCAAGAGCACTTAATAATTTTGTTTATTGACACGGGAAACACGACTAAACAAAAAACCCGTTCGTCGGTAATGGATGGCAATCTTTGGGAAAAACCATATAACTCTTGGTGGACAGCTTCCCTGCCAGATGTGACCGGGGTAGTGTTCACGGTGGATCGTTTAAGTTTGAGTTGATATGGCGAATAAGGCGAATTAGAAAAAAATAATTTTGTACCCTACTATATATTGTTAACAAACAGACACACCTGTACAAAATTTTGAATTTGTACGCAAATAAATGAGACTATAAAATTATGATTTCCAACAAACAACATGAGATGTTTTTTTTAGCAATATTCCAAATTAAGGCTTCATTTGTTAACATACAAGTTCCAAATTTTAAAAAAATATCTTTGCCCTATTACTATGTGAAGTGACCTACAGAACCCTTTTTTTTGGACAGAATCTTTGAGAAACGACAAATAACTTTAACCCGCAAACCGTAAACTTTAACCTGCAATCCGTAAGTCTTTACCACTACCACTGTCAGTGTTTATAGTTTATAAATGAAGAGTCTTGAAAATTAATATAAGAGATTACGTTTCTTGATCTTGGTGAAATACTAGTTTCTATGGCCTACCGTCCCAACTAAAGATTTCAACTTTTCATTGTTTGTATTCATAGTTTTTCAGACGCAGTTGAATAGCAAAACGACCGTACATAACCTTTATTTTTTGTTTTTAATGGTTCCATATTTCGAGAAAGAGATTCTAATTTCTGTGATCTGATTGGATTTTATTAGTGTCTTTTATTCCAGGAGTTTGAAAATTATTTACCAAAGTACGATGATTTGCCAAATTTTCAATATCCCACGAATAGTTTGGATGACGAACTTCTACTGCTTAAAAATGATGTAAAAACAAAGCCAACAAAAGCAAATGGTGATAAAAAAACAAAAATCAATCTGGTGGAGGTAAGAATATGAAAGTTAACGAAGGTAGTTTCAGTTTATTGCTCCCACACTTATCCAAAAAAAAACTAGTCAGAATTCTAATAGACCTCCGATTAAAGAACTTATCTCTAGATACACAGGCACCTGAGTTGCAAACATCCCATAAGTTCTTGATTGGCTAGTCGATCTATACGTAACGTTTCGGACACGATCGGTTCAGTCGATGATTATCGTTTGACGTATCCGCCACTAAAACAGTCTAGAAAAAAGTAAATCGATCGTTTCATATCATTTGTGTAAACTTCATAGTTATAACATGATGGGGTTCTGTTTATAGTTAAATCCGCTGTTATATACCAGGAGGATATGAAAATTTAACTGACAATTATTACATAAAATAGGTAGAATATTATCATTATTTTAATAAATGCATATTTATTTTCTTCGATAAACTTCAGTGCATGGAAATTATACAAAAACAAAAATGTGTTTATACCACAACAAATTATGCGCGCGCTATGTTAATTTCATTGCTATTACTTCCACATTCAGTGGAAGTATAGGAACGCAAAAAAAAATTAAAAAAAAAAACTCTTCAAATGGGCTTAGAATGTCATGAAATGTCGTTCTTTAAGTTTGAGCAAAAAAAAATTTCTGTCTAGTTTTTTTGTGCGCACGATTACTCTGGAACCGTTAAGATATTGACTTGAAATTTGGTTCGTTGGTAAATTGAGGTAAATGGCGGTAAATAGATAAATCAAGGAAGTAAGAGGCCATAACATTGATATTTAGTTTACATAAGGGAAGCTAAGGTCTGAAAAACTTTTTGGCATTGGCCACCTTCATTACCATCCCCACTCCATTACTAACAGGGGTGAAAAAAATAAAATTGTGATTTAGTGTGTGTAAAGGGAACCAAAGGCCTCAAATTTTTTTTTTACTTCACCCAGACTATCTTGACATTGAATTTGAGGCTTGTCTAATTGGTGGTGTGTTTATTAAATATGCCATTCAATAGTGCAGAAACATAATAAATTATAGTGACCAACATTCAAATAAAAAACATTAACAATTTAGCCATGTAAATATGTATAATATTTACTCTCTTATTACATGTAAACTTTCAGAAAGAATAGAGAAATGTAATTTTTATGAATGTTGAGATATTTTATAGATTTGTAACAACAGATATATTTCAAAGTTTAGGCTAGTTTTTGACTTTTACTGTAATATTGCATGCCTATATCACATTGTGGTATAAAGAGCAGGTATTGGAGGAATTACAATAATTCATTTTGACTAAAATATTTACCCTTCTACACATACCCGCCACTGTTGTTTATGGGATGTTATGTTTATCTATCATTTTTAATGGATATATAATGTGACTCTGTCAGGAGCAAATAAGATAGAATGTGTATCTAGGAATAAATTCTTTGATCGGAGAACAGAACATAGAAGTTTAATATTTCCAGAAGATATGGGTTACAATGATTTAAATCTTCTAATATAAAAAGTATTCTTTTTCTGTTTTAAAAATTTAATAATTATAATAATAATTACCTAATTTACCTTTTTAGGATGCCCTATTAAAAATAGACTTCTCACAGGCTCCCTTACAGGATACAGTAAGTTCTCCAATTGTTTTACATATAACATTTTTAATCCAGTATTTTGATTATGATTTATAGAAAATACATCACAACAGCACAGTTGATACACTTTTATATTTACATATTTTATTAATCTCTTAATAACATATAGTCTAAGAGCCGGCATAAGAAGTTAATACCCTCATCTGTTATTCAGATAAGAAATAGTTTATATAAAAGATAACATGTAGGCTAATAGATCGCGACTAGGTTGCTTAGCTATATCTTGACCCCATAACATTTAATTTGAAAAAAATAATTAATTTTTTTTGTTGTTGCCAGGCGAAATCGAAATTTTGTCATTAAACAGAATTTCTAGAGGAATTTTTCAAGGAAGTAAATTCATCATCATTTTATAATCCTTCTAATAGATCCTCATCATTTTTTTCCTAGAACCAACGTTTATCTAGATATTCACAAGAGATGAGAAAATAACGCGTTTCCTTGGAAAATGTAAATTTCCAGTTGTATCGCTCCTAGTGTCCTTATTTTTTGTCGTAGGGCAAAAAATAAAAGATAGCTCGACTGCGGCTATTGTAACGGGTTTTTGAAGTAAAATTCTACACGTCTGTACCCCTTACTCTTTGCGAATTTGCATTAACAAAGGCTTTTTTAAAACAAATCTGACGGGATCGGGACAGGTGCAGGTCGATTTAGAATTAAATTCTACGTCTGTTAGGTTATCTTTCGTTGTATTATTTATGGTTGATTAGTTATTAACAGGGGAAGGTTGACTATCTCTTTTTTTGAGATGGGCGAAAGACTCTCTTCTAACACAAAATCGCGATCGAGTAACGTCAAACGAAAATTGCCAAAAATGTCAATTTTGAATTTTCGTGTCGGACCGAATTTTCGAATTTCGGCGTGCTATTTACGATGCGGATCAACTACAAGTCTTCCTCTTTCCCCATCGACATGGTATGGGCGTCGCGGTATCGCATTTTTGAAAATATGAGTATTTTTAGATATTGGGTTTCGATGAAAATTTACCTTCGGATGGCGCATCTCTGAAAACGGTTTTTCGCCCATAACTCGGAATTCGTGAGGGTAGCTCAAAAATAAAAATTCCCAAGGGAAAACTACATAATGTGAGAAACGTTTTGCCGCGTTCCAAATTTTACTGTGACTCTTGGTTTGGGCCCGGCTGGCCTTTTAAGATGGCGGTGTCTTGTACTTTTTGCTTAAAACATCCATAAATCCTAAACGGTGGTTCCTACGGCAAAAAACTATGAGCTAACGAATTTGTTGAGAATTTAATAAGCCACAAGAATTTCTTATTTTTTGCTCTACGACAAGAAATAAGAACGTTAGGAGAGATACAACTGGAAATTTACATTTTCTAAGGAAACGTGTTTTTCTTCTCATCTCTTGCGAATATCTAGATAATCGTTGGTTCTAGGAAAAAACTAGTGGGGATATATTAGAAAGATTATAAAATGATGATGAATTTGCTTTCTTGAAAAATTCCTGTAGAATTATTAGTTTCGCTGCTATATACGTTCAAAGACATTTCGCCTGAAAAAGAAAAAAATAATTATTTTTTTTTTCAAATTAAATGCCATGGGGTCAAGATATGGCTAGGCAGCCTAGTCGCGATCTATTAGCATACATGTTATTTTTCATAAAAGCAATTTCTTATATGAATAACATATAACTTCTTATGCCGGATCTTGTACTAATACAACATATATCAGTAACAAAGTACTGGCATGTTCAGGGGAATTTTTCTAATGTTGTGGACACTCATCCTTTATTCTCAACTTTTAATAGTTTTTGTTTATTACAATATGGTTTAATGTGTTCGGTTTTGTTTATATTAGTATGTGGATATCTGAGGCAGGAGTCCTGGAATTTCTGGATTTTATTTTTTCAAATCCTTTATTTAGAAAGTTATAATACACACAACATCCAAACTCCATATTACTTAATATTAGATTATTTTAAAATTTCATTTAGATACAGGCGACAATACAATATCCACAATGCTTTCATTTCAGCGTAACATATACTTAATTTTGTTGTTACTTTCAAAGTTTAAGTTGGTGTATATTATAATTCTTCGGCTTTGGAATGTATCTCGGGGCTTAAAGCTATAGTTGGCTAATCAAATGTATCAGGAATTTAAATTTTATTTTTCACTGTCTTCTACTGCAAATTTGAGAAAAATAAAATAAAAAATGTATCCTTTGTTTTTTCATTTAGTATCACACAAAGCGGGAATACCTTATTGATGCAGCTCTCCCGATCGTGAAAGTTGATAATGAAGGTTTATGGGTTAATGACTAACGAATATTATGCCATTATGCTAATATAACATGCCTTTAGAGATATTAGTTTTTAATTAACATGCTAATAATTGTATTTTTTCTTTCATATAGGATATTCTAAAAAATGAAGATATATCACAGACGTCCACGCAAGAACCGGTAAGTTACATTTATTTCTGTTACAACATGCATTTATTGAAGATTACCAAACTTTACCCTTGATTAATTCACTAATTGCTTATTGGTAATTAGTTCTAATATAAACTAGTTCATTTGCGCTTTGCGCAACGCCCTTTCATTCTAGATCAAAGTTTACAAGAACCCTAAGTCCGGTATATTGCAATTTTTATAACTAATTATGTGTAAAGTAAATGTACTTTGAAGGTTGTATTGTTCACATGAAGTTATGATACCGCCTTATTGCTAATTATTCTTACTTCATAAAAAACTTTTTATCTATATCTTTGTTAAACAAAGACCAATTATGGTAATGGTTCGATTGCAGTTTTAATATTTTAATTTTTATTTACTTAATTTAAATATAATTATTATACTTAACACACTACTTCCGATAAACATATCGGTCTTCGGTCGATTAAGAAAGACAAACAGTTAGAATAATTATATTTAATTAATTAATTATAAGATAATTGTATCGAAACAAATGTTACTAATATGACACCTGATTTCAAATTTATTTCGTCACAAAATTAATGTTAATTTTTACAATAAATGCAAATTAACTCTCAAAATACTAATTTGACGTAAAAATCGAATGCAGTGCATATGTTAGGATATGAAAATTTGAAAAATATTGTTTATATAACTCGTACGATAGTTGATCATTATTATACAGAATATTTGGGGAAATAATTATTTTTAAGAAAACAGCTAACTAACAAGAGTACCATTTTTACGGGAATTATAATTGTCTTAAACTATACTGAAAATTTAAACGAGAAATAAAATTTAATTATCTCTCATTTCGTCGCTTACAAAAAAAAATAATGTAATAGACTGAGCGACGCGGCGGCTGCATAAAAACCTGCCTTATAAGATACATGAACGAAACCATCATGTAGCGAAAATAGCATGATAGGAGCCTAAAAAAACATAGAGTTGCCATATCCTAGTCTGAAAGGTACCTCGTGGTCCTTGGTCCTTAAATATAGGCATACACGCATTTTTACATCAAATTTATATGATAAGATAAACGAATGAAATTTCTATGTAGCGATAAAAGCCAGTTAAATGAATGAAAAAACATTCGCAAAAGGTTCGGGGGGGGGGGGGGTGTCGGCGATCGACAATTGAATTTAAAGACTTTTCTTCGCGCCCCGCTACAGCGTTTTTGCGCCACATGAAATGTATGCGCTGCAGCCGATCGCCAAAGAAGTCTGTTGTTAATTCAATTGTAGATCGCCAAGCCTCCCCCAAGTATTTGCAATTGTCTAAGAAACTTTTTTTTTATTCTGCTATCTGACATTTATCGCTACACAGTTTCATTCGTTTATCTTATGATGTAAATTTGGGGCAAAAATGGGTGTAGATAGATAGATAGTTTATTGGCCAATAAAGAGATACATAATTATGTACATGTAGCAAATCAAGGATAAATAAATAATAATAAATATAAAATATATACATAATCAAGATATAAAATATAATATGTAAATATAGAATCTACGGGACAAGATAAATATAAATAAAGTAACACAAAATGAGAGATACGAAAATTTCTTGTGTACCCTGAATGAGGACTAACTGTCTAAATATTCCTGAACTGAATAAAAAGCCTTCTCAATAAAAAATAGTTTTGTTTGTTTTTTAAATTTATCATATCTATTACTTCTTTTTAGTTGCGCTGGTAATTTGTTAAATATTGTAATGAATTGTAGACTGGTGAATTTTTTAAGAAGCGGATTTTATGTAATGAGGTGGATAAGTTTCTGCCAGCCTGGTATTGTAGTTACGATATCCACCTATGTAATAAAAATCAGACTTATGTTTGAATACATAAAGAATGCATTTTCATAAGAATATTGAGGGAACCGTTAAGATACTGTTTCTCTTGAAAACATTTTGCAACTGTCCATTCGTGGCATATTAAAAATTATCCTGATTATGCGTTCTTGACCTATTAACACTCTTTCTATGTTAACGGCAATTTCCCAGGATATAATATTGTTTGCTAGGTGACTGTACGCTAGTTCGTAGTAAATATTTAATAGACCCTCTATGCTTAGGCACAATTTCATCTGTATTATTTCAAAGCATGTTGAGATGAGTTTAGTACAAACAAAATCAATGTGTTGGTTCCACGTTAATTTACTAAGTGTGTTCCTAAGAATTTTGCAGATTCAGAAAGTTCAATATTATTTAGTGTTTCAAAATTTGAGAGTAATGGTTTTCTTATATAGAAAGTTAATGATACTGTTTTCTTGTTATTAAGCATTAGATAACTGCGTTGACACTATGCCTCTAGTTCGTCTCGCACACAATTCAATTTTACTGAGAGTTCTTGGCTTAGGGCTGCTATAGTTACAGTGGTATCGTCGGCAAACATAGTAACTTTGCCTTTAAATATGTTTCATGGTAGGTCACTTATGTAAATCATGAAGAGCACAGGTCTCAATACAGTCCCATTTTAATATTTTTGGTCTCGGGTTTAACCAATAATTCCCTAATAGAGATCCACTGTAACATGCTTCCCCTAATTCCCACTGCATATAGTTTTTGCTTCAAAAACTCGGCATCGACTGTGTCAAAATCCCGCACAGGATCAAACATTAAAAATAGACTATATTGCCTATTATCCAATTCTTGGTATATAAAATTTAGTAACTGATAAGAAGCAATTTCTATGGACATATTCTGTTTAAATTCATGTTGGCTCGATGATATTATATGCATTCTTTGTAGGAATTTTACAATTACATTGTACACTATTATCTCTATAAGTTTTGATATGACACTCAAAAGTGATATTTGACGACAGTTTCCGATGTTTGACGGATCGTATTCTTTGAAAACCAGAATCACATAGGCAGTTTTAAGTATATTATGAAAAATTCCAAGTGCAAGGGACTTGTTTATTAAGTAAACTAAGGGTTTGCATATTACCTCGTTAAGCTAATTTCATGCAGTCTGGTGGAATTTCCATGTTTTAATTTACCTAATTCTTGCATTACATCATTTTCATCAATATGTGGAATAAATAGTGAATTAGTTACTGAATGCATTGTATATTTTTAAGAACCACGAGGTACCTTCCAGGTTAGGATACGGCAACCCCATCTTTTTTAGAGCTCCTATTTTTAACAATTACATTGTAGTAGAACAATTTGTTAAATAAACTTATTCTATTCTATTTTATTAAGTTATGCATGAAACGCATGTACACTGTACTATGCATAAAATAAATAGTCTGTTTGTGAAAATATATATTTGTTTATTTATTTTCCTATTATTTTAATACCTCAATACCTGAAAAGTTTTATTCTTTTTTTCCTGTTTAACATGTAAATTATATATAGGTCTGTAAATATATTTTATTTCAACTGTAAATTGGACATTTAAACATAATTTACATTATACCGATGATATATATTTGTTATATTTACTTAAAAAAAATCAAAAAATAGAAAAGTAGGATTGTTCTTTCGTCTGTAGCTCATAAACGAAAAATTTTCTGGGAAAATGTCAAGAATAATAAAATGTTCAAAATCAATTTTCTCAACTGTTCTATCTCTTGATATATTTTCGCACAATGTTTTATTTACGAGTTATATTGAAAATAAAGCGAAAAATGGCAAAAAATTGACGATTTTTTAATTTTAAAGTGTGTTGCCCTACCTGTCACGCGTGCGGATAGTTGCCATACGTTTGTGGACATCTCAAACTATACTTTACGAAAAAAAATTGAGGGTAAACAACATTTCGTAAAATGATCCTTTTTCCATCTATTCGACAGGCCTATAACAGAGATATACTTGATTGAAGAGCATAACTTATATGTTAATTTTGAAGTAATTTTGAAAAGTAGTTCAAAACATTTAGGTAAAAAACTACTTGTTATGCTTACACTTTAGGGGCTATAACTGGGTATGGTTGCACCCAAAGATTTTTTTTGCACCAGTCCTCATCTCACAGGGACCTTAATCTACGGCAGAATTTGTGACCATTATTTTTATAGAAAACTTTGCCACGCACTAGTTAATTCTCTGCATCTTAAACCTTACTATTTTAAAACCAAAGTACGTTATTAAGGAATGAATAAAATATTGGCACATATGTCTATTCCATTCACCATCGAAGATTTTACAGTGTTTGTTTTTGTGACATAATAGTTCTTGGGTGCCAACTTTGAGTATTGATTTGTGCTTATCGATTTAACTCATTAAATTATTAATTTCGAAAATACGGTCATTTTGAGACTGTGGTCTGCCATTTCCAAATTAACTCTTGAAGGTATCCTATTTTACACCAGAAAAATCATTTTCAGTATATTAAATGGATTTAAATACTTAATACGTTATAAATATTATTATTATTACTATTATTTGTGAATCAATTACTAATCGAAAGGCATGCATATTGAATTAACTTTTGAATTACTAAAAGCTACTTCTCTACGACAATTCCTCTTTAGTGATAAAAGGATTTGTACTATATATGCTGTTTATTTATTTAAATGAAAATGCAACCCTTTATAAAGTAGGTTTTTTCAACATTTAAACAAGTCTACTAATTGTTATATGCTGTATGTATATTTCCTCAGATAGTTTAGATTCACATAAATCATAAGATACGTATTGTTTCCATTTCCCATATCAAAGTAAAATGTTAGTATAAAAGCTATTCGTTGTCGGCAACGCCCTAATACCATAATTCAAGTACTTTAATTTATGTACAAATGTATTTAAACAAGTTACATAATTGGACAAATATCAATTACATTTTCATTTCCCAATAAAATTATCACTTTCGTGCTATTAACAGTCTAAAAAATTAGTAATTATGATATAAAGTTGACATAAATGTTTCTTCAAAGCATTTAAATATACTGCTTTGTTACAACATTTAGGTAATTTACATCACTCAATTAGAATACATTGTTTTATAATTCGCAAACGAGTGTATTCGTAACCTTTGACATCCAAAGAAAAAATATATGCAAATAATTTAAATTTCTTTGTTCACGTGTCGCAATATTGGTATCGCTGTTTGTTTTATTTAAAAAGTTAGTTCAATGAGTATATGAGTTTATTTCGCAATAAACAATTGAACCGACTCGTGCGCTAGACTAAGTGATCAGAATAAAAAAGTGGATATTATTGTTCACTACTCTTGATATTAGATCACACGCAAATGGAAATATTTTCATGAAATCGCTCCATAGATTAGGGTATGTTGCATTAATATTTTCTTTCTGCAACATAAATATCATTAATTTCAAATTGCCTAATTAGCTTCGTGAGCCTGTTTCCATGCCAATCATAAACTACTGCAATATAGTTTTTACTTTTCTTGTTTAGATTAAGTTACTAAATATCTGTTTAAAAGTACAGTTGGAGTGATTTTGATGTAAATGCAATAAAAATGTATAATTGTATACCTACTATCAAAATAATTCTAGCAGCAAAGAGTTTATTTATGTTTATGAAAAATAAGAAATCTAACAGTAAATGAAAGCCAAAGTGTTATACAAAATATTTAAACCAAAAATGCTTATGGCAATGACGGCATTTCACAGTGGGCCGAAAATTTCAAAAAGTGACCAAAAATCTAATTTTGTCATAGGCTGATTAACAATAACATATGTAATGAGGAAAAGATAATTAAAAAAATAAACGTCCTCAGGGGAGGCTTTTAGGGGTTATTTTTCTGAAAAATGGTGTATTTCAGCATTTTTCGGCTGAACGTTATAGCAAGACGTTAGAATGAGATTCAAAACCTAATTAAAAATATATTTACCTTCGGGGATTACTTTCAGGGTTGCTGACGTAGAAATTGGCATATTAATTTATTTTTTCAGTTTAACGTTATCAAAAACCGCTTAATTAACCCATGAAAAATATGAAAAAATACTTACCCCCAAGGTATATAGAATGAAACAAAATAAATGAATAATTAAATAACTATAGAACTGAATTTTTTTCGAAACATTCATTGAACAGGTCAAATTTTATTGATAAAATAAATACTAATTATAACCTCAAAGGATATTATAAAGATAAAAAGTTATTTAACAATTGATTCCCCATTCCCTTTCATCAAATGAGTGATGCTGCCCGTACTCGCGGAATACATGTCGCACATTGTAAAAAATCTAAAATTTCGAAAAGGCAGTTGACTGCGGTTACGACTTTTTATATGTTATAAAGGTATTTTCTCCATATTTTTTTAAGGCAACGTAAGATTTTTTGCCTTACACAAATCTGAATCTACTTGTAAAAGTCTATAATAAAACAATCTTCTTTCTGCTTTTAAATTCAAAACTTTGTTTATGCAATATGCTAAAATAAAGTAAGCTATTCCTGTCAAAATTTCACTTTGAACTAACACGTTTTTTTTTATCTATTTATTTAACGTCGGCCTATTTCCGCTACCAGGGCCTATCACCAACGCCAGGAGACGAGCTACTCCCAACCTGGAAATATTGCCGAACCCCTTCCCTCAAGAGGAGTAGGGATCTTTTACTTGCCTAACATTTAATAGACAAGGGACCGCCTGCTTTACATCCCCTCCGAAGGATAGTATATCCACTACGTAATCCTCGTCTGAAATTACGTAGCTTCCACGTATACACTGATATACAAGCCGCTAGAAGGTGGGACGAGAATGCTGTATTTCCCAAGATGGGTCACCCATCCAAGTACTAACCGCGCTCGACGTTGCTTCAACGGAATATCGACTGACATTCACATTGAAGTCGCCTCTACGCTCGCCCCTACTAACACGTTTTAAACACAGTCTCTTTTCAAAAATTCGCGATTAAATGAGCCGTAATACCGGTGAAACAGTGCTGTGCAAAGGGTTGTGTTTGAGAGCCCCTAGCAGGTAGAGATATCGCCTAATCACCTTTGGATTATTGGAAAAGATACAGTGACCTTTCTTTTAACTACCCCCCCTAATATCAAAGCGAAATTCAAAAGCTGAAAAAAAGCATTTTTAGCCATTTTTTACAAAATTTGGCACACGGTGCATTCGTACACTTTGATTTCGTTGTGAGCTAATGTGATTTATAAACATATTACACCTATTAAATAAACTCTGTATTAGAAATAGATCATTTTCATGTAGAAAATATCAATAATAATCTTATTTCGAAAAAACCCGATCCTCGAGATTTTTAAGATTCAAGACCTCTTGCTAATAGACCAACAGTATCTAAAATTTTAAATTAAAAACACTCAGATACAAATGTATGACTACGTAATTACAAACAATATTGTTCCTTCTTTCCAACTTGCTCTTCGAAAGAATACAGTACCATGTCAAGATAGCTTCAGCAAACATAATGATTGATACACTTAGAAAATTAGATAATTCACATGGAACAGCTTTAAAAATTTATGATTTTTCTAAAGTTTTCTTTACAATAGATTTCTGTGTCCTAAACTGACATACTATAATTTTGATAATACTGACGTAATTTTTTAAACTTTATCTATTAATAGCTGATAGAAATAGTTATTCTAACAGCTGCCGATTACCCTAAGTGTCCTACAAGGATCTGTCTTGTGGACTATTATTTTTTTATTTACACAGCAGGTATATTTAATTTGGTAACGTTCTGTCTTATATAAGGTTATGCAGACGATTCACAGCCACAACTCTTTCGAATTGGGAATATGGGAAATGCATGTAAGATATCAACTCCGATATCATCAATTTATTTAAAAATTAATAGTTTGAAGGTAAATTCCAGCAAATGTGCTTTTATGCTTCTTGGTTCAGATAAAATAAGATTGCCTTATGTACGGATCTTGAACTTTAAATAAATGATCATGCATTAAATTTTGTAAATAAAATAAAAAATCTGGAATAGGTTCTTGACGCCGATTTTCGCTTTAAAGACCATAATGAAACAATAGTAAAAATATAAATGTTTGTTTGAAGTTTTTATATACAAACATTACTACAATGAATTAAAAATTAAGAAAAAAATTGTGTGAATCACCAGTCCTCCCATATGGTTTTATAATTTATTATTACTATTTGAAATTAACGACTCAATATCACTTGCCAGGTTTTGACCATAATCTCTTGTGATCAACATATTTATCTTATCTTATCGCAAAACAAATTTATAAGCGTAATTTATGCAAATGAAAGAATGAATAATTCATTATTTCTTCCTCGATATCATACAGCTATGTTTCTACGCCTTTTTTCTTACAACTGTATCAATCTACAATAACATTAATATTGAATTGAAATTCCTTTCGTATGCTTTCATAAGTGGGTTATGGTTTCTTTTTGTTGCAACAATATCTCATTTAATGGTGCTTTATGCTTAATTTTCTATTAATGCTTTATATTTACGGTTACATGTTTAGACAACAAATTTCGACTTAACTCCTTTTAGTTTTGTTAATAATTATACTCTATAAGTTATAGGTACATTATGCCCTCTGTAGACTTATATACATACAGATTATGTTGAGCAATTAAGGCTAGACTTCACTTCACCTGAAATAAAGTCTCTATTACATAAAATAAAAAAGTTATGAAAAATAAAATAAATAAAAATCAGGCCACCAGAAATTGGTAACTATAACAGTGCAAATAAAAAACAATATATATTTTTTAAGGACTACTCGACAACTACAGGTCAAGAAACTGATATAACTACGACAGAAATTGATGAAAATTTACAAAATATGACGCTTGGGGAAATTAACAGTCTGTTTTCTACAAACAAAAACGAAACTTTCCAATTGAAGCCTGGTATAGAAATTACCGATTCTGATTTCAATGAAACCAATAGATTACCCAGACAAGAATCAAATGATACTAAGAGTGATCCTGAATTTGAGAGTCAGGAAGAAGAGAGTAGCGAGGAAGACGGAAATATGATCACTGGGCTATTGTCTGCATTTCTAGGAGGTCTTAGTAGGGTAAGGTTTATTAGTTATATAGTCATATTACACACTGCTTAGAGAATTTAACATATCACTTGTATATTCTTGAAGATCTTATGCATAATTTTATTATTTTAACTAATGGGGATTAAAACGAACATAATTAATTTGAAGCAAATAATTTATTCTAGTCGGCATGAAATTTTATTTCACAATTTTTAGCGATCTTCTTTGAAGGCGGCTTAATTTTTGAAATATTAATTTCTCAGAACTTTGTGTAAATGCTTATAATTTTGATGAATGAATGAATGAATAAATTATAATTTATAGTCAGTTAAAATGTTACCATCTTACCATTACTTCAGTTAACTTATGTTTTATTTTAGCCTGATGGAAGCATCGATCTGGAGGCTATAGTTGGACTTTTAGGAAGTTTGAGTCAGGTAGAGTAAAATAAATTAATGGGCAGTGTATAGGTTGATTCATATACTATTTCAAATGAATTTCTCGCCTTTATTATTAAATATTAAGTTTTTTTTAATATCCTAGAAATACTATTAAAATTAGAATTGGCAAGAAAGCTCTTTTCCTTTAGAAGGTTCTCAGTATCAAATATTTCATATCCCAGTGTCCCAAACGCCTCAAGCTGGTGGATGTCTCTTATTTATTTTGACATTTTGAACCTATCTTAACATGCCTCGAAGTCCACAATTATGACAATCTGCCTGACAAACTCTTTTAAAGCATCGTCGTTCTCTGAAGGAGGAGAGCAGACTGCTTTGACGTCCGTCTAGCTGTCAGAGGAGATACAAAGCTGGCCAGGTTAAGTGTATTTATAATGCATAAGACAAGAAGTCAAAAATGTTACATAGAGAAGCAATATCTCTGCGGAAAGCATTTTACGAACGGGAATGCGGCCTAAGCGATCACACATCATCAACGCAAATTCTGAATTTCTTTGTTTACGTTCATCCATTTCTTTTAAAACCGACATTGTAATAATGGCCTGGCCAGCACGGTACATATTTTTTGCTTCGGATTATCCTTTACTTCTTCCTCGTCTGTCATTGCTATAATAGCTCACACCTCAGCTTACAGAACTGAAGCGTAAAATCCTAAGGCAAAGCTTTCCGGCACTCATCAACTCTTCGAAAGTATTCCTGATTCCGATGACATAAGATATTTATTGGTCACAAAGGACCCATCGCGAAGTACATTAGGGAGTTCAGGGGAAAGCAAATTTTTTCTGCCTCCCACCTTTCCTTACTTGGCAGAGTCAGAGTATATGACCTCTCCAACTTGGGAAGACCCAGCATATTTTCTAGTCTAGTATAATACTTAACAACACCCATGTATGTTGTCTTTAATGCTCCTGTCCTGTGCTGTCCTGTCGTTATCAAACAGGCAAGAAGAATTCTAGTAAATGTATTGTTCAACTTTTCTTCTTCTTATTGACAACATTTTGGCAAACATTTTGTGTTTCTCACGGTCTCATCAAAGCTCCTATCCTGGTGACATCAGCCCATTTTGGTTTTCCTGAACTATCAACCGCTCGATATCGTTCTCTGTTTGGTTGATGTGGCCAAAAAATAAAAAGATTCGAGAGAATACGACGCTAGAGAATTGCAATTCTATTTTAATCAATAACTTAAGTATTTAAGGTTTTCATTAAAAAAAGTAAAAGTTGTTCTTCAAATCATGGAATTATAGCAGATGTCTATAAAATTGAATAAGTTAGCAATTAGTATTTTATTTTTGTAATAAAGGCAGAAAATCGATGTCTTGGGTGAATGAACTTATATATGATTTGTGACAAAAATAATGTACACTTTTTTAAATACATTATTTTCGATTTTAGCAAAACGATGACGGAACTTACGATTTCCAAGGCTTGACAGATTTACTTAAAGGATTTTTTGGGGTAAGTTGCAAACTACTGTGGATCAAGGTGGGAAATATGCTATTATGGAACTTCTTTCTTACACGTAGGTGTTCTGAACTGAAGTCTTAATTAAATAAAATTAATAGTGTACGCTGTCAACATTAAACTAGTAATAAAAATATTAATTTAATTTGACGTGCCCCCGTTGTGTTGTTTTTATTAATAGTAATATAAAAAGACCTTTAGGTTAAAACTTTAGTTTTAATCGTTTAATTTGCTTTGTACGATGCCCAGCAAAAGCTCAAAGATAT
The DNA here is from genome assembly GCA_936432065.2 of Rutpela maculata. NCBI lineage: Eukaryota > Metazoa > Arthropoda > Insecta > Coleoptera > Cerambycidae > Rutpela > Rutpela maculata. Next base: position 38,472,401 of record OW386288.2, on the reverse strand, counting down.
ACCGCAAAACTAGTTCCGAACGCTCATTTTCAGTGTGACAGATTTCTTATACAGTGTGATTGTAGAAGAACCTACCACACATCATCTCAAGGGCGCCAGACGCGTTTCCCCCTTTAACTGTGTATGACTGCTTCCACCCCCAGACAAATTTTATATTTATGAGATGTTTGATAGACGAGGAAGGGAAAAGTTGTACTTACTATGGATTGTTAACTGTTCTCTATCCAAAACCGGCTTCTCTTTCAATACACTTTTGCTTATTTCCTATACGTTGGCTGGCGAAAATGTCTTATCACAGAATCATTCAACATTATTCGTTGCTTCAAATGTTCTAGTTTCGGTCATTTTTCTAAAGACTGCAAAAAATCTGAATTAGTTTGTCCAACATGTTCTGGAAATCACCAAATAAAAGATTGTCCAAAAGAATCTTTGAAATGTATAAATTGTGTAAACCATAACATGAAATTTAAAACAAGTTTTTGTGAGAAACACTCCTCAAAGGATGCAACATGTCCAATTTATTTAAAACAGATTTCTACACTCAAAGCGAGAATTAATTATTCTAAAATATAGCAAATAGTAAACAAGCAAACTAAATCTGATAAGAGCTGGACAGTTATACATCAAAATATGCAATGTCTAAAAAACAAAGTGGAAGAATTTGAAATATTTTTGACAGAAACTCAAGCTGATATTGTAGGTGTAACTGAGACTTGGTGCAATGTAAATGATATTGAATTTATTAAAATTAAAAATTTTAAGATAGCTAGTGTTTACAACAGAACCAGTTTTTCTCATGGTGGTGTAATGTTACTTGTAAAAAAATCTATAGAATTTTCTGAAATATTGGAGTGCTCAAAGTTAAACGTTGATAAAATATTTGAATGTGTCTGCATAAAAGTGAAAAATAACTATGAAAATATATGTGTATTATGTATCTACAGAAGTCCTAACAGTGATATAGACGTATTTTTCACCAAATTGGAAGAATGTTTGTATATTATTTCTAGTATCAAGAATTTGGGTAAAATTGTTGTATGCGATGACATAAACATAAATTTTCTCAATGACAATCAAAATAAAAATAGATTGATTGACTTGACAAATTCTTTCTGTTTAGATTCAACCTTTCATGAAGCTACAAGAATAGGCGCGACAAATTCAAGTGCAATTGACTATATTTTTACTAATTTCAAAGATGTCATATTATCTAAACAAATTATCCAAAATGGTATATCAGATCATGGAGCACAACTCATTACATTTCCAGTTATGAACAATACATCTGAAAAATCTTACAAAAGTAGATCATTTTCACAAAAAAATACTCAAACATTTATTAAGTACCTAGAAGAGGAAGACTGGTGTAATCTTTACAATGCAAATGGGGATGTAAATGATAAATTTGATTGCTTTATAAAAACGTTGGAGTTTTACTACAGTCAAAGCTTTAAATATATTACAAAAAATCATAAGGACAATGTAAACAAAAAAAGTTGGATAACTACAGGTATAAAAACGTCTTCAATTAGATTAAAAGAATTATTTAGTATGCAAAAAACAGGTACAGTGGACGCAAATTACTATAAACGGTATAAAGCAACTTATAGGCGTGTCATTAGGTTGGCAAAAAAAACGTATTATAACAAAAAAATTATATTTTCTGAAAACAAATCAAAAGCAGCCTGAAATATTATAAACTCTACTCTTAAAAATAAAAATGTTGAAAGTAATAAAACTATAATTGTTAATGACATCGAAATAACTTATAAAACAGAAATTGCCAATAAATATAATAATTACTTTGTCAATTTACCTAATGAAATCTTAAATAAAAATTCTGCTCCAACTAGCCGGCGGGAAATGAACCAACCTAACTTTACGGAGAAAACTATTTTTCTCTATGAAGTATGCGAAAGTGAAATTATTAACATAGTACGGGAGCTAAAAAATACAAATTCCTTTGGTACTGACAATTTTTCTACTTATATTATTAAAAAATGCATACAATACCTTGCCAAACCATTATGTTATATTGCTAACTTATGTATAAAAGAGGGTAGATTTCCAAATGCCTTAAAGATCTCAAAAGTTATTCCTCTTTTCAAAAATGGTGATCCTAAGCATATCTCAAACTATCGTCCAATTTCACTTTTATCTGTATTTTCAAAAATATTTGAAAAAGTATTATATAAACGAATTATTTCATTTCTCGAAAAAAATAACATTTTATCACCAAATCAACACGGTTTTAGGAAAAAGAAGTCTACAATATCGGCTCTGATACAAATTTTGGATACCGTATATAAACAATTGGACGAAAATAATAAAGTTATGGCTCTTTTTGTGGATCTTTCTAAGGCGTTTGATTGCGTGAATCATGAAATTCTTTTGGAGAAAATTGAACATTTTGGCTTGCGAGGAAATTGTAAAAAATTAATTAGCGACTATTTGAACAACAGAAAACAATTTGTAGACTATTTTGGTAAAACTTCAAATAAAATAGATATAAGTTTAGGTGTTCCACAAGGAAGTGTTCTAGGCCCTCTATTATTTTTATTATATTGTAATGATATAGACAACTATATATCTATATTTCACACTGCTTTTGCAGATGACACCACACTCTTATCATTTCATAAAGACCAACAAGAAATGACATCTCTAATGAATAATAATATTAAATATATAAATGAATACTTCTGTTCAAATCACTTAGTAATGAATCCAACTAAAACACACACCCTACAATTTCATCTACATGCAGCAAATTATCTATCTAGTCCATTAATTAAACTAAATAATAAATCCATAGTACAAGTAACAAACTTTAAATTACTGGGGGTGTATATAGATTTATCCTTAAATTGGAAGTGCCATGTAGATTACTTATCAAAACAATGCGCAAAAAATTGTTTTGCATTGAAAAGATTACACGAAATAACTAGTAAAGAAACATCGAAAATATTTTATCATTCAAGTTTTGAATCCATTATTAGGTACGGCATAATTGTTTGGGGGAACTCAACTGCAGCAAACAGAATATTCATATTGCAAAAGAGAGCAATTAGATGTATGTTTGGATTAAAATTTCGAGAAACATGTAAAACGATATTTATTGAGGAAAAAATACTAACGTTACCATGTATCTATATACTAGATGTGTTGAAATTTGTTAAGCATAATATTATGAATTTTAATTTTCAAAATGAATTTCACAATTATCCAACTAGACATGGAAATGATTTACAATATAACTTGCACAGATTAGAATTATATAAGTCAAATCCTTATTATCTAGGTGTAACTCTGTACAACAAATTACCTGAAACTATTAAACTTGCAAGCACAACAAAGTTTGCTACATGTATCAAAAATATTTTATTGGAAAATGCTTTCTACTCTATAGACGAATATTTATCCCACGTATTTTCGTAATAATTTTTTTTCTAGTATTTTGTCCTACTGACCAATTATATATTTTATTTATGTTTATAAAATTATCATGAAACTGTCCTTTTTGTATTTCATTTTGGATTCTTCCTGTATTTTTTTGTTTTTTGAATTTTTGTATTTTTATATCTTTGTATTTTTGCAGTTGTGTCTTTTTGTATTTTACATTTGTGTTTTTTGTATTTTTTTTATATGCTTACTTCTAATCACATTTTGAAAGCATGTGCTTTTTTTTTGCCGACTTGTCCTATATCCTTTTATGTGATCGTTTGGATGAATAAAGATATATTATTATTATATATATTATTATTATTATATTTTTAATACTGTATTGGTTCTTCGCTTAGAGATTTATTTTTCATTTAACCTCGTTTTCGAGTGACCTTCATGAATTTGATTCTTTGACCCCGTTTATACACAGGTTGGTTTTCTCTATAATCGCTTTCTGCTGATTCTCCAACACTCTTGTTCCAGTGGCAAGTCGCTGGATGAACATAAATTCGTTTTATTCGAGAAACTAGCCTTACCTAGCCATACTCGTCGTCGTCGAACGACGTAAAAAATATTTAATATTAACATATCCCAAACAGTCAAAATTCGGCGTACTTTTGAAATTTCATTTCTGGTGTTTTATGTCTCTGCAAACCTGTATGAGTCTTTTTGGAATAGTCTTCTCCGCTGATGCCTTAATTATGATTAGTTATGCTCTCAAAGTCCCTTTTAATAAATTTTCCTTATATGGAATTCTTTGTCTTCCACCCTAGGATTTTCTGAGATTCTACAACACGACGATCATTAAGGAATTATAGTACTTTCAAAATAAGCTAATGCCCAACTCAAAATCAAGTCAACGTACTAATTCTGTATACATGCAGGGTGTCCGATATCCCATTACAAACTTCTAGTGAAGATTCTACATATAAGTGGTTTCTTCTCCTTTATTCACAACATCTTCACATACTTATACACTATACTATTTGGTCTCCCGTTGCCCTATGGCAAGTTTGACAGAATTAAGCTCTCTGTTAGGAGCGCGACATTACCAAGAACTAGTTTCTATCTCCATTAAAAGCCGTAATGACAAAGGCACATTTTCTTTAAAAAATATTTACATTTTGTTTTCGTTCATGTCAATCGTAGTACAGAAATTAAAGAGAGTTGAGTAATTTCAAATGTTTATCACCCAATTGTTAAAAAAATCATGGCCACTATTTTGACAAAAATAATGAACGGTTAGGAATCTGTCGTTTTAAATACAGTTTTGTCTAAAATATAATAACTAAGAACCTGAATTTCTATAACAATTGTTCATTAATTTTGTTGTAGATAATTATTTACTTCATTTAATTGAACCGTGATTTATTAATTGGCCATTTTAGGGTGGAGGAGATGAAGGAGGTGGATCCGATATAGGAGCTTTTGTCGGAGGGCTTCTTGGAGCAGTGATTAAAGGAGTGGCCAACCCTCCTGGAGCTGTAAGTATAAAAATAATTTTTTAAATAGTTTTTAACCTTATGAAATAGTTTTTATTATTTGAACAATATGTATTTGAAACCGTTTAAGGAAAAAAATATTAGAAATTAACAAAAGAGTAACAAAAGAATACATTTTTTAAAGTAAACTATTGTATTTCCTAGATTTTAAAATCTAATAATTCACTCACCTTTAGCAATAAATTATTAAATTCGACATGGAAAAAAAATATTTGTATACGTGCAAAAATTCAGCGTATCAAATCAAAATAACCTTAAACGTTTCTGATTTCTATGGCAATTATAGGTCGAGACAATTATTAAGTGCCTATCTCATGTAAGCTTGCCTATATTAGATCAAGGATGTACTTTTCTGTTTATTATTCTATTATTAGTTTGTCAACTGGAAATTGTTAATGGTACTGTACAGTACACTATGAAATATTTGAAATTATCTATTAGGAAAATGTATTTAAAAAATTGTATTAATAAACTAGTCACAATGAAATAGGTGTCACTCGTTGAAATAATTGTAATTTTTGAGAGTCCCTTACAAATTTTTATATTTATTAATCAGACACCTCCGTGTAATTCTTCGATTCAGAAAAACTATTTTTTCGTTTTTATTCCCTTGGCAAAGAAACTAAACGTTAAAGACGACAGTAGTCATGCTTCTAAAGAATTCAGATAAAGTGTCAGTAGGGTCAAACATGAGGTTTACTCGTGAAAAAGGATGTTATAGAAAGTACTATCTTACCAACAAGACATCTTGATGTATTCCAAATTACTAGGGCTGTCACTCTTTGCAAGAAGGTCTGTCTTAAAGATACGTGAATCAGTAATCCATCGATTGTGGAATGGGTTCAGGGAAATCGGTATTGTTCCTAGAAAATCCCTACCCACATCGCCAGAAGATGAAATCGAAACCGGTGCTGGTGTACATGGATGCAAACTAAGGGTTCGTATACCGACGCCACTTGGTAAGTACCTCAGTGCATTTCAGGTTGAGATATGTGCCATTTCGCTGTGTGCAAGCAAAAACCTCAGAAGAAGTTTCGTCTATAAGCACATTTATATATGTACCGACAGCCAAGCGGTCTTGAAGGCTCTTGCATCAAGCAAGGTGACCTCCAAGCTGGTACTGAATTGTTTAAATATTCTGATTGAGCTGTGCAAACTCAACTAAGTTAAACTCGTGCCCGGATACAGTGGCATGCAGGGCAAAGAAGAAGCAAACCTTTTAGCGAGAGGAGTAAAGACTCCTTTCCCTGGCCCGGAACTAGCCTTTGGTCTGCCAAGAAGCTTAATTCAATCAGAACTACTCCAATTTAAGCTGTCGTTGATATTTAAGAACATTCTGGGTTCAGAGAAGTCGGTATTGTTCGAAGAAGACCCTATCCATAACGCTAGAGGATAACCATCCCTCGAGAAGATCGTCATTTAGCCAATTTATTCCTGCAAGTGACAAAGTGCATTGCTTTGCACTTAAGAAATTTTAATTCTGCAGCTACTGGTAAACCTATATTCACACAAACAATACGATCGACTTTATGAAGCACAGCTGTGCTTAAGAAGTTTACGGTCAATACCTACTTAACTCGAGAGCATCGAAAAGCTAGGAGCAACTTTACACAGAAGAATACCAAGTGGAACATTGATTAATAGAGCGACATTCTCTTTACAGATGAATTAAGATTTTCTCTTTATTTCAATGATGTTCGAGCTCGAATATAAGACCACAAAACTGATATTTGCATTCAACGTTGAGAGAAACCAGATAGAGCTTTTGGATCATCCCATGATCGTTTGGGATGGAATAAGTTTTAACAGATTTAGATTTTTACGAACAATAAAATCTTGAAGTAATGGAATGGCTAGCCAACCGTCCTGACCTTAATCCCATCGAACATTTTTGTATTATTACTTTTGTTGTTTCATTATGTTTTTGTGGATTAAGCGGTCTTGACGTTAACGGTTATTTTGCTTTGTATGTTTCCAGTGTTTACCAATTTTTTTTTAATGTATTTTTTGAAGCTCGTTATCGGAACGATTAACAGGGTAAGTTTCAAATGAATATCTTAGAAATTAAAGAAACTACAGCTATTTCATTATGACTAGTTTATTTACTATTCCTCGAAAAAAAGAAGGAAATTATGCAATGTGATTTATTTGGAATATTAGAATGAAAGTAGGCGCTTTCGCAAAGTTTTCCATATATCAATAGTTTCTAACCATAAGTTGAAATTTAATGGACTTGAAATTTGCAGCATATGATCAATGCTTAATTTTTATTGCCAATTAACTGAGAGCTCTGTGTGCAGGATTACTGTCATTTGAAAATTTAATTGGTTTTAGGTTCCAACATAATATATTCTATATATGTATTGCAAATTAGTACAGTTTACTACAAGTTTGTGCATTCGTAGAAATACACAAGTGTCGTTCATAATATGGTAGACAAATTTTTAAAATATATCGATAGAGTCATCTCTCACATCTAAATCGTAATATTCTGATGCATATGGTGATCAGCTTAAAGGTTTTAATTCATAAATACAGCAAAAGTTATTGTTTATAATTCATTGTATTTTAACCAACTTTTAAAGTTTCAGTTCTCATACGGCGACGTACGTAGTCTCATTATTCAAAGATAGCATACGAGTCGTCTCGATATTAATGGTCGAAGTCTGTTTATCAACTATGGTTGGCTCAAGATCATGTGTCATCGTGTACATATTTTTATGCATATATGAGAATATTTATGTTCTTATATGGAAAGCTTTGTGAAAGACAACCTGACAAAAGTAGATTCGAGCAAGTTAGGCGAATTTTAAACAATTTAGCAACCGTCCATAAAACACAAGGCATTGTTAAGGGAAGGCAGGGGTTCATTAAAACATAAAAAAATGTCACATGGTAGGACTACATACAACACACTTAAGAAGAAATTGGATTCTTTTGGATTTTCCACGCCATTAATACTTTCTCAAATCATACTTGTCAACACAAAACAATTTGTGTCTCATAACGGATATGATTCTACAGTAATTATTAGTGCAATCCCAGGTGAACCACAAGATTCGAATCTTGGGCAATTCCTGTTCATATTATTTATCAATGATTTTACATGTATCATCCAATAAGAAAATTTACTTTTTACAGAGCGACCTAAAAATATATAGGAATATCAGCAGTTTAGAAGATTGTGTAAAATTAGAAAACGACCTACAAAAACAATTCAAAATTGATGTATTTAATATAAACTGAGCCTTAATATCTCTAAATTTAGAGCTGTACTATCATCAGGAAACATTCAAGCATATAGTTTTACACGATATTGATGGAAGTACACTAAAGCGTGTTAATTCAGAAAAGGAGCAGGAAATCATGTTTAATTCAATACTGACTTTTTCCGGATATATTTACGACACTTTTTTTTTTTTTTTAACTGTTTAACGTCGGCCTATTTCCGCTACCAGGGCCTATCACCGACGCCAGGAGACGAGCTACCCCCAACCTGGAAATTTTGTCGAACTTCTTCCCTTAAGAAAAGTAGGGATTTTTTACTTGCCTAACATTTAATAGACAAGGGACCGCCTGCTTTACATCCCCTCCGAAGGATGGTATATCCACTACGTAATCCTCGTCTGAAATTACGTAACTTCCGAGTATACACTGATATACAAGCCTCTAGAAGGTGGAACGAGAACACTGTATTTCCCAAGATGGGAGCCCATCCAAGTACTAACCGCGCTCGACGTTGCTTCAACGGAATATCGACTGATATTCACATTGAAGTCGCCTCTACGCTCGCGCCTGTTTACGAAACTTCTATCAAAGTAATAATTATGGAATATTGGTATTTATCGTCAGAAATAGCAGTACATTTAAAAATGTTCAAACCTTGACTATGGATCACTCATATGGCATCCTTTTCATTTATGCCATAAACTATCTCTACAAAATACACAAAGAAAGTTCCTAGCTTATAGAGGAAAGTCCTCCTGAAAGAGGATATAATTATCATGTACTGCTCTTCAGCTGTGATGTCCTAAGCCTAGAATATGGGAGAAACTGCAGTTCAATTTCATTCTTATATAAATTATTGCATAACACAGTAGGCTACGATACTGTTATCGCAGTTGTACTTTTTGGTACTAAGCTCAAATTCAAGCCACAATATCATATGTTATTGTACCTATAGAAGAACTAATGTATTCCCAAACAGTCCAATAAATGTAATGTGTGGAAATTATAATAAGATATCATAACTCTATCTTAACTGTAACTCGTATAGGGAGATATTAAGAGTAACTAGAAACAGCTTAAATTAACAATTTGTTTTTCCTTTTGTCTCTCATAATTGCATTTTTCTTTTTCTTCTAAAATCATTCATATGGTAATATTATTGTTCTCATATCAATTTCTTCATTTTCATTAATATTAATAATAAATGAATTGATTATTCAGATTAGTACTCTCAGTGTAATTTTCTACAATGTTTGTGAATTTTCTTGTCCTTTAATTCGGTGTAAACCCTTGGGCTAATAAAGGCATTATTAATATTGTTAGCATTATTAAGATAGCAGAAGAAAGAAGAGTAATTTGTGCGATTAACAAAAATAAGATTTAACTTTAATTCAGAACAGTGAAGTATATTTGTGAAAAATAAAATAGACTTGTGCAGGAATTGAAAAGAATTGAAATAAGTAATAATATCCTGGACTATTCTGGTAAACTGCTTCGTGAGACAGGCAATGTGAAATGAGAGAAAGATAGTGATCGCCAAGAAAATGCACATCTCAACTTACTGAAAATGTAAATCAAATTATGTGCGGTAACTGGAGTATTTGAAAATGTTTTTAACCGTATTCCAGGTCACCTCAATGGCTCTCTTACGTGTAGGAGAACTAGATTTGTCTGAGTAAAGAAGATATGTGTCAGTTGGAGGATATCCTATTGTATTAAAAAGACTTGCTCCTATTTCCGTATCTCGTTATTTGCGTCCAAGAACAAGAAGTCGACGGTAACTCAGTGGTTGGCGTGTCCTGCTTACAGACATGCCGGTGCACCCGACGACCAACATTTTACTATACGCATAAGATGTGTCAATATATGTGCAAAGTTTTTACGCTTAAACAGCAACCAAAAAAATTAAATCCCATTTAGTCAATCTAACAGAATATTATACTAACCCGAGGATAAAAAAATAAATGAACAAAAGATAGAGACAAGATTACAAGACTTGAAAATAAATAACTAAGACATTACGGAACATAATACAATTAAGTTTTTGGGATTTTTCCTTGCTAAAAGGCTCTGCTTTGATTCACACATAATTGCGGCCATAAATAGAATCTAGGGATTGAAATTTATCGGAAGTTTTAATAACCGGTAAATCGGTAAATAAAAATGTAAATAACCGGTTAACCGGTATTTACTGGTAATTTTTAGAATGAATGATTAGAGTGGCGAAAATGGCAATTGTTTTTTTTCATGTACAAAATTATCTAAATTTAACAAAATAGTATATTGTGTATCTAGGTGTGAAAGCGATACATTCCCGGACGACGATGCAATTGTTGGCCGAGGCGCTAGCCGAGGCCAACAAGCATCGAAGTCTGGGAATGTGCTTTCACACCGAAGTACACATACTATTTTTTCTGAAATCACAATAAATACTATTTTAAACGTATAAAAATCAAAAATATAAACATTTAAAAAAAAAAATTCTGAAATCACAATCAATACTATTTTAAATGTATAAAAATCAAAAATATTAACATATTAAAATATATATAAAAAAACCGTACGGGAATGTTACTTCCCGGCCTAGGCCGGGAAGTAACATTCCCGTACGGCTTTGTTGATCGTTGCTTGGCAACGGATCTTTTTCGGTCTGTTTTCTGATAGTTTCCTAGCAACGGACTAAAATACTGGAATTGTGCATTTTTCGCTCTATAATCGCGCCGAAAATGTAGACATTCCCGATCGATTTCAGAAAAAACATTTTTATATATGTATAATTAATATAATGAACAAACAAAAGGTTTTTTATCAAAAGGAAAAAATATAAATGAAAAAAATTTAAATAAACAATTATTCTGTAAATAACAGAAATATCAACTTAAATAACAAAAATTATAAATATAAACTCAAATAGGGCATTTACTGAATATCTAATCTGAAGATACAATATTTTTTAAAAATAGCAACCCGTTAAAAGGGTTAGTTTTTCAAAGCTGTATCGGTTAGTCTTCTGATATTTGTAAATAGAATACCGCCAGCTGAAGATGTCATTCCTCAATCGATATTAGTAGGTCGATAAGTTAATAAGAATAAGTAATAACATACTTCTAAATGTTTTCCACATTTATATTTGCGGCAGTGAAATATTCAATTTCCTGTCGCAAGATATTGTCAATGTCTCACTTACTTGTATTTCTTGGAGTTTGGTGTTTGGATTTTACTTTTATAATGTTATTTATTTATTGTTAAAAGTGCTCAGTGTTGGGACAGTCACTAGGTATTTAGTGAATACTAGTCACTAACATAAATAGAAACGTTGAATACGTGACATATCATAAGTTCAGAATTTGCCGAAATAACCGGTATAAAATTAAAATAATCGATTATTATCGCCATATGTTTTTTATCCTGTTAACCGGTTAACCGGCCAACCGGTATTGCAATCCCTAATAGAACCTACGTAGCCCTCATTAAATTGTATCTGTTGGTCAAATTAAAAATAAATATTCTGCTACAATTTAATACCGGTAGCAAAAATAATAACCTCTAATATGATGCGTCGTATGACACCTATATAGAAATTCATGTTAATTCTGTCTTTTTATTTGTATGTTTAATTCGACATTTTTAAATGTTCTTTGCCAAAATTGAAGTTTTACCTTTGTTAATACAAAATATCGTACTAATGCAATGAGTACAGTTCAAGTACTTTTTATCGATGTTTTTTACGATTTTTACGATGCAAGACACTATTGACCTGTATTTTATATACCAATTGTCTAATTTTCGATTGCAAAGTTTATTTTATTTTTATCAAACGGGGTGATTCATAACTAATGGTATAACATTTAACTCCTACTATCCACAGCTAACTGTTGTACCATTATTTATGAAGCACCCTGTATATTACACCACCAACACAGGTCTGCGAATAAAGGGTCACGAATGTTGTTGGGCAGCTGAGGGTTATTTCAAAAGTCATTTTTAAATATTTGAGGTTAATTACTTAAAGAATGGCCTTTTTGGCAACTTTTGAGGTTATGTATAGAACTCAATAAAATTTTTCAGATTATTTTTAATAAATATATCATTTAGTATCACCCTTCATCTTTAAAATTATCTTTCAAATGGTCATCTATGATGTTTCCTCGCAAAGTTATGACCATTTTAAGGTGACATGAATTTGAAACCCCCTACAACCCAACAATCTTAACCAAATGTCTCTAAACGAATCAAATTTAACACAACAGAATGGAAAACGCCTTAACCAATGAGCCAAAGGACAAATTGTCATATTTTCGATTCAAAATATATATCTTTGGAGCAACAACCAACGCATCCCCATTGTATCAAAACCAAGGAGGGTAAAAACTATCTTTATTCAATATACAATATCCTCCTTATACAATACCATACTACCTAGCTTTCACCCCAAAGGGAACCGATGAAAAATTTATCCAGAACTTTTAAACGCCAAGATTCTAACATAAGAACACTTAAAAAGTCTTTAACACTAAGCCCTAAACATGAAAAAATCCAAAACCCTAAACCATAAACCCAAAATCATAAATCATACTTCCAAAATTCAAACTCTAAAACCCGAACCCGGAATCTTATGAATTTTTATGAAATCTATTTTTCTTGTTTTCCAAAGACATTTTATCAGAACGTCTTTTATGATGAACATTAGGATTATCACGTTGAAGAGACCAGCAAAAGTCAGCTAGCATCAAAGTAGACCATTTTCTTTGATATCTTCTTTCCATCTCTTTGATGTCCTGATGGAATTGGCGTCCTTACTCTTCGCTAACATCCCTTAGATTTTCTGGAAACCAATCTAAGTGGGAGTGCAAATAATGCAATTTTATGCTCATATTACAACCTAATGCCTTGAAGTTTGTAGCATATTTTCTACTAGTTCCTTATAATTACTAGCTTTATTATAGCCTAAAAACTCCTTAACCACTTTTTGAAGCTAATCCAGGCTTCTTTCTCAATGGGGTCATAACAATTTCAAACTCTGTCGTTTTCATCAATTCTCGAATCTGTTGACATTATTGAGTTGTAGGGGATCATGATTTTTAATTCATGTCATCTTAAAATGGCTATAACTTTGCGAGGAAACATCGTAGATGACCATTCAAGGCTCATTTTAAAGAGGAAGGATGGTACTAAATGATTTATTTATTATTAATAAGGTGAAAACATTTGTGAATCCTATACATAACCACAAAAGTAGACGAAAAAGCTATTTTTTAAGTACTTAACCTTAAAATCCTGACGTGGTGGGTCAATTTTCAGGTCAGGTTCGGATTCAGCGTGAAAAATTACTTCGAAAATGACCCCCATCTGCCCAATAACAAAACCTTGCAGACCTGTGTGTAATTCTTTTAACCATCATCAGAATGGTACTTAATTAAAAGGCACCCTGTATAAACAATTAGTTATAGGATACTGTATATGCTAAATAAATGTTTGAGATCCTTAAATGAAAAAAAAAAACTTTGTTAGTGAAAGGATATTTTTTTCGTTATAATTTATCTAACTATATCGTTTTATTTTTAATTCTTTTTTCGGCGAAAGGTAAAAGTATGTTTACATTTAAAAGAATGGTAACTTGGTATTCAACAAATGTTCCCAAATTATAATTTACATAATTGTATCGTTACTTCAAAGCACCGATGTATCATAATTAGTCAGTTAAACTATTTTTTCCATTATTGTTGTTATGTTAAGCATTATGATTACTCAACACATTAATTTTTATTACCTAATTTAGCAGGCGCACAATATAAAACTGCACCGCATTAACTCTTACTTTTATTTTTTTTCAGAAAGGTGCTGGGATTTTCACCGGAAAGATTGTGACAGGAATCCTGCCAGCCTTGAGTGGACCGGTAAATAAACCAGAAGTGAAACTTAACAGACGCATGTGCACTACGTGGGTTTTTACTTTGGAAAATATAGCAAATCTGGACAGTAGATTTGAGTCATGCTCTTTTGCAACTTTGTATAACACAATATGCTGGTCAAATAAGCGTATCTGAAACGATAACTAGTATCTCGTTGGAACACATGTTTAGTGATATATTACTTACGAGCCAATAAAATATAATAGTACAGTAAAATTAAAAGTTGACCCGGAACAAATTTGTAACAAGCTGATTTCTTCAGGATTGTGTTCTATGGCTATTCAGGAGTCTCTGACTGAAAATCCTAAAAAATCCGCCGTGCAGAAATAAAAAAAAATGCGCCGCCATGTTGAAATTAGGCACTTTTTCCTTTAATCGGTAATAGCCCGCACGGATGACACTTTAGGAAAAAAAAGTAAAGAAGCAAAATTTTGAGAGAAAGAGCTGAGTTTTAATGTGATATAAAGTTTTTTGCAATCGGTTAATTATTAGCAAAGTTACGGTTGTCAAAATGGCGGATTTGTATGAAAAAAGAATACTTTTTGTATTTTAATACCATAAAATATAACAAAAGGCAACAACAATTATTACTGGTAATACCAATTAATTAAAGTAATACATTCGTAAAATAAAATCCATTCTAAAAATAAAAGAACGTAACAACAAACACAACAACAAAACTCATAAATAGTGAAAAAATAAACTATAAACTCTTTAAAAAGCTCGAATAAATTAAATAAGCATTAAAAAACTCTTAAATACGAGCTTTAACTAAAAACGAGCCTCATTCTCAGAAAGTAACACCTCTGACGCATTGTCACACTCCTGTCCAATGCAATTTACACAGCTGGCACTGCACTTAAGATTATATTTTTTACATTTTCAAGACTGTTTGCAATTTTTCTTGCAACCACAAAATATAGTTATTTTTGTATCTAGGGTGCAAAATACTACTTTGGTGATCGAGAACGAAAGTTTTTGTAGAAATATTTTTTTCTACAACTGTCAAAAAAGGCTATGTCTGCGCATTAATGTCAGTGTCTAAAATGAAATGAGACATTTTTTCATTGACATTATTTCAATATCAAATAAATCAACTGAAAGTAGAATTTTTCAAATTATTTTATTTTAAAAACAGTATGATTTTTTTAACTAATGGTTTTAGTTTAATCAAATAAAAGTTGTAGAAAAAATATTGTTTGCATCTGGAGTACAAAAGTGTTCCCCTGATTTCATTTTATAGTTATTTTTGTATCTAGTGTGCAAAATACTACTTTGGTCATCTCGAACGATTTTTTGACTCAGCTGCGCCTCGTCAAAAAACTTTCGTTCTCGATCACCAAAGTAGTATTTTGCACACTAGATACAAAAATAACTATAAAATGAAATCAGGGGAACACTTTTGTACTTTTTTTATTGGTTCTAGATAACTGCTGTTTTTCCAACCCCAGTTCTCTGGATTAAGATTGTCGCCTAACCAGACTTGAATTTTCCAATACACTCTATAAGTATGATATTTAGTGGCATCGGATGTTGGCGGAAGAACTGTTAGATCGAAGTGCTGGAAAACATTTTGCCTAGTAAAAATCTGATTATTCCTAACGAACCTGTAATTATTTAAACTATTATTTTTTTTACTGCCATACCATCTTAAAATAAATTCTTCCCCAATTACTGCAAGCTGATTTGTTTTTGAAAAAACTTTTGAAAATTAATAGGCTCTTACTTAGTTTAGTATTATTTTCTAAAACTGAAAATACTGTTTTTTGCCATTTTTATAGAATGCAGAGGTGGTATCGCATCCGAATATGGCATGTGTAAATAGAGTATTTTTTACTATATTTTCACTTAGTTCTGAACGTAACTTGCAGATATTCGTTATTTTATCAGATTTGCCTCAATCACCGGGTATCATCATGTATACATTTTTTGTTTTGCAATGCTCAATAAGTAACGTTATTAAGTCTGTATCTTGACCAACAATTATAACAGGGTTACACATCTCAGCTGAGCAATCAATGGCAGCTTTTATAATTAAATAATCAGCATCTGCATCCGCACTTTTGACTGTGATATTATTTTGGTTGAAAGATGTTAGAAGTTTAATTAACTGATCTTTATTTGGCACTGATGCTAAAAATTCGTTTTCTACTACTTTTTTGCGGGTCGATATTAATTTCTTTCTGAAATGCATTTTTAGCTCATCTTTGATATTCTGCAAATTTAACGGAAGTGCTTTCATTAGAATACCCATCGAAAATAATAATTTAAACCATAATGATAACGAACAAATGAAACACACTGATTAACAATATCTTTACGTTGGGCCGGGCGTTGCCACACAACTTTTCTAAGGAGAAACTCCCCGTCTATTACAAATTGTTTCGCACTTTCAGGCAAAGTTGAACTTGGTGCAAGTTTTTTATCAAAATAAGAAAAAAGAGATGATTTTGTTGTTTTTAGAAATGAAATATCGTCAAATAAACTAACCGGTATATGTTTTATTTCATATTTAAATAAACTATATTTAATTAGTATTACCAACAAAAGTTTTTGTGGACTATTGTTACATTCTTACGGTGTTAAAATACAAAAAATACCCTTTTTTGAAAAGAATGTGTCATTTTGACAATCATAACTTTGTTAATATTTAACCGATTTATACCATATTGAATCTCAAAATTTTGCCTCTTTACTTTTTTTCCTAAAGTGCCATCCGTGTGGGCTATTATCGATTAAAGGAAAAAAGTGCCTAATTTCAACATGGCTGAGCATTTTTTCTTTATTTCTGCACGGCGGATTTTTTGGGATTTTCAGTCAGAGACTCCTAGATAGCCAATCCCGAAGAAATTAGCTTGTTACAAATTTGTTCCGGGTTTGGTCCAAATTTAATTTAATTTTACTGAAGTATAATGAAAACTTTAAATTTGGAATCAAATTTAATTGTATGTAATGATCAAGTCAATTATTTAATGATAATAATTATGAAATAGGACATTAGTTTCTCTACGGTCGCGCATACATTTACAAAGGTAAACATAGCGACCGTGTATACAGGATGTTCGGAAATTCCTGTCGTTAATTTTAGGTGCAGATAATTCTTGTAAAAATATGAAAAAAGTTCCTATGGACATTCATATTTTACGCGTTTAAAAACAAGTAGAGAGAACGGCTAACCATTGTAGCAACTGTCCCTAAGGCCTGACTGAACTAGAGTGATACAAATAAAATTTCGGAAAATTGTATATGCAATACAATTTGTTTAATGAAAAAATAAATAGTACGACTATAGACCTTGCCAAAAAGAAGTGTATCAACAATGTTGATTTTCAGCACTTCCCGAATACATAAATAATTTTACCATTGTCTCTGACATGTGATATTGGATTGGCAGATTATTAATGATATATATGTTGCTGAAAATTTCACACTTATACTTTCTAACTAATCAGAGGTCTTAATTTTGTATCGTTACCATGGCAACTATAAGAATTTCTGGAAATTTTTTGCCTGGTGGATCAATCTACAGAACATTTTTTTGACTTTTGTAAAGCGCTTCCATGCGCACATTGAGGCAGTAAATTACACTTTCATCACCTTCATTTAAATAGAATGTTGGAAGAAGGATGATATTATTTTGGGTAACTAAATTTGATAATTTGTACAGTACGAAATACTGACATTGGATTCAATCGACATTGCTTTGAATTACTTGTAAAAAATATACTTCTACCACCTTTAGTGTTAAATGCAAACTTCGTAAAACGATAGTTTTGGTTCCCATTAACTTACCTTTTAATATTTTTTGTTACTAAAATTGGTAATTTGCAAAGTATTTAACACTAATATTGGATTGGATTAACATGTCATCACATACTTGTCAGGCTTTGACATTTTGGTGTGGAATTTTCTTAGCGAATACCATAATAATACAGCGGTGAGAGCATAAAACATGGGGTTTAGTCCGAATAAGTGCGGGAGATTTCGATACCTTGAATGAAATAAGAACAAATGCAGAATGTGATCTCAGCCGCCGGCGGCGCCATATTGAAAAATGGCGTACAAAAACAGTTTCTTTGAGATATCTAGCTTCGGGTGCCTCATAGCGTAAAAAAATGTTCTTGTGAAAAAAAAATAAAATTCAATTTTCTACAAAATATGTCCTATACATTTTTTCGTTAAACTAAATAGTTTCTGTGCAGCAGCCGATCGAAGTCAAGCAGTCTTGACAAAATTATGATTTTTGGTAATTTTTCAATTTAGCGCGACTTTTATGAAAGGGTATTTTTGTGTTGAGACAAAATTTGTTTTCATACCTGAAAATCCTCAAATATAGTTGATTTTACTTGTCTACTACGCATAGCTCAATGTTGATTACTCGTTTCCACACCACCTTGAGGTAGAGTATATGGCGCGTTTATTTTACGTGGCTGACCCCTATAGGCCTAATCCACGACCAGCCTACTTCTTGAGGCATTTTAGGTGCTTGATGTCAAAGGTCTAGGTTGTATACTTCAACAATACTTCGGAAATTGCTTACGTTGCGCTGTCCACTGATTCTACGTATTGATTGTTCTCCGTGCTTGCTAGAAATGTTTCCACTGGAGAGTCGACTTCCTCGTCGTCATGAAGCTCGTCGACTGTTGTAAATTACAGAACATTTTAACTCTGCCTTTCTACAACCACATGCTGCACTGGACCCTTTCTTGCATTTAAGTAGCTTTTCAGAAGCAGTATATTTCAGTATTATTACTGGTGTAAGCCCAGCTTTGCTCTGTTTCCAGGAATGAAAACAAATTTTGTCTCAACACAAAAATACTTCATAAAACTTATGCACTAAATCGAGAAATTGAAAAATATTATAATTTTGTCAAGAATGCTTAGGACATATTTTGTAGAAAATTTAATGCTCTTTTATTTTCGTAGGAATATTCTTTGCCATATGAGGGACCCAAAGCGAGATATTTCAAAGAAACTATTTTTGTGTGCCATTTTGTCAATATGGCGACGCCGGCGGCTGAGATCACGTTTCGCATTTTTTCTTATTTCATTCAGGGCATCGAAATCTACAAATTTCCAAAGTTTCAAAACGCCTGCACTTATTCTGATAAGAATTTACCTATCGACTGTACTATAATTTTATTATACGGAATTATTTTGATCTCACGAATATTTTGAAAATTATAATTTTCTAAAAATATTCGTCGGTGAATTTAGGCACTGATGGTATTATAAATGATAATATATGATGCTGAAAATCGAGGTGTTCCTTTTTTATTCAAGCTAGTGTATCTAATGTTCCAATCTGTTCGATGATTGTTAATCATCAAATGAACCGGCTTTTTGGTTAGATTAATATGTTAAATTAATTATACAACATATTATTTTTTATATGCAAGAGAAAGACAATATTAGTGGTCATAATATTTAAACATAGAAGTTCAATTAAATTAGTTTAATTCCAACTTTCAAAATTATTGTTGGGTTGGTAATTTTATGACGCATGTTTTGATTTCTCTACATAGTTTACTGCGTTACCTCAAATACTTTCTTCCCTACCTTCCTTTACGGGCCAATCTTACAATCTACGGAATTTCCTTCACGGTTTACGTTAGAGTTTCATAATTCATTTTTAGTAATAATAGAAAATTGGTAATTTCAATCATTTCCGTTTGTCTTCTTAATATTACGAGCTTTGGATGATTCATTAAAATGTCTCCCCTTTCAGAACTTATTAATTATGTATATAATTTACAGAAACCATAAATAACGCGATAATGAAATAATAGAATGACAATAATTAATGTTTCTGAAATCAAATTTCAATATGGCTGCATTCAAACATTTCAAGCCAGATGAAGTTGCATAATTTTTAATTTTTTTTTAAATTCTCGTTAGACTTATATTGAATTATAATATAAAACTGAAAAAATATTAAGTTATCAAAAGTCTGATATTATTTTAATTATGCAGATAAATAACACAGCCCCACAAAAAAAATGTTCTGTACCAAAGACGTGAATACATAGATTTTGTGTATTTTTTTATGTTGAATCCGAATCCGCAGTCAAAAATATGGGTTATCCAGGTAGTTTTTTAGTAAAACGCAAAAACATCCCCTAAAATAGAGTGATACGGTAAAGCTTTATAATGAAATGCAACAATTTGTAAATACTTTGAGAAAACATAAGATTTTGAGCATTAGAAAGAAATATATGCAAATTAAATCCATACGCATAGTCTATGTAATGAAGCATTATTTGACGAGTTTTTTGTAAATATTTCATGCAAAAACGAGATTACCTTCCCCCCTATTTTTGAGGGTACTGAACACGATGGAAGTGGTAGGAGAAGTTTTTGACCTCCGGAACCCCCTGAAATGGCTAAAAACCACCCCTTTTATGGGGATCTCTTGTGTTTTCATATGTAATCGGGTCTGGGGAGTGATTTATCGATGGTTATACTTGAAACAACATGGAAGGGGGTTATAGAGTAAGTGTAATCCAGAGAGCAAACCTCGGGGGTTGATTAAACCCTCCCGAGGGGGTTCTTTTTCAAATTATTCTGTTCAAACGCTTATCCCCCGTTTTCGGGGTCGCTGATCACGGGAAAAATATTCATTTTTCAACCCCTCCTCATCTCTTAAAAGGGGAGAAATTATCCCTCACTCACCAGAAAGCATGCTATCCAGGATTTACAGGTTTTTCGGCACATGATCGTTATTCCTGTGCATATCCCTTGGAAGAGAAGGTGGTAGTGACCTCTTCCAAGAGGTGTAAAATTCATTAATTACGCTTTGGATCGTCAATACGCCCTTCCCCGTTTTCGCGGGCGCTGATCGCGATTAAAATATAATTAACTAATTTTACACCCCTTGGAAGGGTTGAAACAACTTCCGAGGCCTGCTCTCTGGATTACACTTACTCTTCCATGTTGTTTCAAGAATAACCCGTCGATAAATCACTCCCCAGACCCGATTATATATGAAAACATAAAGAGATCCCCATAAAAGGGGTGGTTTTTGGCCGTTTCAGGGGGTTTCGGCGGTCAAAAACTTCTCCCACCACTTCCGTCGTGTTTAGCACCCTCGAAAACGGAAGGGAAGGTAATCTCGCCTTTGGACGAAATATTTACAAAAAAATCGTCAAATAATGCTTCATTACACCCCTCGTAGGGGTGGGTATGGATTTCATTTGCATATATTTCTTTCTTATGCTCAAAATCTTATTTTCAAATGTTTTCTCAAAGTATTTACAAATTGTTGCATTTCATTATAAAGCTTTACCCTATCAGTCTGTTTTAGGGGATGTTTTTGCGTTTTACTAAAAAACTACCTGGGTAACCCATATTTTTGGCTGCGGATTCGGATTCAGCATAAAAAAATACACAAAATCTATGTATTCACGTCTCTGGTACAGAACTTTTTTTTTTTGTGGGGCTGTGTAATTCACTTCATTTATTAAGCAAGCACAGAAAACTACACCCTGCTACACCATGTGTGTCCCCTATTTTTAGGGGTTGAAACTTTGAAATTTTACTTGTGTGTCCATATCTGTTTCCCTATTGCCCGTAGGGCTCTTTACCAAGTTGCACTTTTTGAAAATTAATTCCTCCTCTACATAATATTTATATTACACATTTGCCGTAGGACAAACGGTTTTGGCTGTACGAGGCCAGAAAGGTCGCACTGTCCGAATTTGGGGGTCTTCTGTACAGGACAAACGGCTATTATTTCCAATCTACAATACTACACATATTAATGCCCTTAAGTAGGGATGATGATTTGTGAAAAAACCCCTTTTTTTAAAAAAAAAGTGAACCTACTTTTTTTCGCTCATTTTTTTTTTATGTATGTATGCCAAAATCAGTATAATTCTGGTAAATGTTTTTGTTTATCCTAAAAGTCCAATTCATTGCGCATAGAAAATGTGTTTTTGTATTTAAGTAGGATCAACACTTATTGTGTAATAACGATTTATGCCATGTGTTCTCCAGTCTCCTTTTTCACAATTTTTTTTTTGCGGGCTTATGGTTCATAGTAGGGCAGAAAGCATTATACACGTGGACAGGGCACATAATAGGGTGTTAAAATGGGTCTCTTGTTAAAATGCGATAGGACGTACCGTTTTCGAGTAAAACGTACTTGTTTGCAAAAAATTATTTCAGGTCACACTTTTCATCGACTGACTAGTAAATACTCACCGCTGACTACGAAAAAATAAAACTATGTGTCGTTTCTTGCTTTTTCTGTTTATGAGGGACATTGCTAATGAAAAAATGAAGGGACTCGGACGGAATGGGGGGTTCTCACTATTTGAAGGTTCACGCTTGTCTCGAATCATCATTGCAACTTATTTTGTGTCTATATCAAAATCCACAGTAATTTTACCTTCCTCGAGAAACAGCTATTATATGTCCATTTCATCGGAAAATGATTTAAAAAAACAAACTCCTAAGAAAGAAAACACCAAAATGTAGAATTTATTTATCAGATCACAACTCAGAACACAATGAAAACTCAAAGCAAACATAACCAAAAAAGTGCGTTTTACTCGAAAACGGTACGTCCTCTCGCATTTTAACAAGAGACCCATTTTAACACCCTATTATGTGCCCTGTCCACGTGTATAATGCTTTCTGTCCTACTATGAACCATAAGGCCACAAAAAAATTGTGAAAAAGGAGACTGGAGAACACATGGCATAAGTCGTTATTACACAATAATAACGACAATAAGTGTTGATTCTACTTAAATACAAAAACACATTTTATATGCTCAATGAATTGGACTTTTAGGATAAACAAAAACATTTACCAGAATTATACTGGTTTTGGTTTTTTTAATGCAATAATACCAAAATAGCTATTTTTGGCATATTTTGCTGTCTAGCACCAACGAATGTATTAAAATGAAACCACCGCAAATTTTCTTATATTATACATGAAAAAAAAATGAGCGAAAGAAAGTAGGTTCACTTTTTTTTTTAAAAAAAGGGTTTTCAAAATTTCAACCTCCCGTATCATGGAAACCGCGCGGTATTCGATGAAAGTTTTTTCACAAATCATCATCCGTCCTTAAGAGCATTAGTATGTGTAGTATTGTAGATTGGAAATAATAGGCGTTTGTCCTGTACAGAAGACCCCCAAATTCGGACAGCGCGACCTTTCCGGCCTCGTACAGCCAAAATCGTTTGTCCTACGGCAAATGTGTAACATAAATATTATGTAGAGGAGGGATGAATCTTCAAAAAGTGCAACTTGCGAAAGAGCCCTACGGGCAATAGGGAAAAAGATATGGGCACATAAGTAAAATTTCAAAGTTTCAACCCCTAAAAAACACACGTGGTGTAGCAGGGTGTAGTTTTCTGTGCTTGCTTATTATGCCCTCTTAAACAACTTCCACAAAAGAAAGTCCGCAGTACGCAAAATTTTTTATTATGTCTAATTCGACTGGAGTATGTGTATATTAAATACACAGCTTTATAGACTGGTGGTACATGACCAGTCAGGTGCAACGTTTTTAAAATGCATGCCAATCATACATAAGAATGAAATTACCATGAATATGCCAGAAATACAAATTTTAGGCAGTCGTCGCGTGCACAAATCGGTTTTTTTGTTTCTTTTTTTGGGTTTTATTTATTTATTTCTTTTAAATGGATGCCAATAGTGCCAAACGAAAAGCCGTGAAAAAGAATCCAGCGGAAATTCATTAGCATGCAGTTTCCGCGCTCAAAACAACTGTTAATGCGCACATTAAATCGTAAAATTTTTTGGTGTTCTTGATTTTGGATGATTTTGATTTTGGATTTTTTTTCAAGTTTTCGTTTGGCACTATTGGCATCCATTAAAAAATAAAATCCAAAAAAAGAAACAAAAAAAAAACGATTTGTACCCTCTTGTGCACGCGACGACTGCCTAAAATTTGCATTTCTGGCATATTCATGGTAATTTCATTCATATATATGATTGGCATGCATTTTAAAAACGTTGCACCTGACTGGTCATGTACCGCCAGTCTATTAAGAATATGTTTGCTATATTCAGTATCCATAGATACTTACTGCTTACACAGAACTGTAAAAGTCGCAGGCGTAGAGGTTATTTTCCAGTAAAATACTGGTTAATTGTATTATTTTGTAGATTTCACACATTGTTTATAAGAAAATACATGTGGCAAAGCATCCCAACAAGAAATAGAGAAAAATTTAAAAAATGCAACAACTATTCCTAGCGACATTGCCATCTGCCGCAGATGGGATTTGTACTCGGAAGAGATAACAGCGCCTAGCCGTGTTGTCTTACTCGATCGCAGTATTATAGTCCACTGCTCTGTAGATTGCATACTAAAAATATCACTAAACATCCATACACTCAGAATTAACACAAAAGCACTTAGACACTGACTTAGTCGGTCTCATTCAAAAAGAAAATTTCACACTTTCAAATATTTTAGGCCCCTGCTGATTCAGAGATGGACGATAATAAGCCCCAGCCTGAAGGTTTGGATTCTGGAGGATTTCTAGCAGGTCTATTAAAGACAATTTTGGGTTCCAGCAGTGGAGGTATGCAACAAGGGGTGAGTGAGTGTTAAAATAATAGTAAACTAAGGTTACTGCTCGTATAAGACATAGGGTAAAATTTGAAGAATGGGGCATATACAGATTTTTTAATGACAAATTATTCCGAATAGTTCTTATAATAACTTTTTTTTTAATCGTAAAAAACACTATCAAATAAGTTGATAATGGTTAAGAGTTACCGCTCAATCCATGCCATCCATATTAGTTATTAGTGTTATTATTTTTTTTCTCCTAGGTCGAGCTCTATCTAAAAGTGCCAGTACTTTGAAAATATTTTCAATGTTCTGGAGTAATCACAGATTATTTACTAATAATGTAGAAGTGTTGATTCTTTTTTGCCAGAATGAGATCGCCCTAGATTTTCCATTGCGTTCTATTAAATACGAGCGGACTAAGAGCCTAATAAAAAGAGCACTCACTAGAATGGAAGAAAGAGCAATGAAATGATATGTAAATGAGGCATAAATTATTTTGGACACATATAGCTGAAATAATATATGTAACTCAGAGAGAGTAAATAATTTCAATCAAAAGAATAATTTACGCTTACAGTGTATATTTTAATAGCTCACTATAACTGTAGCTATAAAATCTATGGAAAAAAAAAATATTATGTATTTATTATGCTAGAAATCGTTGCAATTAAATTCTTAGAACATAAGATATTGAGACTGAGGATCAATTTATTGAAAAATTATCATTTTTGGATAAACTGCTTGTAGAAAGTTTTGCATACACTTTCTTGGGGGGTTTAGAAAACCGCTCAAACATGTTAAATAAGTGGGTTGCCTGATTTTTTTTGTAATTTACATGAATTGAATATCTTAGGTATGTTTTTATTTAGTGGAAGTGGAAGTTTATTCATTGGAATACGTAAAATAATTTCTCATTACAAATAATTTACGCTGTTAAGTCTAATATGTAATTACAAAACAGACACTAGCGAAGCGGAGCGCGCTAAACACTTGAGAGCGGCAATGACACTTTGCGCTCGAATTACACACATGATTTTATCTACGATCGTTTGAAAATATCAAAATAAAAGGATTAATTAAGTTCAATTTTGACTGAAACGGGCGATACATCAACATATTATTAGTATGAATTGCATATGTGATCAAAATAAACAGACGAACAAAACACATTCGCTGTAAGTTTATTTAAATTTTATTAATTATCATCAAGTGCGTCTTCTTCGTAAAATAAGTCAGATAATTAATTGTTACTCTCATCATACTAACAACAATTTTGGGACATTATTATTTCATGAAAATACATTGTCATTGTTCATGCCAAACTTGTGTAAGGACAGGGTGCGTCAAAGTACTTTGCTGCACGTTGCCACGGGAGACGGGCGGCAAAGTGACATTATTCACAGCTGATTGGCAAACGTCAACTTTTGCGCTCTTTCAAAATTCCAATAAAAAAGCCTATTTTATATATCGATCGTAGATAAAAGCCGTTAAAACACGTGAACTGTTGCAGAAATACTCTTGACTTGTCAAGAAAAGTCTACTTTGCCGTTTAAAAGGTCTACTATATCTGAGGCTGTCCATAAAAAGTGTGACGTGTTTAGGAGAGAGAAGGGATTTTTTCAGTGTTGTGAAACCAAGATGGCGGCCGAAGTTCCAAGATTCAAATATCTGTAAATCTTCCTGTAGTAATACCAAATCGTATGGTGGAAATCGTATGTAAATTCATTCATCTGTTATAAAGACAGTTGGTAAAAGACAAACAAAAACACACAAACTTACTTCAAAACACATATTTTTGCTTGATGTCATCGGGTGTGTAAACATATATAATCGGTAAGAAAGAGGTATCTGAGCAGATGATGATTAAAAAACAACTAAATACTGTGTACAGGATGGTCGCGGGAGCATTAGAGTCCCACTTAACTTCATTATTTTTGAAATTAACGTAAAAAAATTCAAAATAAAAGTTATAGAAAATCACGTGTATTTATCAACAATCATATCTGAGAACAATTGAAAATTTTATTTAGGAGATATGAACTTTATTTGTTTCTCTTTTAATGGAACACCCCGCATATTTTTACAACATCTGAAAGGCCATAAAAGAAGATTTTAATGATATACAAAACCTAGTATTTATCTTAAAAGCTATACTAGAAGATATTAAATTTTATATTTTGTTACCATTAAGTCATGGCAGTCCCAAAAATATATATCAATCATTGAAATTTTTCACTTTATTTAAAACAAAGTGGAATTAATTACCAACAAATATCTTGACAAAATTAACGCATTGTTTACTTTAAATTACATATTTTTGTTTTCTAATTTAATGAATTGTAAATTTTGTTGCTTTTCAGATGCTGTAAAAATACGCGGGCTGTTCCTTTACAAAAAAAGTAGTACAAGTACATAAAGCCGATGAGTCAAGATTTTCACAAAAATGTTCATCCATGGCACATATAAAAGTTGATGGCTGTCGAAATGGCAGCATTATTTTTCATTTTGACCATGTTTTCAACGTTAACTTTTTTATTTTTTAATTTTTAAAAATCGTATTCTTCTGTAATTTCTTTACAAAAAAGGAATACTTGTTTCAAGTCTTTAAATACAACAGTTTTTGAGGAAAGTGCAAATCAAAGTTCCATGTAAATTCATTATGCAATTTTAAAAAATATTTTGGCGGCAAAATTCGAGAATTTTTACTGTAAATGTGTTTTCTGTTAAGCAGCTAAAACGGCTTATGTGGTAATTGGTTGTATGTCATTAAATAACTTTTAAAAAATTCAGATATTAAACGTAAGTAAGTAATAATGGAATTTTAACTAATAGGCATAACCAACCCATGGTAACGCAAAAAAATGTTAAAAACTTTTATTGTTCAAATAGGCTTAGAATGTCATGAAATAAGATTTTAAGTTTAAAAAAAAATATCTGTCTGTCAGCCTGTAACTGTTTTTATTGTGCGAAAATTTGGTACACGTATGTATTTTAACGAGATCTGGAACTAGATTATATTTTGATCTTATTCCGTTGAAAGGTTTGGTAATAAATTGGGATAAATGGGGATAAATAGGTAAATCAAGCGAGTAAGAGTCCATAAAATTGGTGTTTAGTATAAGTAAGAGAAGCTCAAAAAATGTTTTAGCATTAGCCACCCCCATTACCACACCCACCCCACTATTAAATTGGGTGGAAAAAATAAAATTGTGATTTAGTTTGGTATGTACAAGAACCAGAGGCCTCAATTTTTTATTTCTTCATCCACCCTCATGGGTTTTTGGGGTAGACAATTTTAAATATTATATTATTAAAGTTCTTTTGTTATAAGAGACTTGGATAGGAAATCTGGATGTGGAAGTGGTGATTCCTTCGGCAGCCGTATTTCTCTCTTTAATAACTTATGAATGGTTGAATAACTTGAATCAGTTCCTGCCGATAACCGCCGCTTATTTACTTGCGAATCTTCTGCCACGCGAACTAAAACGTCTTCTTTTTGGTCCACAGTTATCTTTTTAGAGCACCAGCAATTTCACGTTTTGAACGGAAAACACCTGTTTCTCCCAAATGATCAGACAGGTTTTTAAATAATGATCAGGCTGCCTTCTATTTCAGTATAGTTCTAAGTATTTCCAAGCTGCTGAACGGCCACAAAAATGTACTTGCGAGTATTATAATACACAAACCATGTCTCTCATTTCAAAATTCGAGAAAAACGTATGGCGAGGCATTTTTTATAAAAAAAAATATTAGAAACAAAGAACATAACACTTTACATTTTTCTCAAGATCTGTTCTATGTAGAGACTTGAAACAAGTACACCTTTATTTTATTAAGAAATGGCAGAAGCATACAATTTTTATGCGAAATCTACCGTTAAGGTGTGGATAAAAAAGTTACGGCCTTTTAACACATTACACGTAGCGTACGTAGCGCCCTCTAGGAGTTAGACCATAATTGAAAGTTATGATTTCCCAATCCAAATAACTCCACCAATCAATTTTTGCAAGAAAATATTAGAAACTCATTAAATTGCAAAGGAAAATAAAAAAATTAAATTGTAATTCTGACACCCTGTATCTTTTTACTATCAACATTCCATTAAGGCGTCATCAACTAAATTTTAATATTTTGACTCCTGCTATCTACAGGTAAGTGTCGAACAATTATTTATGAGTCACTTTGTACATAAAACGTTTCTGACATATTGCTGTTCGAAAAAAATTATTTCGAATCTGTTCTTTATATCGTGTTTGATACCCGTGATTTATTTGATTGTTTAAGAACATGGACATCTATTTGAAAATATGTACCGGTCTTAAAAATATATAAGTACTCGCTATTTGAAAGCGTTTCTGTTATTTTGTAAGCTTTTTAATCTCACATTATGCGTACTGCATATTTCCTCCACTTACTTACTTGTGACCTATTTCCTAAATTACTTATACCATATTTTAGGCTCGGATGAAAGTTACCTAATAAATAATGAGTACAATTTCTGTACTACAATGAGTG
Organism: Rutpela maculata; assembly: GCA_936432065.2. Classification (NCBI taxonomy): domain Eukaryota; kingdom Metazoa; phylum Arthropoda; class Insecta; order Coleoptera; family Cerambycidae; genus Rutpela; species Rutpela maculata. The sequence continues at coordinate 38,443,242 of OW386288.2, read as the reverse complement.
GACATACATTTTAAACGAAAACAACTGCTTCTTTATTTCTCACATAGCATATGCATATGCTGATTCCATTGTAGATGCATATCTACAATTGTATCCAATATCTTAATGGATTGTGTAAGAAATGTTTGAAAATTGTCAACGAAATGCAATTTATATGGATTTCTCTTTAAGTTAAACGATATTAAACTGGTCTTATTTTTATGTATCGCTATGATCTGAGATCTATTTGTGATTTTATGGATGAAACGAGTCAAAATAGAAGTAATCATTCGGAAATACTCGATTCGTTGCAAGTAACGATGAATAAGTAGTTCTTTTTCTTCAACAAATCCAGTGAATGTTTTCCTTAATGTAATGAAATTCAAACCATATATTAAGCCAGTAACGATAATATTCCAAGTTTTTTGCCGAATCGTAAATTATTCTTTTCTAGATTCCTATTTTAACTTGGTAGTTTCTCCACTTTTCAGAAATATTTCTTAATTTTCTGCCAGATTTTTGTATCGTTAATTAACGTAGGTAATTATTAAAATTATAATATCCGTCTTGCGTACAATATTTAATATAAAGTGTAAGTACGAATAATGAATTTACATGAAATAATTATAATGTATACGACAACATTAGCTAATCAAAATTAAGTTATGGTCTACAGCAGTTATTAATATGTTGAAAGAAAATATTAGTCATTAATATACCCTCAATTTAATTTTAGTAAAAACTGGAACTGGTATTAAAATAATTACTAAGTGAAAGTGTTGTTAAATGTTATAAATTTATGTAATTTTTAAATAAATGGTTGTGTTAGTATATTAATGGGTTTTTGTGTGTTTTCAGGGCGATGGCGGAGAAGGGTCCAAATTTAACATATTCAAGCTATTTTTTTCCTTGATAACATCAGTCTTTTCAGCATCATCAAAATCACATTAAAGTTGTGAGATATACTGGATATCAGAAGTTTAACGAGTATTTCTGACCAATTTGTAATTTAATAAATTGTGGAGTAAAACTAAGTACCTAAATCACCTGAAAGTGTGTAAAAAAACCTCTTACAATAACAATTTTTTTTACTGGAACTTGTCGTAAACTTTACAAGAAGTCTAGCAAAAACTTTTGGCTTAAATCCGAGTCCCGAAATAGTCATTACGTGACAAGTCCGGAAAGTGATATTTTTCTGGACGAGTAGAAAAAAAACAATTTTTTAAAACCGGCCATAAATTAGCACTTTCCAGGTTTATTTTTAGGTCACAAAATCGCATTTTATCAGACAATGATTGTGAGAGTCCGGTAATAGCTATTTGTGCATTAACAGCGCAAAGTGCCACATTGCCGCACGATAGTGTAAGTTGATGCGCGACGCGAAGTGGAGCGCGTCAAACACTTGAGAGCGGCAATGACACTGCGCTCGAATTACACACATGATTTTCTCTACCATCGTTTGAAAATATCGAAATAAAAGGAATAATTAGGTATTCAACATATTATGAGTATGCCTTGCATATGTAATCAAAATAAACAGACGAACAAAACAAAATCGCTGTCAACTTAAAGTTTTGTTAATTATTATAAAGTTCGTATTTTTCGTATCTGTAAATTAGGTAATTAATTGTTACTCTTACATCAACTCTCATTATATTAACAACAGATTGAGGCATTATTAAATAATAGAAATACATTGACAATGTTCTGACCAAACTAGTGTAAGGACAGATGCACTCGAAAGTTCTTTAAAGTACATTGCTGCACGTTGCCATGTGAGACGGGCGACAAAGTGACATTATTCACAGCTACTTGGCTAACGCCAACTTTGCGCTTTCGAGATAATAGTAAAAAAACCTACTTTTTTTTAAATCGATCAAGAATTAATTTAATTTTCCTTGCACTTTCATTATATTCAATCCACATTTAATTCATTGTGATACAAGTTTTACAACCAGAGATATTTAAAAAAAACTACGAAAAACAAAACTTTCAATATTCTTTTGTTTAAACAAATGCCTTCCGGGACTCAGATTTAATCCAAAACTTTTTGATATACTTCCTGTACTGTTTTCGACAACTTCCAGCAAATAGATTTAAATAGTAAGACAATTCCCTACAAATTTTAGTTCTACTTCACTAAAATGTAAGAATATTCTTTTATGAATGTTAGGTCTATATTTGTGCATTTATTAGCTACTATGCAATAATGTTATTTTATGAAATGATAAAACAGATTTACAGCCAGAGGTGCAAAGTTTTCTTCGGTGTCAGTATCACAATTTTACCCAAAGTAAATAGTTAATTGATAAATAATTAATTAACATTCCAACGACACGGTGAGACAAAACACTCATCTTAATTGCCTGCGTAATTTCATTTAAGCACGTATCCAGCAGAGCGTACAAACCATAGGTCGCCATCACCACCATCAACCACAAAATGTAATGTTTTGAAGGTAGCCAGCAGTAAATTTATAAAAAAATTTACTCAACATCAATGTGCTAAAGGAATAGAGCATTGGGGTAATTTCTGCAGAAATTCAGAAAACAATTGTTTCCTTTATTTTCTATAAACTTGTAACAACGTATGTATTTGTATTGTATGTATTATTTTCTACTACTATTCATTAATATTTATGAGACGATGGAAGAAAAATAAAAAAATGTAAGAATATTTTCATAGATATTAATTTAATGTCTATTAAATTAATATAATCGTTTGTGAAATATATTTGCTATTATTATAACTACAACATGTCTTTTTAAGTATTATACGTATTGTAAATAAAGTTTTGTCTTGAATTTATGCATTACCTAAGTTTGTATTATTATCTGAATTCCTTAGAACAAATCATGTTAGTTTTATTATATGTGCTGCTTCTTAGCCTTTAAATATAATTACAAAAATCAATCAGGGTAGACAATCATATGGTCACAAAGTTTCCATTTTTTTTTTCAAAATTTCTGTTAGGTATTAAATTTCCCTGTGCATAATGTACTGATTATGTATTTTATTTATGATTATCATTATATTATTTAAACTGCACCTAAGCAAAAGCTTTTTTTAGTTTGACAACAAATTTTACAAATAAGGCCTAACAATGGGTTTCCCACTGAATCCTCGTATGGCAGAACCTTTTATGGAGAAAATTGAAAAAACAATCCTCTTTCTCAAAAGATTCTTTTTGATCTAGATATGTCGATGACATTCTAATTTTTTTTATTGAGGTGAAACTCAGGAAATACATTAAAAATATATTAATTTTATCAACAGTAACACATAAAACACTTCATTCACAGAAACAAAACAAAATATATAAATGAACTTTTAAGATCTTACCATAAATTATTCACATAAAATAGGCGCGCCGATCTATGTTATACAGCCTTGCCAAAAGAAAATCTGAATAACGAAATAGGAATGAAAAAAGAAATAGAAGTAACAACTAATAATTATTTTTAGCAGCAAAAATACAAGGAAAATTCCGTAAAAATATTGTCTAGTATATTTTGGCCGATTGTAAGAGAGAATTTTTATGCGTAATGTCAAGTGAAAACCTTCAAATAGCATTTAAATCTAACCAAAAAAATGTCGAAAATATTTTACAATGCAAAAGAGAAAATACATAAAAATAAAAAAACGGGGGTTATAAGCAGTGGCGGCTGGTTAAATTTCAATATTTTTTTCTCATCCGTGGCGCATGGGACACATACGAAATATGGGAATTAACATCTAGAGAAGCACTTCTCTAATGACCCCTAAAAAATTTTGAAAAAGTAGTTTGCGAAAGATTTTTCAAAAATTCGGTAGCCTCCCCTGGTCTAGGGACTCCTGTTTATTATTTTTTTGTCATATACATTTGACTTTTCGTAAAAATAAAACAATCCGTTTTTGAGTTTATGAAAATATTTTCATTATTAACTGAAATACAATGAACTGAAATTTTGTAATTTACAATTTAACAAATTACAATATTTCAATTCGTTGCATCTCAGTTAGTAATGAAAATATTTTCATAATCTCAAAAACGGGTTGTTGTATTTTTATGAAAAGTCAAATGTATATGACAAAAATAATAAACAGGAGTCCCTAAACTAGGCGAGGCTACCGAATTTAAAAAAAAAAAAAAATTCGCAAACTGCTTTTTCAAAATTTTTTGGGGGTCATTAGAGAAGTGCATCTCTAGATGTTATTTCTCATATTTCGTATGGTTCCCATGTGCCACAGACTCCGATTAACGAACTTATATCTAGATACATAATGGCTATCTTTTCTTCATATATACCTTATTTGCTCCTAACATAGTAACATTATATGTCCATTAAAATGGATAGATGAACATCACATCCCATAGGCAACAGTGGCGGGTATGTGTGGAAGCGAAAATGTACAATATTTGTACATATTTTATGTAATAATTGTTGGTTAACCTCTATGAACATAACGCGGATTTGAAAAATATAATAGGTAGAGATGTTTTATTCAAGGGAAATATGTATTGAAAGGATATTATTTATAATATCGTTATTACAACTGTAAACTGAACGCCATCATGTTACGACTATGACCTACTTACTTATGAAACGACCGATTTTCTTCTTTTCTAAACTGCCTTCTGCAAACGGCACAGCACTTCAACATAAATATGTAGCATTAAATTTTCATTAAACTGTGTAAATATGAATAGAGAATATTAGGTACTTAGGTATTAAGCAAATCACAACTTAAAATAAAATTATTTTTTCATCACTTTTTGGTCGGAGAACACGAAAAACATTTATTGACATTAATGGCGGACACTGTCAGACTGAGATAATAGGTGTGTTCAAATACCCTACACTAGCTGCACTAGTGCAGATAATAGAAGGAGATAGAGTGAGACTCTGCATTAATTGAAGAGAGATAAATTTGCACTGGTGTAGAGAGTGGAGGATTATTGAACAAAGCTTATGATAATCAAACTGAACTGATCGTGTAGGAAACAGCCGCAAGGCCGATGCGCCAATCAGAAACTTATGGGAAGAAATGTCTTAGATTGTGAGTCTTTCAGCAACAAATCAATCAATGCCATTATGTATCTAGATATAAGTTCTTTAATCGGAGGCCACAGACGAGAAAAAAAAATTGAAATTTCACCAGCCGCCACTGGTTATAAACTCTCTTGTGAAGAATGCATTGACGACGTCGGTCAAACAAGAAAGAAATTCAATATCAGATGTAGTGAATATTTCAAATCATTTCAAAATAGTAAAAATAATTCGAATTCTGCAAACCATTTCTTAGAAATATACTATATTTTCTGTCAATATTGAAAACTGGTGGATTTACATGATTCAACAAAACCTAGTTAGTTAAATATATTAGAAGCAATTGAAATATATAAATATTGGAATAGTCCAAATACTACCCTCTTTAATGACCAGTTAGATGTAGAATGGGCCTACCTACAGTGTTCGTTTAATCCCACGCAAAGTATTATATATGACAATTTAATTTGTACATTCATTGTGCTTGAAAATGTAGTCCAGCAACTTCGAAAGTACAGTCGCAAATAGAAAAATGTATATTTTACAAAGAAATTCTGTGTTATTTGTAAAAAGTATATTTTTGGAATTCTTATATTTAAACGATGCCTCAGTAACCTGGATCATTTTTTTTAGGCAAATCTTAAATATTTGTGTAACATCACTTAAATATAATAATCATAAAAAATATGTTTTAATTAGAACATAAGTACAAAAACCACTGTTTAGTTCAAGCCCATTTTATTAATTATTTTTATTGGCAGTTATTTCAATATTTCATCTAGACAAAATTCAATAAGTTCAAACGTAAATGATTTACAAAAAGAATACAACTAGAAAAATATTCAATATCGTGCATAAACAATATAAATAACAGTAGCCCCAAGACAGATCCTTGTGTGGCGCCATGTTTAACGTTAATGAGAGCTAGGAGTATATATTATAATCCACGACTCCATCCGTTTAACATATCAGGGAAGAAATAGATATCAAGGATAGATTAGGTAAAGTCACATATTAGAGAAGGTGGCTTCAAGTCTAAATTTTTAAAACAATTTATAATATTAGAGTTGAAAATATGGAGCAAGAGAACAATAAGCTTATTGTAATTATTAAATATTTTTTATTTATTTATTTTCTAATTTGTGTTACTGCGAAAGGCTTTCCGAAAGTAACCATTCTCAGGTAGGGGATGGCTGGAAAAACTAAAAACTGACAAAGCAGCTGGGGCTGGTGAAAATGAAATGAAAAACCTTCTCTGATATATAAAAAATAGAACATCAGTCTCCGTACCACTAAATAAGTAGAGAGCGACAGATATCTATGATAACTACAGATTTCTGACGCCAATAAAATAATGTGCATTTTCTTCAATCCAGATTTCAGCAAATATTTCCCGAGTAAGCAGGCATTGTTAAAAGTACTAGAAAACAAATATTAAATTTGCGGCAACTTATCGAGAACAAAAGAGTATATCACGTGCCTATATACCTTCGTTTCGTAGACTACCATAAGATTTTTGAAAATCTGGAATGGTACAAATTGTGGGTTGTATTATTTCTCTTCTCCCTTTCTGTGGAGAGTAGACACACTAATATCTCAGTTCTCCAAGAAATACGTCCACGAAAGCAGCTTCTCGTATTCTTTCAAATCTCTAATATGTTGGCTACATCAACCATTAGAAAGGATCATATAGAGTTAATAGTTAATATATAAAGCTGACAGCAAACTGAGACCAACTGGAGTAATGCGTGGATCACAAAACGTCTCGCACGGCGTTGTAAATAAGAGGAAGAATTTTTGTTAGTAGAGAAAATGAAAAAGTAAGCATTGGAAGACCTTATATATAACATTTGACCGCAATTATCTTGAAATTTATAAAAAAAAATGTCAATAAGTCAGAACCTCCGTCACGACAGACACTTTTCATTAAGTAAACTTTAGATAATTCTCTGCATTTTGTGCCTCATAGGTGTAAGAGTGTAATCAACCCCCTAGGCCTGCTGTCTGGTTTTTTTTCCGGGTTTGGATTGGCCTAGGGTATTTCCCATTAGTCAGCTGCTCAGATTATCGCAATTTGCAATACAAAACAGGAAAGTAGAATAAACTAAAAACTACGGGAAAAATTACAGTGGGCACACGTTTCACGTCAAGGGCGATGTAAGAGTTTTATTGTAGAAAGTTTCTTGTACTCTCTATTGTAAATTATTAATAAGGTGAAATATTTAAAGTAACATAAACTAATCTCAAATTTTTTTATAAAAAAAGCTCTGCCTAAGGAATCGCTACTTCCACATCCAGATTTTCTTTCCAAGTATCTTACAATGAAAACAACTTGGTTATTATATTTTCCACTATGTGAAAATAATTGTTCATAGAACTTTAATAATATAATATTTGAAATCGTCTACCACAAAAAGATATGCTACGTTGGTAATGGAGGTAATAATGGGGCTAGGGGTGGTATTACGGTAGTGCCAGAAAAATTGGGGCCATTGATTCTTGTCCACACTAAATCACAATTTTATTTTCTTATCCCCTTTAATAATGGGTTGGGGTGGTAATTGAGGTAACAATGGAGGTGGTTGATGCCAAAAAGATTATGAGACCTTGATTCCTCGTGCATACACTAAATCCCAATTTTATGCTTGCTTTACCTATTTATCTTTATTTACACCTAATCTTTCAACGGAATAGGGTCAAAATATAAGCCAGTTCCAGATCTCGTTATAATGAATAGCTGTGCTAAATTTCAAATCAATATTATAAATTATTCCCGAGTAATCGTGCGCACAAAAATGGTTACAGGCAGATCGACAGACAGCTCAAACTTAAAATCCTGACGTATGATATTCTGAGCCTATTTGGAAAATATTTCTTTTACCATTACTATACCTCCTTTTCACTACTTGGGTGTAGAGGTAAAATATTTCTAAAGGGCCGCTTCCTTGTACTTACATCCATATCCAAATTTCCTGGGTTGGTGTGACTGATGTCAAAAAAATATATAAGACCTTTGGTTCCTGTACGCACACTAAATCGCAATTTTATTTTTTTAGCCTCTTAAATATTGGATTGAGGGTGGTAGTGGGGATGGTTGATGTTAAAACAAATTTTCAGGCCTTTGGTTCTTGTAGACGCACTAAATCACAATTTTCTTTTTACAACCCCTTTAATAATGGGGTTGAGGTATTAATGGAAGAGATAATGGGGGTAACTGATGTAAAAAAAAATGAGCACTTGGCTTTTTGTGGAGTAAGGGTGGAGTGAAGAAAGACACCTTTTCATTTTTTTTGGAAATCAGAATGCTTGGTTTGCATTTTGCAAAAGTTGCTACACCAGATAAGCAATACCAGGATAAAATATTATTAAAATCTAATGTTATTTTGAGGTGCCGCAAAGACATTAAAATTTTGGAAAAACCCGCTTGCAAATAATCTTCATATCTTTTTATTTTTGTGTAAAAATTTACCTTGGGTATAAAAATCCATTCAAATACTTTTGTTAATCTCTAAAAAAAACTCAGTTTTGTATTAAAAAGCTATGAGTTACCGCAAAGCTGCTAAATATTCAAATTTTTAATATTTTAACCCTTTAATATAATTAATTAATTGATTTTAAAAATCAATCTTGAATATATCTGCTCTAATAAATTAAAAAATATCCAAAAATGACGTCATTTATGAAAATTAAAAGAAATGATGACTTTTACACACCCAAGCTTTTTGAAAATAAAAATTTTTTTTTTTTCTCTCTACCCTATTGTACATACACTTACACCAAATTTTATGGACTCTTTACTTTACCCATTTACCTACTATTTAGATCATATAATCTAGTTCCAATTCGCGCTATAATGCATAGGTGTACCAAATTTCAAGTCAACTGTTCCAGAGTTTATAGGAAAAATTACAATTGTTACAACTATATGTATATATTATCAATAAGAAATTCCCAAAATTTCAAAATTTAAGATATACTCTCTATTTATATAGAGATAGATTAAATTACAAAAAAATTTAAGATCACATTTCGATTTTACATAACAGATCAAGTAATAAAAAAACTATAAACCTAATGTTTGTTTACATTCGTAATTACAGTTTTAAAATGAACAACTTTTAAAGCCATAACTTTCTAGAGTTCGATTTAATAACCGAACAATGAATTCCCGCAGTCAATGACTTAAATAATTCAAAGAACAACGAAAGAAAGTTAAGCAATGCATTGGATGACATTGGATAAAAGAGAGAGTGAAAACCAGTCTATAACGGAATTTGTACGCAAAGAAATACAAAATATTGTGCGTGTACATTGATGGACATTTTTTAGGGTCTTTGTTGTTAAATAGTGTTGTTCCAAGTGCAGTGTGTGTTGTTTAGTTTGAGAAAGTTTTTAAGCGGTGAGTTAAAAAGTGAACTTTTAACTTTAGGCGATCCTATTACATTCACTTATGTAATCCTAGACCGTTTCATATGCGGAATTTCACCGATATTTTGTTTGTGGTTGCGGGCACCAATGTCTCGAGATAATTTTAGCTGGATGGGCTTGTGGTTTTACATTTTTGATTACTCACACTTCTAATGATTATTCGAATAACAGTCAACCGTTAATTGCTTGACATAAAATCTTTTACATCTAATCGCCGTATTTTCGCATGCGTTTATGTTTGCCAGTTCATAAATTGGAAAAATCCACTAGCAGTGCGTTGAATTAGTTTAAGATTTGCCGCGCATAGAAATTTCACATATACTATCTTTAAAATGACCTTGCTTATAAACCATTATAGTCTACATAATGAAGGCAAAAATAGTGTAAATATTTCGTGCAAAGAGGAGATTACCTCCCCCCTCCGCTTTGAGTGATTTATTGACCGGTTATACTCGAAATAACATGGAAGAAGGTTATAGAGTGGAATCCAGATAGCAGGCCTAGGGGTTGATTAAACAATCCCGAGGGGTGGAAAATTATTTTTTTCAAGTAATTCGGTTCAAACGCGAATCCCCCCGTTTTCGGGGTCGCTGATTACAAGAAAAATATTCGTTTTTAGCTTCAACCTCTCCTCATCCCTCAAATGGGCAGGAACCACCCCCATCTCACCAGAAACCATGCTATCCAGGATTTACAGAATTGTCGACACATGATCGTTATTCCTGTGCATATCCCTGCATTTTTCACGGAAGAGAAGGTGGTGGCGTCCTTGGGAGTTGCTTCAACCCTTCCAAGGGGTATAAAATTCATTAACTACACTTTGGATTGTCAATACGCCCTCCCCAGTTTTCGCAAGCGCTGATCACGATAAAGATATTCTCTTTCATCTTCGACTTTCCTTACCCCTATGATGGACGGAAACCCTCATCCACCAGTTATCGCTGGGGCGATGATTGTGTAGGTTGCTGAGTAGGGTACAATGATTTCGTCATTGGTTAGTAATGAATAATAAATTTTGTCTTGAATGGCAATGTTGTTTATTCAAAGAATTACATGAAAATATTTTTATGACATAATAAATTATTTGCTTATAATTAATTAAAAAAACCTAGGTCGTTTACAAATAGCATAATAATCCTCATATTCTTCAAAATTTCTTCTTCTTCTTCATCCGGCGTTTCAGTGAGCGAATCTGAATCGGAGTCGCCTAAACCAATTTCTGGGATTAAATAAAAATTATCATCATTATCGTCATCGTCATTTTTTGCTCTCTCTTCTGTACATACATCTTTATCATTATAGGGGTTGAGGAGAGTCGGAGATGAAGGTGAATATTTTGATCCTGATCAGCGCCTGCGAAAACGGGGGAGGGCGTATTGACGACCCAAAGTGTAATTAATGAATTTTACACCCCTTAGAAGGGTTGAAGCAACCCCCGAGGTCGCTACCTCCTTCTCTTCCGTGAAAAATGAATGAATATGCACAGGAATAAGGATCATGTGTCGATAAACCTGCAAATCCTGGATAGCATGCTTTCTGGTGAGTAAAGTGTGGTTTCTGCCCGTTTGAGGGATGAGGAGGCGTTGGAGCTAAAAATGAATATTTTTCCCGTGATCAGCGAAAAAAAATGATTTTCTATCCCTCGGGAGGGTTTAATCAACCCCCTAGGCCTGCTGTCTGGATTCCATTCTTTCATGTTATTTCGAGTATAACTCGTCGATAAATCACTCCCCATGAAAACACAAAGGGATCCACAAAAGGGGTGGTTTTTGGCCGTCTCGAAATATTTACAAAAAAAGTCGTCTTATAATGCTCCATTACATAGAATGTTGGGGGGGGGGGGCGGTTATAATAAAAGTAACTCGGAAAAAATGTCTCTGTTTTTAATAAAATATTTTTTGTTTGCTTGTCTTGTAGAAGAAATTTGCACAACTGTGTAAATAATGCGAATTCCTTCTGTCTTGTTTGTGAAGTAAATTAAATGGCATATGACAATCAAACAGAATAAAGCAAACTATAAAATTCTAAACAGCTTTAAGAAAAAAAAGTAAAAAATCATCAAGGGAGGGTGTAGGTAAATGTTAAGGCCAAACGATATTCCTCTCTCAACAGAGTAAACTTTGTCCGAAAAATTTTTCCTAAAAATGTCACTATTCAGTAATATTTTCCTTTAGATACTTAAAAATTTAAAAGTTACCCATTTCCGCTTACTAGGATTGATGAGATATATTTTGAAAATGAAGTTTGTCAATTTCAGGCTATGATTCAGTCATTTTTGGGTACGATTTCATTCTAAATATAGATTTTGCAAGATATTCGATCGTCGCGCATAAATTCTGACCTCATATTCAGTTTCAGCGCCACAAATTACGTATAGTAATAGTGATCAGTTCATGTAAACTTTTTGTTTACTTGTTTGGGATTTTTCGGTAATTTTTTAGGTGTTTTTTGAGATTATGTCAAAATTCCTAACTGATCGGCTAATTCTGTCCTCATATTCAATTTCACCGCCCCAAATTACGTATAGATATAGTAATCAGTTTATTTAAGCTTTTTATTTACTTGTTTGGGATTTTTCGGGCATTTTTTAGGTGTTTTTTGAGGTTATGTCAAAATTCCTTACTGATCGGCCAATTTTGACATCAGATTCGGTCTCAGCGCCCCAAAATACGTATGGAAATGGTGGTCAGCTCATTTAAGGTTTTAATTTACTTGTTTGAGATTTTCCAGGCAGTCTTAGGATATTTATTGAGGTTAGGAAAAATGCAAGTGCCAATCCGGCAAAACGGACGTCGGATTCGTGTTCAGCGGATCGAAATGCATGGGAATACACACTTTCTAGCACTCGACATTTTTTTTTGTGTGCCTGTGTAATTGTAAGGTTAATAAAAGAGTACTATTACTACTAAGGCTCTATTTTATGGCCTTTATTATTCATATTTTTTTCCAACGACTTAGCTAATTACTTAAAAATTCTTTCCAGCTTACACCTTGTTTCCCATGCCGACGATATCAACAAATTGCTGACTGAAAAATAAGTAGAACTTTTGCAACTCCTCACCCAGCAAACTTATAAAATCATAACTATCTGAGCTGAACAAAATAATCTCTATTTGAATAGAAATAAGACCGTATATTTGTCTTTTTCTATACAAAAAATTGTTGTAGACTTTATAAATGGATTTGCTGTTAATTAAGATATCATGTTAGGAAATTCGACAAAAAATCTTGAAGTTTACTTTGACAGGAATTTGCAGTGTAACTACCATATAGAGGCATTAACTAATAAGTTGACAAGTTGCTGTTATGTTTTATAATTATTAGCTAACCATTGTAACCGTGACATTCTGGTAACATTATGCTATGTAAACTTCCACTCTAAGATACGGTATAATCAATTGGGGCAATAGTATTCACATTCATCGTATATTCATGGTGCAAAAATAGGCAATTACTAAAAATTAAACTATCGTGATTTATGCAGAAACAACTTCTAGCAATTATACATCCTTACAGTTGCTAGTATCGTTGAGTGAACAACTCTTCACTCAACGCAAATATGTATATATTCGAGGTATGTTCCTTCATTTACGCAAACAAATCGTTATTTCAATGTATAATTTCAATCATAGGCCTGTCATAATAGATGGATTAGATTTTTTTTTTTTGGTACACATATGTACTTTAACGAGTTCTAGAACAAGATTATATTTTTATCTTGTTCCGTCGAAGGGTTGGGGGGTAAATTGGGGTAAATTTTATTACCATTACCACCCCCCACTTTCTTATTAAAGGGGATGAAGAAAAAATGTGATTTAGTGTATGTACAGGAACCAGAAACCTCAAAATATTTTTTTACTTCATCCACCCCCCACTACCACCAGAAACATATGCCAACTATCCGCATGCCTGACTGGTGGGGCAATACACTTTAAAATTAAAAAATCGTCAATTTTTGCCATTTTTCGCTTTATTTGCAATATAACTAGTAAATGAAGCATTGTTCGAAAATATATCAAGAGAGAAAAGTTGAGAAAATTGATTTTGAACATTTTATTATTCTTGACATTTTCCCAGAAAATTCTTCGTTTAATAGCTGCAGAACAATGCTACTTTTTTATCTTTTGATTTTCTTTTTGAGTGAATATAATAAATATTAATACGAAATATATCATCGGTAAAATGTAAATTATGTTTAAATGTTCAATTTAAAGTTGAAATAAAATATATTTACAGAACTATATATACTTATATTTACATGTTAAAGAGAAAAAATAATAAAAAATTCAGGTATGAGGTATTAAAATGACGGGAAAATAAATAAACAAATACATATATTTTCACAAATAGACTATTTATTTGATACAATGTAATTTTTAAAAACTGAAACATTGTGATAAATAAACTAAGCTCCACATTAAAAAAAAAAACAATTTTTGTCAATATTGTTTCCAAAATGTTGCCACGTTTTCTCCTTCACCAATCAAGTGGACCTAAATTGTTACCTGACCACTGTTGAACTTGTATGTATGGAAAGAATGTTTATGAGTGGCTGCCTCAGTGGGAGGTAAGGCACTCAATTCAATATTTTTCATATTTTTACAAAAATTGAATCGAAAATCATTTAATTTTTCAATGCGGTTAGTTTCTTTATTAGCATATAACTTCATAACCAAAAAGCGTTTCACGAACAGCTGTAGTTGAATTAAATATTTCTGAATCTTATATTCCTTGAGTACTGTTACATAACATTTTAAAAAATATATTTTTTCCTTGATTGTAAAAAGCGGAAATTGTGTCACATCCAGAAAAAGCATGAGAAAATAATATAAGCTTTTTCAATGACTTATTTTGCAAACAGTCCGGATTGTATAAAATTGGGGGTTTGCTATCTGTAGATGGTTTACAGACATATATATTACATTTTTCTTCTGCTAATTGAGTCAAAAGCACAAGAAGGTCAATTTATTCGCAAATAATATAACATTGATTTTCACTAGGTTACCAAAAAAATCTGCTCTCGTATTTTGCCTATTATACTATATACTATTCACGACGAAGTTTTTGAAAAGATTATACAATTCTGTACATAGTATATCGATTACATGTAGTATTATTTATGTATATAACTACATATATAATTATTCTTTTGAAATGAGTTAAAAACTGTGTTTATAAATATTTTTCACATTTTTTTTATAACAAAAATATTGAATCATTACATTCATTTTTATTTAAGTTAAAAAATAGAAAAGAAGCTTTGCTCTTTCGTCTGTAGCTCTTAAACGAAGAATTTTCTGGGAAAATGTCAAGAATGATAAAATGTTCAAAATCAATTTTCTCAACTTCTATATCTCTTGATATATTTTCGAACAATGCTTCATTTACGAATTATATTGCAACTAAAGCGAAAAATGGCAAAAAATGGACCACTTTTTAATTTTAAAATGTGTTGCCCCACCTGTCACGCATGCGAATAGTTGGCATGTTTCTGGACATTCCAAACTATACTTATAAAAAAAATTGCGGGTAAACGACATTTCGCACAAAAAAGCTATTCCTACTGGTCTATCATGAATATTATACAAGACACAAAGACACTTTTCAACCTAATGTACGTCGAAGAACTATGCACCAAAAAAATTTCTTTTATATTGGTTGTAAGTTTTATAGTCCTTTAAATAAATTATTATTATTATTATTATTTTTGAAACGAGGATATTAATGTTTTTACTTAGTTATTTACAAATTTGAAGTTGATTTAAAAGAAAATCAAAATAGCGGCGCCAATATGGCGGATGGATTTTTTTCTAAAGTAAGTGCTTCAAAACATACAACAAAAAAATTAATTACTGGGCAATTAGAATAACCAACTGGCGACACTTTAAGTTAGAAAATAAACGTATGATAAACATAACTTGTCGAGAATATGAGGTTTTCTACTGAAACACTTTTTATCTAAAAATAACTTGGTATTGATAATTTTCGAATTTCACTATTTTACTTGTAAAATTTTGCTTCCAAATATGCTATAATTTAAATTTTGTATACAAATCGATTCATCTATGACATGGTTAGCATTTTAAGTTACACTTTTATATCACAAGAAATTGTTAAAAACTTTGACTTACTCAAATTTATTACAACATTGTCAAATTTTTAAATATATACATATATATATATATTCATATGTTTTTTGGAATTTCGGAGAAAAACCGCATAAGAAAAAATGGAAATACGTCAAAATTGTTAAACTATTACTATTGAAAGAATTGTAAAAAACATTAACATTAGCGGTATAATACGTAAAGGGAGGAGCTAGGGGGGCGCTTTGCCCCACATGACGTGGCGTCCCTGCTTTGGAAAATCAGGGAATTTTATAAAAGCTCCTAACATTTCTCGCCCTCCGCTCATCATTTTTTTTCATCTTGCCCCCCCCGCTCAAAGATTTTTTTGCCGCTCATCAATTATTAGACCTGGAAAAAACTTCCAAAGTTCTTTTATTTGCCCCCTCCGCCCCAAAAATCTGGGTACGCCACTGATTACCATAATGTATTATTTAATATAAAGCAAGTTTAATCATAGACATAGTCAATGCATGGATTACAAAAAATATAAATTGTGCATTATATAAAGCATTACTCTAAACTGGAACGATGTATATATTTTTTTACATTTCCGAAAGTATTAACCATTAATATTACCTTGCCCAGCTGTCATTTGCATAGATAATCAACTTTTGCAGACGACCTTTGAATGCCACACATACATAATACTTTTCCAAATATTTTAATGACGTTATTATTAATATATTATTCAAAACTCATTCGGTATTAAGAAAATGAGAGTGAAAGTTATTACCAAAGATTAGCATCATGAGTGGAAGAACCCATGAGGATACGTCCGATTTTACAAGCTATTAATTTCGGAGAAATTTGGACTTTCCCATAATAGGTTCATGTAAACTGCATATGATTGTGGTTATGTAAGGCGCCTTTGTTCACTCGTATTGTTAATTTGTTAATTATTATGAAAAAAAAATGTACAGATGTTCTTCATATTGGTTATTAGCCCAGACGACAGAGAACATTTTATAGTGAAATCTCCAAAAACCAATTTTTTTAGTGAGTTCGTGAAAGTATATAGAATAATATCCTGAAAAGTTTACATTCCGCTCGGATGCAGAACATAAAGAAAAGTGGAAAACATTTTTTATCATCCATTTTTTCAATATTTTGGGATTAAGTCAGGGTAGGAAAAAATAAAAATATAGGTGGATAGATCACGTGTTTCTGAACAAAAAATGTTCTGATAAAATGTATCGCCAATGCCACGGTATTCCTGGAAAAAAATAGTGAAATAATTCTGTCACTCTGCGCGACCAAGCACACGGTTAAATGCATACTATAGAACTTCTAAAAATTCCTAACTGTTCTAACGAGTAAAATAAAGCTTTTTCTCTTTTTGTTTACACATTCTTAACATTTTTCTTAGTGAATAGGAGTATAAATAGTGAGCAAAGAGAAAAAGTATATAATTATGAACGCATACACATACACCACACATAGCCGCTGGATAGAAGCAGATCTGCCACGCCTAACTCGCATGAATTTTTATCTGCATTTACTGTATTGTATTTATTACAGGTACAACTATCCACATTTCAACTATATCCAATGGATTCCTTATACATTTGTTAACGTACTGGAAAAGTTTCAGAATTTATATTTAAAACGATAGAGAGTTATAAGGATAAGATCGTGAAAATCGCTATTTCTGATCATGATGGGATTGATCATATTTTCGAAAAAATGCATGTAAGTAAACGAATTTGTGTTTGAACCTTCGAAAAGTATACATTTTTTCCGAAAGAGTGACATTTTCTTTTTCCATTGGGCGAATTTCTCGACAAGTTACAGCCTTCAATATACATATTTATCAAAAAAATCATCAAACAAGGAAATTAAAATGATTTGAAATGTACTTTTTTTGAATCCACGTTACTACAACTTAATAAATCATAATAATCATGAAGTGTACATACTTTTGTGTACATAATTTTTTTTGAAGAGCTCTTATTTTTTTCTACATATATTTTCTATTGCGACGATTGAGTTCGGGCGTGATAATACGTATAAGTATATTTTTCCCATCCATCCTTTGCTTGTATTGTTTAAAACAAGAAAGCATCGGAAAGCTACAATTTCCATCTTTTAAATGAACCAACACTCATATCGATTGAATAAATTCTGATTTAGTGACATGTAATTCAATGCGTCGGTGTCACAGTCACGCGTATTCAAGAGCGTGCACGCATGGATCTCGCTCCGAGTTATAACGTTACATTTGACTATTTCTTTCCAGGAATACCGTGGCTTTAGCAATAAATTTTGTTAGGACATTTTTTGTTCATATGTACGTGATCTATCCATCTGTATTTTTTATTTTGTCCTAGCTTGACTTAATTTCAAAATTTTGAAAAACTGGATGAATGAACGTTATTTTTCACTTTTTATTTTATGTTCTGCATCCGCAAATGTAAACTTTTGAGGATATTATTCTATACACTTTCACGAACTCATTAAAAAAAATTACTCATTTTGCAAGTTTTTGTGAGGTAAGTACCTTCATCGACTTGGCTATTATTAAAATAATATATTATATTACACGTTCTTTTTCAAAGCTTTTGAATGTTTTAAACGTGCATATGTGCCAATATTCAAGTAAAAGTTATAATCCAGATTTCCGACTACAAATATACAGTGTGTCTCTCAAATGCAGTTGCAGAAGCAAAGCGACCCGCTTTCACGAAGACATTTCTCAACAGCGATAAAAGTTTGATGATTTAGTAAGCAACAATTTGAAAATCGTTCACTGTATTTAAAAATAATGCTGGTAACGGTTGACGGGTATAAACCAGAAGGTGTTAGGAAAATGCTTACTTAATACTCGACGTTTTGTGACACTTTATTGACATCCTCATTACTAATTAGGTGAGTTTTCCTTTGTCACATTGGATTTGAAGAATGAAACAAAACACATTGATATTAACAAATACAACAAAACTCCTCAACTGTGCAGTGTAGACTAGGTTACTCATACGTTGAGCAGTTTTGTTGTATTTGTTAATATCAATGTGTTTTGTTTTATTTTCTAAATTCAATGTGACAAAAGAAAACTCACCTAAATAGTCCCGAGGATGTCAATAAATTGTGACGAAACGTCGACTATTTAAAAAAGTATTTTCCTAACACCTTCTGATTTATACCCAGCATTAAAGCACAGACCATCAACCACAAATAAAAATTTAAAAATAATATCTTTTATTTCTGCTTATACAAATGGTGAAAAATTTTATTTTGGATATTCATCAGATAACATTCAATGAAACCATCCATCCTTTCCATATACTGTTGATCCACATCTGAGCACGTTAGTATAACAAAAAGAAATCTATGTCTTATCAACTTCTTTTATACACTTAATAGTACAGTAACTAGCGGTTTTAACCTCGGAATAAAGTCATATGAATTATGAATTAAATTTCATTAACTGTAAATGCATCAAAGAAAAGTTTCTGTATTATACGGGGCTTGTTACTTTAGAGGGGGTGGCATCCACCCCCTCTCTAAAAGGGGGTGGCATCCACCCCTTTTCTAACCCCCTTTTCAGGGGGTTAGAAAAAAAATTAAATTTGAAATAGATTATCATTTTGGGAAGAAAAGTTCTATGCAACTTTTCAAATAAGTTGACAGCCTTTAAGTTATAACGACTTGAAAGTTGAGGTTTTAGCTGGGAAAAGGAGGTATTTCAAAACGATTTTCGTTAAACGAACGAAAAGTATTACATTGAGCGAAAACAAGCTAAGGATAAATTTTATGACAGAAGATATGCATAAATTGCATTTTTGTAAGCGGGCACCTAGACTAACTACATGCTTTTGATAAAAACACCGCCAGTACTTAAAAAAATATAATCTCAAATAGATAAAAATTGTATTTCAAAGTACACGTCAGGGTGGTTCAAAATAAAAAGGAAGTTTTACTGTTTTTTCGATCTCAGCCTTGTCATGTATTTGATTATTAGTTCTGACAGTTGATATCACAGTAATGTCATATAGTTTTTGATGTAACAAGATCTCTTAAAGTTCATGTTTGGTTCATGCTGATGATCAACCTGCTTTTGTTACTCTCCAACTATTTCAGGAACATACGAACATTATAAATTTTTTAAAAAGGATCAGCTTCTAGGAGAATCCGTTGACAGATTTATAACTGCGTCTACTTGTGAATTCAAAGAAAAGGATGAATTAATACGTGATCGAATCGCATTAGGTATTAGAGAGGCAAGGATACAAGAAAAATTATGGCATAACCTCGAATTAGTAGAAGCAATTAATATCTGCAGGTCTATGGAAAATAGTGCTGCGACAGAAAAAGAAATCACAAAAGATTCTTTGAATGTAAATGCGATAAACAAACAGTTTGTGAAAAATAGATACTCAGGAAAAAACATGACAAGCCTCTCATTGGGTTACATTGGTCAATAAAACATTTCCTATACAATTTCAGCCCAATCAAATGATATTTAGATGCTTTCGGTTTGCGAGTCAAAAGTTCTTGTATTTTCACTTCGCGGTCAGTCTGGTTCGTTTATTGTTTTCGCAAGTGGTTCTATTACGCAGTATTTTGACATTTGTGCTAGTATTTAAAAGTGACAACAGAAACAAGTAACACGGCAATATGCTTATTTGGGTTTGAAGAGAGTGAAATTCGAGGCAGTAAGCTTCCCTGTAATCCAATAGAGGATTACCGATCAAATTCTGGAAATATGTTTCGATACGATGACAAGCAACAGTGGCACCAAATCCGGAGCTTGGCTAATCCCGGAAAACAACATCCTGGAAAAGCTTTGCTACATTTCGCCTGTAGGCACCATATGTTAAGAAATTGTGCTTGCTGCCGTTTTCACAAAATGCACCATAGATCGACCATAAGAACTACGTGTCTGGTGTAAGAAATGACGAAGTGCGTGCAGCAATTCAGAATGAAACTCAGAGTGTGATCAACTTTGCACAAAACAACTTACAGTTAGAAGTTTGGACATTTTAATGTTTTTTTTTTTGCTATCTAATCTGTAGTTATTCATTGATCAGTCAAGTCAACATTGTCGCTTAATATTTCAAAAGGACCAGCCACAGCAGGACTATAGGGAGTTGGAGATTGCTATAATTACTTCCACATTCACTTAATAGATTTCAAATATCATATTATGAATAATTTATTTCCACATAGTGGGTGCAAATATATATCAACATGTATTTCTTTGTAAGAGGCTTGGAGACTGTTCAAGAAAAAAATGGCTTCGTAATGTATCCATTTATATCCCGTTATTAGAGTGTATCTACGAACTTGGTTCACGATTCCATTATCAATACAAGCACCGAGAAATAACTTAGATCTTTTAGGTTTTGAAGCGTGTACTGCTTAGTTTTCTCCATCTGAATACTGCCATGAAATTTGTTAACGACAACGAGGCTTATTGAGGCTTATTCGGTAACAATCACTAACGATGAGGAACAGAAACAGCGGCAAGTTTTGCAGGAATATCGACAATATCCTGATTGTAATAAAAAACTGTTTTAAAACTATTTGATCAATGATTAGACCAATAAAATGTTTTGTAAGCCGAATGTATCATTGTCTTTTATCCTATTTTACCATTAATTTAACTGTCTGTGCGCATCTCTAAATCTTACTCCTTATTGTATATTGTCACCAAATGAGTGGATGAGATAAAAAAAAAACGTTTAATTTTTGTGATATTCCAGAGGACCCGATAGGAAATTATGTAAGTCCATATATCATTAAATGAGACAATCTTAACAAATTTATTGAGTCACTTTTATTGATCTTTTTCCAAGTTATTGATTCTGGCAAAATGGTCAAATAAGATAAAAATTATAATTTGCTTAAATAAATTGGTGAACGGACAATAAATAAATAGAAACAAGCTAAAAACGTACTCTTCGCCTGTTCACTGAACTTTTTATATAATTGTTACACATTCTATAGTTGGTAAAATACTCAGTGTAAAATAAAGTAAAAATAAAAAAAAACTATACCATACCCCATTTGGGTTTCGAACTCGCTACCCTTGGATTTCGAGTCAATTCAGTTCAATTCAAGTTTATTCAACATTTTGATACAGGAAATATGCCTAGCCGGAACCCGTCCCGGAGCCAGCCAGACAGCCATGACGTGTGGCGTCGTGGTGAGCGTGTGGTGGGGGGGGGGGGGGGGGGTGAATCCGGTTTGGCTTGGCGGCAATGGTTTGTTAACCAGGGCTCCTATCCACCGTAAGTGGATTTAAAAACTGGGTTAGGATTAAAAATGTGCTCACATGAGCCTAAAACTAATTAATAAGGTAACACACTAAAACTATACTCGTTGGCAAACGCACAATGAAAAATTTTGGTTGTTGATACGGGAAAACTGAACTGAACGAAAAAAACCCGTTAGAACAAATGTCGACCTCGTGGTCTGACCGCCGTAGAGGAAGACAGGGTTTTCTAGAACGATGTGGTTTAAAAGGGTTTGGATTTACGAGATGTTATTGGTCTAGAGGGAATTTGGGGAGACAAAAAGGGACAAAAGGATCAAAAAGGATAAAAACAAAAATGCGTAAAAATAAAAAGAGGGGGGGGGGGGAGAAGGGTTGAGAGATGTAAAGTTGACGAAAGATAAAGAGTGGGGGGGTAGGGATAGGTTATCATAGAGGGAAGTGTGGCTAGGAGAGTTGCCGGAAAATAGGCAACGCCTGGTATGGTAAGGGGTGTTTCAGATCGAAAAGTATGGCATTATGCTGTTTGATTCGGGTAATGTTGCGGGTTAGTGAACTACCGTCCAGTTTGAACTGATAGAATTTTTATGAGATTTCTTGGACGTAGTCCGCTAGTGGAGTTATGTCGTGGCAACGTGTAATGTGGCAACGTGCGTAGAGATCTCTGAGAGGCATAAATTTATGTTCTAAATCTTTTAATTTCCGCATTGTCGTGACCGGGATGCTGCACCATACCGGTGCCGCGTATGTAATGGCCGGCCTGATCACCATTGTGTATAATAATTTTTTATTCGTCCTGTTTAGTCCGCTACCCCGCGCCAGGAGCGGATACAAACTCCTGGACATGGAGTAGACCTTATATACCGTCTCGTTCACGTGGGTGTTAAACGTCAATCTTTTGTCCAAGTATATTACATTATGAAATGTATATTTGTAAAATATATAAATATTTAGATATTAAAATGAAATATCATCTCACCAGATTTCTATTCAATTACAAAAACATAAAAATACATTTTTTTTTTCAAATTTAAATCATTAATAACATTTTTATTTATGGATCGATTTTGTTCAAATAGGGTTCTTCCTCTAGCTAACACTAATTTACTGTCCAAATTTCAGTACAATCGGAATTTTCTTTCTTAAGTTATCGTGCTTCCAAGAAACGTGACGGACGGACAGATGGACAGTTGGACAGACGAACATTTTGAAAGTTGTTCAGAATTCGCTCACTAACACAATGATATGAAAATTTTTTGTCTGCGAGCGATATTTACGGTTTTAGAAATGTACCGATCAAATGCAATATACTCTTCGTTTTCGTATTTGCGAAGAGTGTAATAAACTGACTGCAATTCTTCTTACCCTAAATAAAGGCTTAAAACTTCTCAAAGACCTTACTTACAACGTATCAAGTTTTCATCATGCGTAAACATTGCTAGAATAATCTATTTCTGCAACGCTGTTAAAGCTTTTAGAATTAAAATTAAAATTGCGATTAATACAACTACACATAATAATATGAAGACAGTATTATATGACTGCGTATGAAAAAAATGTGTTAAATTTTATCATAGTTTTTTTAGATATTTTGAAATTTTTGATCCATAAACAAATTATCCAGTAGTATGCTCGAATAAAGATGTTGTAAAAATATATTAAGGCATCGCCAAATCAAAGTTACAGGACAAATTGAAGCTTATACCACTTTCTTGGGTACTATTGACGGCGCTTACTCCCTTTACTCGGTGATCGAATAAAAACAAAAGTTGACCGAAGGTAGTTTCACACATTCCATATTTTATGATGGCGTTCTCAAGGCAGGTCTGATGTGTAAAGAAATTAACATTTTCAAACGTTTCATAATTTGTAGTTTTTAATTTTGTAATACTGGCATAATCCTGGCGGCAATGCTTCAATGGTTTATTTAACTTAGACAGAAAAGTCCCAGGAAGACAATATATCCCATCAAGCATTAAGTGAAATAATTATTGATATCTGATAATATTCAAATATAAGAGACTCTCGATTATGTTATTACAAAATAGTCCAGTTTCTTTTTCTGTTAATTAACCAATTAAAATACATTTGACCTTTGTTATCAAGGCAAGATGAGAAAGTTCTAGTTCAAACACCACAGCTGGTGAATGTGATTGCTAAGTAAAGTTACACTTATGTACAAATTGAAATCAAATGCAATTACGTTTTCTGATATATTTATTTAAATAAAATAATGGAGCATAAACAGTTGATAAGTAGAAATAGTGAGTCATTTATATACATATAATAATAATAGCGGTTGCTTAGAAAAATAATTGTATAAATTATTAGTATCCGTTTCCCACCAATCTACATTGGTGGCTGAATTTTTAAAAAATATTAATATGCATAACATATTTTTATTTAACAATATCCCATTACTTATTCAGATTTTAATTAGTTTAAACGTTACAACTATCCAGTGAATACAAAAGTTTATAATTTTCATACTTTGATGTACTTCGTTTTAAATCTAATAAAATTCCTATGCTGGGTATTCTGTCACTCTCTGTGGAATTATCATGAATTACCACGAGAGCTTAAATTTATGTAGATTGTTTCACTCATAATATGCTAGTTACTGTAAGTCCATTATTTGCAACATTGTACAAATCAAATATTATTTAGTGGTAAACTAACCTAGATCATCTTTTACAATACCAACATGGTCTGTCGCCAGATAGACAGATTTACTGCTGCACCCACCGATGCGTCTTGTTTTATTTCTTGATATATTCACCTCAAATACAACTCGTGCTTTCAAATTTTATCTGTAAATATTTTCTCGAGCTAAGTGGCCAATATAAGATTGTAAGAAAATTAAAAAATAAAAGATCATACGATTATGATGATGTACAGGTTTTTATCATTAAAAGAATTATGGATACAATTGTACCAGTGGCGCAGCCAGAAAATTCATCTGGGGGGGGGGGGGCAATAGAATCGGCCTCCTCAGAGGTTGAGGAAAACTTTTCAGAAAATGGTTGAAAACTGATGTGTATTGATTCATCTACTAGATAATATTGTAATTAATTACAAAATATTAATTTCAAGAGATATTTGGATACTGCTTTTAGTCCCTTCAAATTAGTCAAAAATTGCTGTTTATGGAAAATCTTCCCACAGTTATGAGACCTGTAAGAAGTGAAGTATTTGGGTTGTCTAATCATGATTTTTACCCTCGCGCAGTTCTAAAAAAGGGTGGTTTTTGAGAAATACATACATATGTAGGAATTTTAGCGTTTTTTTCGTCTTTTTCTCTATTTTGAAGAAAAACTATGCATTTTCGTGAAAAATATCAAGAGAGCACAGTTGTACAGCATAAAATTTCCTTATAAGTTCTGCCTCTATCATTTTTTTTTCGAATTCCGCTTAGTTTGGCCGCTAGAGGGCACGAAAGAAATATGGACATATGGACTTTTGCTCCTTCTTTTTAGATTTTGAGCCAAAATTTTGCATTTTTATGAAAAATTACGTGAGAACATAAAATTTATATATTTTTATGAAAAAAAAAAAAACTAGAACTAAAGATACTGAATTTTATGTTCTACAACTTTGATCTCATGTAATTTCTCATAAAAATGCATAATTTTGCCTCACAATCTAAAAAAAGGCGCAAAAGTCTATATGTATATTTATTTCTTTCGCGCCCTCTAGCGGCGAAACTAAGCGAAATTCGAGACAAAATTTATAGCAAATTTTATACTCTACTACTTTGTTCTCTTGATATTTTTCACCAAAATGCATAGTTTTTCCTCAATATAGAGAAAAAGACGAAAAAACGCTAAAATTCATATATATCTGTATATATTTCTCAAAAACCAGGGTAGTTTTTAGAACTGCGGGGGGTAAAAATCATGTTTAGACAACCCAAATACTTAACTTTTTACAGGTCTCATAACTGTGGAAAAATTTTCTTAAATATTTCCTAATTTGAAGGAACTATTTGTACTAATAGTGATTATGCTTCTTTATTTTTTGGTTCATGGAAGACGTCTTGGGGAGGCCCGGGCCCCATGGCCCCCTGGCTGCGCGCCTGAATTGTACAATCTATAACATATATAATTAATCTAACCTTTTGTACGGGTATATTTCCGGAGTGTTAAGATGGGGAAAATTTTACCTGTTTATAAAAAATGTGATCCTCAAAATATCGAAAATTATAGGCCAGTTACTCTACCAACAGCATTCTTTAAAATAACTGAATATGTTTTGGATAGGTTAGAGATATATCTCGACGCTTACAATATACTTTCAATACACCAACATGGCTGTCGCTGTGGAAAGTACACTATTACAGCATTGCATTCATTTTATAATAACATCATTAAGTGTATCAATGGAGGACAGTGTCCTGTTGGGATTTTCTGTGATAACAGTAGGGCATTCGACTGCGTTGATCACGACAAGTTACTTTCAAAGCAAGGAATATTTTGAGCTGAATTAAGTTGGATAACTACATTCCTAAAAGCAATGTTACAAACAATACTATAACGGTAGCTAGATCCGAATGTAAAAAGTGAACATGCGTGTCCCACAGGGTCCAATATTGGGTCCTTCATTGTTTTTACTTTATGTAAATGAACTAATCTAACATCTGATGCATATTTTACAATATATTCTGATGATACGTCAGCAATTGTTTCGCATAAATCAGATGATATACTAGAAATAACATATAATAATGTATTAGAAAACCTGAAAAACTGGTTTAATAAAAAATCTCACTATTTTAATGTGTAAGAAACACATTGCAATTTGGAAAAGATTATCCGTCAATAACTTTAAAATACCTAATGAAACCAAAAACGTAAAATTTTTGGGAATATACGTAGACGATTGTTTAAATTGGAAATTTCATTGTGAGCATTTGATTTCTACATTTAATTCAATAGGATATATGTCTAAAAATTTACGAACAGTTTTTACTGAGGAACAGTTGATTATGGTATATTATACACAATTAGTCTTAGGTAGGGATTCTGTTTTATGGGATGGTCCACTCTATCATACAATGTGTTAGTTGATCATAAACAAATTTTAAGATGTATAGTTACTGTCCCCAGTACACATTAGGGTGGCCCATCTCTATAGGGGGTGAATTTTTTTTGCGTATTTTTTAAGTCTCACCCCACGAAAATATACTATTATACTAGGAATAATTTATGTCAAAGTTTCAGATAATTCGGTGAACGGTAACCCGTGCCGCATTCAGATAGAAATTTGTAGATAAGATTTTATTAGGGTAATACACTTAAATTTTACTTAAAATACAAATATCTACCTCTTTTCTCATAATGTTTTATTGGTGTAATTATTTCCTAGAAATTATTTGTTTTGGAAGTTTGGAAATATAATGCACCTACGGTAGGTTTTTATGTCAGTTTGCAATTGTGTTTTACAGTGGTGATATTATAAGTTCTAGCATACGTTCCTTTTTGAAAAAACATTTAACGATGGCTGATGTTAGATCCTTACGAAAGGATACATTCATTTACTTAGTTGGACACTATTCGTCACAAATCATTGGCAGTAAATTGCCGTCTAATAGACAAGTATTACAAGTGCTCTTTTATAACATTCGTGAAGTGAAGCTAAGTGTACATGAAAGTGCTAAATTAACAATAAAAGAGGTGTCAGTTTTTTGGGATAAAGCTCGCATTCCGACACGTCAGGATTTTCATTGTGTTAAACAACTAGATAAACTTTATGCAGAGTGGAGGCACTTACAAAAATCGGCTAAAAGGGCCAGTGCGGAAGATAAAGAAAAAAATTTCGTTGAAAAATTGGACGATCTTTTTGACATTTCTCATGCAAAAGCATTGGAGTTGATGAAAATAGATGAAGATAAGCAGTTTTTAATTAACCAAAGAAAAAAGGGACGTCCTGGATTTATGCATGGTATTGATTACCAACTTGCTTCTCAAGAAAAATCAGCTGAGGAGAATTTACAGAAATTATCCGAACGAATGCAACGAAATCAACAAGAAAAAGCTAGATTAGAGGAAACAGTCACCTGTCCATCATCAAGTAGTAATTCAGCCGACTCCAACGGAAATGAAGATGAAATAATCGAAGCCCAAGAAGAGTTGTTACAAGACCAGCCTGGCCCGTCACAGCCAAAAAAGAGGAGATTGTATGGAACATGTAACATCATCACACCAAAAATAGCCGCTGCATTTGATGCTTGCAAAATAAGCGACAGGTATGGAGTCCATATTTTGACGGCAGTAGCAGAAGCACTAGGACATGACACCACATCTTTGTCCATCAGCAGAACCACACTTCAGCGCTCTAGACAACGCATCCGCGAAGAAAGAGCTGAAATATTAAAAACTGCCTGTGGTAATTCTGAATTGCCGGCCCCAGTCATCCATTGGGATGGAAAACTTTTACCTTCTCTCACTTGAATGGGAAATATCGATAGACTTGCTATCTTAGTTACTAGTGGAGATATTGAACAACTACTTGGAGTACCAGCTTTGCCCAATTCAACTGGAAGAGAACAGACTGAAGCAGTTTATGATGTGATTTGTGAATGGAATTTGGACGAAAAGGTAATAGCTTTGTGTTGTGATACAACAGCATCAAATATGGGTTATATAAATGGGACAGCCACACTATTGCAACAAAAATTAGAAAGAGATATTCTATATTTTCCTTGTAGACATCATATTTTTGAAGCGGTTTTGAGAAGTGTGTTTGACACAAAAATGCCTTCCTCATCTGGTCCAAATGTGCCACTATTTAAAACGTTTTAGGGAATTTTGGCCTAAAATAGATCAAAATAAACTAAAAACTGGATTTCAGGTATCAAAAATTAAACACATTTTACAACCAGTTAAAGCCGAAATTGTAAAGTTTCTAAATGCAGCTTAAACTTTGCAACAGCCTCGTGATGATTATAAAGAATTTTTAATGCTTTCGAAACTTTTTGTTGAAGAAGAGCCCACTCACACGACATTCTATCAACCAGGGGCATTTCATCATGCACGTTGGATGGCCAAAGCCATTTACTGTCTAAAAATATTTTTTTTCCAAGATCAGTTCCAACTAACTAAAAAAGAAAAATAGGTATTGAAGATATATGTCTCTTTATTGTAAAGGTTTGTGTAAAGGCCTGGTTTACAGCGTCATTTGCTAGTAAAGCACCGCTTCATGACTTAGACTTTTGTAAAGAACTCATTAATTATCAAAATATTGACAAAGAAATATCTCAAGCCGCAAGTAGGAAAATAGTGAACCATTTGTGGTACCTTAATTCAGTAAATGTTGGCTTATCTTTCTTTGATGACGATATTTCAGTTACCACTAAAAGAGAAATGGTTAAAGCTTTGAATAGGAAAGCACCAAATCAAGAGGGTATTAAACGACTTATGATTAGTAACATTACTGACGTTGAAAACAAGGAAATTCAGGACTTCATATGCGAGAACACTAAACAGTTCAAAAATTAGGTTTGTCTATGGAATTTTTGGAAAATGATCCAACAACATGGAGGGAAAATGAAGTTATACCCGATGTTTCAATATTGTAAACAAAATTAAAGTTGTAAATGATGCCGCTGAGAGAGGAATCAAACTTATTACTGACTATAATGACATTTTAATAAAAAATGAAGACCAAAAACAGTTTTTACTCCAAGTTGTAAATGATTATAAATCACAGTTTCCAAATGTAAAAAAAGAAACCCTGTCGCATGCTTTGGCCTAGTGCAAAAAATATTGTTTTTGTTGTAGATTTAGGATAATATTTGGTACTATGTATGAAAAAAACGAAAAAGATATAACGAGAGTTTTATTTCAAAAACTTCTAGTCTAGTTTTCTTAGACTACGAATTTACAGTAGTATGACACATGTCATAGTCACAACAGATAATGTCTTTGATATTTGTATGACTTGATTAGTCATTCTAAAGATACATGTTGCTGATTAAAAAAAAACAATGCGTCAGCCAAAGAATGTAAATAATTCCATTTACTTTTATTATTGCATAATAATGTATTCTGCGGCACCCCTTGCCTTCAATTTGCCTCAATAATATTTTGAGGGGACTGTTTTTTCTTCAAATGGAACCATTTGCAGGGGTGAGAAATAAAAAATTTCGATTTCGAAAAAGATGGGCCACCCTAGTACACATAGTTGTAAAAATATTTTTAAGGACTTTAAACTTTTTGTCACTTCCTTCTCTATATATTTTTGAGTTTTGTGTTTACGTATAATAAGGATAAGTTTAAGCGCAATAAAAATGTGCGTAATATATGCATTAGACAAAACAATAATTTTCACATTCCTCATAGTAATTATTTGATTACATATAAATCTCCAAGTGTTTTGGGACTGAAAGCATTTAATCGCTTACCTATAAATATAAAAGAGTGCACAACGCTTAATTTATTTAAGAAATCTCTTAATGAATTTTTAATAGACCAATAATTTTATATGTCTGATTATCTGTGTTAAATGTTGAAATTTTATTAGTTTTAAGTTTGTTTTTTATTATTTAATTGTTTTGTGACTATACCTACACAAGCGTTATATAATTGTCTTAAAGGAAAACGAAACTATCCATCTATCTATCTAAATTGACAGTCCATCATCGAAGATAATGCAATAACACTTTTTAAAGTACTACGATCTCGAAAAAAGTTATTCGATAAAATTCTAAGCACTAGTGATATTACATACGGCAATTTTCGAGTCATTGTCACCAATGTCTACTTTGTTTGAAAAAGTACGCGTGCTATTTCTAGTTATAATGGATTTGGGCGACATTATCATAAAAATTGTCGACTTAAATTTAAGCTCGAATAGTATTCCGGAGACAACGTATTTAATAAAATAATAACGTAATTACATTGAGTTAGAAGTTTATTAAAGCAATAATATATCCTCTCTAATAAAAATAATTATAAAAGTCCATAACTTTCCTGTGGAGTGTGACCGCTAAGCACTGATGGTGCCGTCTATGCAAGAAGGTAAATATTGTTCAGAAGTAAATATTTTACAAAGTTTGACTATTTAAAGTCATTACAATAACTTCTGAAACAATCACAGCGCAGTGCCCTGATATTAATAGTTAGTCTAGCATACCATAGATGGCGCACTAGACTTGCTCTGACTTTTCACATCACCCACCATTTTTTTGTAAATCGCCAAAATAACCAAAAAAAACTCATAATTTAGGTTATTTTTGGGATTTACTAAAAATAGTTGGGTGATGGAGCTAAACGGATACCTGATTCGTATTCCGCCCGTCGAAATACATGGGGGTTGCCCAATTCAATGTAATTCAATGTAATTCAAGTAAGTAAAGTACATAATTCAAAGTAGAGTAAATAATAAACTAACAAATTATAACAAAAATAAAACGGTATTATGTAAGTAATGCCTAAAATTCAGCAACCCAAAATTGAAATGAAAACACCTAAGCATGAAATGCTTGTCTTGCGATATTCCAAATCAACTGTAGGTTGAGCACTTTTTATTAAAAATTATAAAAGGATATGAACAGAGTGAGGTAAAATTTGTAGAATAACAGATCAAAAAATAAACGATGAGGTATAACAATAACAGACGGCAGTACATGGTTCTACAATGTTAGTTGGATAATTAGGAGGCGCTTGCAGGATAGTTCATTAATTCTCAATAAGTAATTAAGTAGTTTACAACTACCTAATTAGTATAGTTATACATTTGTAAAAATCTATGGATTTTAAACTAGTTTTTTATAGGTATAAAATAGCTAAAGATCAATTTACACTTTTAATTCAGAGTTTTTTTTATAACGTCGTGATTTTGAATGATAAATTTTTTTATTTCAATTTTATATTTATTAAATTTTCTTAGACTTTTTAGATGGAGTGGTAATATGTTAAATAACTTTGGATCGAGATAGAAGACAAATCTTTGAGTATGGCTTTTCTTAACCCGCGGTATGGCTATAGATTTATTTTCTGTAAACTTAGTGTCATATCTATTATGGGCTGGTAAAGTGTTTTTGTTAAACATGTGTAGTAAGCAATGATAGATAAAGAAGTTCTTTATGTTAAATACGTCTGCTTCTTTGTATAACTCAGTGGAGGAATACAGTTTTTTTTTCTTTAGAATTATCTTTAGAATAGAATTTTGTGATGTTTGTAAGATTTTCTTTCTCGAATTTTTCCTTATGGAAGTGTATACTTGCAGAAAGAGAAGCTGTACAACAATCGGCAAAAAAATGTATAGCATACCATTTGAAAAAAATAAGTTGCCTATCGTTATTTTGACATATGTGATCAAAGAGATTATTCAAGGACGTCATTCGATAGAGCTTGACTAACGATTTGCAAATATATATGGTTTATTGTAGTTTTCTGTTAAAATAAAAAAGATACAAGGGGGCGAATACCAAACTGAATCACCCGATATAGCTCAAAAATGGCTCCAGGTTCTAAAACATATGGATTGTGTATTTTGTGCAAAAAATATTCAGACATTGAAAAATATCATCGTCAGCTTACTCACTTGTCACAATTGGTTGAGGATATTCATTATGAAGAAATATTGGATGTAAAGCTATTCAGAAGAATCCAAAAATATCTACTAAAATCTTCAAGCAAATTTAATAGACTATCTAAATTAAAAATAAATAAAATTGTGTCGAAATATTTCATATATTTTATTAAACATAGACATTTACAAAGTTCAGTCTTCAGTCCTATTTATTCTCCATTAAGACGAGAAGAATTCTTGCTAGACTTCCAAGTCCACTTAAATTTAGTTACTTACATGTGATACCCACAAATTTAGTTTTGTAAACAAAAAAAAATAAATATTAACATATTAATTTGTGTACTTATAATATCCTCGTGAATATCCTCCTTTGCGTCGCAAATAAATTTAATTCTAAAAGCACTTTACTTTGACATTTTAAATGACACAAAAATTTCCACTTATTAATTTGACAGAAATTTCCGGAAATTTTTTGGGTTGCCATGGCAACTTAACAAAAAACAAGCCTCTGATTGGTTAAAAAATGTGGTGTGAAATTTTCAGGGTAATTTTCTTGTGATAGGTTGTTTCCGTACACGTGATTAGAAATGGGCGAATTAAATAAGATTTCTATTTTATCAAAGAATTTTCAGCAAAATCCTGATTTTTGTCTGTAAAATCGGCTATACCTCACTTGAACAACGTTTTTGATAAAATACAATAATAGATTCGAAAAGAAAAGTTTTTGCATAGAAAATGATACACTTTGCGTATTTGAGAACTACTTTAAAGTATCACCATAAGCTATCATTTAGACCACTTTTGAATCGAATTCATGAGGTTCCCAAAAGGGGCGCAATTTTGGATCACTCTTTCATCCACAGTCTCCATGTATTTTCTTATTACCAAGCCACGTTTGGATTTGCTAATATACTTTCAGTAAATTAAATGTCTGTCCATCAAGTATTAGTGATAATTCTTCCAGTTTTGATGCGCCTTTTACATACTGTTCGAATCTGTACTCATTGAGTGTAATTTTTTTTTTATCCTGTAGTCTCTTGGATTTTTAATAACCTTAGAAATATACCAATATCAATTGAATTAAGTTACCTACAGCCTAAGATGGAAAAAAGTGGCATAACCTTTCTTAAACAATAGGGTTTTCCCAGAAAAAAAATTATTGCTGAAATACTTAATTCACGTAAAAAAATGATTTATGGCATATTTATTATCTTTTTAATTTTACTAATAGTAACGAAAAAAAAAACTTAAAGTTTGAAAAATATTGAGTTCATTTTAAACAGCCATAAATTAGCGCGTTGTGACGTCAACGCCCTGAAATCCAATAAAAAGTCGGCATAAGATAGCCGTGAAAAATCAAGTAGGTTAAATATATTATATTCTACCTGTGAAAAATATAAAACATAACTTCTACTTATTGACAGCACTTTTTAATTATTATGAGTTGTAATGGATTATCAAAATTCCTAAAAAAGCTTGTTTTGTACCTTTGTGTAATAATACTAGTGAAAATGCTCCCTCAATATTATTTTTGACAGTACCACTCAATATTGAAAGACGAAAAAAGTGGTTTTCTGCTGTAAAATCTAAACAAATATTTCATCTGGGAAAAGATTTGTTCTGTTGTGAGAATCAGCAGCACCTTTAACATATCCCTCTTCCACTTTACTCACTTTGATCCTAGAATTAATAAAACATAAACCAGAAACTGATAAAATATTTTCACTCCAAACAATCCAAACATCAAAATATAAATAAAGTTTTAGGTTAATCATCTGATGTGAACTGTCAATACAGAAGCGGGTGAAGGTTAAGCCTAAACTACAAAATATCAACGTCCGACGCTTTTATGAATAACTTGTGTGGTATTTATCTGGATTCTGATTGGCCAATATTTACAAGTCCACTGCTTTAGACCAATCACAATACAAACAATAAAAGAGGAAATTCTGAGGAGTTTTAGAGGAAAGCTTCCTTTAACACACAGTTAGAACCTATTATCCACGGTCATTAAGCTATAACGGTTACCTCATCCAGTAGCTTCTGGACGAAGGAGCGCGCGGGGGGGAGGGGAACTTGGGTCTAGCGCCTACGTCATGTAGCCATCGATATCTTTGTCTCTATCTTTTGCATGGGAACAGGATATCTGTCTCTCTTGCACGCTTTATTTGTTTAATTATTCAGATCAAGGTCAAAGTCTAGATAGATCCAGAGCCGGCACTAATTGCCGCGTATCGTGTTTTAAATTTGTTTGGCATACTACAACGACAGTGTGTTTATTTTTATATTGTTTGTCGCACGTCGCACTGTCACTGTCTGGTGTAATAAACTAGTTTGCTGTCGTCCCAGTGTATACTATTCGTTTATATCAGTGTTTATTAATTGAGTGAGTAGCAAAATGTCTAGTGCCGGCCCTGGCTGGGTCTAGAGGCTACGTCACTTTCGGTTACCCCCCCGCGCGCTCCTTCGTCTAAAAGCTTCTGGATGATGCAACCGTATAGTTTACTCAAGGTTGGTATACTTTAAAGTGGCCTAAAAACTCACAATCCCCACCAAAAAATGGCATTAGCCAATGAACAGCTGGTGTGAGATCACATCAGATGCAGAGCCTTATTCAAAATATTGTAAGAATTTGTGTAATGTTAATTAAGCAAAGAACTCGTAACTGGAACGGGCTCGCAATAACCCGCTTTTGAGGTCAGTAGTAATTATCCTCGCATTTTGAGTGACTGTTCTGCATGCTGGTGAGGAGGATAAGTTGTAGAATGTAACACTACAGATCATAGTAACGTCAGACCATATTTCGGGCCAGTACGGACGGTTCTTCTAGAGTGAGATAACTGCGCCGCTACTGCGCGTTCGAAGAACAAAGATAGTCTGACCTTTCACCCCCGCACTGACTTCTTCGCCTAAAAGCTGTATATTAAGGAACCTCATAGTCTACCAATCTTGTAGTTTGCTGACCGTGCCTATTATCAACTAATTATATCCGTAATCTCATTGGTTTTCCGGGCAGATACGTCATTCTGGCGCGTAAAAATGCCCGTTTTAAAAAGCCCTGAAATTATCAGCAAGTTGTTTAACTATATTTTCTTAGAAGTAATTCTTATTAGAAAAGTAAATTGTTGTAAATTAATAGAATGTTTTATTATATCATTTTCACGGCATAAAATGTTAAAATAAAATTAGTGGGAAAACCCTATTGTGTTTCAGTAAACCGAAATAAATACACTAATTTTTCTCCTGTCCTTTATTGCATCATAATTTACCAGGCTAATATATTCTAATTTAATATTCTGTTGCAATAAAGTAGTATGAAATCCAATTTACATACATTTTTGTTTATTTCTATTATATCTAAATAAATGTTTCCAACAAACAAGAACGCTCTTTGTCTCTCCATTTCAAGTGGGATGCAACTTAAGCTTGGTGAAAGTTTATTGAACTTTTTAAAGATATATCTTCCTAATATGGAATGATTATAAATCAAATAAATTTTGTTATATAATAGGTAAGAGTTAGGCGTGACCCTGCAAAAATGAATTGTTTTTTGTATCACACAAATCTGATTTAGTAACATGTCTAGTAGTGAAATTTTCTCTTTTTTTATCGTAGAAAAATTATATTTTAATGACTTATTAAATCAACACTTTTAAATAAATTTTATGGCGTGTGTAATTTGACATATTTTATGAATAATAAAACAAATACTAACTAATGACCATCTGAGGTCAATTACTTACTTAATAGGCGTATTGGTTCTATTACAACATTTATAATTCTTTACTTTATAAGTATGTGAGTAACGTTTTTTTTAAATTAATAACTATTTTTGATTTTGAGGACTGTTTGGTATTGAAAAATGGTGGTCAGATATTGCGAACAATTGTATGAATGCGTATTAATTTCAGACTACAAAAATAGCTAGTCTGATTCTTTGCGGAAAATAAATACGAAAAATGTAATGCTGCAACTTATAACAAATATGACGAAAAGGGAAAGCGAATGTTCGTCTAGCTTAAAATTCTTTGATGCTGTGGAGAAGATATTAAAGGAACGTGCCTTGGCTTTAGGTGTCGTAGATTTTGATAAAATTATTTGAACTACTGTAAAATTTGAAAAATACAGAACAGTACTTACTAGCACTACTTCGCTTACTCTCAACAGCCCTTTCCATTGAGAGTAACCTGCACCCTTGCATGCGTGGGTAACATAAAAATTATTTGACACCAAAATCTTACCACCAGAATAATTTTGTTGGACAATAAAAAAAATAAAATTAAAATTGAACATTTTTTGCTATTACCTTAACAATGTGCAAACATAAGCAGTCTCTTATCAAAACTCCTGGGAGTTAGACATTTGTTTTTAAATATTTTTATAAACAGCAACAAAATCATCGCCTTTTTTATGATGTACAATATTTGACGAATTAGGTAGTGAGTTAGACTTTGAAAAACCCATATTAATATTTTTTTTAATTTTTAACGTTACACCGTTATAATAGATAGATGTGGCAATATTGGATACTTTCCTTTGATAACATAGGCACACAAAATAAAAAAGTGGTCTGTTCCTAGAACTCCATTAGGTGACATCTATGTATTTAGACCTGCTGAACACGAGTCAGATGTCCGTTTAGCTCCATCACCCACTATTTTTTTGTAAATCTCGAAAATAACCTAAAAAAACTCATATCTTACGTTATTTTTGCGATTTACTAACAATTGGTGGATGATGGTGCTAAACTGACACATAATTCTTATTAAGCACGTCGAAATATATTATCTAATGGAGTCTCAGAAAGAGTCCACTTTTCACTTTTCACTTTTTTTGTGTGACTGTGTAATATATAGCGCAGGAATTTTAGTCAAAATATCGCTTCTACCCGGAATTAATTATTGTAAAGCTGAAAATTTCCAGGATTGTAGTTTTGGCCCAGGACAACACGTAGCAAAAAGTCCCCTACTCTTCTCCGTCGGCTTCCCTGTTTTTTCGGAGCAACAAGTGCTTAAGTCGCAAAAATTGCAAAGCTGGCTATAAAGTGCAACAGAAAGATTGTCACTGGTCGGATTTGGGTCGAAATGATCATAAAAGATTAGGAGAAGCATATCCGTTCATATTCCAGATGTTCCATGCATATTTTTGTTCATAATTTTCCGTTCTAGTTCTGTCAACATTTCAAAAATTTAAAAGAATTAAAAAAAAAATTAAAAAATTCCGAAATGGCTCCATTACGGATAAATGAAGACTCGGAGAGGAAAATGTACTCCAATAAACATTTCTCTTCTTACTTTGGGCTTTTCATGGTCTGGTCTGAACTGCAGCATCATGTGCCGAATCTGTAGAGAATCCAGCTGCACACAAACAGCCAGTCGTGGATATGGATAATGATCCGGACGACCCTACTTCCCAGTAGATCAATAATGTCAATTGTCTAGCCGAATAAAGTCATTTTCTGAGTCTGACAAGTTAAATTTCATTTAATAAATCTTATAAAACATCAATAATTTTTCTAATTTTTAAAAATTTTTGATATGTTTACAGAACTAGAACGGAAAATTATGAACAAAAATATTCATGGAACATCTGAAATATGATCGGATATGCTTCTCCTAATCTTTTATGATCATTTCGGCCCAAATCGGACCAATCCTGTTGCACTTTATAGTCAGCTCTGCAATTTTTGCGACTTAGGCCCTTGTTGCTCTGAAAAAACAGGAAAGCCGACGAGGGAGAATAGGGGACTTTTTGCTACGTGTTGACCTGGACCAAAACTACAATCCTGGAAATTTTCAGCTTTACAATAATTAATTCCGGGTAAAAAACTAAAATTCCTGGGCTAATATTTGCAAACGCGATTTTCTAGAAAATGGCGGAGGATCCGGTGATATTCATATATTACACAGGCGCACACAAAAAAATTATCTGTTTCTGGGACTCCACTGGGCAACTCGTGCTGAATACGAATCAGGTCTCGCTCTAGCTCCATACACAACTAATTAATACCGAATAACTGCAAATAACACACATTTTGTCCACCTCAAACACGAAACACAATGGCGAACAGCGAAGGCCAAAACATAAATCATAAAGATGTCGGTCGCATGAGCCTAGTTGCAGTGTTGATTATTTCTTATTACATCCATATCTTATTAAACAGGTATGTCTAATCCGAACTTGTTAATTTTGATAATGTCAGTGAAAACTACTATTGACATAAATTCCTATAGCTTTAATGAGCCATAAAACTGTTGAGATCAATATTTTTACGTTTTTGAGTCTTTTGAATTCATGAAATAAAATATTCCATTTAGTTAATTACCATTTCAAATGAGAAATTGACAACACAGAACGAAATATCAGCTTTCTTGTCTTGTGAATGTGGCGCGATTATTTGAATGTAGATTGCAGTCGTATTATAGTAATTGATATTTAAGAATACCCTGTTTTTTTTATTTACTTAAAAAAATCAGTTTGTTGCGGTTGACTTCTACATTGCTTTTGTTATTATAAAAAAATTTCTCATATAAGAAAAAAACATAGAATTCCTACGTGATAACTGTACAATCTTTACAAATCATTTGAGTTAAATAGGTAGGTACCTACCTAGGAATAATTATTTCTGAAAGAAGTGAAATGGAGCGACATGTTTAAACACGTCGCACAGTGCTGCGAGTATAAGACAATATTCGAATTTCGGCTTGTTTGATGCAGGAAATCTAAGTAGGCGCAATTGAAGAGTGACAACCAACGCACACGTTACGACCAATTACAATGTAGGTATATCACTACCGACCCCACTACTGACGTGACTAATACCGCCTGTCGAGACCTTTTGCGATACAGTAGTTATATGCATAAGTTAAAAAGATGCGTGTGTACAGATTTAAAGGACTTTTGTTATTGGAAATGGCACGTAATTGTAAAGGTATGAATCCTTATACAACTTTCAGAACAGTAGGAAGCGGAAACAACATATCAAAACTGTGGTTTACGACAATTGTCTATATACTGACACAAATTTAATGTTTTTAAACTTCACGATGCATTTTCTCAAAAAGCTAAAAAATGCTTATTTCATATTTAACACTGTATGATAGTATGAAGTTTCCTCTTGTTACTGATATATAATTTACTGAACGCAGGTGAGCGCCAAGTCACGTTTTTTGTTATTAGATATTGCGTTGTCAATTAAAAATGGTGACCTTTTGGACACAGTGTTTTAAAAGTTCTTGATGATCCTTTTGAACTACGATGTAATGCATCCTTAACCTTACTCTGTAAATATGGCTTTGATGGGAGTTCAGATCATAGCACACACAAGCAGGTATTTCAAAACCCCAATATCCATACGACTGACGAGTATTTTTTTTTAATTGCAATGTCTGCCTTGCAACTGATTGACAATGAGAATAAAAAAGTGCTTTGGAATAATCCCCGTCCCTCTTCAACTTATTTTTGTAGGCCGATAAAATTTATGTTTATAAAAGAATCATCACTATTACGTACTACAGAAGAATCCAAACTTATCCAGTATTACTGAACTTCAGCATTTTGCCACCACTTCTCACGGAAAGAACGTCACTGTAAATTATACCTATTGTTTGCAATGCTGGATGGAAGTGCAATAAATACTTTATCCGAAACCAATAGTACCCACACTTGTTTTCTTTGTGGCGCTTCCCCAAAAGAAATGAATGTTGGCAAGTTAGAGCAGAAAAAATGTTATCTTCAAGCAGCGTAAAAGCCATATACAAAATGAGTTAAAGAACCGCATGGGATTGGTAGTCGATAAATCCAAGCCGGGCTACTGGTCCACAAATGACGGTAATACAGCACGAAGATTTTTCAGCAATCCGCCACTTGTCTCTTCAATAACAGGTATAGATGAAAAATTGATCAGTCAGTTTTCTATATTTTTACGCACTATTGCTAGTGGTCAGAAAATAAATTTAGAAACATTTGTGCCGCTTCTTAAGAGCACTAAAAAATTATATTTAGATCTTTATAAATGGTACTACATGCCTGCGACCGTTCATAAACTTCTAATGCATTGCACTGATATAGTAAACAATTTTGATTTACCAATAGGCCAGTTATCGGAAGATGCATTAGAGGTCAGACATAAGGAAGTTCGGAAACAACGTTTGAATCACACAAGAAAGTCATTCAAGAACGAATACAAATGAAGATTTAATGACAACACTTTTAATAACTTCTGACCCGTATGATCATCATTAAGAAAAACATCGACTTCTCGCACTACTGATCTCAGTGACATAAAAGACTATATCATTTTAAATAATACTTGCGACTCTACTTCAACAGAGAGTGACGCCTTGTATAATTTTGAACAGTTTTCCTCCAGCTCTAGCGATGAATCAGAATAAAATATTTGTTTATAAATTAAACTATTCGTATAACACCCTATATTATTTTAAGACAAACGGTTTAATGTTTAATATATTTTAAGACAAATTTTATGATAAACTGTGTCATATAAAGTTGAAAATATATAAATACCACGTACATCTCTACAGTTATGATTTTTGTCCCAAATTCACATATACTCGCAGCACTGTGCGTCGCTCCATTTCAAGATCTTAAGAATAGTTTTTTCCGTTTCGTATTTTTTTGGAATAACATTTTGAGGCGAGGATAATGTTTTTTGGATTTCACCTCCCCACCTCCCCGCTCATCAATTTTGAGATGTTGATATAAATGTTGGCTCTATATTCAGTATATATATTATATAAAAGAATACTCTGACTCACTGACTGATTGACTGATATCTATCAACGTACAGCTCAAACCGCTGTGTCTAGAAACTTGTAATTTTGCATAGAGGTTCCTCAAATGACCTGGGCAACCACTGAGAAGGGATTTTTCGAAATTCGACCTCTAAATAAAAGGGTGAAAAAGAGGATTTAAATTCCACGCGGACGAAGTGGCGAGCATCAGCTAGTAAACTATATTGGAACAATCCCACACACAGAAAAAATAACACATTGTATCAATATTGTTTTACAATATCGTGAAAACTATCTTGGCCAATATTAATAAACCCCAATATTAGCGGAAACTAGAAAATAAATGTTGCCTCTATATTCAAAAAACTATATTGGAACAATCCCGCACATTGGAAAAATATCACATTGTACCAATATTGTAAAACAAGATTGTCTTGGGCCAATATTGATAAACTGTAATATTGGCGGAAGATAAAAAATAAATGTTGGATCTATATTCAATAAACTATATTGGAACAATCCCGCACACAGGTAAAATAACACATTTTACCAATATTGTAAAACAATATTGTGAAAAAACTATTTTAGTCCAATATTGATAAACCCAATATTGGCGGAAACTAGAAAATAAATATTGGGGTAATATTGATTTACAACATTTGTGAAAACAAATATTGTACCAATATCGGCGGACTATTGAATTAACAATGGAACTGAATCAATATTGGGCCAAGACCGAAACAATGTTCCGCCAATATTATGTGCTATTTGGGCATCACCCACCAATTTTCAGTGAATCCAGAAAATACCCTAAATTATGAGTTTTATTTTGCGATTTACAAAAAAATGGTGTGAGATGGAGTGCTGATTCATGTTCAGCACGAAATACATAGGAGTTCCAGGAACAGACCGCTTTTTTTATTTTGGGTGCCTGTGTAATCAAAGAAACTATTCGCACATCTACTTATTATAATGGTGTAATGTTGAAAAAAATTAAGAAAAATATTAATACGGGTTTTTCAAAGTCTACACTAGTTAATTCATCAAATACTGTACACCGTGAAAAAGGCGATAATTTTGCTATTTTTTATAAAAATATTTAAAAACGAATGTCTAACTCCTAGAGTTTTGATAAGAGACTGCTTACATTTGCACATTGTTAAGGTAATAGTAAAAATGTTCAATTTTAATTTCATTTTTTTTATTGTTCAAAACAAAATTAATCTGGTGGTAATATAATTATTATCTGTTTTTCTTTAATTTTCTTATTTACTGCGGTACCCATGCATGCAATGGTGCAGATCACTCTCAGTGTGAAGGGCTGTTGAGAGTTAGCGAAGTAGTGCTAGCATGTACTGTGCTGTATTTTTCGAATTAAACATTGTGTCATGAAGCTAGATAATCCAGGTAATGTAAAATTTACTTTTAATACTAGTGTTAAAAGTAACTCAATTTAACACTGGTGTTATAAAATGACATTTTTAACATAGTTAGCAAACGTTAAAAAGCCTATTTTTAGAAGTGCTTATACAAAGAATATATTTTTTAAATACTTACTTTAATATTGAAAATATTTCCTGAATAATGAAAACCATTATAAAATATTTTGAAAATATTGAATGCCTAATACATAATAATAATAATAATGATAATAATAATAACAGTCTTTATTGCACAATAATATGAATATACAAACGAATAAACAAGACACATATTTGAGTAAATTGTGGAAAAGGCGGAGTTCAAGCATTTTGGATTTGTCATCCAAAATGCTTGCTCTTCCACTCAACCTCGAAAATGTAACACAACTATAAAAACCGCTGCCCAAGGAATCACTACTTCCACATCCAGATTCTTTTCCAAGTCACTCACAACGAAAAAATTTTTGTATGTGGAAATAATTGTTTATGGAACTTTAATAATATAATATTTGAAATCCTCTACCCCAAAAACCCATAAAACGATACCCCACATCGGTAGCGGGGTGGGGGTGGTGATAAGGGTAGTGGGGGTGGATGAAGTAAAAAAACATTTTGAGGTTTCTGGTTCTTGTACACACACTAAATCACAATTTTTTTCATCCCCTTTAATAATGGGGTGGGGGTGGTAAGGGGGGTGGCTAATGCCAAAATTTTTTTTGAGACCTTAGCTTCTCTTGTATATACTAAATACCAATTTTATGGACTCTTACCTGCTTGATTTACCTATTTTCTCCAAATTTACCCCAATTCACCCCCCAACCCTTCGACGGAACAAGTTGAAAATATAATCTAATTCTAGATCTCGTTAAAGTACATATGTGTACCAAATTTCAAGTCAATATCTCAAACGGTTCCAGAGTAAACGTGCGCACAAAAAAAGTTACAGACAGACAGACCGACAGACAGACCGACAGACAGAAATTTTTTTTCGCTCAAACTTAAAATCTCGACGTTTCGTGACATTCTAAGCCTATTTGAACAATAAAAATTTTTTAAATTTTTTTTGTCGTTACTATACTTCCAGTAAAAGAAGTGAGTATCTGTATCACATAATACCGTTTTGCTTAACAACAACAGCAAAAGAATCAATTACACAAACATCAATTGTTTATGTTAAGAAGGTAGTATCTTGAAACATTAGCTTTTTGAGTTTTCTTGAAAACATATTAGAACTGAATTTTTTGAAATCAGCTGGAATCCTATTATAGAGTTTTGCGGAATTGTATGTAAAAGAGAACCGAAAAAGTGTAGTTCTATGCTGAGGAGGGGTTAGGTTGTATTTAAACCGGATATTAATATTATGAATGTCCGTTCTGAATTGTAGTTTATTTAGCAGATACTGAGG
The DNA here is from genome assembly GCA_936432065.2 of Rutpela maculata. Lineage (NCBI taxonomy): Eukaryota > Metazoa > Arthropoda > Insecta > Coleoptera > Cerambycidae > Rutpela > Rutpela maculata. The sequence goes on along the minus strand of OW386288.2, from coordinate 38,399,351 downwards.
TTTCTTTGTAGTGATTATTTTGTTAGAACGTGCAGCAGTGTAGCATTCTCCTTCTCTAAGTATTTAACCGTCCAATTTCGGTTATCTTAGCCGATACATGATCGTGTTTGTGTAGACCGCAAATTAAATGAATGCAAGAATTTTGGATTAAGTGTTTTGCATCAGTTTTAAGTAGACATGGTCCGTACACTACATCGGCATAATTGATGTGAGACAACACCAACGATTCGCAGAGATTTGTTTTAGTCTTTTTTAGAATGTGTCTGTTGGCGTATATTAATTTTAAAGAACAGTACGACTTTCTAACGATAGATAATACATGTGCGGAAAATCTCAAATTTACATCTAAAACTAAGCCTACATTTTTGGCACCATCTGTACGACTTATAATTTCATTGTCGACTGAAATTTTCACATCATTACTAACTCAATTTCGTAAGGAAATTCGATCAAATAACATAGCCTTCAATTTACTGGCATTAATGTTTAAACAGAATTTGTTGGAAATTTGAAATAAGTTTTGTAGGTCATGCTTAATGTTTTGGCAAGCATGCTGTGTGTCTTTTTCCTCAAATGCGTAGTAAATTTGCGTGTCATCAGCATAAAAATGCGGGATGCAGAAAGATATGATTTTATGAAATTCAAAGGTGTATAACATGAACAACAAGGGGCCCAAAATAGACCCCTGTGGTACACCACACACAACTGGGGGAAAAGCAAGACCTCTTATTATTTAACACAACACATTGTACGCGATCATCGAGGTAACTTCTGAGCAAAGAAACAGCTCTTTCAGAGAATCCAACGTAGTGCGTAATAGCCAATAGCAGAACATGATTTATCCTATCAAAGACTTAGACTTATGAAATACTTAATACAACATTTTCCTTTGCGTTGCGTAATCTGATAAAGAAGTATGAAGGTTGGTTCGATAAGTCTTCGGTTCTAAGATGAAGAGTGCATATGGCTACCACATATTTCCGTAGAAGTTCCATTCGTTAAATTTTGTAATAAAATTAGTATGTTTGTACTTCAAATTAGTAATTTTTATTGCTAATATTTCCATCAATTTTGATAACTCAGTTTGTAGAGCAAAAACGGGGGTATTTGTAATTAATTCCTACAAGGAACTTTTTTTTGTATATTGTAGGAGAGGTTGCCACAATAATCAATGTTTTCCACAAAAATATTGTTGTCGCTACGGCCACCATGTTGAAAATAGGATTTTCTGAATTATCTGGTTTCCTGTCAGTTATACCTCAAAATAGTTACTAATACTGAATGATGAAAATTTGTGTTTCTCTGCAGATTTTTGCAATTATCTTTGTCCTCGTTGCTCATACGTAGTAATTAATTATTATCAATAGCGTAAATTTCTTAAAATTTTTGTTTAATCGATTTTCTTATACAGTCAATTGTTCAAAAAAATGCAGTGGCTCGAAAAATAAGTTTCGAGCTGCCGTAATTTGCAGATAATTGATTAGGGTGGTCCTTATTTTGCGAAATTGGATTTTTTTTCGGTCTCACCCAAGTTTTTCCAATTTTAAAAATGAAATATAGAAAATTTTAACTCGATCGGGTAACGCTAACCCGTGCCACCAGGCCATTAAAAGTCACTAAAATACGCAATGTCCATCTATTTTTAATAGTATCTCGTGAACTGTTGATTATATCAACCATCATAATTGGAAGAAAATTTATTTTTATAAAATGTAATTTTTTGCAATTTTCTCATACATTTAATAGTTGAATAGGAATAATGAAGCTTCGGTTTACATAAACAGGCACTAGAATATCCATGTTATCGTTAAAATGTTTTGTGTCCCATGAATCAATCGAATTAGCTTCCCTTTATTGTAGGGATGTCTTATAGTAACACGGTACCTGTCGCGGTTGTCTGCTAGGCGTACGACCTCAACAAACTCTTTTTCATTGGTAGTTTTTTAATGACAACGATTCCCTTTATTTTTTGAGCTATTTTGATCGGGTTAATAATATTGATAATAGCTAATTAAATGTGAGATATATGTGGACAGAGGTAATTGCAAAAACCTGCAATGAAGCATATATTTTCAGACTTCTGGGCAAGTGTTAATCGTAAACTAATAGCTGCTAATAGCAATATAGAAAAATTGATGTACTGACAAATCAGAGAAAACTCTGAAAATATGGATAAAATTCATTGTTTTAAAAAATAATGTTCAGTCAAACTCAATTTTGTCTTGTCTTGTCCTAAGATTTTCATCTAACTTTTCTGAAATATTTTGACGCGCTGAAGCCAATTTCACACGAAAAATTTCTTTTATCGTGTCAGTTTTCCCCTACCATCCCTTTCGTCTCCTAAAAAAGGCAGAAAAGAGGTATTGTCATAAGGTTTTAATAACGTTGGAACAACGGTGCAGATTTTTTTTCGAAATTCAAGAAACTTTTTCAATCTTCAAGCTTCTGCAACAGGGGCAGAGATAATTGCAAAAATCTGCAGCGAATCACAAATTTTCTCCATTGTCACGGCTGTAAATCGTAAAATATTATTAACAATAGAGAAAAATAGTTTAAATGAAAGCTGTAGCTTTTTCTACAGTATTGATAATAACTAATATTAGAGTAGAACTAACAGGAAAGGAGGTAATTAAGGAAAACCGATGTTTTTCGTCATTTTCTCAAAATAGCGGCCGTAGCAGTAACGATATTTTTGTGCAAAATATTAATTAATGATTATGACTCCTCTCTACATTATACAAACAAAAAATTCCTTGTAGGATCTACTCACGTGTCAAATGACTAATTGACTAGTATTATATGGATAAAAATTAATTAATGATGAAAATTGAGCAAAGCCAACTAACATGATTTAAATATCATTTAATAATGTACCGAATAAAATACTCAATTAACGTACCTATGCAATTTTAATATGTTACTGATAATAAATAAACATTTTATTGCCACGCAATGTGTGAAATAAATTCATTTTTAATTGAATTAATGATTTAATTTTATAATTTCTAGTTCAAGCATAAGGCAATTTTTGGAAAATTTATTAATATTTCATGAGTAAATAAAACTTTATGGCTTGCAATTTTGGTAGGGTCAATGACCTTTCACAAACATTCCCAAATAAGTTTAGCGAGAAAGTTGTTTTAATTGGACGTCATATACAATAAATAATTAAGATACCCACATGAGTAACTAACATTTCTATAACTGTAAATAAAGTAAAATATATTAAACAGTATAATGAGCGTGTCAGAACCGCAAAGCTATAACTAATTGTAAAAATGTATCCAGCTAAATAATATGTGAAATGGCTTTGTTCTCAGGAGTAATCATTAGTACCATAACAAATAATTGATTTTAAGGAGCCTAGATATAGGCAACACATAATACTATTAGGTGAATCTTATAAACATAATAATTAGGCAAATTACTCCTGGCAGCACGAAAACAAGTTTTTGATAACTACACGTATGACCTTATTATTAATATCGTGTTTTACGGTATTGAGTAACAATCACTAGTTAAACTATCGAACTTTTATCCTTAACATTAATTTGCACTTTTAGACGCAAATATGCACTGTCGCAACAATTTTATTTTCCAAACGCTGCTTTGGTCCGACATAAATGGTAAATATTTAGAAATAAATTCATTGCAACTGCATATTTATTGAAAACGTTTATTTTTCAATGTCAGAAGTATATGTGAGAGGATGTAACATTTTGAAGTGTTTGTTGGATTTCTTATATGTAAATAAACCGATAAAATGTCACCTATTAATTTAAAAACAAAATTTCTGAGAATATTACGAATAACAGGTTAAAACAGGCCAGAATATAAAATGAAAATTAAAGATTTTAAATAAGTAGACCATGTATTCGATGTATTCTTTGCCGTTGAACACATCGATGTCAATTTCAACCAATCAGGTCATGACTTCTTATTTGTCCTGATTTATTATTTTCTGTGGTACCGTACTCTTTTGTCTTCAAATGATCTTTTTCATTTTATTCCTTTCGTTTTCACATCCCTTTTCAATGACCAACAGTAGTCTGCCAACATATTAACATCCCATCGACCTTGATATCGACGCTCCATTTCCTTTATGTCTTGGTGGAAACGTTCACCATGCTCTTCACTATAATCACCTACATTTTCTGGAAACTGGTCTATATGAGAATGCAGGAAATTCAAATTCATTAGACAACCTAATTTTCCGAATTTTTCTACCATGTTGAATACTATTTCTTTGTAGCTCGTGAATCGTGAAAGCTTTGAACAAAGAAGAAAAATGTTTTGAATATTTGGGAATACAATTTCCACAGATAAGCGAAGCCAAATTGAAGGAAGGCATTTTTGATGGTCTACAAATAAGAAAAAATGTTAAAAGATAAGAAATTCATACTACAATATCAGATACGGAAAAGGGAGCTTGGCAGAGCTTTAAAGAAGTTGTTGATAAATGGCAGATAAATTGAGAAAACTAGGTTGTCTAATGAATTTAAAACTATATTTCGTGCATTCTCATATACACCAGTTTCCAGAAAATTTAGGTTATTGTAGTAAAGAGCACAGTCAACTTTTTCTCCAAGATATAAAAGAAATGGAGTGTAGATATCAAGGTCGATGGGATGTTAATATGATGGCAGACTACTGTTGGACATTGAAAAGGGATGTGGAAACGAAAGGAATGAAACGAAAAAGGAAACCATTACGCAGATCATTTGAAGACAAAAAAGTACGGTACCACAGAAAATAATGAATCAGGATAAATAAGAAGCTATGACATGATTGGTTGAAACTGACATCGGTATAGTGTTCAACGGCAAGGAATACATGATTTACTTATTTAAAATCTTTAATTTTTATTCTGGTCTGTATTAGCCTGTTTTTCGTGGTTAACAAAAATTCTGACCTGATGGAGCAAAACTGACATCGGGATCGTGTTCAGCTGTCAAAAATGCATCGAATACATGGGATACTTATCTTTAATTTATATGTTAAACCCTATTCTGGCTTTTTTAAATCTGTTCTTCGTGGTTAATAAAAAAATCCTGACCTAATTTTGTAAAACGGCCATATGTAAAACCTCAGAAAATTGACTTTTTTTTGGTGTGCCTGTGTTATTGGTTGAATTGATTGGTTTTTGTTTTTTTTTTGTGGCAATGGATTTTCTCCATTAGCCAATTACGTAATGTACATTTGTTGCCTATTAATTTCCTAAGTTAACCTAACACGTCAATAGGAAATAAACATAAAGGATATATCATAAGGACACTCTCTTCTCGTCCAAGGGCCGGTCAGGACACTTCCTTATTGTAACATTACACAGGTAGACCACGGGAAGGAGTATATCTCACAATAGAAAAGGCAATTAAGAAATATCAAGCTAATTAAAGCAACAGTTTAGTAGCGTTCAAAAAATTAACTAATATGTTGTAAATTCGCATATTTTAAGGGCCAATAGATGAATAGCATTCGTTGGAAAGGAACATTAATAACAACTTAGTTTTTAGCATAACATTAGTAGCCATTTAGTGATTCTGACAAATGAAGAAAATATGGTACAGGTCGCCCGCGGTGCCGCATGTACTACAAACGTCTGAGTTAAGTACTCCAATTCTATTTGGGTGTTTTGGGTAGCAAGCGTGGCAGAACCTTTTTCTACAAACCATGGTGATGAATTTTCTAGGGGTCTTGATGTCCTTAAACCGTGGTGACTTGGGGATATGGTCCACAACTTGGGTGTACTGACTCGTAAGGTTATCTAAACGATAATTTCCTTATGAATTTGACCAATTATTGAATATACTCGTAAGGTTATTTAAACGATAATTTCCTTATGAATTTGACCAATTATTGATTATTTTATATCTGGACAAAATGATACAGTGTGATAAACATATCTCAAGATTTAAGTGTTCGTTAGATAAGGCAGTTTCGTTAGCAAGTTGATAAACGTGCTCATTATGTGGGTTTTCTACATGGGATTTAACCCAAATAAAATCGACAAGAAGTTTATTTGTATTTAGCTCACATAGAAGAAGATTTATATGGAGAATGTATGAATTTGCTTGGGTGTAATTAAATACTCCACTTTTAATGCTTGCCAAAATACTCAATGAGTTTGTATAGATTACTGCTTGCTTGACTTGGTTACATTTAATATATTTTAAGGCTTTAAGGATCGCTATGGCATCTTCAACAAATACAGATGTGTTTTCTGTCAACTTCATTTTGAGTTCGAGTTTGTTGGATGGAATATAAACAGCACATCCTACATTTTCAGAAATTTTGGATGCATCTGTGTAAATACGGATATAACTTGCAAATATTGTCTTCAAATGTTTTGAAATAGTCAGGTTGATGCTGGGAATGTCTGAAAATGTGGGGATTAAAATAAAATAAATCTAAATATTCTGAATTGATATATGGGATGGATAGTTATTTGGTAAATAAATTCAATTTTTGAACTTAATAAAGGTAAAAATAAAAAATGGTGCCATTTTTAGAGCAGGATCTTCTGTTTCCAAAAAGCTATGAATAAAATCAATTTCTTGCAGAATTAACTCATTAAAAATGACATTTATCATCAAAGCTGAGAATTGGTGGGCTGAGCGAGAATAGAGCTCGTACCCATACCAACAGACTTGTTGGGTGCGGAGCGGAAAGAGGTCTACAATGGAGTTACTAGGGAAGAGGCCAGAAGAAACCTTATGGTAAAGTGGAAGGAACAGTGGAGAACAACGGAAAAGAGAGCATGGACTAAACGCCTAATCACTGACCTATATTCATGGATAGAGAGGCCCCATGGTAACGTGGAGTATTAGACAACATAACCCCATGGTCATGGATGCTTTCCGGAGTAACTGTATGTCATAGAGAGGGTAGAGGATAATGAATGGCTATATTGCGGAGAAAAGGATAATGCAAAGTTCACAATCTTCCATTGCCAATGTGGAACCAGAAAGAAGTGGATGCAATGAGGAGTTAAACAGAATTTAACAGCTGAAAATCTGCTAACCATAAATGCTGGAAAGGTAAGAGAAGTGGAACATAATAAAGGTGATGTTTACAGTATACTTAATGTGAAAGAAACTGAAGGGCATGAGTTCAAGAAATAGAATTCCTAATCAAGGAAAGTTGTTCGCGAGTGGCCTAACAAGAATATACAGGATGAACAACAGGTCAGTCCCGTCCTGAAGTGAAGCGGAAGCTGTTCCAGGATTGGTCAAAAGGAGAAGGGGTTTCAGTGGGTACGAATCCCACACTACCTCACCGCACACCATCAGGTGAAGTGTTTTTGGAAGATTTCCCCTCCTCATGAAGAATGTGATAGGAAAAATGAAAAAATCTTAGTCTATTTAAAGAAAAAATGGAAAAGTGGTGTTCATAGTTTAAATAATGGAACAAATATTTAATTTGTTCATTTGCAACCTAAAACAAATAAAAAAATAAGTTTAATGAATATTTAAATACAGAGTCAACATCAGTTGTTAAAAATCTTCTTTTTCAACTTCACTAAGGTATTTTATTACTGTGAATACTATTACTAGATTGATATCATGTTTGTATATTATTATAACAATGTGTATTTTAGTCCAACTTTCTCATGTTAATAAACATTACTCTATATTAAAAAGCAATACATTCATGTATCTTAACAGTTATTCATTTGTAAATAAATCTGATTATATGTTGTAAAATTGAATCAGCTATAGATAATATCAAATAAATTTAATAGGGTTGAAGAAAACAAATTAAATTAAATTAGAATGATTGATTTAATTAGACACTAATTAAATGCCAATTAAATAAAAATTAAACAAAATAAAACGAATAAACTCGAATTATCAACTAACCCACAAAACTGTGCCGTTAAAGATTTCAATGATACGTGTGGACACCAACTTCTAAATAAATTTACTTTTACATAAAAATTTAAAAGAGGTCTAAACAAAATTATTAATACCGAATCATTGATGAGATATCGGAAGATCCAAGATCAATGATCTCGTAGTTTGGAAACACACATCCGGAACACCGATGTTTTTATATCATTTCTATAAGGAAATTTCCATACCTTTTAGCAATACAAGGTATTACACAACATAAAGTTTTGGTCGTTTACCTCGAAATATGACCCAGTAATTTGAATTTAAATATTGTATTACAACACTCACTGGTCGTATAGAAAATGATAGACGTTTTCAAACATCAATTTTTTTAATATTATTTTACGAACATTATTTAAATTCACCGCCAGTTGTTACATGATTATTTTTTTATATAGAAGCGATATTAAATGCGTGTCATTGAAAAAACAGAACAATTATTTTGGCCTAATTTTTTTTCTGATTCTCACCAAAATGCATATAATCTTTCATATGTTTATAATTTAGCGAATTAAACTGCAGACCATCTATTTATACAACACGTTATAGCATTCATCTTCTTTTCATTCACAATATTTCGACAGAAATTTTATAACCTTCACATTATTCTAGATGGTCTGTTCTTGCTGTAAGATACGTCTGGCAGTAGCACGTCATCATGTTGCCTGATAGGCAAAGCAATTTATACAGCAGTTTTTTTGGGCCAGTCCTCAGACGATTTAAATAGGATATGTTTCCTAACTGCCAATATTTCGCATTTTCTGGTATATCTTTGCAAAAGCGAACTCATATAACTACATAAAACAAAAGTAGAAATGATTCATTTTTTCACTTTTCGCATTTTAGCTCGAAAACTATACAAAGTAGCGTAAAAAGTAAATGTGTTATTTATTTCTTCTAACCAGCAAAAACTTTTAAATTATTTTTCATTTGAAGTTTATTTATTTCGAATAGAGAAAAAAATATTTTAGAATTTCAAAAGTGGAGGTTTCTTAAAAAGCACAAAATCGACATTATAAAAAACCATAGCATTTTTCATATGTTTGGTCATACAGATTCCAAATGGCCCCCTGTACCTTCCCTTTCATGGCCAGCATCACTCTACCAAGCACCCTGTATACGAAATTTAAGAGAATTTCCTCTTTGATAAATGTGGTTACGATATTATGACAAAATACAGCTCTCCAAGAATAATGCATATTTAAACAAAAATTATGAAACTTATTAATGAAGACCTTATTTTCGCAATATATTTAATTTTTGTGATATTTTTAGAAAATTGTGAATACCAGTTGTGGAAAAACTTCCTTAAACATGTTAAATAATTTTGTTTGTTTATAAAGTTTTATCTTCTTGCAATAAGATTCCGAGTATTTATATCGACGCATATTAAATTTCAAACGATTTTTTTGTTTTCATACTTTTTTTGTCCCCCTTTTCTGTAGACAGAATTCTCAAAAAAAGGTCATCGTTCGATCACATTTTACGCTAATGTTGAAATTGCAATTACTGTAAAAACAGTCGAATTTCGGAAAAATTTTACTTTGGAAAGGGTACTTAGATGTTATTGTTTGAAGATTATCTAGCATCAGATTATATAGCAGCAAAGCTTATATTAACTTGCTGCAACTATGTAATCTGAAAATTTCAAGTATCACCTGCCAGTTCTTCAAAATATGTCACATCACGAGATTACGATATACGTTAACAGGTAATGCATTCTGTCAACAATGACAGAAAATAGCCCCGTGTGATGAAGTTGCCAATTTTACATTTGACTTAGGGTCGTCTTTCACCAAAGCCCACAGTTTTCCTCGTTTCACGCTGTTAAAAGGCGTACTGTATTCTAAGCAACAATAATATGCACGTGTATAATATTCCCTTGCCATCTCGATAGATTATTTAAAATTCCATATAGGTTGTCCAGTGCAGCGTCCTTTAAAGGAACCTGTTTCTTTAGGAAATATTTCATGTTGAAATTTGAATTGCTTTACCGAAATAAAATCTAAATAAAAAATTAAGATTTTGGCTAAATTTAAATAGTTTTGGTGTATATACATGATATACGTATTATTTTTTGGTAAGGTGTGTTATCTTTTCGTATGTATCTAAAGAAATTTAAAAAATTGTATGTTGAAATAAGAAATCTTTTCTTCAGTTGATATATCTAACGGAATATTTTTTCTATCATGAAACAATTTAAATACTATAGATTCTTATATAATATAATAAATTCAATTCAAAAAAATATGTAAACCACATAGTGTTTCTAAAATTATAGACTAATATAATTACTAAAAATATGTTTCCTATATCGAAGTAGATGCAATTAAATTGGGATACTTTTTCTTTCAACATAATTCTTATCTAATACTGACAGCGATGAGATACATTTTTAAAACCACAATGCTTATTTAAAACTCTAATCAACTTTTGGCAATAGAAATGGTCAATTATACCAATTGTATATAATTTATTATATTTGGATGAACCAGGACGCTATTATAATTAGCATAACATCTGCACTTACCAGTTTTGTATTTTTTTATTGCATTACTATTATATGGTTAATTTGCCTCTACCGGAAGAATATGTATGCAGATACATATGTAGACATACAAAAGTGAATGGTGATAGAAAACTATTATGAAATATTGCGCACGAATGTATCTAATTTAATAAATTAATGCAAACACCAGTTTCAAAATCAATTAACTTTATTTTTTTTGTTTAAATTGTTTGTGTTATTGTTCCATTTAGTGTGTTCGTGCGACTACGAACTAAGTGAATGTGATTTGGTTGTCTCTATTCAATAACATAAAACAGATTATATGTAATGGACGACTCATGACGAAAGGGTAATTGTTAACTAAGCCCGATGGCGTTGGTCTGTCACTTAATTTAATTATTCTGTTTAAGTCACATCTTAACAACAGACTACAATTTACTGAACACAAAAGCTACAAATCAAGAAAATTAAAGGTTCCACAAGGGTCAGTTTTGGAGCCTCTGTTACTTAATACTTTCATAAATGACATCACGTATAATCTTAACGCACGCCTCAAGAATAATTCATATTTAAACAAAAATTATGAAACTTATTAATGAAGACATTATTTCACTAGAGATTCACGTATATTTTTTGACAATCTTAATACTTTATCAGATTTGTAAAATCCTGATATTTATTTTATATTATGTAGTAATTTTCTCTATGACTATTTAAGCTTATCTGTAAACTTTCAAAAATTAAGTAATTTTTAGTTATGGGCTTTGGTTTATTACATGTAGGAGGCTGAACTACGAGAGTGATTGAGCATTTTCTATGGATCATATATTTATCAGTTTTATTGATAAATGTGAAGATGATTTATCTGATCACTCCACTATATTGTATGATTTTCCTCTTGATGGTGTCGATAAATATAATTAAATTTATTATTGGAAAAGAAGCTGTAATGACTTTGCATTATCTAACTTTAGTAATGCTCCCCTTCGTGAAAATTAGTACAATTTATATTCTTTTGTGAATTTAGCTTTTGCCTATTTCATAAATATATTTTCGACAGCAAAACTCTGCGTTAGAAAAGAAAGAAGAAATACTCATTAGCACATGTTTGTAAAGGTTATCATATGAAATAAATTAAATTAGTTCACACAATTGAAAAATATGGCTTTTAGTTGCAGAAATCTGGTTGAGGAATGAATTAAAAAAAATTAATTACCTTATTCTTGATGGATTTACTTCGTAAAATCAGATAACTACATAATTAACAAAGCACTTGTCTTTTGATTATCTTGACTTGTGTTTAGGTTATTAAGGCTGAGTTGGAAATGATTTTCCAGTCTACGTGGCCCGCAAAAAATAACTTCTAGCACTACTCTAATTACTGCGCAAAAGTACCATATTAAATTAAAACTTAAAGAAAACTGAGCATTTATCATATAGGCAACTCAAGATACTAGTAAGTATAAAGTAAGTCATGTGAACCTTTATCCACAAATTGTACTAAGTCGATTTACTAACACGACTTCTCGTAAATTGATGTTCCTTTGCGTTGAATGAAAAACAAATTGATAAGGAGCTGTAACAAAAAGATAAATAGACTTTAAATATAAACACACAAAAAGGTATATCTTGCATCTAACTAACAAGGCAACAAGACAAATAATTAAATGTCTGGGCACTATTATTTTACGGATGATAAATATATTGTACAGCGTGTACCAAAATAAAGTATGTTTTTTTAGATTTTAATTAAAATTGTATAAAAAACTAAGTGAAACGCAACACATCCTTCTTCTCCGAACTGAAGTTCACTGAAATATTTCTCTATTAGTTGAAACTCGAAGACACATTTTCAAAGTACTAAAAGAAAAACTTGACTGTACTAAAATCAAACCGTACTAAACTCAAAATGTACTGACTGAGAACTGTATTAAACTGAAGCTGTACTAAACTAAAACTGAAATTATTATAAATGTTGTTCCCTTGTAATAACAAACTAAACTGACCTAAAGTGTAAACACTCCATACACGCAATTAAAAAAATTAAATAATTTAAAAAAAATGCATTACAAGTCCCAACTTAATGGCGAGAAACTCACAGAACCCAATTTGTAAAAAGAAATATTTGGAAACTAACTTGTGTGCCCATAGACTAGAGCTATACATTACACGACCACGTGTAAAAAAAAATTACTACTATGAGTTAAGTGTTATTTAAGAAACCCCACTAAGTAAATTACATAACTGCAGGATACAAATCACAACTCATTCAAAAATTAATAAACTAAGCACCCGAACTATTGTCCATATGATGTTAAGTGAAAAGTAATAAAATATATGTGCACACTGAAAATTTAAAGGCTAAATAAATGCGTTATCTGTTAAAATTCAATTAAAATCGTCAAAGCTTAAATTTCGCAATTAAAATAAAATAAAATATTTACAAAAGTTTACTGTATACATTGATAAAAAAAAAAGTTGCGAAACTGTACTGAACAAAACTAAAATTCAAGTAATTTCTGAACTAAGTAATAAAAATAGAACCTTAAATAATACAACTATTAAAAAAGAGGATGATAAGTTTTTAGTTTACTGTAAGCAATCAAAAAAAAACTTAGGTAAGCTTAACATTAAATATACTGACAATGACATGATTTAATATATTATAGGTATTTCATTTTACAAAGTTTGGGAATCAGGCGAGTTGGCCAACAAGAGCTTCTAACGAATTTCTAACGTGAAATAGGTCAACTGTAGAGTCTTTATTGTAATAATTTCTGTGTAATTATTTAACATAATTTGTAAGTAATTTTATGACGATTCCCATACATTGCATTGCACTATGTCGAAAGGGCAATAAAACATTACATTACATTACATTACATTACATTACATTACATTACATTACATTACATTACATTACATTACATTACATTACATTACATTACATTACATTACATTACATTACATTGCATTACATTACAAAAACTTACAGGTAATTGATCAACATTCTTGATCAGCATTTTGGTAACAGACAAGCATAACTTATGCGAGATTTGGATTGTTTAATATCATATAGTAAGTTTAGCAGAGGACTGTGGTTACAGTATTGAAATTACAACTGTTACTAGAGATATGTTTCTCTGTCATGAGGAGTGGTGTCATTACAAAGAGGTTGAGAACGATAGAGCTTTAGCTTTAGATAAGGCGGTTGTAGTTGTTCAAAGCAAGGAAATATACTAAAGTTCAAGTTGAAAGCTAATTATTTGGAAAATGATCAACAGATGAGTCAGTTAAGACACCTATTTAATAGGTATCTATCCATTTTATTACTAATTTTACATTAGCATAATATGCCACATGTAGGGAAAGTTTTGCAGTAAATCAAAAGATTAAAGAACGTTTACAGACTTGCTTTTAATAAAAATTTTAATGAGTTCATAGAATTTCTCCCAATTTGAAAACATATGTATAAATTAGAAATTGTTGGTTTCAAGTTTCCATTTTGAAATGGTAGCTTTTACATTTCCATAACAGCACCAAAGAAGTTGCAAACTTCTACCTCTCATTTGAGTTCCCAGATATCTACAGAGCGTTTGATAATATACAATAATTACTAATTTTAGAGATAATTACTAAAATTTCTAAAAGTTGTATTTAAAATAAAGAAGTTTCAACGCAGAAGGCTCAATGATTTCTGAAGGATTAAGCATTGATTATTGTATTTTATAATTCAAAATAAGTGGTTTTTATTTCATTATTTAGTATTGAATTATTTTTATATTTATTTTATGAAATAACTACTATACATTTACGCTAGGAAGTATTCTTTAAAATTAATATTTCTGTATTTATATTAGAAGAGGTTTCATGTTTTTATACAGTAATAACTGTTTCATTGTTGACAATTCAAGGGCATGAAATTGTAATTGTAGATTGCTAATTTCGATGAATATGCATTTACCAAATTATAAATAAAATTTCCGCTGCTTTCGCGCGTTAAAAGGTTAGATGTTTTTAGATAATCATTTAAAGTAGGTAGTTTTTAATTTTAAATCACTTTATTTAACAATTACTTTAATTTCTAAACCATATAATGTATACATATAAACAAATGTATGTTAACAGGAAATTTTACATTTAGTAATTGTGAAGTTTTGGTTCCTGAATATTTCACACGCTTTCTTCTGGAATGTTAATTTTAGCTTGTATAGATACAATAAGCATGATTTTTTGAATGTATTAAAGAACATCAACAATCAACAACATATATGAGTTAAACATTGAATTATGTAATAAAGATCAGTAAGTAGATGATTTCCGATCAGCATGTGTTCTGTTTTTTATGCCGGGTCAAGCTTAATTCAAGGGATCAGCAAATCTCTTAAAATATTTTACTATCTAATTTTAAATACTTCGCAAGATTTATGGATACAGAAAGTTTAATGACAGTATATTAAGCCTTAGAGCTAACTTAGATATGGAATAATTGTTTGGGGTGGGACAATCATATAAAAAGTTTAGAAATCATACAAAAATGGATGTTAAAAATAATATTTAAAAAAGAATGTACTTACCCCACAGAATCGCTTTTCAATTGGCTGACGCCTTAGATATAAAGCAATTATATAATTAGTACAGCTGTTATAAAACAATTAAAAATTAGGGATGGAGTATGCAACTGTTATCTGAAAAAATTAACTATTGTTCAGAAATGTGTAGTAAGAATCATGTATAAAGTCTGTTCGTTGATAGAATCCCGGTCGTATAGTATAAGAAATATCGTCCGGAGCTCTATTTTTTTTTACGCCACTGTGCATTCGAAAACACCAACGAGCCTGCACCGTTTTAGTTCAGACGTTCGTAACGTCACACCGGGACTCAATCAGTAAACAGACTATAATAAAGATTACAGTCAGATGATCTGTATAAAGAAACTGAAACATTTAATTCACAACAGCTTTATTGCATTAGTAAACTTACCTTTAGTTTTAAGAATAGCAACAATATATTGCTAATTGAACACCATTATGGAATTAGAACTTAAGAAAATAATTGTATAAATCCTAGATGTAAAACTACCATTGGTTAGAGATGCTACATATACCTTACTACCAGAATATTCATCATCCACTGAATTGAAAAATATAAATAATTTATATTTATTTAAGAAAAATATAAAAATATGGGTGAAATTATCAAAAATACAAATAAATAATATTTCATGTGTACGAAAAAAAACCCTACTCGTAACAAACTTGCTGTGTGTCACTTACCCGATTATGTCATAATTCCAATACAATACAATACAATACAATTACGAATGTGTCTTCTTTCACTGAATTTGACTAACACAGAATCATGAATAAAGGAACTATATTATTTATTGTAGAACTAACGTTAGTTCTGACTATGTGTGTGTACTAGGCACTTATATACCACAAACAGGTAGAAAACTCTACTTCTGTGGTTATTTGTGTTTATTTACTATCTCTTTATTTTTTCTATATTGGTAATATTATATAATATATAATTTCAAAAATAAATATTATGTATTATTAACAAACTAAAAGATACTTTTCAACACAGGCACGATACGCGGCACACATCAAAATCTTCAATAGTAAAACCTAAACCACAAAAAACCTTAATGAAGAAATCATTTCTGTTTATTGGACATCGGTAGTGGGGTGGAAGTGGTTATAGGGTTGGTAGTGGGGGTGGATGAAGTAGAAAAATATTTTGGGGTTCTGGTTCTTGTACACACACTAAATCACATTTTTTTCATCCCTTTTAATAATGGAGTGGGGGTGGAAATGGGGGTGGCTAATGCCAACATTTTTTTTGAGACCTTAGCTTCTCTTGTATATACTAAATACCAATTTTATGGACTCTTACCTCCTTGATTTACCTATTTACCCCAAATTTACCCCCCAACCCTTCGACGGAACAAGATGAAAAGATAATCTAGTTCTAGATCTCGTTAAAGTACATATGTGTACCAAATATCAAGTCAATATCTCAAACGGTTCCAGCGTAAACGTGCGCACAAAAAAGTTACAGAAAAACCTACAGACCGACAGACAGACCGACACTGGATGTGAAAGTAAAATGAGATAAAAAAAAGGTTATGTAATATTCCTAAATTAAAACTAAGGGAAATCATGCATTTCAGCAATGTGTAATACAGCATATCGATTGTCAGAGGGAAATTTACCTCCCACGCTTACATATAATACATAAAATATATTAATTATATTATATTTTATGTTGATATTTAGTTTAGATGTACTTAATTATTATATATGCATACTTGCCACAACTCATACACCTACGTGTCAAAAATTATTACTAACAAAAATGAAATAAACAGAAAGAAAGTAAACACGAACAAGATTTGTTTTGTGTCGTACAATCGTCGTCAGCTTAAACTCACCGCTATTGGAGGTGCTCTCTTTCTAACACGCGCCACTACAAATAAGGTTAGAAAGGGAGCATCTTTAATGGTTGTGAGTGTTTAAGGTGACTGCGATCGTTCCATCTCTGCTACTCATCATTTATTTACCACATTCCAATATTTAATTTTTCTGCTTTATAGTATTATAATTTAACTTAAAAGTTTAAAATTTGAGGTTATGTTAGTCATACGATGCATTTATCGGTTTAATTTTCTATACAAATTAGTCGCCATTTTATTTTTCTAAAAAATATGTATTCTGGTAAGACAATAGCTGGTTTTATCATATAGTAGTACTAATTAATATATATTAAAATAATGTAAATATAAATGGAGCAATGATATCGTATTTTACTTATTTTCGAAAATTTGAAATATCTAGCCAATAAATACACAGGCCCACAAAAAAAAAGTTGTCTGCGCCGCGGTATTGACCATACCTATCCCTTGTATTTTGATCCGCTGAGCACGAATCTGACCTTAGTTTTTCCCCTATACGTCAGGTTTTTTTTTTAAAGCAAAAAAGTCTAATATTTATATATTTATTTGCTATTAAAAGAAAAACCTGACGTGCTGGTGAAAAACTAAGATCAGATTCGTGTTCAGCGGCTTAAAATACAAGGGATAGATGTGGTCAGTACCCCTGCGCAGATGACTTTTTTTTGTGGCATTGTGCCACACTGAATGTGGTACAGTGGCAACCAGTGGTCTGCGCAGGGGGTACTGATCACACCTATCCCTTGTATTTTGAGCCGCTGAATACGAATCTGATCTTAGTTTTTTCCCTACACGTCTGGTTTTTTTTTAACAGCAAAAAAAGTCGTGTTGAATCGTGATATTTATATATTTATTTTCTGTTAAAAAAAAAACCTGATGTATAGGGGCAAAACTAAGGTCAGATTCGTGTTCAGCGCCACAAAATACGAGGGATAGGTATGGTCAGTACCCCGGCGCAGACAACTTCTTTTTTTGTGGGTCTGTGATATCAATGTTAATCGCATACTATTTAATAAATCAAACATTCTACTTACTAGGACAACTACAGCTTTAGGAAAAATATTCATTTTCCATATTTAATAAAACTGTTAGAAACTACATTTTCCTTCGGGAATCGAAATCTCTAAATAATTTTACTTCTTAAATAATAGTTTATTTTTCGCGCAAGGCTCTAGGTATTCGTGGAAGTGATTCCAATTCAACTAATTCTAAGAAATCCTTATACCATCAGCTAATTTTTGAGTGTCCTCTGTCATAAAAACTATACAAAATGAATAATTCAAATGGAAATCAAAATAGCTCAATAGACAAATTCAAATATAAAATAATGATAAGCTCACAAATAATTATTGGTTTAAACCAAAAATGAACAATAACTAATCGTGGTAAAACGCAATTTTGTAAATTGATCTTTGATCACGATGAATTAGATTTAAATTCGTTGAAAGTATTTGTCTAGTTATACTATTCATTTTTAATCATCTTTTGTAAGACAGATAATATACAAGTCATTCTCGAAACACCCGACTTTCAAAAATTTATATCTCGGAGAGACCTTATCATAGAAATGGGTAGAAAAAACGTAACTTCTGTAGCTACAATATTTTTTTATAACTGTTACAGATTTTTTGTTATTTACGAAAAGTAAGTTTTGCCCCCACCTTCTCACCTCAATAAAAAATCCTATTGCGTGGTATTGAATGGTAATTTTTTTGTGTGTATATTGAACAGTTTCGCCAAATTTCAAAGTGGAACAATTTTTTAAATAATTAAAGTGCTATTTTACTGTACATATAACTTAATGTTACCAATTTAAAACGACAGACGATCGTTGACATACTAGCAATGAACGTTCAATAAGGGAGTCTAGAGGGAAATGCCGAGATCACAATTTTTGACTTGAGAGCTGTGTTTAGGAGGTAAACATACAAAAAGTCTCCGAACGTAGGAGGTGGGGGGGGGCACGAAGAAGGTCCCGATTTTTGGTTTTTCGCTCATATCTTGAAAACGGTTAGACGTAATCAAAAAGTGGCTATATGCAAAATTAAATCTGACTGAATTTTCTACAATAATGTTTCTATTAATTTTTTTCGTATCTGTTATGGTTCAGTAATGAATTGTATATATATTGACAGTCGTTCTAACTTTATAATAAAGTTATTATAAATTGAATAAAAATTTAATAAGCATCATATAAAAAAATTTCTTTTACAGATATCCGTTTCACAGCAGACTGAACTCAAATGTCGAATAAAAAAGTTTTTCCATCTGTAAGTGTGTGTGCGCGTGTATATGTATGTGTGCGTGTATACCGTTTCTTGTAAACACGGTAACTTTTGTTAGACTTAAAATATTTAATTACAATTTGGAACATATGTAAAACAGCATATTACAATAATCCCTATTGAAATTGGGCCATATCTGTAATAAATGGTGATAACCAGAGGCCTACACTCTAATACGTAAAATAGGTTTTATTTTAATTTCAGAGCAAAATATTACTAAGGTTTTTGATTAAGCATACAAAAATAAGAAGATGTATAAGATTTATAAACCGCAATATACCGTGTGTATGTTAGGCAAATCAACTTTATTTAAATTAGATGATATATCAGTGTTATCCTAAAATATGGAGCATGGTATTTTTAATAAGATCATTATGAAGTGAGAGTTTGTAGGCCTCTGGTTACCACCATGTATTACAGATATGGCCCAATTTCAATGGGGATTATTGTAATATACTGTTTTACATATGTTCCAAATTGTAATTAAATATTTTAAGTCTAACAGAAGTTATCGTGTTTACAAGAAGCGGTATACACGCACACATGCATATAATCGCACACATACACTTACAGACACAAAGACATTTTTTATTCGATATTTGAGTTCAGTCTGCTGTGAAACGGATATCTGTAAAAGAAATTTTTTTTCTACTATGGTTATTAAAATTTGTATTCAATTTATAATAAATTTATAATAAAGTTAGAATACAGTCGAAAGATATACAATTCATTACTGAACCATAACGGATACGAACAAAATTAATAGAAACATTATTGTAAAAAATTTAGTCACCTTTAATTTTGCATATGGCCATTTTTTGATTCGGGCTAACCGTTTTCGAGATATGAGCAAAAAACCAAAAACCGGGACCTTCTTCGTGCCCCCCGCACCTCCCACCTCTTACGTTCGGAGACTTTTGGTATGTTTACCTCCTAAATAGTCCAAACACGAGCTCAAGTCAAAAATTGTGATCTCGCCATTTCTCTCTAGAAACCATTCATTGACAGGACTATAGCCAAATAGCAATGAACTGGTTCTTATTAGTGAAAATTTTGATCACTACACAGCCCCACAAAATAAAAAAAGTGGTCTGTTCCCGGAACTCTATTGGGTGACACCCATTTTTGTAAATTCCAAAAATAACCTAAAATATACCTCATAATTTAGGTATTCAGCATGTCGAAATTAGTATAGCGAGCAATGGAGTCTCAGAACTTTTTTTTGTGTGTTTGTGTAATATATTTGCATACGAGGTTTTCTATAAAATGGCGGAGGATCCAATTCAATTCAATTCAAAAAGGTTTTATTATAATTAATAATACAAAAGTGAGCCTGAGTCAAGTCCCGATTCAGAGCCGACCACACCACCACGGCACGCAACGTCGTGGTAGGTGGGTGATCGGGTGAAACTGGTTTAACTCCGGCTTAAACGATAAATGGAGAAGTATAAGGTTAGAACTCCTGTTCTTTGGAACGAAAAACTTAAATCTAACAATTTGGCGAACTATAACTAAAATGAGTTTTAAAAATACTTAAAAATTACACTAAGATTTTAGTTTGCACAGCACACGCGCACAGTTTTAAAAATTGGATTATTGATACGGGAAAAGACTTAATGAAAAAACCCGTTCGAGTCAATGACAGTATTCTTCCGATGGTCTGCCTGCCTTCGGAAAGATAGGGTGGAAAGGAAGTTTTATTTACAAGAAGTTATTGGTCGAGTGGGTGTTTTGAAAGAGAACAAAAAGGGACAAAAGAACAGAAATTAATAAAAATTAACAAAAAAGTGACTAATAGAAGAAATAGAGAAGGGGTTTGAGAGTAAAAGGTGATGAAAGGTAAAAGATGGTGAAATGGAAATTTTGGTATAGGAAAAATTTGGCTAGGGAGGTTGCCGAAAGATAGGCAACGCCTTGTATGGTAGGTTGAAAAGTATGGCATTATGCTGTCTGATTCGTGTAATGTTTCGGGTTAGCGGGCTGTCGCCCAGTTTGAATTGATAGAATTTTTGCGAATTTTCTTGGACGAAGTCCGCTAGTGGAGTTATGTCGTGGCAACGAGCGTAGAGATCTCTGAGGAAGGTGTACTTTTAGTTTTCGCATTGTCGTGGCTGGGATGCTGCACCACACCGGCGCTGCGTATGTGATAGCCGGCCTGATCACCATCGTATACAGCAATTTCTTATTGATCCTGTTTAGTCCGGTACCCCGCGCTAGGAGCGGATACAGACTCCTGGACATGGAGTAGACCTTTCGTATCGTCTCGTTTACGTGCGTATTGAATGTCAGTCTCCTGTCCAAGTTCACCCCCAAATACTTCACGCACCGCTTTATTGGAATTTGGCGGCCCCCTATCGAAAGTGGTGTAAGATTACGATTTTCGGTGAAGCGGCGCGTGAAGAGAATTGATTCCGACTTCTCGGCGTTGATCCGAATCTTCCACTTGTCGTAATACGCCATGGTACGGGCCATGTGCACCTTCACCAGCATGTTCGCTGCTTGTGCGAATGCGCGTATATGGCCGTGTCGTCGGCGTACTTGGCAAGGTTCGTATTCGGAAACTCCGGGTAGTTGGAGACGTACAAGTTGTATAACTTTGGTGACAGGCACGACCCCTGGGGGACGCCCGCGCGAATGTCCCGCCGAGTTGAAAGTTTGTTATTCACCCTAACCTGCAATGATCTGCCCGTCAGGAAAGAGTGAATAAGTTTCGTGATATGCGTTGGGAAGTTAAGCGAATTCAGTTTGTAGAGTAAGCCCGGGATCCACACTGTATCGAAAGCCTTCTCGATATCAAGCAGTACCACGATGGTGCTTTTCCCGCAGTTGCACTGTACTTTGACGTCATTCATGATCCTGACGACCTGGCGTACAGTGCCCCTGCCTTTCCTGAAGCCGAACTGACATTCGTCGTCGATGTGGAGTTCATCCTAGGCAGTGTCTAGTCTGACCAGGATGACTTTCTCCACCAACTTGGAAATCGAAGACAGCAACGAGCTCGGTCGATAGCTGCCAGCGAGTTTGGCGTTGGCCAGTGTTGTAGTCGCAGGATCGCGTTGACAATGTACGTCAATTATACAATGCCTTTCCGCGGGAAATATTTGAGAAACCTGTATTCGATACAGTCCGTTCCCGGGGCCTTGTCATTTGGTAGTGTCCGAACAACGCCCGCAACTTCCGAGGGCTTGGCCATGACTTTTAGAAATTCGCGTCTCGTCAATTGGATGTCATGGCCAATCAGTTCGTTAACGTCGTTTTCGATGCGGTCGTGTCCCGGACCGTTTGGTGTTTGTGCATTGTGAATGTCTGCAAAATGGTTAGCTAAGTCTTCCGCTTTCTGGGCGTCTGTCATAGCCGACCGTCCGTTGGCGTTAGTCAGCGCGGGTATGGAGGATCCGTGGACATTCATATATCACACAGGCACACACAAAAAAAGTTGTATGTTTCTGGGACTCCTCATGTATTCCGACGTGTTGAATACGAATAAGGTGTCCATTTAGCTCCATCACTCACCAATTTTTAGTAAATCCGGATAATAACCTAAATTATGAGATTTTCTTAGATTACTTTCGTGATTTACAAAACAATGGTGGGTGATGGAGCTAAAAAACACCTGATTCGTGTTCAGCACATCGAAATACGTAGAAGTCACCCAATGGAGTTCCAGAAACAGACCACTTTTTTATTTTGTTGAGCTGTGTTTTCGTTCATCATTTTGTCTGCCACCTTTCTTACTAGGATCTGTCGCGTTGTCAATTGTGGCATTGTTGCCAAATATAATATATTTATTGGTTGACCTCTTTTTTTAAACTTAAATACAAAATAAAGGTTACCATGTTGAAACGACTTGAGCTTGAGAAGACATCTAACAGAAACTACTGGTATTTCCGTCAAATCATATATTTTTCTCAACAATAGCTGTTTTAGGATACAGGCTGTTATTGACTGTTTTTATTTGCTTTGATACAAACAAACACCATTTAAAGTTAAGGCAATCATATTCCCAACATTTTGTATTTATCAAGTTCTTACGAACGACTATTCGTATGTTTATACAATAATATTGCCATTTTCTTTGTAAACAAGATATCTTAAAGCCCCGTTCTCACTATACAACATGTTTATAAAACATTTGTTTTAAAACAATTGTTTTGAAACTCCAGGATTTCAAAATATTTTTAATAAGTTTTTTTAAAATTTTGTTGTGCTCTTCTTCCGTCGGGTCCCACAACAATTTACGGTCTATGCACATTTCGATAAGATTATAGACATCAGCCTGTCTCCACTACATAGTTAATTGCACTGAACAGATTACAGTGACTGAATGTGCAAACGACGAAAATGGCGGGTGGCAGCACCCTCGTTAGCGTTTTATAACATGTTACAGTTTCTAAACAGAATTACAACATGTTTTTAAAAAAGTTACCGATTTTCTTTGATGTTTACCGACACAGGACGGGAACAGTGCAACTTGTTACAAAACACGAAAATTGTTTTAAAATGTGCATGATTTAAAACATTTTCCCTTTGAATTTTTAACAAGTTATAAAACTCTGTTTTAAAACAAATGTTTTATAAACATATTGCATAGTGAGAATGCGGCTTTAAAACTTCTACTGAGAAATAAGTCAAATATGAGATTTTTTACTTCTGAATTTCAATTCAAAGAATTTATCTATCATTAGACATTGATAATTTATTATTCAATAGATAGATAAATAGATAGATACAGTTTATTTAACTACTTTAAATACAAGATGTATTTTTGTAGCAAGTCACAAGTATAAATACATTAATAAATGAAGATAATATAAGATACAATATAAATAATAACTATTGAAATTAAACAATATACGATGTTCAGAACAGTGATTTCAGTAAATGACATATTTGAACTGATTAATATCATGTTTCTTCATTCTCTTGGTTTGTTGTTTTGGAATTTTCTAAGAACGAAATTATTTGGGTTTTAATACACACAGTTTTTATTTCAGTGCAGGTTTATTTCAACATTTTGCATGGATTAAATAATTTCAATCGTAAAAATTATAAAACATTTATTTACGTTTTCCAAGTTATAATTATGTATAATTTTGGTTTTGAATTATTACTATAACTACATGATGCAATGCTGTTAAATGCATTTGATACGTTTGACTTTCTCTGTAGAATGTAGAACATTTGGTAATGTGTAAAAATCATGAAATTTGTACGTACATGATGCATAGTTTTTTGTGTCAAGTAACCCACGACAATGAAAACGTAGGGCTTAGATTGATGATTATTGAAACTGTCAGTGTCGCTCTAAATTTTCACTCAATAGTAAAATTTTTATTTGAGTCATAGATTAGGTGTAATTTAAAAAAAAATGAAAAATCCAAGATGGTGGCAAAATTTTGAAGAAATTGCGGCAGACCAACATATGAGGAATATTAATGTGATGGAAGAAAGGTTCCGGAGAACATATAATACAACAAATCATTCTGGACTATTGATAGTACTTAAATGGGGCATTTAAGTGATGGTTCTTAAAAACGGCAAAAATTGAGATTGGCCATTTTAATACTCTAGTCCAGAATTAGCCTATTACCAATTTGTTCAAGGTTTAGCTTCATTTTTGTTTAATTTCAATGCACTAGTATGACGATGATGACAGTGATAATGTTATAGAACCTCCCAGAATTGACCTAGGTCGAAGCCAAAATAAAATTTCGACTTAAGGTAAAAAAAAAATCATTTAAGCACATTTTCAAGAGTTTCCTAGACTTCAGAGCTACAAACTGGCCCAAAAGGACCTTTATGAACTCGTTAAGGCATTAGGCACAACCGGGTAAAAACTTGAAGAAACACCGAATTTTAACCTCCCCACAATAAAATTGTGGGAGGTTACTACAATTAGTCCAAAATCGAAAATTGAGATAATATCAAATCTTTACGTTTACGAGGAACCCAAAAAAGTGGTTTGTGAAAAATGTCTGTGTGTGTATGTGTGTTAGCACGATAGCGGTGAAGTTACTAAACGAATTTGGATGAAACTTTGCATGAGGATTTCTTTAGTGCTCCAGAAGATCTGAAAAGGTTTTGGTTGAGATCGGATTACGTTTAGTGTCATTTTGCCACAACAAGTTGTTTATTTTATGATTACTTACAATTTGTAATCGAACCATTGAAAAGCAGTAAAAATTACAATTTCAACGATATATCACACTTGCACCCTTTCGATTTGGTTTCCGTTAAAAAAATTAAAAATAATTCGTTATATGTGCACATATGACAGCATCCACAAAATATTATTGGTATTATTGTTGGGGGAAAATGTACTTTGCCATCTGTGAAAAATATTTGGGTTGCTAACCTTTGTGAATGTTGATTTATAGGTTATGGTACGTGACGTCACAGCTAACTTCAAAAATATATATTTTTGACAACAAAACCCAGTTTGCGTGGTTTTTTTCTAGTTTTCTTGAGAAACTGTGTATGTTTTCGTAATAATATCATGTAGTGAATATTATTCAATCCTTATGGGTGATGTAAAGTGTCGCTATGATGAGGAAATCGAAATAATAGACAATATTGACCTATACACCCTTGGAGTGGCGACTGGAGACTTTTCTGAAGATTTGTCTATTTTACCTTGTGTATCCGTAATTAATATGGTAAGTTACTTAGTGTTGACTCACATCTCCTACGCAGACCAGCAGTTAAAGGCATACAAATCTTTACAAGCATATAAATATTATGAGGCTGGATTTGTGCAAGAAGTTTGTGCAAGAAAGATAAACTCAAATGTATTCATTGTTATGGGCAAGGCAAGTTTACATTTAAATAACTAAGTGCTAGACTTCAGTGTTAAGCCTGTTATATTATCCGTATGTAGTATTCAATAGACTCTGCCTGAAAGTGATTTCTTTACCTTTCTCCTAAGCTTTTTTTACATTCAAAATAAACCTTATCTCACAATCGCACCTTATCGCAATAAAAGATGGCATTTTATTTTTATTTCACATTTAAAACTGAGATTACTTTTTTGTTTACAATGGAATAAAAAGTTTGGTAATCTCTCAGGCAATATGGTCGACTTATTGGGACGTCATCCTAAGATGGTCTATGTAGAAAAATTATTTGCATGAATTTTGAAATATTTGCTTGGAGCCACGGTGGCTCCAAGCTAAAAATGCATATATTTTATTTAATTTCTATGTTATTATTATTTTTTTTTGCTTTGTTATTTTTTTTATGTAATTATCCCCATCCTAAGTAAATTTTAATGTGTTATACGTTATGTAAAATTTTAGTTGTATTTTCATTATAAAATAGTAATGTATTTAATAGTGTATACAACTGTACTGTACTGTACTGTACTGTAGTATTGTAAAATTAGCGAAGTTGCTAAATAAAGATTTATATATACAAACATTAAAAATGAGAATAAACTTGAAAAACCTAAACATGTTATGTCCCTAAATATATTTCATAACCTAAAAATCAACATTCGTAAAGGTTACCAACCCAAATATTTTTGACAATGTCAAAACTTATTTTAGTTGGTTTTTTTAAAGGTAATAATTGTTTATAACCGTGTTCGGATATTACGTCTGACTGATGGAACACGTCACAATCGTTTATTGCAAATCGAGCTAACTGAGCGAAATCTTAAACGTTTTCGAATATTACAAAATAAAGACCTCGGACGAAGCTCGACTTGCTCGACCTTTTTGATCCAGCAGGAAGATTTTAATTTGACGCATAATGTTATTGACTTGTTGAGGTTAGAGTGTCATTTGGGCTAAATTCTGTGTTATTATTTTTTTTTGTTATCCAATATTCTACAAAATCTTCGAAACGTTATCTGTTAATACCCTTATAATATCTGGCAATTGATTAACGTGCAACATAAACAAACATGAGAGGTTATGTTTTAACATATTGCTTGTAGTCCACTTCAGTTCGTTCGATATTTGATCATGAAATAAATGGCTACAAAGACACGTGTAATTTATCTGTTTGCTCAGTGCTCTGATTTCCGATGTAATATCCAAATACAGCTGATAAGTATCCACCGTGTGTGGAGGTTCCAGCCGCTTCCAGTAGCTGCCGATTTTTTACTTATAGTCAGTTTTCAATT
Organism: Rutpela maculata; assembly: GCA_936432065.2. Classification (NCBI taxonomy): domain Eukaryota; kingdom Metazoa; phylum Arthropoda; class Insecta; order Coleoptera; family Cerambycidae; genus Rutpela; species Rutpela maculata. The sequence goes on along the minus strand of OW386288.2, from coordinate 38,372,086 downwards.
TGTAATCCGTGTGCAACTTCGTGAAGCAATATTGTGTTGTACATCAAAATTTTCGGAAAAATATGTAGATTACGAAATTCTTTGGGCCGTTCCTTGCAGGTGTGTCGGGAGGGAGAAAACCACCCCAATTTACTCCCATTGGAAATAAATTCAATTTAATTCAATAGAATGCATTGATTGTGTATAAATTACTGAAAATAATTCAAAATAAGTTCTTTGGGCCATTCCTTGCAGATGCGTCGGGAGGGAGAAAACTACCCCCCATTGGAAATAAATTCGATTTAATTTAATGTAATCCATTGATTGTGTATAAATTACTAAAAATAATTCAAAATAAGTTCTTTTTGACGTTTCTTGCAGGTGCGTCGGGAGGGAGAAAACCACCCCTATTCACCCCCATTGGAAATAAATTCGATTCAGTTTAATAGAATGCGTTGATTGTGTATAAATTACTGAGAATAATTCAAAATAAGTTGTTTCGGCCGTTCCTTGCAGGTGCGTTGAGAGGGAGAAAAACATCCCTTTTCCCTCCCATTGGAAATAAATTCGATTTATTTCAATAGAATGCGTAGACTGTGTATAAATTACTGAAAACAATTCTAAATAACTTTCTTTTAGTTTTTGACACTGGAAATTGATATACGTAACAATCATCCATTGGCCGACAGGGGTGGCGGTGTGAAAATACTATAAAGGTAACGGTGATTAAAATATTTGAGTCGTATTTAATTTTCGAGGTTTTTGGGATCAAGAAAGTCAATTTTGCTAACAATTAATGTTTTTTTAGATCTATTATTCTGATAAATATAAGGACACTTATAAGAATCTTATTTCGTTTCTATTTTAAATACTATTTTGATAAAGTAAACAGAAGGTCAAAGCTATTTTGGTGGTAGGTTCATAATATTTTCTGGTGTTACCCAGTGTTGGACACCAGAGAATCATCACAAAATTCTTCTTCGTCCCTTTTACTATTGGTGCAAATCTCTGGATGGCCTTCACATTCACACATTTCCGTGCAAAATATATTTTGCGATGAGCAGAAAAAACGATATCCGGAATTTCTTCTTGTAGAAATAGCTCGAGTTCCCTATGACGCATAGTTTTAGTATTTTTAATGTCTACTCCATTACAGTGGCATATATTCAAATAGCTATTGTGAATGTCTGGCATACAGGTGATATTACCATTCTTGTGGAGTTATCTGAGGCTAGTTAGAAATTCTGCGGATGATCTAGTTACTTTAGAGGATTCTGGAGATGAGTCTGTTAGTCTATTTGCTCTAAGAATATTCGACACATTTTTGTTCCAACAATTCTTATGATAATATATGTCTTGTACGTGAACATCTCCTGGCTAATGCATTCAGCCACTCTGATTGATAAAACCTCATCTTTTTATATTTCAATAGCTTTTTTGAGGAAACTTTCAGAAGCATCATATGAAACATGCCTCAAATTATGGCGCTTATTACCTTCCTTATCACAAAAGACGCAGGTCTCTTTCTTCAAATAAGTTGTTGTTTTACTTCGAGTAAACTTCACTGCATATGATGACGCTCCAGAGGATATATTGTATGAGACATCGTTATTTTTTTCTTGGGAACTAGTTTTTGGTGCCAATTGTTGCTCTTCAATTTTTTTTGTCATGCGACTTGTCTTTTTTGTAACTTTTTTGAAACATTCCAGTTTCCATTTCACTCCAAGCTGCTTCAGTTACTCAGATGTAATGTGGTCTTCTTCTAAAGTCAATATTGACATATATCGTTGATTGTTTTTTAAATCACCTTTAGTATTCTCGCACCATTTACAAGCCCACCTCCATCGAGCTATGGGATGGTTTTTATCCTTTGAGATCAAACAAATGTTTTACATCTTTTATTAACACACATATACCTGGAAATTTACCAGGTTTTATGTGTCAAAATGGACGCTAAACGTTTGACATATCTCAAAGGGTAAAATTATTAGGATGCATACGTCAAGCATAAGTTTCAAAAACTAAAAGAAACTCATCTTGAAATGTTTTCAATATTTTAGACATAATTCACGCATTTTAATATATTAAACTGGATTTATTTGCAATGGGGGTGAATGGGGGTGGTTTTCTCCCTCCCGACGCATCTGTAAGGAACGGTCCAAACAATTTCGTAATCTACACTCTTTTCTGAAACTTTTGATGTATGGCACAATATTGCTTCACTTAGTTGCACACGGACTCCAATTTTTGACTAATTGAAAACTGACTATTAGGAAAATATATTTTGATACGGGATATGAGAGTGAAAGTATATGGTGGTCATGGAAAAATGAATCACATACTTTTTAAATAGTTCGCCAAAAAAATACTTTGAAAATATTCAAAGTATTTTCAACTTTAATTTCTTCGCCAAAGACATTGACCATGGAGGTACAGTCATTATATATCCTGTTTTAAATAATAAAATTTTAATGATGCAATATATTAAAAAGGTGAAACCGACGAATTTGGCAAATAAGCCTATAAGCAAAAATTGGCGAAAAATTAGTGAAATTGCACAAGGCCGGTTTCTCGCATAAAACAAGTTTGGATTCACCCAGCGACTCATAATTTGAAAGAGTTCGTTGGATGGTAAATACAAAGCGATGGTAGAAAAACCAAATGAAAGGCTTTCCAAATAATAAGGTTATAGAGAAAAACGCCTTGCGCACAAAGGACTCAAAAATCCAATTAATTGTAGATTCCGAGAATGACAAATTATAGACATATTTTATAGATTTATTTCAAGTTTTTAAAGGTTTGGTAACATAATTATTAGCAGTCAGTATTCTAAATAGAAGTTAAACAGTGTCCACATTGTATTGAATGAAGCCTGTAACTGCCTCTTAACTTTCCAGGAAATAATAGTTGTAATATTTTGCATATTTTAGAGACATTCTTTTTTGAAGAAAATATATGTCAGAAAAAAAGACAGGAAAATTAAGAGAATTCCACAACTAACATTTAGACAATATTTACGGCTGCCGCCCATTAAGTGACGCAAATTATAATTTTTCACCATCGATATTATTGCATTATCTACACTATTGTAGTTCAACATTGGTACATATTATGCTAATTTTCAATTCTTGTACAAGTACTTAAACATAATTACCTACTTTTCATAATAATAATTAAAGGCCCATGCAATATCTATATTTAAATTATCCGCAGTTTCTTTAATCACTTTCATGCATAATGAGAATTACCTATTTAAGTCTATTTATCATTGGCGTTAGTTTATTTAAAATTATTGCGAGTTATGAGAAATATCCTTTTAAGACATCTTACGCTACTAATATATTTATGTTACAATAAATTTCCAAATGTATCATGTGCAACAGTCATGCATTATTCATAAAATTTAACCTTTGATATTCTTTAGACAATTTCGGTTATTGTGAAACGAGTAACCCAATAACTTGAATTTATGGTTCATGCAAACTAATATGCATGGAAAAACTGAGGATTAGATAAATAATATGATGAAATCTAAAAGTTTGCAAAATTTTCTAACATATTCAATATGTGCATAATAAGTTAAAGTTAACCTTTGAATATACAGAGTATCTCAGAATGGGTATCTTTCTTTATAGTATTCGATACAATACATACAAATATATCTAAATTAGGTGAATAATACGGCGCTATTATGGGGCGAGAACCACGTCTCACAGTGGTCCAAAAGTGACTTTTTTTTTCAAATCAGTCTGCAGATCTTAATGCTTAAGCAATCGGATTTTTTTTTGCAATCTTCGTTTTTTAATTGCCTATCAACCTTTCAAGCCAAAGAAACTTAAATTTTCATAGAAAATATTGAAAAGTTACAATCTAAGAAAAATGCGTGACGAAATGACAGATTTTTATGAAGCTTTAAAAACTTTCCAAAATCACATTTGTTATAGAAAATAATAAATAATTTTAATTGTAATTTTCCATAATAAGTTACATTTACACGATCTACAATTTCACTAAGTTTTATTAGAAAATATTATATATTTTTTTAGTAATTTTGGTTTATGTAAAATTAGAAATTTTCGTGGTTCTTTCATTTTGCAAAAAAAAACAAAATGGCTGAGAGGATTTAGAGTAGTAGTTTTGTTCGTCATTTATTTGCAAACATTTTGATTTTTAGGTTTGGTTTGATCCGAAGAACAGAACCCGAGGTATAAAAAAAGAACGAGACAAAACACGTTTTTCAAAATTTAAACTCAATTTACAAGAAACACTCACCTTCAAAATTAGACAAAACTTCGCTACCTTCCTGGTGGCATACAAATTGCATTTCCAAAAAAAATTGCCCCCCCCCCCCACAAACAATCATCGAAATCATACTTTTAATAATTAATTTTGTTCGACTACACTTGCCCTGCTAATTAAAGAGAAGCATTGATCAACTCAGCTCTGTCTGTAATCGATAAAATATTGATTTTATATTGACATTAGTTTTTGACGTAAAAAATTATTTTATTTTAATAATGAAAAACAGTTTGAAGTTTACAGAAACTCTCATAGTGTTATCCATATGCGCCATGTTTCTGTATTTTTGTTACTAATATTTTAAATATGCGTCATAAAATGTGATTTATTAAAAAACTTCGGTGCAAGACTCTAAGATAAAAAGCTCCAGAGGTGACCTATTTTTGAAAAAGTTTGTGGTGGTAGTGGGGGGCGGATAAAGTAAAAAAAAATTGAGACCTTTGGTTCTTGTACACACACTAAATGACAATTTTATTTTTTTCGCCCCTTTAATAATGAAATGGGGGCTGGTAATGAGGGTGGCTAATGCCAAAATTTTTTTGAGACCTTAGCTTCCCTTATATATATACAGCGTGTCGCACTTTTCATGGAGCCACCCTCATATCTCGCTCATCTGATATCCGAATATTTTGAAATTTTGGTGGTGAATATATACCTATAAAATGAGTCTTTATACGTAACCACATTTGATTTTAGTCAGAGGCGTTCGATTCTAGAATGGAAAAAGGGGGTCGATTTTCGAAAAAATATATTAGCGATTTTTTCAGTAAAAAACTAGTGAGATATTCTTAATCAGCACCTTTAGAAACCCCTTTGTACAAGATTACACCATAGTGGGTTCAAAAGTGTTTGAGATAGGGGCCGTCAAAAAAACAATTTTTTCAACTAAAATAATTTTTACCTGTAAAACGGATTCTCAAATAAAAAAATGTATTCTTAATTTGTTGTTCAGAATAATGTATTGTACTAGTCTGAATTGATTTTACAATAAAATAATTATTTATTTAATAAGGAAAGAATTTTAATTAGTACATGCTTAACATTTTTCTAACGAATAATCTTCAATAAAGACCTAAGTAAGCCATGAAAACAAAAGTTATTGCGAGTGTCAATTGGTTTTATTTATTTATTTATTTTTGTTTCATTTATTTTATTTTTTAATTCTTGCCTTATTTAAATAAATAATTATTTTGTTGTAAAATCACCTCAAACTAGTACAATACATTATTCTGAACAAAAAATGAAGAATAGTTTTTTTTCATTTGAGAATCCGTTTTGCAGATAAAAAATATTTTTAATTCAAAAAATTGCTTTTTTGGCGGCCCCTATCTCAAACACCTTTGAACCCACTACGATGTAATCTTGTACAAATGGGTTTCTAAAGGTGCTGATTAAGAATATCTTACTAGTTTTTTTCTAAAAAAATCGCTAATACTTTTTTTTTGAAAATCGACCCCCTGTCTACATCCTAGAATCGGACGCCTCTGACTAAAATCAAATGCGGTTACGTCTAAAGACTCGCTTTATAGTTATATATTCACCACCAAAATTTCAAAAAATTCGGATATCAGATAAGCTAGATATAAGGCTCCATGAAAAGTGCGACACGCTGTATATATATATCAAATACTAATTTTATGGACTCTTACTTGTTTGATTTACCTATTTACCCCCATTTACTCCAATTTACCCTCAACCCTTCAACGCAGTAAGATCAAAATATAATCTAGTTCCAGATCTCGCTAAAATACATACGTGTACCAAATTTCAAGTCAATATCTTAAACGGTTCCAGAGTAATCGTGCGCACAAAAAAAACAGTTACAGACAGACAGAGTTTTTTCTTTGCTCAAACTTAAAATCTCGACGTACCATAAGCATCCTAAGCCTATTTGAACAATAAAAATTTTCAAATTTTTTTTTGTCGATACTATATTTCCACTGGATGTGGAAGTAAAATGGAACGCCAGGGACCCCAAGGGCCAAGGAACAGCTTTTTCGATGATTTTCGTAAAAACGTCTACCAGACATTTTGAACGGTTTCACAATCATACTTATCAGGCTATGTTTCATTTAATTAACATTAGTATTGTGTAATTTCATCTAACATTCTAACAGAATATGCGAAAAGAATATTGAAAACGGGAATCTGGCCCGATAACTGGACTACGCTGATCAATATACCTTTCTTTTAACTTTAAAAACAAATCTTATTCTGAATGATACTGAATAAGATGTTATGTAACCGTAATCAATTGTCTCATGCAGCAATAGTGAAATAGAATGCAAATGCAAAGTACATAAAGGGAAAATAATTATTTGATCTAAAATATACTTAAAGCGAGAGAATTTAATTGCATGGTCCAGCTAGAAGGGGCAGAGCCAGGGCAACATTTATTTAAGATAATAATTATAATATAATTCACGTTCACGATCAAAATGCAGAATTAATATATATTACGTACACAATATATTATATTATATTTGAAAAAGTAACAATAACAGATATGTAAATAACCTGTGTTTTGCTCATTCAATTATTATTATAGGCATTAAGAGAAAAATGGACAAAAAATAATAGCTATACTAATACTTCAAAAGAAATCTATCTATTTTCGAATACTTGCAAACCTCGGCACTACGGGCCTCGGATTGCAAACTGTATTCTTACGACCCTTGGTACATAAATAACTATAAATGACTGGTATGATACCAGCGCCATTGAAACTTATACACACACTAATAAATTTAAACTTTTAGAAAATTATTTCTATTTTTTATTTGCACATCAAAACTGTTGAAATGTGAATTGTCTGGTCAAGATAATTTTTTTTGTTTTAACGTGTTAAGGGATCAACTTAAGTTCACTGTTCAGTTTTGCAGTTTCTGCGAGGTCGGCTTATTGTTTATTTAAACAATTCATTATTTAGGCCGTGTTTTCCATTGGTTTTCTTTGAATATCTCGAAATCTATAAGTCCTATGGAACACAATAAAAAGAAGGAAAATGTTCGTTATGAGCTGTACAATAAAAGTACACAAACCATAATTCATTCCAATTGTTATTATTATTTAAAAAAAATTGAATATGGCAAAATTATGCGTTTCTAAACAAATCACTGTTCTTTGAAAAATAATGGATAATAGGTATCCAATGAAATTTTGGAGAAATATAGTCTTATAAAATACAATCACCACTTAAAATTTCAGATCAAAATGATTATTAAAACAGTTCAAATATACAGCAGTTGTTGCTAAAACTTTGCACCCTTGTGAAATACTGCCATCAAAACCAAAAAATGTGTACGATGGCACAAATTGTAGCTTTTTATAAGTACTTTAAGATCACGGAGAGAGATTTTTTTTTCAAAATTTAAACCATTTTTATTGCAGTTGTTTATAATTTTCGAAATTGTAGTTACAAACAAACTCAAATAACTCTCTGGTTTTTTATGAAATAAAAAATGATAAGGGAGTAATGAAAGTAGTTTAAAGAAGCCGAATTGAAAAAAAAATAATGCTCTACTCATATTTGGAGCTGAGATACGTTAGTTTTTACATTTAGGTCACTTATAAAAACAAATCGATATTTCTTATTGAAAGTTCGACTGGTAATTCTCCAATGTCTATTATTTTGTCTCTACTACTTGAAAATAACACAGGCACACAAAATAAAAAAAGTTTAAATTTTCTGAGGTTTCACATACTTTCACATACTATTTTTGATCGCTGAACACGATCCCGATGTCAGTTTTGCTCCATCAGGTCAGGATTTTCTTTAACCTCGAAAAACAGGGGAAAACAATCCAGAATAAGGTTTAAAATATGAATTAAAGATTTTAAATTACTAGACCATGTATTCGATGTATTTTTGAACAGGCCAGAATAGGGTTTAAAATATAAATTAAAGATTTTAAATAAGTAGATCATATATTCGATGTATTTTTGACCGCTGAACAGATCTTGATGTCAGTTTTACAAAATTAGGTCAGGATTTTTTTTCAACCACGAAAAACAGGGGAAAACAGGCCAGAATGGGGTTTAAAATGTAAATTTGAGATTTTAAATAAGTAGACCATGTATTCGATGTATTTTTTGCCGCTGGACACGATGCCGATGACATTTTCAACCAATCAGGTCATGACTTTTTATTTATCCTGATTTATTCTTTTCTGTGGTACCGTACTCTTTTGTCTTCAAATTATCTTTTTTTTTTTAATGTTACTTCTCCAACTCCATATTAAACTTGGTCTCATGAAGTAAATCGTGAAAGCTTTGAACAAAGAAGGAAAAGTTTTAAAATTTTAAACGGTGATTATATTTTATAAGACCTATATTTTTCCAAAATTTCATTTAATATTATCCATTATTTTTGAAAGAACAGTGATTTGTTTAAAAACGCATAATTTTGCAATGTTCAACTTTTTTTAAATAATAATAACCATTGGACTGAATTAAAGTTTATTTATTTTTATTGTATAGCTCAAAATGAACATTTTCCTTCTTTTTACTGTTTTCCATAGGAATCTATAAAGATTTCAAAGAAAACCGATGGAAAACACAGTCTCAAAAATTAAATTGTTTATTTCAATAAACAATATGCCGACCTCGCAGAAACTGCAAAACTGAGATGTGAACTTAAGTTGACTCCCTGAACACGTTAAAACAGAAAAACTACCCTGACCAGACAATTCACATTAAAATCCTAATTTGACTCCACTATTAGCGCCTAGAAATGATATAAACCACACATTTTGTTTTAAATTTACTTATTTTATTGTTTGTCACTATTCTCGTACTAAAATTGTTATGATCTTAATATTGTTTTAAAAATTTTGTACATACTCTTGTTTATATGCTTTTATGATAATTATTAATTCCATGGCCATATTCGTTGAATACTTTTATTAATCTTAATTTGCAATTGGTGGTTAAATTGTTGCAACTAAGAACACATGAATTTCCTGACATTTTATAGTAGCAAAAGTAGTCTATTATGTATAAAATAAATAATATAAGAATAGTTTTGAGACTAAAAGAATATAAAGGGTATTATATATTGGAATTTAAATACTCGCGCCATCTACATGTAAATGCATGAGGTAATGATCTAGGACGTGGTTAAATTTTTAATTGTATAATATATGACTAGTAAATGAAAGTAGGTGGATACTGGGTGGCCACAAAATGATAATGTATAATATTATTAAATAAAAGGCCAACAAAGTTATACGTAAAATTTAAATATACAATACATTAAGTCTTGTTTAAAAAATATTTCAAAATAATTAAAATTAACTATGTTTTCACGAAAAATATTTTTGTAAAAATGGCATAACTTTTCGTTACGATAGGCATTTAAATTTCATCAAGGAATAAATATTTTCAGAAAGCAAAATATTGGGGTTTATTGACATTCATCAAACTTCGGAATTTCTTTTGGAGGGATACAGGATTGTTTGATCATGCCAAAAATGTATGTCGACGGACGAAGGTCGTCCTCTGGGAATAAAAACTTTTTTGTCAGATTTTGTTGCATTTCTGAAAAAAATCGTTTTTGCTGTACTTCCGAATTTTTATGCATCTTGTGGAAAAGGTATACATACTTCAGAAGTTGCTCGAAACTTCATATAATAACAGAGTAAACATCACATTTTTTAGACAATAATATTTTATAAATTAAGAAATCAAACAAAGTGAAATGAAATATATGTACCACTATTTGAATGTTAATAATTATGCATTCAAGTTTTGTTTTAAATGTAGCTAAGAAGTGTTTAAAATTTAAATAAGAAATTACAACGTTCTCTGTCCATTTTGTAGGTACATTTGTTTATTTCAAAGTACTAATCATATTGGTGCTTTTTTATTGAAAATAATCGAAGGATCTAGCCGGATAAGTAAGGTAAAATGACACCAGAAGTTTTGGATCACATTCGGTGTCAGTAGATAATAGGAAAAGAAATGTAATCTTCGATTTTTAACCCCTTATCGACACTAGTAACCTCTGTATTCTAATAAATACTTGATCATCTGTAAGATGCCGAGAAAGATTATGGATTAAGTCATTCATTACCTCACCTCGATATGAATCACGTAGCTTAACTTGTGTTGTTATACATAGCGTATTTCAACATATTATATAAATGTTCTTAAGTTGAGTCTGTTTTCTTGGGGGTGGTTCCCCCATTACACCTATAATATTCTCTGCACTGACTTCAGTGCACTGAATTATAATTACACGTGGAAAATGACACCGTGTTTAATAAGGGTTAAAAATCTACCAAAATTTGACAAATTCGACAATAAACAACTCATAGCAATGTATCTTTGATAAATATTATGTGTACGCGACTCATTATTTTTATGAATAAGTACTTATACGAATTTTTTAATTATATCTACTTTTTAATATATTTTTTTTAAAACGAATGGAGATGCAAAATCAGTCCAATTCTTTTCCTAAAGTGCAATTAAATGACATCTATATTCTCAATTTTTTTCATAATAATTAAGTTAAAAAGTGCAAGGAAAAATTAAGGTACAGGGTTATTAGTGGCAATGGATGGGGGGAGAGGGTTAAAAACAGAGGAATACATTTCTTTTCCTATTACCAATCTATTGAGGACCCCGTATCTGAAGTGATTTCAGTCAAATGTCACAAAACTGGAGTATGTTGTACTTCAAACTGTGCTGATTAAATGTCTCGGTGGGTCCAACCACCTAAAGTCAAGATATATAAAGTTTGAAAAATGGAGCTGGCAGGGGCAGTACGTTTTCACCAAGCATGCAGGGTGCGTAAGAATATTCAGGAGGTGATTATATATATAAAAGTTCTAATGAATATATGCCCTAGAATGCTTCGTAAGGAAGCTAGAGCTCTCAACTATAATGTGAGAATCTGCTCACCAAACATGGCAAGAGCGGACGCCTTCCTCAGAAAGTGTTTATCTCAATTACTTGCAATGAAAAGTAATAGTGTCAATTGACTGACAAAAATGAAAATCACAGTTTCCTAGATTAGGCTTGATTATTTGATTTGGGACTGACAGAAATAATAATCATGTAAATTTTGTTTCACATGTGACTAGCTTAATAATTTCTAACAGGATTTTATCATTCACTAGAACTTTTCATTTGAATGACTTTTACAGCAATATATGAGTTGTACTAGGCTTTCCAACTTTTCGCAAAACGTATATAATGTAGTAAACCCAATAATAGTCTGGGAGGTGGCGTCAATATTTTATGTGTCACTTCAACACGACTTCTTTGTTTTTTAAATGTTATTTCTCGTTCGAAAAACAACTAAAATAAGTGTCAGCTGGCGATGAGATTAAGAGCGTGGGAGGCTGCGCATTTGGTAAAATATTTTTTTTGCGTGAATCCAACAAAGTTACAAAACTATGAATAGTTTATTTATGTAATATAAATCAAAAAAAATGTGTCAGCTGCATAGGGTAGGGGGTGAAGGTTGTCAGCTGCCCTAATCAATACGTACGAAAAACAAGTGAAAATTCTTTATTTCAACAAAGCTGAAATTCATATATATGATAGTTTACGACATAAAAAAACTATTAAAAATTGTCAGCCGACAATACTATGGGACAAAAGCTAGGCCTTTTAAGAGTACCACAGCGTCCAGGTGCTCACCGCATATGGTATCTTTAATGCCCCAGTGAACAGAGCTGGGTCGGATACAGTTAGAATGGTATTCGAATACCGGATACAGATACATCAAATGTATTCGAATACTAGAGACAAGATATGGATACTTTTTGCTTTAAAAAGTATCAAAATAACTTGTATTCGAACACTTTTTTCGGATACGGATACCGGATACTTTTCTTTCGATTGTGAAAAAAACATTTTATGAAATTCAGTTTTCTTTAAAGCTACTCGAGAAGCTATCTCTTTCTTTTAAATAAATATATGTAGTAACCGTTCCAAGGAAACTAATATTTTCCCTGAAGAGCCTTTGGGTATTTTATTCGTTTTTTTTTGTAACAAAACAAAGTCCACCAACAAAAAATTAATTTTTTCTGAAATCGGTCAAGAATGTCTACTTTCTTGGCACAATTTTAGATCCCAAAGTACGCTATTCTGGTATTTTAGTCCGAGCAACTATCTCCCACCTTAAACCGGGAAAGTAACTTTCCCGGACTGTTTTTTATATATATATATATATATATAAATTTTAGACACTAAAAAATAAGCACTGAATCTTTTATCACAACAACAAAAATTCCTTAATTTATAATAATATTGATTGCGATTTCAGAAAAAATAGTATGTGTACTTCGTTGTAAAAGCATATTCCCGGACTTCAATGCTTGTTGGCCTCGGATTAAAGCCTCGGTCAACAATTTACATCATCGTCCAGAAATGTATTGCTTTTACTACTAGGTACATAATGTACCACTAAGTGCAGAAGACAAAAAGAATTTTCAATATTTTAACAAAAACTAAAACATATGATATATGTCATTCTTTATAGAAAGTTTTGCTTATACTGAAAAGTTCTTAACTACTTTAACTATAATTGGAATGTTGATATAACGTACAAGGTGGTTAAAAAATAAAAAAAACTTGAAATTTTTGCGAGAATAAAATAACAGTTGTTGAAATTGAAGCAAAAGTTTAAAACCTTTAGGCAAAATTGTTCCTAATGTCGATGGAAGTTCAGATATGAAATTTGATTTAAATTATCTAGTTTTTTTGGCACCAGGATTAAATTAATTTTGCAAAAGTAACTAAAGTAAGTGGATGATTTATTAATTTGTTTAAAATCACAAAACAGTCACTTTTATACTGTTCATGTTATAAAATAAATTAGCCACTTTGTCAGTTTGGTTAACTTTGTAATAGTATATTACGTAATGAGTGTTGTAAGGAGCATATTACGCACGAATGGAAAAGTATTTCCATGAGTGCGTAATTGTTTTACAACTCGAATTATGTACTATACTTTACCTACGATCATATTTATTTAGTAAAATCTGGATTTAGTTTACTAGTCAACAACATTATTCAACAAATATTATGTCAGTTTTGACAGCGTTTGAAAATTACGTAGGCGCATTTGTTTTTTTAAACCCCGCGTCAGCGATATAAGCCACCTATAATTGCGTGTCCCGTGCGTTTTGTTTACTGTGCGATTTGTTTACAGTGCGATTTGTTTACAATATGTAAAGTTTAACTTACATAGATGGCAAGTAGTGTGTTTTTACTATTTACAGTAGTGATCGTAGGTAAAATTAATTTAATCTTATAGATGCCAAAAAAAAAATGGAGATGAAGCTTTCAAATTTCATATCTGAACTTCTATTTCAAAATTAGAAACAATTTGTCCTATAGTATTTTCAACTTTTACTTGAAGAACTGGTACTTTATACTCTTGTAACAATTTTAAGTTTTCGTATTTTTTAATCACTGTGTACGTTATATCGATATTCCAACTATAGCTAAAAGGACTTTTCAGAATATGTAAACCATTTTATAAAGAACGACTATTAACTAATATTTAATATGTATATATATTTTTTATGGTATTCGGATATTTTCAGTATTCGAATACTTTTATTGTATTCGAATACTTTTGTTGTATTCGGATACTTTTGGGGTATTCGAATACTTTTATTTGTATTCAAATACTTTTATTAGTATTCGAATACTCGCCTAATGTATTCGAATAACAGATATTTTATTAATTTGTGTCGGATACGGATAACGGATACAATTTTAAGAAATTATTCGAATACAGCTTTCGGATACAGAAAAAGTATCCGAATACTGTATTCGAATACAGATATATTCGAATACTACCCAGCTCTGCCAGTTAACGTATGAAACTTGAAAGAAAATTATATTTGTATGAAATATTAGACATATATATTAGAGAATACTTAGAGATTGCAATCATTGATTGAGAATAGTGAGAATTAAATAATTTTTGCACATTCAATACGAATAAAACAAATCAATTCTCCTCTGAATCACTCTCACCGCTGTATTCTAAATTATCTTCCTCTTGGGAAGTGCTATCTGAATGGTCTTCCCAATCTAGATTTTCCTCAGATTCTCGAGCGTCATCGTTCTCATTTTCGTCTTCACAAATATCTGCCGAAAAATACTGAAAATCATTGAAGTGAATAAAAGAGAATTCATGTAGAAGTAAAAGATTATATGCATAGAATACCTGGAATTTCCTCGCATTCATTTATGATACTTTCAATTTTCGGTAAACGATCGCCTTGAAATCACTTGAAAATATATTTCTCATCATGTTCTTCCCATCCATAATCAGTTGTCAAAGACAAACTTGGCATATGAAGATGTGCTGAGCAATGTAACAAGTTCGCAAAAAATGCTGTTTCAATTCTGTCTTACATGGAGGAGGTAACATAGATCCTTCGAAATTCTGGTCAATTATCAAGATATCTTCTTTCTGATTGACATTATACGCCTTCATGAAAGTAGCTACGCGTACGAGATTAATATTCTTGATTCTTCTAGAACCGTACATATGACAAACAAATTCCTCCAGAATAGTAAAATTCTCATCTAAGCTTTCAGGTGCGTGTTGAGAAATGTCAATGAAAGCCTGTATATACGACGGACATTTCCGTAATAAGCTGTTTCTTTTTCGCTTTCCTATGAAAAGCCGGATTGAAGTCACAGTGGGTTAAGGCGTGAAAACCTGGGAGTGCTAAACACAACTGCTGACCTAGTTTCTCATATATTTTATTAACTTCAACGTATCGTTGATTGTTTTCAGTACCAGTGAGAATTCTTATATGTAAATTTCTTCGGAGGGCAGGCATGTTCCCGAGCATGATTAATTCCGGGTAGAAGCGATATATTGACTAAAACTCCTGTGCTAAAAATTCTTTGTTCTTTGTTACTATTTGTGCATAATATGATTATCTAATATTTCATACAAATGTGATTTTCTTTCAAGTTTCATATGAGAAAAAAGGATATCAGGAGGCGTGAAATAGAGTACTCCATTAGTTTGTATTGAGATAAACTTGAAATTGATCATCAGGCGGTTAAAAAAATGAAATAATACGTTAGCTGGGGCGTTAAAGAGACCGCGCGCGGTGAACGCCTGGATGCTACGGTACACTTAAAAAGTCTAGCTGACAGGTTTTGTCCCATGTTATTGTCAGCTTTTTAATTGTTTTTTTATATCGTAAACCATAAATAAATTTCAGCTTTGTTGAAATAACGAATTTTCACGAGTTTTTCATACATATTGACAACCTTCTCTCCTTACCCTATGCAGCTGACACATTTTTTTGTTCATTTATATTACATAAATAAACTATGTATAGTTTTGTAGCTTTGTTGGATTGACGCAAAAAATATATATATTTTACCAAATGCGCAGCTCCCATGCTCTTAATCTCCATGGTTGAAGTAGCTGACACCCGATTCTTCGATAAGCAATAAAAAACAACCTGTATTGAAAAAATGAGGTTTGTTGCAATGATAAAATTAGATTTGACGCTAGCTCCCAGACTATAATGGTAGTGTACATTGGCTCCGATCTTGAGATATCCGGATACAGATTTTTACGGGCTATTTATGGGCATTTTCTATATTTTTGTTAAAAATTTATATTCGCATTCCGGCATGAAATTATATTTTTCTAATGGTCATCCGGTGCTCCTGTCCCTCGGTCGAGTTGCCGGAAATAATTTGGTAAAAATCGGCCTTGGCAATTTTAGCTTTTTCGCCTAAAAGTTCGTTCTGGAAGTTCTGCAATTTCTTCTTTTTGATACTTAATCTTTTGCCAACTTGTCAAATTTCAACGTATTTTCAGAATTTTCGTCTATTGTGCCACACGTCAATTTTTTGACGAGAAGTAAAAAATTTACTTTGTCTTGCCATGAAACGTCTTTTGAGGGGACACATTTTTCTAACTAAATTTTTGCCATTTTTAGATTAAGTTCGATTCTCCTGTGTTCTACAATAAGAACATCACCTACGAGCGTTTGCACTACGAGACGATTTTTCTCTACTCAAGTTGTGTAAAGTCCGTGGATAAAAGTTTTTGATCGGATGAGTTAGATTAGATTAGAAGTAGTTGGAACTTCAGTCTGGCTAGGCCTTCGCAATGGCACACCACATGTACTGAGATTTCCTCTTCCTCTTGACAGAATCTGCATGTTGCATCCTCTGTTAGGCCCATTAGACTATGAAGCATACAATGTCCAGTTAGAAGGCCTACCATTATCCTAATGGCCTTTCTATTTTGGCGCAGTAGGTCTTCCGTGAACTTGGCCGATCGTTCTTTAATAAATTTTTTGGCCCGTCTGTGTTGTGGGAAATTCTTCCACCACTCTAGAGATTTATTTTGTACCCATTCATTAATGGATGTTCGTATGCGTGGCTTAGCCACACCGCAAAGGGGTTCGGGTCCTACTAGGGCCTTAGATGCGCCGTGCCGGCCCAGTTCATCAGCCGTCTCATTTCCCCTGTGTCCCTCGTGTCCTAGTACCCATGCCACGGTCACTTTGTACTGACTTACTAGGTCTGTAAGGGCATTTATACAATCCCATACTAGTCTTGAATCGACCTGCATGAAATCGAGTGCCTTTAGCGCTGCTGTATCGGATGAGTTAGAAGTTTTTTTACTTAATTTGTACCGACTTTCTCTTATTTCACGTTACCGCTCCCAGGTTGGTATAGTGTAATGGCAGAACGAATTAGAGAATAAAACGGCATCAAATAGTGTTCAGTGATGATTTTTAATTTTGTTTGTGGGAATATGATAAACGTGGGAGGATGAGGCGCCTATATGGAGAACGTTTAATTTGGAAGATTTTAATATAAAATTTATTTACATGCTATTATTTAACTTGCTTTGTATGTTAGTTAGGATGTTTAGTTAAAATCTCGTGTTTAGTTCAAATCTTGCAAATCAATTTTGTACCATTTAGCGACGTCCAGTTGAGCTGAAACGTTGCACGCACGTGTAATTCTGATGACAGTATAATATTAGGATACCAATGGTACAATATTATAGAACTCGACAATAATATAATGGAACCTCTTCGAGATACGACGTCCAATTGAGCTGATACAGGGTGTAATTAGTTTCATGTCATTAAAAAAAAACTGGTAATGGGGACCGACTAGACAAACAGAAAACCTTTATGACTTTTTCCTCTAGGAGCACTTTGAAAAAAAAAAAAAAAAAAAACTGACCTAGGTCAACAATTTAAATATTAGGGTAGGAAACATTTGAGAACCACTGCATTTCTGGGTTAATGGACGTGTTGTTCCCTTTAAATTGTCATAAAAATGTGCAAAGATTACCGACCGACTCGTCCTCGCCGGCACGCGGCGGCACGCGGCGGCCCGCAGTTTCAAAGCAAAGAAGGGCGGTACCTTTGATGACCGCCTCAACGGAGCCAATTATAAAAATGTAAATAATTCATTATCTCTTTTTGCAGAACTGCAAGCAAATTATGGGCGTAGGGGTTTAAACACAGCATTTCTTTACATGTATGTTTTTTAATTTAGAACAAAATAATGGAGCTTTTATTGTTGTTTATAATTTTTCAGATTTAAATGTGATTTATTAACATTTGTACCTAAATGAGTATACTGGCTTAAAAGCTTAGAAAATTAGAAATTATTGCATGACATTGGGAAATAAAAAGTTAGACGATAACAGAAAACAATTATGTGTATTTTAAGTTAGGAAAAAATCTGATTTATTTAACGAATTGCCGATCAGGTATCGAAAACCAAATAAATATTCGAAAACTCTAATTGTATGACGATAGTAGTATAGGTATTAATCCCCGGGTAGAAACGCCGTTTGAGATAAATGGATATTTTTTCCGTGATCAGCGACCCCGAAAACGGGGGATACGGGTTTGAACCGAATCATTTAAACCTCGGGAGGGTTTAATCAACCCTAGGCCTGCTGTCTGAATTCCACTTACTCTATAACCCCCTTCCATGATATTTCAAATATAACCCGTTGATAAATCACTCCCAGACCCATTTATATCTGAAAACATAAAGGGATCCATAAAAGGGATGGCCGTTTCAAGGGGTTGCGGCGGTCAAAAACTTCTCCCACCACTTGCATCGTGTTCAGCATCCTTAAAAATGGGGGGAAAGGTAATCTCGTCTTTGCGCGAAATATTTACACTATTTTTGCCTTCACTACATAGACTAACATGCGTCCAAATGGTAGTGAGGCGCGTGTAAGAGAATGGTCGGTAATGCAGTTTTTCGTTTTTTTTTACTATCTTCCACATTTTTTAAAAATATGAAAAAATTTGGGAGTAGGCCTTGATAAATGAGTAATTTACGATGAAAAATTCAGAGTGGCCCTCTTTCTTAAAGTGCCAAAAAATTGTGTTCAAAAATTTGCAAAATGTTCTTGAATATGAAATTTGTATTTAAAAATTATGAAAAAAATGGGTAAATAGTCCAACATGTAAGTAACAACGGTATCCGAGGAAATTTTAAAAAACTAAAATCAACCCCCCCCCCACTCCTCCAATATGGCGGCTGCAGGCTTGAAATTTTGGGAAAATTATGTTTAGGGTAAGCCCCTTCAAATAGTTGATAACAAACAAAATTGTTTGGGGGCAGATTTTACATACTTATCCTGCTATGACCTTTATTGATTTATATAAATTATTCGAAATGGCTTCCGTCTGCATCAATACACTTTTCGGCACGTCGAACTAAGGACATACGCACTCCGTTCAACACATTTGGTAAATTAGGATCATTTATGGTTTCTATGCACATTAAAATACCACACTAAACTACCAACAAACGTTGTCAATAAAGAAAATAAAAATAAAAACTTGGTCCAAAATCCAAAAAGTAACACAAAAAGAACGAACAAGTAGTGTCTGTACGTAATCAAGAACTTAACGACTTGAACGATAAGTCAATAAAATAAATCTTAACTGTAAATACGTGGCCCAAAAGTCAAAAAGAACAAAAGCAACACACAAAAACAATGAACGGGTTCGACGTGTGTACTTAACGAAGTGCGCACAGAAACTAAAATATTGCACAAGGGAGAGTATAGTTTTCTTCAGATCTGCTAAGAACTCAGAAAACCGACATCTTTCACCTTTACCGCACCGCTAAAGACTTTACCTTACCTACTTTTAAAAAGGCCATAAAAACGGTGATTATCAACTTGTGTCCTCGCCGACGCGCAGTCTCTAACAAAGGAGTGCGACACTTTGAAAGAGTCGTATTAGCGTATTTGATGGTTAGAGGCGCCGACATACGCGAAGGTAAAAGCCTATCCCAACATTCCAGCAGTTCACAAACAATATTAGTGAAAATTTTCGAAATTTTTGTTTATTTATTTTTTCTAAAACTATAGGTTTTAGACCCCATGTTATATAAGGTTCTTATGTTCGTTTAGTCGTTCTCTACCACATACACACTACATACACGTGTAGTTCTGATGAAAATACAATATTATGGCAGTATTATGGAACCCAATAATAATATAATAGAACCCCTTCTGGATACGACGTCCCATTGAGCTTAAATTCTGCATACACATAGTTCTGATAACAATAAAATATTATGGTACAATATTATGGAACCCAACAATAACATAATGGAACCCTTCGAGATACGACTTCCAATTGAGCTGAACTTTTGCATACACGTGTAGTTCTGATAACAATACAGTATTATGGTACCAATGGTACAATATTATGGAACCCAACAATAACATAATGGAACTCCTTTGAGATACGACATCCACTGGAGCTGAAATTTTGCATACACGTGTAGTTTTGATGACAATACAATATTATGGTACCAATGGTACAATATAATGGAACCCAACAATAATATAATGGAACCCCTTTCGAGTTTGAGCTCATTGAATTTGTCTCAATGAGTATTCTATTCCTAGGTGGTCTAATGATGGTGCCGGAAAGTGGTCGATGCATTATCAGAAATTTTGTCGCGTGAACATAAAAAAAATACTTGCTTAGGTACTTACAATTTTTGTCGAACAAAATTAATGCCTGTATGAGCTTCTCACGCGCGACAAGCTTTTAAGACAATAAATTCAACATAATATATATATTTTTTTTCACTTTAGTATATCTCAATAATAATAAGAGCTTGTTTTTAAAACAAAATTTACATTCAATTTTTCTTTACTTATTCTATGCCGTATATTTATGTTTTATTGTTATTTTCAGTTTAGAGATGAAACAGATGACACCATTTTCATATTTTTTTGGTTACCAAGTTGTGGTAAAATTTTGGTTCTATTACTTTTCTCCCGTAACGAAGAGAGCTATTTTGATCCTGAAAAAAACAGTTTCCTAGATTTCTTCAGTATTTCATGTTTCAGACTATATAGATTACTAGGATTAAAGTCGGTCTGGTGTCTGTCTCTCTGTAGGCGTTATATTTCCACTTGCCGGAGAAAAATAATATTTGATAGATAGTTGACGCTATTGCCAGCGAAGAAATGATGTACACTTTCACTGAAAAATATATAAATGTGATTGAGTGCAATAATATTTGGCAAGTAGGTAATATAACTCAAGGAAGAGAAATGCTATACTTTTAGTAAGAAATTTACAGGATGACCATCTTAACAAATATTTAGTTAAGAAATGACGGTGGAAAAGAATACTCGGAATGTAATTGACACACTGAAAAATGTACAGGATGATACCTTACAAATATTTAATTAAGAAACCATGGTCGAAAATACTATTTAGAATATAATTGACATTATTACTGAGGAAGATATTTAATATACCTTTAGCGAAAAATACTCAGGTTGGTCATCCAACGGAAAAAATTATTAATAAATAAAAAGCGCCAAATAGAGAGGAAAGTATTGTGTGAGTACTATTACAGATTGTACTAATGTTCATCTAATGAAATTGTATTTAAACAGTACAGTTGTCTTTAATAAAAATACAAAAGATACTAAAATTATAACAACATATCAATTTAAGTACTACATTTTCATTTGCATGAGTTACTTAACGTCGTTTTCTAACCTCATTACAATTAAAGAAAACAAAATATCGCATGCCAGACAACACAAATTAACATAAATTTTTACTTAAGTTATTACTTTTACACACTGTCTACCTCTGTTCAAGAACGCACTTAAAATGTTTCTCTAATTTTTTTAAATCTTCACACATAAGGTGTTTGGGTGCTTTCTGATCCAATTTAGCAGACACTCTCAAACTTTAAGTAAAAGCCAAGCTGAACCAATGATTTGTTAAAAATAATTAAATCAGCAAAGTAGTGATAAAATAAATCAACTCCTCTGTCAATATATTTGCTGTGTTTCTGAATTGGTTCATTGAAAACTAGTTCCTCTGGTATGAAAACTTCTGCGTCTTTACTAGGATTTTTTTAATACATTACGGTTTGTTCCGATATCTCGTTGGGTAGGCGCTCAAAATAATATATTTATAATTCCCACAAACTATCACCATTTTCTGGAACCGAAATGAATATATATTTAAATGTACACAGTATTCATCATTCAGACCTGGTGGTTTTGCCTTTAAGAGCTGGATAGTTGAGGTTTGGGCAGTCCCATAAGTGTGACAATACGTTGAAAACAAAGAGAAAACACAAAACTTGACAAGGGTTACGTGGATGACAAGTAATGGTAAAAATCCTATATCCGTTTCCATGATTGCAATTTAGCGTATTAATACAATTTTAAAAAGAAAAAATCAATACGGATAAATTTCACCATGGTAGTGAGAAACAGATGTAGAAATCCTATAATTATTTTCAAGTGTTAGATAGTTGAGAATTGGTATACTAATACATATTTCCTAGAAGTAGTAAAAAAGAAGAGTAAACATGAGAAATTGTGGTAGGAGTCCTCGCTTTAGTGAAAGAAGAAATTTGAGATTTGACATACTTATAAATACTTTCCTTTAATAAAGAAAAAAATAGTAAATATGGCAAATCTGCTAGCAACTGTTGCAACTTGAGGTACCTACCAATATTATGTTCAAAGCGAAGAAAACATACAAAGTATGAAAAAAATCTTTAGCAACCGTATTATTGAAAAGACGTGCACTACCAGCAGCAGCTTTTATTACGAGGGTAACAAACAGGGACGAAAATTTTTGTACACTTCTAGAAGCAGCACAATTTACGAATCATGGACCGATGTAGATCTAAACAAATTGAAGTAATGTAAAAATTTCACTACTGAGTAAATTTATTTTTGACAATAAGAAATAATTAATTGCAGAAGAAAACCGATATCAACTTACAACAATCCTGGAAATACAGTTGTTGGTACAACTAATAGCCTTAAACTGCGAGGCAAATATTTAACATAGTCATCAACATCATAAATAACAATTATTTAGATACTTAAAATCCTTAGTTCCCAGTGAAGTGGCAATACTAGGCAAAATACCTAGCAGTCATCTTTGACCAAAAATTGACATGGAATACCCCCGCATCGGAAAAATCAAAATACCAAGAATTGCCTTGGGAAGATGCCTACAGATGTGTGGAGAAAAAAGGGGGATGTATCTCAAAATGACCGTATAGTTATACACTAACCAATTGATCAGTAGCATGGTAGACTAAGACATTGCAGTTGGGAGCGATGAAGCTATAAAGTGTTGTACAAAGGCTTGCTTGCCTTTGTACCGCGAGGGCCATTAAATCATTTCCTCCAGCCATATTGGAGGTTCTTTAAGATCTGCTACCATTATATTTATTGATAAAAGAGTTCGGTTAGTGATGCACAGGTTAGTGCAAAGCTCAACGCTGATAAGATAGCAGTACCAAACAGAGCACCAGATTTGTGGGTGTATTTCATTGTGCGAATGCCCACGGACACTACGGTCCCAAAATATAATCTCACTACAAATTTTAAATTATATTACTAGATAGGGAAGACTGGGAGAATAATCCTCACACAACAAGGATTTACTAAATAAGGCTAAAGGCGAAAAGCCAGTAAACATAGGAAGATATGCAGCAGTATTTTATGCTTACCTGATTATAATACAGAGTTAATTAGACAAGGAACTGTCCCAATCAGTTACTAGCTTGTCCGATAATCATGTTAAAGACAATCAGTCTTACACAGGTTAATTTAAAACTAATATAAGACTGCTTGAACGCCTTTGTAGACCTAGGAAGTTAAAATAAAGTATCCATGACGTGAGTCCCAGGACAAGGAATACAAAAGCAATAAAAAGTCTAATTAATTCAGGGTGACCAGATATTCTTGAATACCGCACATTTGCATTGTGGAGTGGAGTGGGGCCTTTTTATGTAAGTCAATCGTTCTGAAGCGAAATGCGAAATATACATGTTGATGAGTTATTTATAGTGGCGGCATTGTGTGGAAAGAGAGGATGAGAGAAGAAGGATTCATAGACAGTCCATCATGCTTTTTTTTCTCTTGAAAATGATTTCAAAGCAGGAATCGCAATGTCGATACGTCAACGATGTCAAACGCAGCTCAACCAGTGAATTTAGTAATTTTCATATGACAGTCGCGGAAATTTCATTTGCCTCTATGGAAGGAAACCATACTCTGACTATATCGCATTGTACACTCCTCCTTAAAACCAGGTTCCTATGTGACCCTATACACATTTCTGAAAACCAGTCGCGATCACCAAGTTATTCTCTCTATCTCCACAGCTCAATCGTCGCTCCAAGTCTCTTCTGTCTTAAGAATTCGAGTCAGGGCAGGTTTGTCTACGCAGAAAATTACATGATACAAGGCGCAATCTCAACACTACCAATAACCGTATACGAAACCCATTAATGCACAGCTCCACAGGTTCAGCATGTATTCGGTACTCCGAGACACCCTTAATTGACCGATTATCCAGTGGCAAAGCTCAATACATCCTAAAAGAAAATACCATTAATGCTGTACGTTTTGCTGTACAACCAAGCATGTATGTAAAAGTAATAATTTAAGTGCCATTAAAATTCCGGCAAATAGAGCGAAATTCCGTACGTATGGTTACCCTAAATTAATTGGCCAGAAAAAGCGCAGCGTAGTAGGTCTTGGTAGGACCCAAATCCTTTTGGCGGCGTATCTAAGTCATGCATATGTATATGCATTAATCAATGCATTCAAAGTAAGTATCTGGAATGGCGAAAAAATATCTCATGGTAGAAACAAACCAAAGAGTTCATAGATAATGATCAATTTACGGTAAAGAAAAAGGAAACATCACTGTAAACGATTAGCAAGACTGCGATTTCATATATTTGGGGTAGATCCTAAGAGAGTTGTAGAATCTCATATAAAAAATAAAGATACATGTAAAACACGTATAATCTAATTTATTCTATTACATCCAAGGACAAGAAAAAACTAAGATCTTTTTCATAGTTTGCTTCCAGGGCAAGTGACAGAAGGTTCTAGTATTCCTCAAGAATAATCTAAATTGAGATATCTAATATAGAACATCTGAAGGTAAAGTTCTGAACTTAGAAGTAGAACACCGCCAGGATATGAAATAGTGGATTTTGGTATAAGCTTATAGATAATGACTCTTAGAGATGTGATTACTATTGAAATTAGGTTCAGTCAATCATTCTTAACATATTTACCTTTTTCTTGAAGTTTTCTGTACTCCAAGACTTTAACGACTTGCCCATTTCATTAACTCACGAGATGAAAAGTATTTTACTTTTAGTCATAGATTTCTGAATCTAATTCGTTTTTATTTACGTAACTCATTCCATTTATCTCTCGTATGAATATCCTAATAATGTGGTCACAGTAATGTTTAATTTGATCAAATTAAATCCCCGTGGATGTTTGTTAGTGTATCTTCTCCTTCTATGGCTAGAGCTAGATATTTCGTAAGTTGCCTTTTATAATTTTAATAAAGACGCCAAGTTTTTATTTTAAGTCTATAACAAACAAGTTTACCTTAACTTACAAGATCATCGTTCTGCGCCTTATTGGAGGCTGACGCTGAAATGAGGATTTTCGTGTATCTTTAACCGTCAGTTTTGCATTAAAAAGAGTATTATTGTTAGTATTATCCAAAATGAACTTTTCTTCAGAAAATATTATATTTTCCAAGATTGAGGTTCTTCGAGTTATAGCTGCGAAAAGCTTAGGACTTTTAATCTACTGTACGAAGTAAGGGCTTTCGTAGAAGTCAATCTCTTCATTTTCATATCCCGATGAAGCCATTTAACGTTTTCATCGGTTTCTTCGGAGAAAATCTATGACTTTGAGGAGTGTTTGTGGAGCCAAATCTTTGGCCATACTTCGCGTTTTTCCAACTCCGATCTTGTGGGTCCTTGTGGTTTTCGTACTAAGTTTGTTGATATGTGGTCAAAGAATACTGACAAGCAATTGCCTGAGTGTGAACTAGAGATGTGATACGAGGTTGAAACTACTTTTCAACAAACTACCAGATGTAATAAATCTACGCGTAAACTCTGCTCTAATAGCTCCATGTAATAATTCTTCAAGTAGTTAATGATGAAAGAAAACGAGAATTAGTTACATTTTCATAAAAATGGATCGAGACTGTATACGACCAAAAATGTATAAGAAAAGAAATTCCTTATTTCCTGAATGTGAATGTCCTGCGCTTCTCGTAGCTATAACTCGAAAAAGTTGAATCCTAGAATATCTTTTATAAAAAAGTTTGCCAATAATTCTATATCCGTGAAAACCTTCATTTCAACGTATTTTTTCGAATATAGCGTCAAACGCAGACTTCTCAGGAGTGGAAAAACTTACTATGTTCATTATTGACTTAAAATAAGATGATTAAATAACTTTGCAGCTTTATTAAAATTATTTCAGATTTTAAATACCTCATAACTATTATGCTAAAAAATCTATTGCTTAAAAAATATTCGCGGGAAAACCAGTTTAACACACGTCGGTACCAGCGCAGTGTTACTAATTACAATAATTAAATTACTATGTTGACAATGATGGATTTTAGTAGGGCTCTGTTCGACAACAGCAAAAAATATTAAAAAATCTAGTGAATACGCCAAGAATTGCTGCCTGCGGCGTGTTTCGGTATATGCACGTGTTATACTTAAAGTTCGATTATGAAATTTAATATAAATTTGTATCAATATATATAATTGCATATAAATTTTATATAACAACTTCCCTCTATTAAAAAAGTTGATATTATGCAGCAACTTTCGAAAATTGAAAAATATTGAATGAATATAATACAAAACGTATAATGAGAGTAAAATGTAAATATTAATAATTGAAAGTAAAGATATATAAAATGTAAAAATAAAAGCTTGCATTAAAACAATAGCAATAATAATTAAGTTAATATAATATAAGCCTAATAAACCAAAAATATGAAAAATATAAAAAACTGAGTTAAACAAAAAGTTAAAATTCACAAATAAAAGTTCACAATTAAGAGTTTATGTCAACTCGATGTCTCCTTCCTCTTCTTGGAATTTGATACCGGGTCGCTTTCTTGTGGGGATTAACCTTGGGAACTTTGTGAATACTTTGTTTCGTCCTGGGGAAGGTAGAGGAGAACCATCTGTAGAACAGAGTACTCCACGTCTCTTCCTTCTACATTTACAGAATACGTAAAGTAGGATAATGAGAATAATAAAAGTTATTGTGAAATACGTGAACCATGACACATGTTTGTTCACGAAAGGTTCGTTAATTAGATCGTCCAGATCTTTGGAATATTGTGCTAATTTGGTTTTGGCACTATCCAAATCTTCTACGTTGAAGTAGTTTAGCTTTAAATTTGGGAGTTCAATTTTGTCGGGCATCTGATTACAACATTCGTAAGCAATTTGAATGGAATGAGAATTATCTTTGACTTCGGAAAGGTCTTTGGCACTGCCTTGAATTCTTGTAATGCCTACAAAGGCGTAACATTCGCACAGTGGACCAGAATCCGAAAAAGCTGGCCAAAAGTCCAAAATTCGAAAGAGGTTTAATTGTATTCAAAGTAATATTTTTGTAGTCAGAAATGTTCAGTTCATTACGTACCGCAAATTCCAACCGTATTGTTGCCCATTTTTACTTGATACACCCTAAGAAACACAACGTTCTGTTAGTGTACAGTTCTGAACAGTTGCTTGCCACATTCGAACGTACTATTCGATATTCCTGTAATTTGTATAATTTCAACAAAAACATAGTAACATTTTAGGAAGATAATCTATAAAGTAAGTATTTTATTTTGCATACATTTATTGCTTGTGAAATGTGATACATTCGGTCATAAAATTGTGTTAAACGGGGTTCTACAAAAATAAAGAAATAAAAATTAATGGGTACCTTTTGGTTGAGCTACAAAAAAAGCGCAACGTGTTCCAAGCATGATTCTTTTACTGGTCGATTTCTTATAGTTTTTTCAAATTATAGTACAAAATTTAGAACCCGATTCAACCCGGTTTGGAAGTAATCAGTAATAATTTGGTCAAGTACGTGGTCTTAAATTGAAAATATACATACGACGCGACGACGGGCCCTTGCTCGGCAACTTCTTCGAATTACTATTTTAATTTAAAAATGTAAAAATTGGCTGCCTCTAGGAGCCACTGTTGTTTTTGTGATCGTGTTTCTGACACGGTGCAAAATACAGCGACGCGTTAACTTTGGTTTATAGTGTTGTTTTAGCATAAAAATTCCATTTAAACGTAACAATTTATAATATTTATGTGTTATAAACAATTTTTGAAAAAATTAAAGCATTTTGTTATGTCAAAAATAATTATTGAAAAATTATTTATTTTTTGGTTGGAATTATAAAATGCCTAAAAGTATGTAAAATTGAATTTAAATTAATTAGCTAATTTAATTTTTTAAATTTGAATTGAAATTCGTAATCAGCGACCCCGAATACCAATTTTCAATTAAAATGATTGACTTTTCTCAAATGTTTGTCGCCATATTGGAGTCGCCATTTTGCTTTTGAAAAAACTATTACCAAATTCGTATTCAGCGGCCTCGAAAACTCCCGAATATCGATTTCCAATTAAAATGCCTTACTTTTCTCAAACGTTTGTCGCCATATTGGAGCCGCCATTTTGTTCTTGGAGAAACTATTATCAAACTCGTAATCAGCGACCTCGGAAACCCCCGAATACTAATTTCCAATTGAAATGATTAACTTTTCTTAAATGTTTGTCACAATATTGGAGCTGCTATTTTGTTCATGAAAAAACTATTACCAAATTCGTAATCAGCGACCTCAAAAACCCCAAAGTGAAAATTTTCAAAACCATTACTCCGTTTTTCGACTTTTGGCCAGCTTTTTCGGATTCTGGCCCACTGTGATTCGGGTTGAAGTTTGACAACTGAATGTTGATTGATTAGTTCTATTGTAGAATCTCTCTTTGGACAGCTAATGATGATATGCAGTGGTTCAGCATTTATTATTAACCATGTGTTGTCTTTTTGGACATTCTTATTGGCTAATAAAGAAGGAAGTAATGAGTAATTTGGCAGTTTTCTAGGAGTCTACCTAGTGGTTTGAGAATCCTGATTTCACATATGGCATTTTGATCAATAGAATAAGCAAATAGTTTTGAGCATAACTTGTTTCCAAAATATCGGGGTTTCTTTCGAATTTGGCATTGGTATGTACATTAAAGAATCATCATTTCTCGTGATAAACTTTTGAGAAATAGATAAAATATGCAACAAGAAGTGTTAGATTTTTCGAGGTATCTTGGTTCTAATGTACTCAACGACAATAACGTATATTCTGGGCTATGCTTCTGCTAATGAGGAGTTTCCAATTATATTAAACGTGTTGTTTTAGTTTTCAATATATTATAAGACAATTTTTCCCTCTAATTTTCTAATTTTGTAAATAGCGAATATTTATATTAATTAATAAATCTTTAACAATGATGCCTTGTTCCTTATGTTTGCTTTCAATTAATTTTCCTAGCCATATATGCATATTTTTCATCTGTAATATTTTTCTGTTTAGTTTAAAGTGCTGTTAACCTCGGATGAGGAATAATCATATTATTTGTTTCACGAGTATTGATCTCTATAATTTGCGGTCTTAGCTATGTTTTTTGTTACATAATATTTTCTCCTCTGAAATAGTTTGCACAAACATCAAAACACTTGAACACCACATAGGATACGATTGAGACTAAAGCACAAAATATTCCTACGTTTATAAAAAACTACGTCGACCAATTCTTCTAAACTCTATCTCAGCTGGATGAACCATGACCTTCTGACAAATAAAGTATACTATTGGAGATAAGCCTCTCGTTACTATTCCTATTATTTTTACGTTTTGCAATTTCTAAACATTCAGCTGATTATTAACTGATACGTCTCTAATCGATGTTAAGTTATTGAGATGCATTCTATGATTGTTGTCCATGTTGAGTTTCCAAAAAAAAGTAATTTACTTCCCAAAGGATGAGAAGCTGTTTTGTCTAAGTTTTTAGAAATACTACATAGGCCACCGGTAAACCAGTGTTCATATGGAATTAATACACATTTGAACTTTTTCGTACGGCTTGAAAGGTCGAGGATTTTCGGGAGTCCTTACATCTGCGTTTCCTAATTAATTTTTCAACTCTCCTTACAAAGTATTCCTGGCTTTTAGCTACAGCTTAATTAAAGTTTTCTCTCTCGCAAATCTTGGTTTATTCAGAGAGAAATTCAATAGGTGATAAATCAAGATTGCGTGCAGCCATTTTATGCTGGGCACAGTGGTGTGACTTTAGAGTACTGACATCTTTTCTTCATATATCAAATTTCAATTGATTTTTACTATCTCTAACTATTAATGTCTTTAAACGTCTATTTAATACGTAAATTTTATTGAAGAGAAACGGTTATTTAATTTCGAAACGAAGTGCAACTTCTATATCGAATGATACAAATATATAATTCACATATCTTAGGGAAATATTCAAATTTTTCCTTTAAACTTATTTCGAACATGCCGATGAACAGACTGACAATGAAAGGTGACAAGAAGGTTCTTATTATAGTCCGCTTATAATGCTTGAAGAATACTTTCCCGAATTAGAAACAACTGTGTTTAATGCAGACTTGGGTAATATCAATATATTCTTTAAAGACTTCTTGACTACTATCTTTAATTCGATAAATTCCTAATAGTCCAATCAATGAATGCCCAAAAGGGGATTGTAGAGAGCAT
This sequence comes from Rutpela maculata, assembly GCA_936432065.2. Classification (NCBI taxonomy): domain Eukaryota; kingdom Metazoa; phylum Arthropoda; class Insecta; order Coleoptera; family Cerambycidae; genus Rutpela; species Rutpela maculata. The sequence continues at coordinate 38,341,637 of OW386288.2, read as the reverse complement.
GGAGGGGGGGGAGGGGAGAATTTTCCTCTTCAGGAATGTGTTGGAGATAGTTAGGAGGTAAACATACTAAATGTCCCCGCCCCTAGCCCTGCAGCTTCAGGAGGGGGAGAGAGGTGGAAAGGTTCCTTTTTTCGAGTCTTGACCTATAACTCGGAAACGATGCGTCGTACAGAAAAAAGTATTCTATGCAAAATTAAACACAACTAAATTTCCTACAAGAATACCTATATTCATTTTCTTCCTATTTTATTCCACCAGCGAAAATCGATAACTCATAAATAAATCAATTAGTAGCTCAGTCAATAAAGGAGGTGTAGAGTGCGTGAGCAGGGGCCTAAGCGACTCCTTCAGAAAGTTGTTCAGGGTTCTTAGGGAGTAAACATACTAAAAGCCCTGACGTCTAGAAGGTGAGCCGGAGGGGTGGGGGGGGGAAAGAATGTCCCACTTTTGTTTTTTCGCTTATATCTCGAAAATGGTCCGTCGTAAGGAAAAATTTTCTTATACCGAATGAAAGCTCATGAAACTCTCGACAACTTTCGTTTTATATATTTTTTTCGAATTCGTAACCGTATTTGAGCTACACGCTCCGGAAAAGTAAAAATTTTCGAAAAACCGATTTTTACTTGAAAAATAGAAAATTGTATTTTAAAGATGTTAAAAAAAGTCACACATAAGGTAAGTAATTTTATTAATTTAATTTTATACACAGATCATATAAACTTAACGAAGATACTTCTATTTATAGTACCGAGGCTATGGCTATCCTCAAAGCCTTAGAATACGTCGTCAGAAATGAACATGAACATTGCACTATTTTATAGCATTCACTGTCTGTTCTTCAAAGTATTGCTAACAGTCAAGACATTAACTACACTATTCATACGCGTATTGCTGAAATTAAAACGTTAGTAAATAAATTAAAAGAAAGAGGAGGGTTAATCAAATGTGTGTGAGTTAAAGCTCATACAGGCTTAGAACATAATGAAGAAGTAGACATCATAACAAAAAAGTATTAACGATGGAGAAATTTTGAACAGTGGACTACACGTCCAAGAGTGTATAAGTATATTGAAAAAAAAAAGTAAAAATGCGTGGTCAACCTTATGTAAAGAATATAGCATAACAAATCCTACTCGCTACACAGCCAATCAGCCAGATATTCCTACTTGTTATTGGCATAAAGATTTAAAATACTCAAGAAGAGAAGTAACTACAATAAACAGACTATAATTTGGCCAAGGGTGCTACCCGGCGAACCTCAAGAAGATAGGAGTTGTGGACACAGACTTGTGCGATACTTGCAATGTCACTACAGATTTGGATCATATATTTTTTGACTACTTAAGTAGAAAGCGATATATTCCATAAAAATAAAGTAGTCTTGAATATTTACTTTCCTAATAATATCTGTCATTTATTAGCTCTAAATAAAAAAATATCTATGACGTAATACTCGAATTGCTCAAAGACATTAAAATCGACATTTAGAATAGGCTAGATATCCATTCCTTTCATTTTTTCCTATTGTTATATAATCCTTTCCTTCACGTTTTCATCCTCTTTGGTCGTGAGGCTCCTGACTAAGGGTTGCTCGTCCATGGCATCCTCATCCTCAGTGGTGGGTGGTTCTTGCTGAAGGGGCTCTACGTCGTCTTCATCGTCGTCCTCGTCGTAAACAGGCACGTTGAGGCATTTCCCTTGGCAGTGGAGGCATGTCGCAGAACAGTTCAGCATTGCTTTCCGGAATCCACATTTGCCACTACCACAATCCTTGGTGCAGCGGAAAAATACCGTTTTCAGTAGGACCTCCGGTGCTGGTGGATCTTCTGTTGTAATTGGCACCAGGGTGTTTCCACCCCCACATGTTGGGTCAACTGCAACCTTTTCATCGTGAATTTTTATCGATGAGCTGACAGAGGAAAGAGTGAATGCACGATCTTTGCGGGACAACTTGATGTCTGAGAATGGCAAGTCCATTATCTTATTCATTGCCTCTTTACCAACTCTTTATCAACAGCATCGTAGCAATTTATTGTGGCTTCTCCCACCACCCCAATTGATATAATGTCATTGGTTTGTGGGAAGGGAGGATGAGCAAAATAACTACGATAGTGGCCACAACCGGTGCTTTTACCCTAGCTGTGGCGTAAATTTGAGGTAAAAATCTGTTTTTCGAAAATTTTTACTTTTCCGGAGCGTGTAGCTCGAAAACGGTTGCGAATTAAAAAAAAGGTATAAAATATTAGTTGTAGATAATTTCATTAGCTTTCATTTGGTATAATGGAATCTTATGGAAATCAAATAGTCTGAATTTTGGATATGTTTTAGGTTTCGTCATCCCAAGCAAAAGTCTCAATGGGCACAAAGCTCGAAAATCAATACTTTGTCTGCTACGGAGCTTGAAAGCTCCAAAGCTTCACCACAGATTTATTTATTCGTGCAGTCTTTATAGATTTTTGAATAACTTATTTTTTCGACTTTAATGTCTAGGTTTATGTTTTTGAGGTTGCTGAATTCAAATCCGATGTCAAATTGTCCAAATTGACACTTGACAGCTGTCAATTAGCTGTCAAAGTGCCTTAACAAAGTGCAAATCTTATTTTTATGTTATTAGTTTATGCTGTTTAGGTAACTCAGTTCATGTATGATGTGAATACAATAATTTGACAGTTGGCAGCTGTCAACAGGCTGTCAGCTAGCTGTCAAAGTGCAATAACAAAGTGCACATCTTATTTTTTTTGTTATGACTTTATGCTTTTTAGGTAACTCAGTTCATACATGATGTGAATACAATAATTCGACAATTGGCAGCTGTCAACAGGCTGTCAGCTAGCTGTCAAAGTGCAATAACAAAGTGCAAATCTTATTTTTTTGTTATGACTTTATGCTTTTTAGGTAACTGAGTTACCTAAAAAGCATAAAGTCATAAGATATAAGCGAAAAAACCAAAAGTGGGACACTCTTCTCCCCCCCCAGGACTTTTAGTATGTTCACTCCCTAAGTACCTTGAACAACTTTCTAAAGGAATCGCTTAGGTCCCTGCTCACGCACTCTACACCACCCTTTGAGCTATTCGTTGACTGGACTATAGGTATCTGATATTTCTCTATCAAAACGGTTTACCATGGTCTGCTAATAAACCACACTCACAAAACTCACTCAAAATGAAGACACCCTTGTAACCTTTTTTATTTTGTTTCCGACTTGAATCAAATTTTACTCAAATATAGAACAAATTAGTATCTACTCATACCAGTAAAACATTCGCCTGCTACAAACGCAAAGCCACCTGCGGTACCAAAATATGCGAGTATTGCAATTATCGTATTACTCGCCCTCGAAAACTGGAGGATACCGTTCTTCAGCCCTTTCGTAGTATTTTTAGAATACTATATTATTTGTTTTGGCGTCTCTTTGTGAAAAGATACTCGACTTATCAATATTCCCTGTAATAACCCCGATCTGTCAAGTCCTCACAAGTGTATTATGGGGAAATCAGAACAATGGGGAGTAGTAGTTTTTTTGGGTGAAAAAGTACACACAGTATTTAGGGATGAAATGTCAACTTGCGAAAAACTGAACAGTAAAACATATATAATATAATAATATAATATTTTTGACGCGATATTTGGAAACATAGGAAACACCTTTGGAAAATATTTTTTTTGTGTGTGTGCCTGTGTATCTAATTGTGATATTCTTATATTTCTGTTGCTGCACACTAATTCACTAAGTAAACAATTTTACCACTTTTGATATACATTAGAATATGCAATGTCGCAATAATTTTTTTCTGTCAGAACGTTAATTTTTTATGAACCCACTATCGATCAATCTATTATATTTTCAGTAACCCACTCCCTCTAGAAGCGAATGTATTTGTTGAATGACCCCCTAAAGACAGCTTTTCATATATTTCTTATCGATGATAAAATCTTAAAACATCATGGTTCAGTTGCATTGCTAAGCCTTTCTAATACAACAAACTACCAAAATCAGGAGCCTAAAACAATATTTACAAAGATATAAAACCGTTTCAAGTTCAAGTTCCAAAAAGTTATATAATATTGCATCCATGCCGAATTGGGTAGACGAATTTTATAACAAGTACCCCATATCAACTTGAAACCCTCCTTGACCTCCTTGGTCTCCCCTCGGTGCAATTCTCGTCAATTCTCGAGCGTTTACGTCCTACATACGCGCTTAGAAATAAGAAGAACTTAAAGAGATTATCACATTCACTCCTTAGTTAAGTCTCGACGCAGGATAGTGTAAGAAGTTTATTTTTTATTGTTTACATGAGTTGGCGACAGTTTTAAATTCAATTAAAATGCGGTTAATTGAGTCATTGTGGCTTTGTTAATTTTTGTTTTTAGTGTTGTGTACAAACCCATGGATAAGGTTGTTGGGTATCGTATTTTACTTCGGAGGTGTGAGCTTTCCTGGGTAGATTCTTATTGAGAATATTTTTCATATTGTGGTCTAACTGAATTTACTCTGATAAGGTTATAAAATCATTTTATTTATTTCTTACTGCTAGCTAATACATCATTAAATATTAATTAATGTGTTGTTTTTACTTTAATAAGAGTGTTGGTATTTAATTATTTACAATTATAAAAAATTATTATACTTGATAGCCATACACTGTAAAATTAATAATTATTATTTAATGTAATGAAGTAAGGTAGTAAATTAATAACTTTTTATTATTGTTTCACCTCCGAAGTACTATACAGGAAGTATTTCAATTACTGTCCATAAAAGTGTAATAGCCAAATATTTTTTCATGTGTTCTGTATACAAGTTCCACTTTTCAATTATGTCAATGTATAGTTGTGACTTAACTGCGTATGTAGCTTGCTTTCTAATGCATAATTTATCGTTTTTCTTGCAGCAAAATGAAGCAAGTCCTTTGGTCAACCGCTGCTATAGTGTACCTAGCCGCCATCTGTAGTATAGCAGAAAGTAGGACTATTGTCAGAAGGGATGCACCTGAGCTAGACCCAAATAATGAACAAGTATGTATGAAAACTGATAACAGAAAAATAATTGAGTTGTATATAACAATATAACTAATAATATTTAAGGATGAAATAGTATTTCAAAAAGCGTATGAGCGCTTGGTGTTTGGCAAATTAAAAATTATATACAGGGAACTTATACACTGTGGTCCACATGTAGCGAATACATTCATTTTAAACGTTATTAATAATATACATGGCGTTCGGAAATACCGGTTACAAACTTCTGGTGCATATTATACATGCAACAATATGAAAAAAGTTCACATAAACGTGTCCGCAAATACTTTCTAAGGAAGCTAGGGCCATTCAAAGGTGGAGCTCTAAAGTAGGTCTTTATTTAATATTTTAGAAAAGAAACCCTTTCTGCTACAGCGATGAGATTTGATTTATTACGTTATTAAATATCAATAGGAGCTATTATTTCATGGTATTGGCCAAGCTGAAATTCATCCAGGGGCGAAGGGAAGGCCCCCCCCCTCCTTTATATTCCTAAATTCTTGCGTTCGGTTTTTGTTTTTTAAATATTGGCACCTGAATTGAATATGGTTCCCTATTCAAGTTTATACGAAAAAAAAGGTCCTCTTTGTTGAACATCGTAGAACTAACCGTTTCTTTATAAAAACTGGTTTAAGTTAGTTGTTTCGGGGTAAATTTAGTGTAGTCCAATTTCAATTCAAAATTTAATTTCTTACATTTTTTAAGATTTTGCAGAATTATGACACATCTTTGTATATTTAAACTATTTCTATTTTGAGTTTAAATTAATGTCAGAATTTAAATTAACTGATATCGGGTCAGGAAATTACCCTGCAATAATTATTTCAAACCAGTTTTTATAAAAACGATTGATCTACGATGTTTAACAAAAAGGACTATTTATGTAAATCTGATCAAGGAATCATACTTCGGTACCAAGATTTAAAAAATAAAAACGGAACAAACAATTTTTGGATTAAAAATGAGGGCGCCTAACCTTTCTACGTTTTTGGATGAGTTTTAGTTTGGTAAATACCAGCTCTTATTGGTGCTTAATAGCATAAAGAATCTCATCACTGATGTCCAACGGGTTTCTGAATTATCAAATAAAACCTACTCCAGGGCCCTATTCCCTTAGAAAGCGTTTGAGGACTTATGTTTATATGTACATCTTTTAATATTCATATAAAATCTGTACCAGAAGTTTCTAACCGGTATTTCCGGGCACTCTGTATATATGAAATCTCGTCACGAGTCAATTTTTTATTTTAAAATTACAACTTAAACAGGTAAGCCTCAAGCTATACAAAACCTGAGTATCCCTGTATTCTAGAAAAAGTCAGTTACCAAAAAGTCAAATGTAGCACAAATTAAAAGTAAATGTTCAAATTGCAAACCGTTCACTTATTGACAAAACGCAAAATTCTTCAACAAGGCTTAGTATAACCCGAGGATGAGTTCAACTTCTTTCCTTATCCTAGTCTTCAATATGGTCTGGTTTATCAAGTATCTCCATCAGAAATAATCTAATGGCGTCAACTCAGGAGAACAGACGGGGCCGCTCTATTGCGCCTCCTCTATCAATCCACCTGCCACGAAGCACTGCATTTAAACGAGCCCAGTTGCAAAATGCTCCATCCTGGCGCAACCAAACATTCATCTTGTTACATTTCAAATTAAATTTTCATGATAACTACTGAAAGAAACCTGAAAAGGTTGGCATTGCTGAATAAAGAATTTGAATAGCTTTCATGTGAAGTATCACAAGCACTCCATTCCAATTTAAAAGGAGTTGTAAGTATCGCTCGAAGGGGGCTGAAGTGGGGGGGGGGGGGAATTCTACGCCACAAAGTGTAATTTTAAAACGAAAAATTGACATGTTTCGTCGCATTGCTGAATAAATAATTTGAATAGCTTTCAAGTGAAGTATCACAAGCACTCCATTCCAATTTAAAAGGAGTTGTAGTATCGCTTGAAGTGGGCTGAAGTGGGGGGGGGGGGAGAATTCGCCGCCACAAAGTGTAATTTTAAAATGAAAAATTGACATGTTTCGTCGCAGAAATAGTACTAATAACACTGAAAATGAGATTGCTCGCTATATATGAACCACAGTGTATACTAAGGTAGTCCAAAAATGACTCAATTTTTTTATAGAGGGTCTAGATCCCCCAACTTGTTTCCAAATCCGAAAAAGTAAGCACTTATTTTTTGATTTTTCAATATTTTGATTTTAAATGGTTCCTATGGAGATCTGAAGTTTGCTATTTAAATTGCATGGGAAAAAATCACTTTTTGGGATTTTTTGAATAATTGTTCAGAGTTAGGAAAAATCTTGCATTAAACTTATAGAACTTGGAGAGGACTATCCAAAGATGAATTTGATGTATATACATATGGGTTTGTCGCCCCTGACACACCTCCACGGTGCCCCGAAAACTACTCTTAAATAAAAAAAATGTAAATTCTTTATTGAATTGACCCCTTTGAGCAATTGTTTTTTGTATTTTCTTCAAAAATTATTACTATCGATCTAGTTTAGTCAATTTTAATTTATTTAAGCGAATTCTATTTATTTAAATAATTATTTTTCTCAAAAATTCGTAAAAAATTCTGTTTTTTGAGATCGGACTGGCAGTCTGTTATTTTTGAGTGACATCAGTTTATTTTGAAATAATTTCCATTGCTCAAATAATAAATTAATATTTATTTTCAACTTTTCATCAAATTATGCTAGAAAGTCAGCTCTTTTATATTAGAGTCATAATGAAATTTGTATATTAATCAGTTTTTTTTCTTCATATCTTAGGTCTATAATTTAACAAACCATAATTTATTTAAACAAAGCAAATTTGTTAAAACAAATGGAATTTGTTTAAATAAATGAAAATTGACTGAAAATTGTTGATAAATATTCCACTAAACCAATAATAATAATTTTTGAAGAAAAAAACTAGAATAAAGTGCTTAAAGGGCCAGTTCCCTGAAGAATTTACATTTTTTGATTTAAGGGTAGTTTCGGGGCACCGTGGAGGTGTGTTAGGGGCGACAAACCCTTATGTATATACATCAAATTCTTCGTTGGATAGTCCTCTCCAAGTCCTATAAGTTTAATGTAAGGTTTTCCCTGACCCTGAACAATTATTCATAAAATCTCAAAAACTGATTTTTCCCTATGCAATTTAAATCGGAAGCTTCAGATGTCGTGTACAATCAAAATTTTGAAAAACCAAAAATTACGTACTGACTTTTTTCGAATTTGGAAACAAATTGGAGGATCGAGACACTCTATAAAAAATTAAGTCATTTATGAACCACCCTAATGATCTAGTTTTATTAAATGCCCCCGCATCATATTACGTAATTGGAAACAATATGTTTGTTGGTGAATGGAGGATAGCTATACTGTTAATCCCAGTTCTTGGATACTGTATAGTAACAAAAAATACATTAATATTAACATTTTCGATTCACTTTCACTTTCAAGACGCCGGCAACCCAGCCGTGAACTTCAAATTTTTATTAAGTTTCAAAAGTTGGTCTACCGGTCTTTTTATTAAATTGAATAAGAACGAAACAATTTATACTAGTTCGTTTAAATAATAATTTAATAGTCACTGATCTAATTACATAATCTCCATGAATGTTAAATATATACACGTACCGCATCATCACTTTTTCTTTCACTAGTTAGATAATCATGTGAAATTAACAACTTTCTTATAACCGTTAGTTGTAGAGTTACAAATGGTACCGTTATTGAGAGTTGAATGATTCCACAGATTTAATACGTTTTAGGAAGGTCATCGTCGAGGTCAGATAACAATATAAATAATATTATTTAGCCGGTGAATTTTCACGTCCATGTTTGTCGAAGAAAGTATATAGTGTGTTGTGTAGGTTATATACCTTTTGGGTTAACATACAAAGGTTACAAATACAACGTACACATTCATCACAATCATTGTAATATTTGATCATACCATCGAGTGTGTTATAAGGATAGGTTTTAAAAGAAGGTTGTAAAAAAGTATTGAGTATATATATTTTCTTACAATACATCTAAGGCAAGTTTGAGTTTTCAGGATAATACAATTCTAACAGAAAACCATATTACATTAAATTAGTATTTTGCATTTCATTATATTTAGATGCAGTTTTTAAATTCCCAACGCCATATTTCCTATCAGTTATGACGGCATCGGTTTATTTTCTAAATTCTATGTTTATTGTTTGATTCGAATAAGTAACAAACATTGTATAAAGTGTCATTCACCGCCCTTCCCAAGACGTAAAAAATGCTTATTGGATGTTTTCGCTAGCATCTGTTGTTATTGACTTCGTTGGTCCAGAAACAAAGTATTCTGCATATTCCTTTCATACATATTGTGTTATATACATCATCGTAATCATATAGAGAACTCTTTCTAAACATATGCAAATTTGAAAAAGATTTTAGTAACTAGTCGTTTCACGTATTTTGGAAATGGCTTCAGTATTGTTTTAAATACATTACAGAACAGTAATGTTTAACGAACATGTTCAGAATGATTTTTTCATTATTGTGAGTTCTTTTTTTGTATATAGGGTCCCAAAATATTCTAATCAATTAATTTAAACGAAGTTCCAAAAATTAAAATGTTTTATATTCAGCAAACTTAATTTATATCCACGTCTTCAGTCAATCTGAATTTTGATTACGATTATCTGAGAAATTTCTAAAATATCTAAAATAATTTAACAGCTTATTAAAAACCGCTGCCCAATGAATCACTACTTCAACAACCAGATTTTCTATCCGAGTCTCTCACAACGAAAAAAAGTTTGATATATATTTGCACTTCACTGTGTGGAAATAATTGTTTATGGAATTTTAATAATATATTTGAAATCGTCGACCCCAAAAGCTCATAAAACGATACGCCACATCGGTAGTGGGGGAGGGAAGTAAAACAAAATTGTTGAAGACCTTGGTACACACAGTAAATCACATTTTTTTTTTTTTACCCCATTTAATAATGGGGTGGGGGTTGGGGTGGTAATGGGAATGGCTAATGCCAAAAAATTTTTTTGAGATCTTAGCTTCTCTTATATATATTAAAAACTAATTTTATGGACTCTTACCTGCTTGATTTACTTCTTTACCCACATTTACCCCCCAATCCTTCAACAGAATAAGATCAAAATATCATCAAAATATATCAAAATATAATCTAGTTCTAGATCTCGTTAGAATACATATTTCAAGTCAAAATCTTAAACGATCCCAGAGTAATCGTCCACACAAGAAAACCTACAGGCAGGCCGACAGAACGACAGACAGAATTTTTTTTTGCTCAAACTTAAAATCTCGTCGTTTCATGACGTTCTAAGCCTATTTGACACTAAAAATTTTCCACTTTTTTTGCGTTACTGTACTTCCACTGGATGTGGAAGTAATAGGAACGCGAGAACATTCTAAGGTCCGTTGGTCTGTTAGTTCATTATGCATTTTCGACATGTAGAATCTCCTAGAAAGGACAGTAGTCCATTCCAGGGTAGATTATGTAGTTCCTCCTGCTGGAAATTTGCCCTTAGAGACGCCTTTGCCTTGACGTCCCTCATGGTGAATAATTGCATAAAATATGAGTCATGATTTCATCCTCCATTCCATATATCTGACAAACAGGACCGTCCTCAATCTCATTTTATGCTGGTGCTTACTAAGAGGATAGTGGGCTCTTATCAGGCCTATTATTCATTTCGTTCTTTCTGTATCGAACCCAAGTAACAACATTATGGTGAAGTCAGTTGAAAGCCCCTTCACATGGAGCTTTGACTTCTTCATTCCAACAGCTATTGAACAGTTTCACAGCTCTGAATGAATTAGACTTCTAGGTAAACCGAAGGCTGACTCACGGCCAGGGAAAGGAGTTTTTGCTTCTTTTCCTGCCAAACGGTCTGCTCCTTCTTCATTGCTCTCCACATCACTGTGTCCGGCCACCCAAATAAGTTTTACTGTAGTGTGTCCACTCAGCGCAATCAGAATATTCTGACAGTTTAGCACCAGCTTAGGGTCACTTTATTTGATGCAAGGGTCCTCAAAGTCGCGTGCCTGTTGCTGAAATAAATATATAAACGAAACCCCTTCTGAGATTTTCTTTTACACACAGTAAGATGAAATATACTTGTGCCTGAAATATATTAGGATGATTTATCAAGTAGCACCGACATACCATTCCCAAGACGTAAAAAGGTTTGCATCCATGTACACCAGCACCAGCTCTCTGTTTAGCCTTCGATCCATCTGCATACCAGAACTCCGGGAAGATTTTATTGCATTCCCAGTCATCTCTATTAGGTAACAGAGCTGTATATAGAACATTGCACCTAACGACGGGGACACACCAATCATTCTCTGACTTAGAGATGACTTGGTCCCTAACAAGTAGAGGTAGAGCTTTAGTGTTCCCCACCTTGGCCACTCGCATTCCATTTTCTATTTTTGAAAAGTCTGTTTGCTGCTCTCGTGGCTTACAATTTCTTTTCGGCATACGAGGCACGAATTGCCTCCATTGCGGCTATTTGAGTGATCTTGATTGCTCCTGTTATTCCTAGACAGGCTAGCCTTTGAACTTGACATAGTTGTGCCCTAATTGGGGAATGCTTTTGGGACCGCCACCACACCAGGGCGACAAATGTTAAGAGGGATTTTACCATAACAGTGTACGTCCAGACAGTACTGCCTTTCAATTTATTCCTCGGCTAGGAGCAAAAAGGTGTGTGCATATTCACAGAGATGCGCGGTCTTTCCGTGATTAAATTTTCGCGTGGTCATTTCGGTTGAGAGCCTTTGCCATTGCATTATATAATGTTAAGAGCAAAATAGGTCAAATATGATGGCGCGAATATGGAAATTTGATCAATATCAACTAACTTTCAGGGTCATTTGAGGCTTATTTACTTTTTCAAGCTATAGTAATTTTAAAAGAACTAACCAAAATGTATATCTTAGGAGTTATTTTTAAGGGTATGTTTTCTTTCCTCAATCTGCTTATTTTTACGACAGCGTATGTTGGAGAGTGATTTAATAGTATGATATCTATACAAGTTGTTTGTAATATATATGAGTATTAAATTTAGAAGCTTCTTCCTAATTTTTAGCAAAAAAAATGTAATGCAAATAACTCAAAAATCATTATCCTTGTGAAATATATATGAAAATATGTTACATGAAATCGAAATCCAAATTTTCATTTATTTCAATTATCTATTTACTAAATATTAGCACAAAGTAGTATTTCAGAGAAATTATTTAACGGACTGCAACATCTATTGAACCTATTTCAACAATTTAATTTTTGTTTCAGTGAGTAGAATTAGATTAAGAATTTATGCTTTGTATTTTTTGAACACACTGTATATCAATATATAAATAGAAATTTTAAGCAAGCTTAAAACGCAACCTAAGGTTAAAGGTTATTATTGACAAACATTTCACCTGTTTCTAGATCATTAAAACAAGTGCACTTGTGTGGTTATTAGCTTAAGACATGATTAAAACACATAAAACTGGTATATTTTCATACGACATTTACTGTAAATGTAACGGCAACTGCTGCAAAATTAACAATCTAGTTGTGCAATGCTTTATAAACCCGCAATAAATTTAAATAAATTAATTAGTACCAAGTGTTTTATATTTTCAGTAATCGTTTAATTATCTTTCATATTTACCTAAATGCAGTGTGAGTTTCCCTTGAAAAACGAAAGTGAATAGAATAAATAGCCTTCTAGTTCGAAGTGTAAATATGCATTTACTTTTTATGCTGCTGTGCATAAAATGCATTTAAAAGTATGTAGCTGTAGGTTGAATAAATATGCTTGGTATTTCTGCAGTTTTAGAAAAAATTATAGTTTTTATACTCAAATATAAAAACTTGCTAGTTTCTTAACAACTGCCGTCTAATGCGAGTCCAGAATAAGTATCTTTGCGGAAACATAATAATGATAATAATAATAATTCACGACTTATAATCATGTGGCTAGGCCGACTATCAGCAAATACTGGCCAAAATTAAAATTCTTTCGGATTTGCTTGAATATTAGTAGTCAAGGATTTTCTAAGTCGCTGAATCTGATACCAATAATTGTAAACTCAAGAAGATTGATTCAATATGCCAGCCGTATTTGCAATTTTGTTGTAAATTTACATTAAACTTGATACACGATGGTTTTTGAAATTGCTGATACCGAATGTGATGTTAAAAGTTAAAATTCATAACAGCCGATCCAATATGGCGGCCATTATGGCGTTCTTTTTTGCGGATACACATGAAACTTGATGCATGATGGTTCTCGGAAGTGCCAATACCGAATCTGTTGTGAGACTCTAAGAAATCAAAATGATGGGTGCAATATGGCTGTATAATTGCGAAATTTTTGTATATTTACATGAAACTTGCTACATTAGGATTTTGGGATCTGTAATTCTGCGGCCAACTTTTATTGCATTTTTTTGTAGATTTACAAGAACCCTATTAAGAACTTCTTTTAGTATTGGTAACCTGTTGTACAAGCATCTACGGAACAGTTGGACACTCATTTTATCTTTATTCAATAATATTATTCCTGACTTCTTAATTATCCTTTTTTTATTATCCGCCTTTTTTGTTAATTTTTTTACGGATCAAAGTTTATTCTACTCTGTTCTTCCAAGCGTGTTCGCAAATCTTCAATTTCAATTTTTATTTTATCTACCTAATATAATAGAGAATCTGCATTTGTATTAATTTGTATTAAATTTGGAAAATAATATTCATTGAAAACCCCGTAGTTCACAAAAAAATCATTTTTAATATTCGTTATATTAAATATAAGCTATTAAGAGTGGCGGTACCGTGCTTAATAAAATTATTTCGTAATTCGACAATTTCTCTTATATCCCCGAACCGATTGAAAAATTGTAGTGTTTTCCTCATTTCTGTGATAATACCACATAGTAAAGGCTTCTTCAACTTTAAAAAAGATATATGCAATATATTCTTGTACTTATTCAGTTTTATACTGAATAGTGTAATGAATCATCCACACGGAATAGTGTGAATTCCAAGGACATTATGTTCAGAAGAGAATATGTGACAGAAAATCCTTGAAAGAGAAACAGAAAAATGTCCACCATGTGTTAATTAATTTTTCGTCTATCACATTCGGTTACACATTCCCTATTTCATGGAACTTTATTTTTGTGAACCTTCTTGCCCCACACTAATCGGGGACGATCGACCTCCCTTGAATCGAGTTACTTTAAGAATTGATGCACAGTTGCCCCATCCGAATGACTCAGAGAAACAACGCGCTGTTGCTGATTAGTATTTAAGTACGAAAAATCACAACATGCGAAAATATCTCCGGCTGAGTTTAAAGTAGAACATCATGTAGTTTGTAATTTTCTGGAAAAAATCAGAGAATTAGGTTTTAACTCTGAAATTAGGGAAAAGTCCGGAAATTTCTAAATTTATTTAAAAAAGTCAGTGAAAATTAAAACTACTTAGACATATCAAATGTATTCGAGAACCACCATATGGTCCTACTATCTTGCTTAGCAGTTTCATATTGCGCAAACTAGTTATTTCATTATTTATTTAAAAGGTTACTTATATTATTTTGTTCATGATAAGTAATATCCTACTTGAATTACCACAAGTCAGTTTGTTGCTTATTTATTTATTTTTGAAAAAATATATTTTTTAAACAATTTTTTAGCATAAGAAAATTAGTTTGTTACTAAGTCGGTAAAGAATTTATTAGCTTTCGACTTTCACATCCAGTGTTTAATTATATGTTTACCACAATACCTAGATGTCAAAAATATGTGAAATTCAGACATAATCTCATAAATAATGATATTTTTCTTCTATGGGCAATTAATATAGTAAAAGGTATCATCTTCAGTTTTTATTTGGTCCGGATACTTCCTTAGGTAAACTCCTAAATTATGATATTTAATAATTGGAAACGTATTGCTTTTCTTCCTCTAGCTGACACTAATTTACTGTCCAATTTTCCATACAATCGAACTTTTCTTTTTTTAAGTTATTGTGCTCACAAGAAACATATCGGACGGCCGGACGGATATTTTGAAAGTTGATTAGAATTCGCTAACTAATACAATGATATGAAATGATATCCCGATGAAATGCAATATACTTTTCGTTCTTGCGAAGAGTATAACAAAGAATCATTTTAAAATAATATTATCATAGTCACACAAAATAAAAAAAGTGATCTGTTCTTTTGACTAGACCAACTTATGTTCTTGTATTTTGACGCGCTGAATTCGAATCCGGAGTCAGAATTGCTCTATCTCTACCAGTTTTTTGTAAGTTGCGAAAATAACCTAAGAAAAAACCTCATAATTTAGGTTATTTTCGGGATTTCCTAAATATTGGTGGGAGATGGAGATAACCAGACATCTGATTCGTATTCAGAACGTCGAAATACATAAGGGTTGCCCAATGGAATCTCAGAAATATACCACTTTTCACTTTCTTTTGTGCATCTGTGTAATATATTTACATATGCGGTTTTCTAGAAATTGGCGGGGGTCCGGTGATATTCATATGTCACACAGGCATACACAAAAAAATTGTCTCTTTCTGGGACTCCATTTTGCCTCTGGTCCATGTTTAATGCAAGTGTTTCTAAGATATTCAACATTCAAATTAAATACTTCTTCTATAAACGTTCGGACGCCAGATGGCGTCCAGATATATTTAAGTTTACAAATGTAAACTTAAGTACCTCCGAAACTATTAATCCTACATAATAATAAAAAAAAAAACAAATTAATCCTTAGTTTAAAAGATTTATTTTTGACCTATATTTGCTAAAACTAACATTTGAGTTATTTTTAAAAAATCAAAAATTTTACGTATTCTCGAAAATCCGCTTATAGTTTATAATTGATTTTTTTTCTAAAACAAGTAGTCGGGGAGCCCTCCCTAGCTGTACGTGCACCCCCGCCCGATCCTTGGGGACAATGTTTTTCATAAAGATTGAAGCCTAAGGAACAATTTAAGACATATTCTAAAAAAAATAACTGGCTGTACTTTCAAAATGGCGGCCATATGCTAAAAAAAAACTGTTGCCAATGTGGTTTTTGTCATTTAACACAAAAACTAAAAAAGATGAACAAAAACTTTCTTCACAAAAAACAACGAGCATAAAATTTTCTACAATTTTGTGTCTATACAATATTTTGATAGGAGTTACCATTTTCCAGATAAATGAGTCCAAAATTAAGAAAACATGAAAATTCATATATCGGTAAATCACTTAGAGGAAATAACTGTGACAATTATTGTAAGGCGTATAATATAACTTTATATTATTAACATAAAAATTAAATAAAATAAACTAAAAAAAATTAATAATAATAATAATATTATATTTTGCAGACATTTATCTCGAAAACGGTAACAGTGGTATCTGGAAAACGGTAACTCCTATCCAAATATTGTATAGGAACAAAATTGTAGAAAATTTTATGCACTTTGTTTTTTGTGCAGAAAGTTTTTCTTCATCTTTTTTTAGTTTTTGTGTTAAATGACAAAAGCAATATTTGCATTTTTTTAAACGGAAGCCATTTTGAAAATACAGCCAGCTTTTTTTTTAGGACGTCTTAAATTGTTCCTTAGGCTTTTGTCTTTATGAAAAACATTGTCCCCAAGGATCGGGGGGTTGCACGGACAGTTAGGGTGGGCTTCCGTAGTGTTACGTTTTATATTGAATTTTATATTTTATTTTAAGAGATAATCATTTATCTGGAAAATGGTAACTCCAATGCAAATATTGTATACGAACAAAATTGTAGAAAATGTTATGCACTTTATTTTTTGTACAGAAAGTTTTTCTCCATCTTTTTTAGTTTTTGTGTTAAATGACAAAAACCATATTTGCAATTTTTTTTTAACGGACGCCATTTTGAAAGTGCAGCCAATTTTTTTTTAGGACATGTCTTAAATTGTTCCTTAGGCTTTAATCTTTATGAAATATTGTCCTAAAGGATCGGGGTGGGTGGGGGGGGGAGGGGGGGGTTGCACGGACACTCAAGGTGGGCTCCCGTAGTAAAGTGCTATAAATGCAAGAAAAAATTTGAACGTCTAGCAACAGATAAATCCTCTGAAATTTTGGTTGAAAGGTCCTGGAAAACCTGGAAAAAGCAGTGAATTTCGAAGTTTTGATTGCACATTACGCACCCTGATTATGTTACTTAACTATTTTATCAGAGGGTAGTGAAGCAGGGGACGGGGGAATGGCAGCATGCACAGCAGCGAAAAATTCTTCCTCAAAAAGTCACGATGTTAACTTCCACAAATCGTCTTTTTAGAACTAGCCTGTATACTTAGTTTTAATATTTAACTTATAATTGCGGGAAAGCAATTAAATGTGATATTTATAGTTGGGCTCACATTCAAACAGCGAGTGAATGGTTAATTTAATATGTAACAATGATCATGTGATTGAATATTAAACATTTCTTTGAACATATCCTGTATTGTTGTAGGAACTAGGAAATGGTAGAAAATGTAAATTTACATAATGATAGAAATTTCACAAGTGCCGTTATTTATGTTAAAAAAGCAATTGAAAAAGTTTTCACTTTACACAGGGTGAAGCATTTTCTATTCATATAATTGTAAATTCATTCTGCTTTCTTCGTGGCATTTTTTTATTTTCCAAAGATAGTAAACCACGTGAAATATCTGATTGCAAAATTTATTCTGAAATGTTTTTAATATTTTGTTTTGTTTATGAAATAAAATAATTCTGTTTTTGAAAATATAGAGAGGGTTACTACAAGAAATAGACACTTTTAATTTTATTAATTCAAAATTAATAATGCTATTATGAATCTGTTTACACTGCTTTATAAGATAATTCTTAAAGTTTACTTGGTAACGCACAAGTGTTCAATATGTGCTCCTTGTGTCACACGGCACACCTCCAGGCAATAGTCTAGTTCATTCCATATCATTCTGTATACAGGCATTTTCCCCAGCTCTCGTGACGTTGCTTCAACTCGTCGAAATCATTAGGAGGTGAAGTGACATTACCCCGTTTTGCACAAACCCCCAAAACAAATAGTCGCATGGTGTAAGATCGTGGCACTTTGATGGCCACCGTTCCAGAGCGCGGTTGATATCTGTCGCGCGACCGATCCAGCGCTGTGG
Organism: Rutpela maculata; assembly: GCA_936432065.2. NCBI lineage: Eukaryota > Metazoa > Arthropoda > Insecta > Coleoptera > Cerambycidae > Rutpela > Rutpela maculata. The sequence goes on along the minus strand of OW386288.2, from coordinate 38,323,423 downwards.
AAGTGTTCTGTCAGATATTTTCTGATGGTCAAGTTCCAGTGGTGGGTGCTCCATCCTGCTGGAGGATTGTGCTCTGCCCGTCGTCGTGAATTTGTGGTATCAACCAATTGATCAACATTTGTGATATGTAGCTCCTGTTACCATGTTTTATACCAAAAAGGGGCCATAGACTTCTTGCTACACCTATCTCCAGAGGCACGACGCAGCATTACGAGTGCTTTATTATCACTTAGGGCACTCGTATGGGATAGAGGAGACACCAGTGCTGCTTTACGCTCCGGGGGATATTGAGTCCATTGTGGGAAACGAGAAATGCCTAATTTATTGGAACTACTCGTTTCTTACCGTCAGGCAAATACAAGCCAATAAGCCTGACGTAGTCTTTCTCGACCACCAACTCAAGACAATGTTTGTCGTGGAGTTCTCGGATCCCGAGGAGAATAAGTTGTTTTTGGAGCTAAAGATCATACCAACATGCCGGAGATCTTAGCCGGCAGAATGCAGAAGACCATCATCCTTGATTCATTACGTCTACTCAGGGCACGCGATTCTTGGACTCAGTAGTCACTAACCTTACGGGCGTGGGTAGAGGCTGCTGGTATCACCAGCTCTCCTCTTTGATTACATACACTTATGTATTTTGACGAGATCTGGTACTGAATTATATGTTAATCTTATAACGTTGAAGAATATAGAGGTAAATTTGGGTAAATGGTAAATAGGTAAATCAAGCAAGTAAGAGTCCATAAAATTAGTATATATAGGAGAAGCTAAGGTCTCAAGAACATTTTTGGCATTAGTCACCGCTATTAACAACCCATCATTAAAGAGGGGTGAAAAAAATAAAATTGTCATTTAGTGTGTTTGTACAAGAACCAAAGGCCTCATTTTTTTTTATTTATCTTTTCTCAACAATTAGCAAACGAAATCAAAAAAAGTTGACATAGCTGAATAGACATTCAAAATAGCTTTGAAATGAGGTTATCACAAAAACTCTCTACTAATTAAAACATTTAAAGATTGTAGCTGTCACTCGAAGGGGGTTAAAGTGGCGGTGAAAATTTTACGTTACAAAGTGTAATTTTAATATTAAAAATTGATCTATTTGGGGATTTTGTATAAATATTATTAATGGGGTTGAAAATGAATTTATTCTCTGCATGTGGGCCACAGTGTATGTTCTACAATTATATGAATTAACGGTAATAATTATGATTAAGCACGCAACTTTTTAATATGATAAAAATGTAAGTTTATTAGGTAATATTATAAGAACTAATGAACTTAATACATACATTATTTCCTTGATAAAAATCGTTAAGTTTCAATCCACCAGCGCCATGCTAAATAAAGCGTGAAAGTTAATAAATTAATAAATAATAATAATTTATTTATATTGTAAAGAATCCCTTTATAATTATGTAATAGGTAATAATGTCTTCAATATTAAATTGTACAAATGAAAGGCAGTGCAGTCCAGTCAGTATCTGTAAATTTGCAAATATGACATTTGAGTAGTGAGTTACAGATGGACTGGGAATTTACTTATACCGTGCGTGTAATTTCCCATTAGGCATGTACATTCACGTAGCGTGAGAGATTTGACAACACCGGCAGCCGTAAATTCGTCCATCGATGGAGGATCCCAGCTCTGTTATTTCATTTCAGCCAGCTGGCACACGCGATGTTGTAATTCTTGCTCCCCATGCCTAGCCCGCGACTACACACACGGTATTCGGTTAAAAGCGAAATCAATTGAACTGATTGCAATTTAGCTTTATTTCACTAATAAAATTACCAACAATATTTATTTGACCAATATTTATACAGGGTGTCCGCTATATATATACAAATATCTTGCATGGTGATATGTTGGCCCAAAAGAAGTAAAAAAATCCTTATCAATTTCTTTTCTAACTCAAACTTGGCTCCTTGTGCCTTTATTGAAAAAATAGCACCGATCTGAGTAATTTACTCTCTGCAAAAATGTATTTTAACGATGAGATAAAAAAAATTAGTATTTTTTAAAATTTTTTAAAATTTTCTTTAACCACTGTAATAATTAAATTAATAGCGGTTAATTTAATTTCAATAATCACTTAATTCATCACCTCGTTCATTACACCGTTTTATTATTTTCACTGTAAAACTAGATAAATCGAACACATTGACAACACTGCATGATTGGAAGCGGCGGCCTTCTACGGCTAAGCAACGAAGTATGAACATTTTCTTTGAACCGCAGATGCCGCTAGCGGAGGATTCCCTTTATAAAAAAGACACCGGCGTTTACGTTTTTATTAATTATCAGTGCAATAAACATAATAATTAACTAACAACCTTTCTTCACCTCGACCTAAATGATCTTTTGTGAATTACCCTATAACTAGCTCTTGCTCACCATTCTCAGACTTTTTACAAAGCTTTTGAGAACTAATTTCTCAATGTCTTCAGGGGTTAATTTCGTTCTTTCTAGGTACTTTAGCCTAATGCGGAACACATATTTTGCATTCGCAAAGTATATGTTCCGCAGTCTCAGTTGCAGTATGTCAACATCTGCATTTATTGTCTTATACTTTACCCATGTCCTTAGGATGATATTTTACACGGCAACTGTCCGCTAGAGGGTCTATATTCAGCCTAAGGTTATTCTTTGTCGAATACGTTGTGAACTTTTTGCTTATCTTTGGCCTGGAGTATTCCTCCAGTAGGACTTCTTCTATTCTTTTTCCAGTTTTAAGAACTTTTCCGCTATGTGTCCCTTAAATAAGCCACAAAACGAAAAATGGGGCTTCAGCACTGTTACCTCAAGCACTGGCCCCCATACCAAAGTAACCTTCAGTGATTGTCTGCACTCCCAGGCAATTTTGGATTAAATGATATAAGACCTGAGAGCATTTAATGTTGTCTAACTTATGTAGATTTTTTCCCTTCGAGTACTCCTGTTCATGACTTCCTATAGATTTAGGGCTACGCCCACACCAATCTCTTCAGTTACCTTAGATCCATATTAGTACCAAAAGAGCGACCCTTTCTGCACTCGCAGTGTTTCGATCCTGCTCGCTTGATGGCTCTTAATCAGCACATCAAAGTGACAGTTAAAGTCTTGCTTGATTGGCACTTAGTACGTTTCGTAATGAACTCCAGTTGAATTATCTCCAACCATAAATAATTAACCAGATTTCCTTTTTCAGCTTAAATATCTGCTGTAACCTTAGGACACTAGATTATTTAAGGCCCTGGTTTGGCCTTTCTTCACCTCGACCTAAAAGGTCTTTTGTGAATTTAGAACACTAAGTACTATCTTCTGTCTCACATACAAAAATAGAGGAAGTAGACTTCCCTAGTTGCTTTGGGACAGGAACACATTGCCTCTGCAGTTCATAAACAGGCAAGGCGTTGCAGCTTTCCTTGTGTTGATATTTCTTCAGTTTTGCCCACCATACATATGATGCGTAGATCATCATGGGTCTCGCAATCGAAAGTTGGGACCGGTTGGACAGTTGGGAAGTTACCATCTTCGGTTTCAGACTCCAGGTCTTCTACAGTGGTTTTTGTAATTTTTTCTTCGTATGTAAGCTCAAAGTAAGTTCTTGAACCAGGATTACTCCTGGATATTCAACTTCACTGAAAAAGTTCAGTACTGTTCCATTCTACGAAAAAGAATATTATCTTTCAAATGGTGCATAATGTGGTCGAACCAATTAATTTGGAATCATATACATAATTAGATAACCAGAATCATAAAGTAATTTATATAAATATTCAAGGCAAATAAATGTGTGCATGTTTCCATCTGTTACATTAAATTTGACAAGTTTCAAATTTGAGTATGTTAGAAAATGTACATCTCAATTAAAATATATACCTACTATTAAATAGAACTGCTGGAGCGAGTCGTAAAGACTTAGGTTAAACTTGAACTTAGTTTTGAGGTAAAAAATGTCTGTTTACCACAAAATTTCACGATTGGCCTTGGATTAATCAAACTTCCTGCACATGGTCAATTTGTAGGTTTGATTTCGATTTAGTGATACTTTAAAAGAACTTTGAGGGCACTGCAGCCTCCTAAGCTTATTATGCTCTCCCTATAGCGTAACATATTCAACTAAAGCCAAATTTTGGTATGAAATACCCAAGAGAGAGAGAGAGAGAGAGAGAGGGAGGGGGAGAGGCTTTTACTCACCCTTGGCGTTCTCCATGTACTCCTGGTCCAGCTCCTGTTTCCGCTACAGACCCTTCAGTGTACCAAAATATCAGTAATTTAGGAATCCATTACTTCATTTATGCCATTGTCAGTGTCTGCAATTTCATCAGTTTTAGGTTGGTCACCTTCAATTCTATATAAATATTTCTCTTCATCAGATATGTTATTTTTCACTTTTATTCATGCTCATTGCTCATATATTTGATTTTTTAAAACTTAGACAATACGGTAAAAATTTCCCAAATTACTATTAAATTCTTTTACTAATTTCGTACCAGGCTTAGGTTTTAAATTTGTTTGAATATCTATTGGTTCTTTTCGATTATTTAATATTGACTTATTAAAATGTTTTCTTCTTTACTTGTAAAATTAAAAAATAATTTTTGGGATTTTCACCTATATTTAAAGTTCTTGTGGTGGCAGCTATGCCTAAGAGGTGAGACAGAAAACCTGACCTTAAACTAAAGTGATGCAACCGAAAGTCCATTAATCTGGGGTCAGTTGTTGACTAGCAGTTACAGTAAGCAAGAAGTTAACCTACTGCAAAAAAAAGTATTTTTAGAATGTTTCAGTTAAATCAGATAAAAATTTGGTAAAATTGTGTATTATTACAAACTAACATTTTCATTTACGCATCATAACAACTCATAACGTTTCTCATTGTTTTATTTATAAATACAGTTATTACGTACTGAGAAGATTTATATGTTAATAACACTTCATTGTTCTTGAGGGGAAAATATTTAGTAGCACTTTGCTGTTGTTTAAAGCAATTTTATTTTATGAAAATAATCAGTATGTAGATTATAAAAAGTGAAACTTTTATAGTGTTACCACATTATGTTAATTGCTAATATGTTAATCGGGGTGTTGTAATACTTTAAAATAATTGTCTTTCAATACAAATGGTGACCATGACTATTTATTTATAAGTATTATAGTATATCTAATAAGGCAATATATTTATTTTTGTCAAAACAGGCATGTAAATATTATAAAAATTCGGTTCTTTCTCAGCATTTCCTCACCATTATACAATAATACTACTTTACTCAAAACAAGAGGCGTTTAATATAGCTACCATTGTTTGGAAAGTTTTTTCAGTATATCTCGAAGTAAACACTTCAAGAAGATCTAACTTTAAGCATTGAAGGACTCAATTTTTTATGTATGCATTATCTAATAGAACATAAAGTCCTACTAGAATTTTTGTAGAACGTTTACTTTTATGAACCCCCTCCTCCCATTACTCATTTTGTTACATTTTCAATAACCACCTCCCCTAAATTCGAACGTATTTATTAAATGGCCCCAGAAGCTCGTTTTTAAGAAGTTTTCTTAATAGGCTAAGACACCAGCATTATGTTCTCCAAGTATCATGCATCTCCTATAAAAGATATCGAACATTTTCAAAAATGGGATGGCAGCAGGCACAAAGGTGTATTTTGAGGATGGGCCATTTAAACACGACGTCATATATTTATGTTTTCTTATCTTCCCTGGCTGTAGACCCTACCCATAAGAAAGAAAAAACTACTGATGAGTGAGTTCTGGAGACCTTGCGGCACGCCACGGCTGTGTATTAGGGAGAATAGGAAAGAATAGGAACATTTTTTACATTTACTTTAACTTCTAGCGCCTCCATCCAGTTTTTTGCAAATAAAGCTTTCGATTCTTCTTTTTCTTGATTTCTTTTGGCTGTAAATAAGAACTATCATAGTACATATAAGTGATATCCATTATTTTAGAAAAGTTGTCACCAAAAAGAGCCATTTTATTCGAAAAATCAGATGAAAATTGATAAATAATCGTTTTTTGATAAATCGTGAATTTTGCTATTTTGCCATCAAATGCCTTGGCATCCTTGACAGATAGACTTCATGTTACCTGATATTAGTGGAAGCTTTTTCAAATTGCTTTCTTTTCTTTTGTACCATAGCATACTATACGAAAACACTTTAGTGAGAAACGGGTGAAACGTAAGACGAATAAAAATGCGGGAACTACATTTTCCGTCTTTACACCACTTTAACATCAAAGCGAGAGAATGAGAACATGAGGTCGCGTGCCTCAAATGGGCGTGTCGAGGTTAATATATGTTGTAATAATTCAGGACCGCAGTTCGAGTTTGGTGATTTGTTACATGCACGTGGAGGTATTGATTCAATAACTACTGTATATCTGTTTATTTGCTAGTGTTTTTGAAATTTGCAATTTTGGTAAGTTTTGCTACCAATTCATAGCAGTGCTGCTATTGTAAGTGTAATATTATAGGTTATAATTATTTTATATCTGTTTATTTGCTGCTGTGTTTTTGAAAATAATTAATAATTTAAGAAGGTTATCATATTAATATAAAAATGTTTCCACTGTGGGAGGCAACTACGTCTACATCTGTTCGTGTTTGTGAAGATGAAATTGATAGTGATTACAGTGACCAAGAAAATCCATTAGTGTTTTCAGTAATAAAAAATTGAGTACAATTGAACGTGGACACGATACAAATTTGCTTAAATCTTTACGATAGTTTTTGGAGCGAAAAGCTAATTACCTTAATTTGTACGATTTGCATGTACTAGATCAAACAGCATCTCTCCCATCTCGCCATCCCACAATACACAAACTGGTGGAAGAAGGTGCCCTCAGAAGAAAACAACGATCTGACACCGGTAAATCGAAAACTCTGGACCCATCGTTAGCAAAACTTTTAAGATGTGTAGTTTACGACGCGTATCAGAAAAATGAAATTCCAACTATTGACATGATAGACAGATAACTAAGAGAAATGGATTGTCCTCCGAAAATACCAAAAGAACTTTAGGAAATTAGATTTAAAAAAATTGGATTTAAATATCAAACTATTAATAAACGCATGGTGATTATGGAAACCAAGCGAATAGTATCTAGAAGAGATAAAAGAAATGAGAAGGGAAAATAGACCAATTTATTATCTAGATGAAACTTGGTATGATACTCATGACACCATAAAAAAAATAATGGACTAATGGATCTAGGAAATGTCAACCAGTCTCATAAAGGGACTCGGTTGATTAAATTACACTGTGGATCAGTTGATGGATGGGTTGATAATGCATTGAAACTATGCGGAAAAACACACAGAAGATTGTAACGTGGATTACCATAAGAACATGTAGAGATAAATATTTGAGGAATTATTTGAAAAAAATTCCAAAATTAAAACCAAATAGCGTTATTGTTCTTGACAATGCGAGGTACCATCCGAGACAGCTGTATAAAATTCCTAACAAGTGTTCTGTTAAGGCGTAGTTACAATTTTTTTTAATGGAACCTGATCTCTATTATGAGGAAAATTATACTAAAACACAACTCTTGGAAGTACTGCAAATACTTAACTGTAGCGGAGACGGTATGGTGTGAGATTATTGCCATATTTCTGTATTTTCAACCCAGTTGAATTAATTTTGGTGTAAATTGAGGAAAAATATCAGAAAAGGAAATGCTTTTTCGAAATTCGACAAGAAAGTCGAAGAGTTAATTCAAAATGAAGTTCCGAAAATTAACAAGAAAGACTGGGGAAAAAGAATTAGGAAAGTAATTAAAATTGAATATTATTTAAAAATTGGTCAATTTCATATAAATGGTGGAAATGAATTTATTTTAAATTTGAACAATGATAGTACTTCATCTGAAAATGAAGAAGATAGTGAGAAGGGCGAGTATTCAGAGAAAAATGCGATGTGAGGTGAGATAAAGTAAGATGAGGTAAAGTGAAGTGATCTGATGTGAAGAAGTGAATTTATTTTGTAATATCCATTGTATTATTTATTTCCGTTTTAATGCTTTCGTAGTGCAATAAGGTGAGGTAAAGTAAAGTGAAGTGATGTGAAGTCATGAAGTGAATTTTGTGACATCCACTGTATTCTTTATTTCTATTTTTGTGCTTTCGTAGTGCAGTGAGGTGAGGTAAAGTGAGGAAAATGAGGTGAAGTGAAGAAGTTAATTTTGTGATACCAACTGTATTATTTATTTCCGTATTTGTTACTCTCAAAGTTCAGTGCTTCTGAAATATTATTTTTCAGTGTGTTCAGTTTTTTTTTTTTTAACTATTTAACGTCGGCCTATTTCCGCTACCAGGGCCTATCACCGACGTCAGGAGACGAGCTACCTCCAACCTGGAAATTTTGCCGAACCTCTTCCCTTAAGAAGAGTAGGGATCTTTTACTTGCCTAACATTTAATAGACAAGGGACCGCCTGCTTTACATCCCCTCCAAAGGATGGTATATCCACTACGTAATCCTCGTCTGAAATTACGTAACTTCCGAGTATACACTGATATACAAGCCTCTAGAAGGTGGGACGAGAACGCTGTATTTCCCAAGATGGGAGCCCATCCAAGTACTAACCGCGCTCGACGTTGCTTCAACGGAATATCGACTGATATTCACATTGAAGTCGCCTCTACGCTCGCCCCGTGTTATCATTTATGAACATTATTTTTTTTAATTTTGCAAAAATACACCATTCTGTTTTGATTGTAGTAATAACAATTAGAGTTTATTTTTAGTTTATTTATTCAGAGAAATATTTATTTCTGCTACTATTTTCAGAGTATATGTTTTATTTTCATGTTGTTTTTAAAGGTTTCTTGTTAGTTTTTAAATCATCTTCTTTATCTTATACTAATATTCCATACCCATTCTTTCTTGCCGAGAAATGCTCATATCTCCTCGCGGTTATTTCTTGGCAGTAACAATTTATATTAAGCGAACTGAATATACTGTAACTACTATATGTGTAGTCACTACTTTTATTTCAAGTTTCATACGTTTTTTGTAAATTGTTGTTAGTTAAACTGAGCACAAATCCAGCGACAGATTGTGAAATCTAGATCGGTCATATCTTAGTATTGAGTCATGGGACCCACGTCATATTTTAAGGCACGAGTATCAAGGTAAAATAAAGTAGTTTTGCAAAAAAAAACTTCCATCGAATTTTGCAAAACAAAATTTTAATAACACTTAAATAAGTCTTTTTACAAAAACCCAGAGTTCTAAAACTTTTTTTGCAAATTTCGATGGAAATTTTTCTTTTACGCAAAACTGCTTTATTATATTTATTATATTTATAGTCACGTCATAAAATTGGGTCAAGGGTCAAGGGTCCCATAACTAAGATACGACCAATCTAAATTTTACAAGCCGCCACTGAGAAATGCCAACATTGAAAAAGTAAACGAGCGAACAATAGAGTTTCTCACTAAAGCGTTTTCGTATACCATATGTACAATATTTCATTAAAAAAAAATGAGAAAAAATAAATTTGGTGATTCCTGATTCATCCGGCAAAATATCGCCAGGATGTCGTTAGATCTAATAATACAAAATTTTTGGCACAAACTAGATTTTAAAATGCTGTTGTGTCAAGTGAGCTCAGAAAGTTCGCCGGCCCATCACAAACTTATCAAATGGCATATTCTTTGCAACGTATTTAAAAAGAAAATCCCAAAATGTAATAAAATATGCCAAGTGTTTCATTTGAAAAACATAAGTTCATAAAGTTACGAACTGGAAATGTATATTTCTAAATATTTTTAAGTTATGTAACTTCATGCCGGCTACCATCCCATCTTTGAAAATTTCCGATATATTTTAAAACAAAGCCAGGAAATTTGGGTGAAGCGAGGGTGAGGCATATTTTTATTTCTATTAGAACATCATGGTTAACAATATCAGTAGGGGAATGAATTAGCATACAATTTTATGGTAAAACATGTTGTCCTTTGAAATATTGTTTACGTGTGTTGCTGATTTTCTTGAACTCATCGAATTCAAATTTACGCAGGGTGGAGTACCTAATGGTAATTTTTAGTTGAGACACCCAATATAAAGATGCAGTAGAGTTGCAGGTTACAATGCGCATTGATTCATTAAGTTAAGGATTAGTGCAAACATTTTTAATCAAATTTAGTTAGAACTTCATATTATTGAAGTTTGCTGAACACGGAAATTGAATAATTCTTAATTAACTCAATCTGGTCTTATACTGTAAATTGAAAAGCAAATGGAATCTCGTTGTCGCTTGTCTTTGTTTTTGCCTAGTTCTACTGACAATGTAGATAATTAATTTAACCATTAACACTATTTCAAGGCAATAATAACTGCGATTTATATTTATATTAAATCACTTGATTACAATTAGAAACGAAATATAAAAAAAGAAATATGAAACATACCATTCGTCCGAAATTAATGTTTTTCCTTGAGTTATTTAAGGAAATATAAGAAACTTAATTTAATTATATTAAGTCTCTTGGTTAATTGAAGTAACCACAACCAAACTATGAGCATAATCTTAATTTTTATGTACTGTCTACAACACATTCAAAATGTGAATTTTTTAGGAGAAAATATGATAATCGCCTCAGATTAATTGACTTATCAAATATCAATTGAGAAAACAAATGAGTCAAACGACAAATTATATTTATTATGGAAATATGAGTGAGGAAATGCGAAAAGGACATTTTCTCGATACTAAACGAGATACTTGAATTCTGTAAAGGTATTTCCTGCAATATATAAATGACCAGTTTTTAGTAAAAATCGTCATTTTACAAATTAAAATATTGATGGCGCTACGGTACAAAGAAACTAAAAAAGAGATTAATAGATTCTAGATTTAAAAGAGGAACATATGATGGGGAATTATATTCTATTATCTTTTATAGTACGATTGGCTTTCGGCATACTTAAACTTCAATATAATTTTTTAAGTAACATAAATCGCATTTTTTCAAAATATAACCACGTCTACAATGTATGGTATAAACTTCAGTCGAACTTACAACATAAATAGAAACATCAAAATATTTAATTTCCAAATAGCAATTGTAGCCATCTTTGTTTTACTTGAAAAAATTAAATACTTAAACTTTTATTTCTTATGTTTTGAGATACATTTATTTCATTACTATCTAAATCAGTTTGATTCACTATGAAAAATGTCCCTGAGAACTTATTGTCTAAACTTTATTTTAAAAAAGTTATGGCGATTTTTATGCTTAAAAAAATTATACAGTGTGTCCCCGGATGGACCTAACTATACTTGTAATTTTCCTTATTTCGCATTTTAAGAGAAAAAGTCATTCTTTATAAAAAATTTTGCTTATCGTGGAAAGTCATTAGCCATACTCAGACTTTCAAAATAACATACAGGACGATTAGTAAATAAGGAAACGTGAATTTGTGCCAAGAGTAAAGTATTACTTTTTTGAGAGGAATATAAAAATGTTACTGAAAGAAGTTGTTTATAATGTTAATAGTAGTCCAGATATGAAATTTGAACGTTGTATCTCAAAGTTGATATTTTTGCGAAAATTATGATTAAAATAATTTTATGAATTTAACGAAAGCACATAATTTATTGAATAAAATGGTAACAAAACTATTCTGTGTTGTCCTCCTACTGCTACACATTTTTCAATATTTTTTCTAAATTTTTCATAAACTAAATAAATTGTATCCTCGTTTATGTCGGCTATTGCTTCTGATATTTTCTGCTTTAAAAGGTTTAAATTATCTTTTAAATCATGGACATAAACTTTTTGCGTTAGGTATCCCTATAAAAATAAATCAAGAGGGGTTATGTCTGGGGAGCGTGCAGGCCATCTTATAGGATCAAACTATCATATCCATTTATTGTGGAAATGCTGATCTAACCAGTTTCTTACACTAATTGCAATGTGTGCAGGACAACCATCATGTTGATAATACAGAGTGTAATGCCCCATCACATGCACCATATTTTACGGTTCCTGGGATCGAATAATTTCTTTCCATCACAACGCCATCTAGAATTCAATTTGGAAAATTACCGGTTGTACTCAAAACTGAAGTCATTTATATATTGTAGTGAACTTTTACACAATTCAGATATCTGTTTTAGTTATCGAGAAAATAGTTCCTGTTCCTTTCAAGTGGAACACCTTGTATATCTACTAAGCTCGTCTCGAAACTGAATCGTTGGAATTATTTTTGAATAACACAAAATTGTTGTTGTCTTTAGTCTTCTGTGATGTTGGTATGCCAGCAAAACGTAATTTGAAACAGAAAAGATAAAATAATTTGCGGTTACGGTAATTTCTAATTGCAAATTTTATGTGAACTAATTGTAGACAAGAACATTATTTTCATATATTTCATCTTTAGCCGTTGTTGTCAATTTTACGTTTACGTCGATTGTGCAAGGGGCCTTATCCACATTAAACTTTATCGTTTACGTACATTTAGTTCTAGCTAATGTATAAGTGCTTGTCCTAAAAAATGTTTGACTATTGAGAAATCACCTTTATGAGCAGCGAATTATTATTTTTACTCAGAATACTTAAACATAAAATGTCATTAACCTAATTTCTACATATGTATATATATTACAGTATTAACGGTATTTAACTGAATTTGTAATGTTGCTCAAATAAAAATATGTGACATAATATGTGTATAATACCACCACCATTTAAAACAGTCAAAATCAATTTGGTTAGTAGCTTCCATTAGTTGATTTCTGCTATATTAAATTCATAAAAGGAGGAGACTGACACTAACTGTAACTAAGCGACGATTCTTTGATATACTCTTGTAAAACCTATTTTGAATTACATTCTCTACGAATTCAAACGTGAAATGGATTTGTTGCACGGGCTGGTTACGTGTATTTGCTACTGTCCTCCCTTTTCGGATTTAGTATAAGCGTTAATACGTTTTCACAAACTAAGAAGATGCAGTTGAATTAACGCTGGAGCTGTTTATGCCAACATTGCTTTGAATTAAAGTGTATTTACACATAATAAAATGCCTATCTGCCCATCATTAGCATCGGCGATACATTCTGCGGGTGATTAAATCAGGCCCTTAATGAATAATGATATTTCACATAAATAATCGATTAAAAATTTGCATAGTACAACAAATCAAATTTTCTATATATTTTCAGTATGAATCTTTTGAAGTTTTGAATAAGTAAAGCACAATTATTTCAGCTTCTTAAAGAAACTTGCAGTATCTATAACAACAAACACTGTCTGCAGGAATATTACGAATTTATTTTTGAACCAATCTTCAAAATAATTCCACTGTTGTATCTTTATGATTATTTTTTTTTATCTATTTATTTAACGTCGGCCTGTTTCCGCTACCAGGTCCTATCACCGACGCCAGGAGACGAAATTTCCCAACCTGGAAATTTTGCCGAACTTCTTCCCTTAAGAAGAGTAGGGATCTTTTACTTACCTAACATTTAATAGACAACGGACCGCTTGCTTTACATCCCCTCCGAAGGATGGTATATCCACTACGTAATCCTCGTCTAAAATTACGTAGCTTCCGCGTATACACTGATATACAAGCCGCTAGAAGGGTCACCCATCCAAGTACTAACCGCGCTCGACGTTGCTTCAACGGAATATCGACTGACATTCACATTGAAGTCGCATCTACGCTCGCCCCTTTTTTGTGATTATCAATACAGGATTCTTTTCTATTTCTCACTGATAATGATAAAGTTAATGTGCGAAAGTATGAATCATTCAGTTATTGTCATTAGGAACATGAGCCGATTATAAGATTCGCGGTATTCAAGCCTGTCGGCACATTCTACATTCGCGATCAGTGGGATCTCCTAGAAAAGAGCACTGCTCTCTACGGATAACAGACTATCCCGTAGTTCCTCTGGCTGCAAAAACTGCCTATACCTGGGCGCTTCTAGTGGTGCACAATTGCGCACGATGTGAGTGATGGCATCATATCCTCCACACCACACATCCGACAAACAGGATCATCCTTCAACGTTATTGTAGGTGCTTGTTCAGAGGACAGTCTCATGTTATCGGGCCTACCATCCTATTTCTTTTCTGTCGAAGCAACTACTTTCCGGTGGAGTTTGATGGGGTTCCTTTTCATAGAGCCTTGATTGCTCCATTCCGGAGGTTTGTGCTCAATAGTTGTTAAACTGTGGTATGGCCCAATCTCTTAGCCTTGATTGAATCAAACTTCTTGTTAAACTGAAGGCTGGCTCATATGAGTTTGGTTGAAGTGTATTCACACAGCTCAGTCAAAATAACCCAATAGTTCAGCACCAGCTCAGAGGTCACCTTGTTGCAGCAGATCTCAAAGCCGCCCGCCCGGATCTCAATGCATATATTTATATGCATATTTATGCTTGTCAGTAAAACCTTTTCTGAGACACTTGCTTGTACAGTGCACACGTTAATATGATATAAACCTATGCTGGGAATACACTAAGGTACGTGACAAGTGGCACCGATATACGAGCTCTTAGTTTGCATCCACGAATGCCAACACCAGTTCCCTTCTGAGTCTTCGATCCATCTGTGTACCATTCCAGACCTCATATATTGCATTACTCCTGCCTACTGTACTTTCCAACCTTTAATAGTTTTGTTTCTTGTTTAGCGGCATTGTTGCTACTTTTTGGGGTACATGGCCAGGGCCGGATTAAGGATCGGCACGTCCCTAGGCTAATGAAATATTTGCACCCTCTTACTCCCAGACGGGGTTCCAAAATGCGCCGCAAAAGAAAGTTTTGAATTTTTCAAGGTCAAATGGCCTCAACTCAAATTTGATTTAAAACTATATTTTCTTTGAAAAGTGGGTTTAATGAGCGCAAGACAAAAATATAAAATACCAATCAAAAATTTTTTATTATAAAAAAATTGTAGTACATTCTCCTCTCAACTAAACATAAACATTACATATAATAATAATAGACAGAAAAACAAAACCTACATCCTTCTTTACTTCTTGCTTGCTTTTGATGTTATGCTGTTTTGTTACTATGTGCATTATTGATATGCAACTTTGTGGCTACCGTTGTTGTTGCTGCCAATAGGTATGTTACTGTTACTATTAGTAGTCTTTAAGAAATGAGAAGAATGAAATAGATTCTTGATTCGGTGTCTTCTAACATTTATTTTATTATTTACTTTACCTCCGCCATTAAAATTGGTAATTAAACGATAATAATTAATGCCAAAAAAAGTAAATGTCTAATTTAATTGTGGAAGCATTTTTTGTGCGTATCATTTATCGATATTTTTTCAAGTCTCATATATTGCATTATTTAGAGAAATTTATTTCGAAGGCGACAAAAGTGTGGCAAAGAAATTAGTGAAGCTGTTTTATTCAGTTTTTATGTACTTTTCGAATTTAATATTGAAATTTTAAAAAACATATGCAGGGTAATGTTTTCTTGAAGACCAACAAAAAGTTCGGACCTGGATTTTTGTGTGTCCTAAATGTACTTATACAGGGTCACTAGTATATTATGTGAACTTATTATTCCATTCTTTTACAAAGTAATAACCAAAAGAAATTTTGGCGAAAGGACATAAAACACCCTATATGTCAACAAAGAAGGCTGAACTAACTTTTTCTATATTTAATTATGATTACAATTGATGTCCTCTGTCTACATTAAACCATTTATGTTTTCTCGTGAAATACCCTGAATATTAAAATAAGATAAGGCTGGCATGCACTTTTATGCACATAGAATATTTAATTGAAAATAATATTCAAATGGTCAGCTGTAACTCCTATTCAGAAACAAATTACGTAATGTAAATACAGTTGCGGTCTGTATATATAATATGTGTCAAATAACTTTAACTTTAGATTGATTTTATTTTAAATAGCATGATTTATCATCAATATCAAAAAGTAAATCAGATAAAATTTGTGGTAATTTTTTTTAGTGCAATTTATTTGCAGTTCTATTAACTTTTTATCAACTCCCTAAATCAATATGAAGAAAGTGAATTTATCCATACTACAATCATAATATAATTTCTCCGCAAACAAGTTTTGCTTTCTACGGTAATTATTTGTGTTTTAACTTTCATCTCAAGAACAAACCAATATAGTATTCTGTAATAAATGCAGTCCGTTATGCTTCTATTAATTTACGAAAATTATCATTTTTGCAATATGCTATAGGGTAAATAAAAGTAAACAAAAGTTGTAGAAGTGACTATTTAAATGCGCTGTTCATTTTTGACAAGTGTTTTTACTTTCCCATATTACGGAGTAATATATTGCAAGCAAGTCATTTATTTTACACATGGCCATTTTAATGGAACACACTGTATATTATTATGCGATATTCAAGATCTTTTTTAAGATTCCCATATCATAATTAACTTATGGAAATATATAAGTCATTATAAAGAGATTTATACATCATATTATGATTATAAGATAAATTTGAGAAAGCTCAAATTATTACGACAAAAGAGTTTGTTAACAGCTTGAGAAATATTAATAACTACTGATAGCAAAAATATTACTATTATGTAATAAATATCTTATATCTAGGATACAAAATTCAGGTTAATTTTGACATGATAGTTACGTTTATAAAATTTAATGGTCTAAATTTATATTTGTGTATCTACAGATAATCTTTGTTCATTCTGACAAGATGGAGATTTATATCATATAGGTATTTTTTTGTGGACTTAATCAATCACAAATAACTTGTAGTAGATACACTAATGAATGTGGTTTTTACCTTGCGTTAAATACTAGATATCTTTAAACATACTCTAAATAATTGATTGCATTATGGCAATAAATATTTCAGAACAAAAGTTTTAGGTTAGTGTTGACAGGAGCTTAATGAAACTCCTTCCATGTAGTTCATTTATTAACCCCATTATCCGCGGTCAAAGAATGTGAACTAAGGAAATAAAACTGACTCAGTGGCGCAATGCCTATGGCGTTAGGCTTGTGACCACGGGTTTGAATCCTGGCTAGGGTATGGATGTTTAATGTCCAGAGTTCCAATCACAGCTGCGGCAGACAGCAATGTCGTAGAAAATGGTTGTTGTATTATTGTTTGTTCTGTGAATATCCTGGTTGAAATAGCTCTGGCTAAACTCCACCAGGACGTTATATATTAACAATTGAGACCATTAAAACAACAAATAAAAAATAAACAAAAAAAAAGAATATTTCAATATTTTATACTTATACTTGTACTTGCACTTGTATTTGTACTTATTCTTATACTTATATTGTATGGATGTTTCTTAATCTTGTCATAAACTAAGTAATACTGGCAATAGCCAAAGCCAAAGTGTGGAAAATTTTCTTCATTATTCCATAATTTTCAGATTATTATAGCTATTGATTTTTGTTTTAGGAAATTTCAGATGAACTTGTCAACAGAGACAAAAGGAAAGTCGAGGTTGTAACTGGAGTGAAAAATGCTGTGCTAGGATTCGTATTTCATGTAAGTTTATAGGGTGAATTTAGATTCGATTTTAAACATAAAATAGCAAAAAAATAATCTCAAAATAATAAAATTATGGTGATCATTAATTTGAGAAACAGTAATTTTATTCCTTTCATTAAAACACAGGTCAATGAAAAATGGGCTGCACTTTTGATCACAACCATCTTATCCTATGTTTTGTGAATTGCTGATTTTGAATTGCTGGTTCTGATATTATAAAAAAATATATCGCACCAGTTATTGTCTACCATCCCTTTTATCCCCTAAAAATTGTAAAAAGGGATCTTGTTTGTCCTAAGGTTCTGATCTAACTTTTCTGAAGGATTTGGACGCGCTGAAGCCCTCCCTCCACTTTATCCCTTAAGAAGGGCAAAAAATATCTTGTCCCAAAGTTCTAACCTAACTTTTCTGAAATATTTTGATGTGCTGAAGCTAGTTTTGGGCGGGGCAAGTAAAAATTTCTATCGTATCACTTTCTCTCTGCCATCACTAGAGGTGGTAGAGGGAAGCTGAAATGATAGAATTTTTTTTTTGTTCAAAATTGGCTTTAGTACGTCAAAATACTTCAGAACAGTTAGATCAGAACCTTAGGACAAGACCTTTCTTTGACCTTTTTAGGAGATTAAAGGAGTGGTTGACAAAAATTGATGCGATAAATTTTTTTAAATGTTAGGATTAATAGGATAAAATGGTTCTGACGAAAAGCGCAGCCTCCTTTTTTTTTGTTGACCTATGTAATTAATAACAATATCTACATTGTACGTAGAGCTGTTTTTGACATTTCAAGTTGAAAATTGATATCGCTTGACCATGGCAGTAAGTAATAAACAAATTAATATATTTTTTAGTAAATAAGATAAATATGAAAGAGTATAACTTCTCCAATATTCATAAAATAAATATTAAATTAAATATTATATGAATGGAAAATATTATTTTACGGAGTTGAAGTCAAGAGCGCTTCTTTGAATGCATTAATATTTTAAATCGACTTCAACATATCTCCGTTAAAATAAATTAAACAAATGAAACAATTTGTTTTCAATTTGTATCTATATTATTTGAAAATGTGTATTATAATATATACTTTACAAAATATAATGTATAGAACAAATTGTCTTTCGTTTGCTTAAAATAATTTACTTAAGTATAATTAGGTAAGATAACTCAGATTAATGTTAATAAAATTTTAAAACTGGGAAAAAATAATTTATTAAATGATTCAAAGTAAGTTTGTGTAGATTGGTATGTATATGGGTATATATTTCTTATAATAAATATCGTGGTTAACAATGTGGTGGCCGTCTATTATTATTTTTTACAAAAAGAATAATAATTTTCTCAGCAGAATTAATTAAATCTGATCCGCAAAATCATTTTTCAAAAAATAGAAGGAGTAGTATCATAAGTATCATCTCTAGATTTATACCAGTCTTAGTACGAGAACAAAATTGAGATAAAAATAAAAAATCATTCTCTCCGTTCTCTTAGAACAAGATAGAGAATAAAATGAAATTACAACATAATTATCATGAACAAAATTGTGAACAAAACTTATAAAGTGCTTTTGATGGGAACAAATCTCAAAAAAAATATATATATATATACAGCGTGTCCCGGGATAGATGTAACAAGAGGTGTAATGGACCAAAAATTTTGGAATTTTGGAATGGTATTTGGGGATTGAGTCCTGCTTGTTGTAAAACTAAAGTATACCAAAAAGGACTTGATTTGGTGTTCTACAGGGTGTTTTATAAGCAAAGTTGTAAAAATCACCACTAATAAAGTACCTTTATTTTTCAAAATATGAAAAAATTCCACTAAGAAAAGTTATTTAGAATGCAATTTTATACTTCTATACCAAATTTCAGGAATATAAAATAATTTTTTTGAAACTTCCCATTTTTTCAATAAATTAGTATTTTATTTTGAACCATTCAATTAAAACTGCATAGAAATTATTTTTTGTGAATTAATATTTAAAGTTATGTAGAAGCTAAAAGTAGGCTATGAGAAAAGCAGTGGATACACATTTATCAATTCAACTCTTAATTCGCAAAAAATGGGAAGTTTCAAAAAAATAATTTTATATTCCTGAAATTTGATATAGAGATATAAAATTACATTCTAAATAACTTTTCTAAGTGGAATTTTTTGATATTTTGAAAAATAAAGGTACTTTATTAGTGGTGATTTTTACATCTTTGCTTATAAAACACCCTGTAGAATACCAAATCAAGTCATTCTTGGTATACTTTAGTTTTACAACAAGCAGGACTCAATCCCCAAATACCATTCCAAAATTCCAAAATTTTTGGTCTATTACACCTCTTGTTACATCTATCCTGGGACACACTGTATATATAAAGACTTGTTCTTTATACGGGAACAGCACAGATTAAGAAGGAAATGTCGAAAATCTAAATGAGAATAAAACATCCTGTGAACAGAAATATGAACAAAATGAGAATAAAATAAATGAAATTCGTAGCAGATACCTGAAGCTACTCTCAGAATTACGCAGGACTTTTATTCCTAACAGGTACATTCAAGTTCTGGCACCCTAAGATCCAATAATGTAACATCTGTAGCCGATCCTCAGTTGTAATGACTTTTTTTTTTGTTGTGCCATTACGTCACTAGCTAACTTTTTTTTTCACACGAACTTGGCACTTTCTTCCATCATTATAAGCTTGCTAATGAGATTCGAAATAAAATAGGACATTTTTACAATTATTTTTTCGATATCTTTAGCCGTTTTCGAGTTAAAAGTCTAATCTGCGCATGCTTTTCTATAAGCCACCTTTGTTTCTTTTAGGATTTGCAGCTAAGGCTATTAGTGTCTTATCACAACTGAAAATCGAATTATAAAGTACATTTTATTAAAAAAAAACACAAAAGGATCATTGAGAGGAGGGGAACCACACAAGGTAAACAAAAAACTTGGAGAAGCAAAGCTAAACTATAAACTATCAAAAAAGAGCTTCATTCCTGTAAGCTAGAGATAGTAGATTAATGCTAGTGAAAGAAGCTATCAAGTTGTAATTAAGGTTTCTTTTCTAATTAGACTGTGAATAATGTTCATATTCTTTTCCGCACCCAAAAAAATGTGATCAATGTCCTCTATCGTATCGTACTGTTCACATAGTTGGGAAGAAAATACTCCAATTTTTTATAAGTAAGCTGACAATTTTGTATGTGCATGCATACGCGTCCAAATCTAATTTGATTAATAGTTCTGACATATTTTCTAGGTATATTGAAGCTTTGGTGATAAAAGTGTTTAAGATAATTTTTGCTTTTTCTGTAATAAGCAACCATCTTTTTTTTATAAACGTTTTATTTTCTTTGCTGTTTCTTTATTTTGTTCTCAACAGAACTATATTTTGCCTTTTGTTGTCTGCTATTTACTATGTTCTCATCGAACAAAGGTTTTTGTCCCATCTTATTTTGTTCTCGAAAATAGAAACGAAAATACAATAAAATGTTATCAACTCCTGATTTACACTCATTATCCTAATTATACACAATGAGAATCTAGAAACAGTAATGTCAGTAAGGCAGTATAGTAATTTGTATAAGAAACAATATTCCTTCAGTTGTCTAAAGTTTGGTGCCGAATTACTAAATTAGTGATTACACATTTTTAAAAATCATCGTGAATTGAAGAAAGGCCAGTGTTTAATTTAGAACAGTAGTTTATCAAATATAAACAGGCGTGAGCCATGTTTCCTTCAAATAACAAGAGTATTATATATAGTAAACTAAAAATTGTTTTGGTACTACATTTGTAGTAAAAGAAAAAATGATATGGGCATAAGGAAAACGGGATGACATTCATGTTATCTGTACAGGTAAAAGGGAAAAATCCTGGTCTGTGTGTAACAAAATATCACTTACTAATTTCCCACAAATATGGGGCATTTTATGTCAATCAGAACACCATTGCTCCCAAAAATAAGCGCATTGAAAAATAAATGTTTCTGTGCTAAATATTTTCATTAAAACTTGTAGTCTCTAAAGCTATATGGCGGCTTCAGTAAGAATTTAAAACTAATTATAGCTCTTGCATATTACCTTTTGAATAATGAAAACAGATGAACACATTTTTTCTCTGTTTTTTATCACTAAATTAAAACTAAATGTTACTGCAGTTCCGACAACTTAATACAGGAAACTGCAGTAACGTTTATTTACAATAAATTAGTGATAAAAAATAAAGAAAAGTATTTTCATCTGTTTTCAATATGATTAGTTATCACAAGGTAACGGCTTCCACCATTCAACTTTACTTAAAAACTACCAATTTATGTTAAAAATTTCATAGAACTTTTTTGCCTCAAAATTGTATTCTGCTTCATTTCCAATGGTTATTTTTTTAACTCCCTTAAAAGAGGGTGGCCCCATTCCCTGGAAAATTATAAGCCCCAGCATAATATAGAAACGTTTCTAATGCATTCACTATTAGATTATAAAAAAAATAAATTAAATTTGATTCGTATAAAACTTTCTAAATTAAAATCTCTAGTTTCTGTATTATTATTATTATTATTTTAGACATCGCATTGGGACCGTAATATTAAATTTCTTGAAACCAGTGAGGTTTTTCAAAAGTTATTATGCAAGAGCAAATAGACTTTTCGTGAATAAATTCACTTTAAAATTATTTTTTTTTTTGTAATTGTATTGAATCTAGCCGCAATATTGAATTGGTTGATATGGTATGCCTCATATATGAGAAATTTAATAATTACAAATACAGGACATTGTTGCATTAATATTTCTAAAAATACATTTGCATGGTGATCTAAAATGATTATCTACGGTTATCTCCATGTCTTATATTTGTAATTACTAAATTTTTTTTTACATATTTTTGTCGTAATAAAAAATGCACTATTCATTGTTTGCACATTGCATTTCACTAAAAATTAACCATTGTTTGTTTATATCACCAGTACATGATTTATCAACTAATTCACTTCACAGAAAATTAACTCATTCATCGACCAGAAGACTGCTTGGATCGACCAGTTAGACAAGACGAACATCGCCAAAAACGCCGCTCATCACATTGTCCCTCCTGCTGATCCTGTGGTGTCCCTTTCAGGCATTATTTCAGGGGTAATTGGACAAAAACTTCAAGCAGCGGGTCCTCTATTAAGCATCGTAACTAACAAACTAAGCGGAGCTAGCTCCAGTGGGGGTCACAAAGGGTTCAATTTCGGGGCACTTATCGGTGGGGGAGCAGGAGCAGGTCACGGCGGCGCCATTTAGAAAAGATGTCAATATTCCAAATTTAGTTTAATGGAGTGAACGTCGATTGTAAAGCAGTGTATACGTATCTACTAAATTGGTCATAGTAAAAAGAAATGGGAATCAAAATTTAGTACTTAACTTAGTATAAGTGAATTATTCTTACAAAAAGTGTTCTTTATTTAATTTTTACATGACCTTTTAGTAGGTGAACCAGTGATAAAATATGCTGCTTTACATATCTTGCAGACAGAAGTAAAAAATTTCACGTTGCTGTTTATTTCGAAATAACACGTCTGAATGCAACAGATTACAACACATATAAAATATCAAAATTTAGCCTACATAGGCTACACAAGCGTCAGTTAGGTATAACTATTTTAACTAATGTATAATATATAATTAATTTATTGATATTGTTATATTAAAGTAAGATTCTAGTCATCGAATAATACTCAAAAATAATACGTAGATATAATTAACAGATGCGTCCTGGATGATACATTTTTGTAGACATTTGCAAGTTATATAATAATTTATTTATTACTATTAAATGAACATTAGATATTTATTTATAAAACTGAACGTAGACCATATAATGTTTATTAACAAGGACGCTCTGTTAAGTAAAATTGCTCAATTATATTCAAAAAGTTGTTTCTACTGCGCTCATCTTAAGCAATAATTTAAATTTAAAGCCATTTGATATTTGACTTTCACTCTCTCTTTTGTATTTGTTGTAATCTGTCAGTTCTATTATGACCCGGAATTTTGCAATATTTTTAACATATCAAGTAGAATCGAATCAGTTTTGACATCTTTATGTGTAGTTTCCTTACTAATTATTAATTTATTAATTTAATAATGTTAATTTGTTGTAATATTACACCTTTGCCATTTTGTATAAATTCATTGATTGGTTATTGTTTGTAATATTTTTTCGTGTAACAATTTGTGGAATCATCTTGTACATAATTCGAATGTATTATTATTATAGTGTTGTAGATTTTGTACATAGTTTAATAAAAAAATAACTGAATATGTCTTGTGTTTATTACCCTTTATAGAACTTAACCCTGTTTACTGTTGAACTAAATATGTTGACTTTTCCTTCCCTTTAGTATTTCTGTCCCTATCGTTAAAAAAAATAATTCCAGGTCAAATTATGCTCAAAACGACAGAAAAATATTGCAAACAATAATAATTAATTTTTTTGAAGACCCCAAATCGTCACAAAAATATAAAATTTTTATTTCATAAAAGGCTGACGGTTTCATTATCAGAAAAATGTTGATTGAAATAATAAAACATAAATAAAAAATAATGAAGGAACTACATATAATAATATCAATTATGGTACTCAATTGAGTGAGGGACGAAATGGGAGTTCAAAAAGGCATGTTAAAAATTAACAGCGTGTTCTAAGTTATAATATCTGTCAAAATAACCAAAGCATCCATCATTTCAAATTACTAAATATGAAAATTCATTTAGTTAACTTTTTTCTAATACTCATGCTGCTGTTTACCAACAAATGGGGGCGTTATTGTAATAGTGATAATTACATCCCAAAATACAGTGTCAGGAAAATAACTCTGATTCGATTAGGAACTGATCTTGTATGGAAAAATAGTAAAAAAGGTTGCCTTAAACGTGTGTCCAAAAATGATCTACGGCACTTCGAGGATGGCACCTAAATAGTAATTTTTTACTAATTATCTCGAAACAAGTTTATGAGCCTTGATTGGTGATTTTTAATTAATTATTAAGGCTTATTGTTTTATAGTATTATCGGAAATAAATTTTATTCATACATTGTAGTCATATTTTGGAAAATTTTCATGAAAATCTGGGAGCAGGCCAATTTTTTTAATATATTTTAATCATCAGGCAGAATGTTTAGCTAAAATCTTCTCATACGGCGTTGCCCAGAATACCGATTTTTTCTTGTTTCCGTTTCAGTTCTTGTTAAATATCTCGGGTAGGGCTAGAGAAACATTCCATTAGTTTCTAATAAATGCCTCTATATAATTAGATAAAGTATTTTTCAATGACGTTAAGGGATTTTAGAAACATTTATAATTTTTAACAGAAAAAAATGGAAAAATATTGAAAATAAAAAAAACGAAAAATATTATCTTAAGGTTTATAATAATTATAAACCTTAAGATTAATTATTAATCTGCAATTAAAAAAAAAACTGTTACTTTTCACAAAAATTATCTGCAAAAAAAGTTTCAGAAAAAAATGAGAAATTACCAACTCTAACGGTTTTCAATTTTCTTACGATTAAGAAAATTTAAACAATTTTAACCTAAACATGTTAGACAAGGCGGAAACCTCGCCTTCGTATAAAAAAATGTTTCCATTCGATTTTTTTGCATACTCACGTTCGGGACATGCTCCTGAATAAGGAGTTTGCCGGACGAAAATCTGGTCCCAATTTGTTTAAACTATTTTTTTTAAAAACAAATTGCAGAAATTGCTTTTTTTGACCCGAATGAATTATTTTTAGGTTTTCTTGGAAATTCTAAATAAAAAATGTCTCGTCCTTTTTTCGTAAAGTTGGTCGTTTCCGACATATAAACTTATAAACAATTTAATGTTTGAAAGAACGAAAAAACTGCCATTTTCAAGGTTGAAACACAATATTAAAAAATGAATTTTTTGAGTTAACCAAACTTCTTATATAATCTTTGAAAACATCCATTAACAAAATTCTGAAGAGTAAGTACAGCTTATTTCATTCTAAAGCTTAAATTTTTAATTGTTAAATAAAAGTTTTTAGCCGAGTCCGCGCACTCGCTACTGCCGACCGTATGTCTGATGCATCTGTTAAGGGCGTCATTGCAATAACATATATCTGAAAAAATTCCTTGAATTTTGAAGATTTTGGATACATCCTGCATGACAGATGTATTGTTACCTAGATTTAAGTAAAAAAATTCAGTACCTTATAATCTTATTTCTCAGTGCAAATGTTTAAAGACTTGCAAAACCAAAGCATGCCATTGTAAAAAAAATATTACTTATGTACCTTTATGTGGTTGTAGTATAAATGAATGCAAGAATATGCTCAATAAAATTTTTTGCTAATTCAAGATTTTTCAACTTTTTTTTTTTAATTTTCCATTTATATTTATAATAGTTCATTACAAATTATATTGATTTATAAAACATACAGCAATAGTAACTAAAGCGTATGTAAAAGCAAAGCATCGAGAACACATAAGATGCTCTATAGTCCAGTCGGCAGTAGCGAGTGCGCGCGTCCGCGCGTCCGCGCGTCCGCGCGTCCGCGGCTGAGAAAGAGCGCGCGCTCGGCTAAAAACGTCTATGTAAGAATTAAAAATTTAAGCGTTAGAATGAAATAATCTGCACTTACTCTTCAGGATTTTGTTAAAGGATGTTCAAAGATTATATAAGAATTTTGCTGAACTCAAAAAATAAATTTTTTAATATTGTGTTTCAACCTTGAAAATGGCCGTTTTTGCGTTTTTTTAAATATTAAATTGTTTGTAAGTCGGAAACGGCCAACTTTACGAAAAAATTACAAGACCTTTTTTGTTTAAAATGACCAAAAAGATCTGGTGAAAAAAAGCGATTTTTG
This sequence comes from Rutpela maculata, assembly GCA_936432065.2. Taxonomy (NCBI): domain Eukaryota; kingdom Metazoa; phylum Arthropoda; class Insecta; order Coleoptera; family Cerambycidae; genus Rutpela; species Rutpela maculata. Next base: position 38,297,056 of record OW386288.2, on the reverse strand, counting down.
CAATTTGTTTAAAAATTAGTTTAAACAAATTGGGACCAGATTTTCGTCCGGAGAACTCTTGATCCTTAATCAGGGGCATGTCCCGAACGTGAATATGCGAAAAAATCGACGGGAAAAGCTTACAATTTATCGATAAAAATCGAAGTAGGTCACAGGTCAACGCCGAGTGAAAATATCTTAACTATAGATTATCTCTGATGGCTAAAACATATTAATAAAATGGCCTATATTCAGATTTTTCTTAAGTCATGAAAATAAGTTTTTAAATGAGCGAAAGTTTTATTTTAGCTTTTTTGTTATTTATTTATTAAGTTTCATTTTAGCACCCCGTAATAGATATGTCTTGCCTTGCGTTGCCTCTCTTAAGCTATTAATTATTCAGCTAATAATGCAGAAAACAAAGTAAAAAAATTGATATAATAACATATTGATACATGCCTGGCCAAACCTTTGAAGTCGTATAGGGTTTAACGCATACTTTCCGAACAAAATTGTTTAAGTCGATACCTACCTACCTGGGGGGCGTAGGTGTGGAGAAAGTAGGGTCGGCAGAGTATTGTTGCATGCTTTTTAATAAATATCTCTTTGCATATTAATTTTTGCAAAAAAATGTGAAACATATTTTTCTAATAAAATAATAAAATGATCTCTAATTTTTTTTTCTACAATAAAAAATTGATGAAGACAGATTTATTTTGTAAATTTAAATTTTTAACCGAAAAAGAAATATCGTACTTGTAGTTAAACCTTAGAAAGTACCTATTCAATATTTCAAAAAAATTGCTTGCAGTATTTTAAGGCTTTTGGAATTATCTTTAATTTAGTTTATTATTTTTAATGAAAATTGGACATATTATGACTATGGCATGACGTAACTTGAATAATAAATACAGAGTAAACGAGAGAATTTATTATTTAGGTACTAAGAAAATCACACCTTAGACACTTTCTTATTTAATATGAAATTATCTACTTTCTGTATATTGGTGCCTCAATCTGGTCACGCTAATGTACTACTTAGGTAAACATTTTAAAACACTCATTATTGGAAAACCAATCAAAACAACTACTCTTTTAGCTAATATTGATGAAGTATTGATTTACATGATAGGATTCCTAGCATTTGAGATTGAGGCATCAATATACAGAGAGTAGGTAATTTCATATTAAATTAAAAAGTGTCTAAGTTTTGATTTGCTTAATATCTAAAGAATATATTCTAATCATGATGAAAGCAAATGAATAAAAAATAATTAATTGTAAAAAAAGACAATCTGCTGTCTCATTTTTTAAATAATATATTTTATCTGCTCCCACTATGGTAAGTAGACTATTGTCACATTGTTTTCAATAAGTTAAGTTGATTTTACCGGGAAAGTGCTAATTGCTATTGACGACGGGAGGTAGGTGAGCTACTTACCTCCCTTGGGTAAATAAGGGTTTTCGAGTCATGCAAATTAAAAGTAACGACAAAATCAAAGTAGATACGTGACATTTATTAATGTCAAAAAAATTATTCGGTGTCACTGTCGAAATAAATTGACCAAGATATGTAAAATCTGATTTTTTAATTCATGAATCGTACCTGTGAGAGCAGATAAAACGTTATACAACACGCAGGAGGTACGTAAGTACGTACGGAGGTAGTCTCGATACGCTTGGAGGCAAAATCGTCCCCTACTAACAAAAATACTTACCTCCCTAGTATTGTAAATAACTAATTTCTCATATTTAATGTATTTATTGATTGTAATATAGAATTGACAGTTTCGCGATTGAAAGCTGTCAATATTGTTAAAATAAACATGAAAACTCTTTAAAAAATCATGAATATGTACAAATTTTTATTTGAAAGAAATATAATACCGCGTCTAACTGAATTGACAGCTTCACCATTGAATAGCATTGATTTTGTTATAATAATATTTTAAAACGAGTCGACAAATACGAATTATAAGGGGAGGTCTTTCATCCTGGGACTGCTCTCACTCAATGAATTCGTACACGCGGCGATTGATTGGGATATTCCTGAACTAAAAAAAAATTGCACGGCAATTCTTAAGGTTTAAACTATTCTATATAATGGTGTTAATTTTGTTTTACTAAAAAATTTGCAAGTCGCATTTGTTAGCCTTATAAGATAACTATTTCTCACTGTACAATATTGATAAATTGAATATACTTTTCAAACGGATATAACTCTATTAATTTTTTTCTTAATATAAAGAACAGTTAAAATACACAGAAATATAGAGAATCTTCTTAGCTTTAATTTAGCCTTCGTAAATTTTTTTCATAAAATGACTATTTTCCGAGTTATTGATAAAAACACAAAAGAAATCAGTTTTTTGAATTTTTTTTCAGTGGCTAAGTCGACATTTTCTATTTCAGTAAAGTCAGTATTTAACGGTTTTTCAGTCAGTGTGACATAATTTGTTTCTTGTCATAAAACGGACAATTCTTGTCCTACAAAAATAATATAAACATGTAAATTAATTGATGTTATTTTGATAACCAACAAAAACGAAAGCAATATTTTTTGATAAAGAGAGTATTTTCAAATAACACAGGTCTACAAAAAAAAAAAAATCTGCTCCAAGGACTAAACATATCATGCCTTAAGTATTTTTGTGTACTGAATCCGAATTTTCAATTAAAAAAATGTTCTACCTCGTAGATTTCGAATAAACGTCAAAAATTTTCAAAAAAACCGTATTTTGACGATAAAAACCGGGATTTACTCGAAATCTACGCGATAAAAATTTTTTTAAATTCAAAATTCTTATTCAGCATACAAAAATACATAAGGAATGATACTAAACCTATCATTCCTTATGTATCCCTGGAACAGAAAATATTTTTTGTAGATCTGTGCACAGGTCTACAAAAAAAATGTTCTGTTCCAAGGACTAAACCCATCATTCCTTATGTATTTTTGTATGCTGAATCCGAATTTTCAATTTAAAAAATTTTTTACCACCTAGATTTCGAGTAAATCTCGGTTTTTATCGTCAAAATATGGTTTTTTGACAATAAAAACCGGGATTTACTCGAAATCTACGCGGTAGAAAATGTTTTTAATTGAAAATTCGGATTCAGCACACAAAAATATTTAAGGCATGATAGGTTTAGTCCTTGGAGTAGATTTTTTTTTGTAGATCTGTGAATTGTAACTTTCTCTAAAATAAAGTTAAAAAATATCATGCATATATTCAAATAACTGTATCTCTGTCAATTTTCATCGTAATGAAACTAAAAAAAAATAAGATTTTTAAGAATTTTTTATCTACAGGAAAGCTAATATTTTAAGAAATATTTACTAAAAGCCCGAAAAGAAGGCTCTACATTCGCTGTTTTTTCCACCCCATACGTTTTGCAAGTAGACAATTCACTTAAAAAAATATTTTCGCAAAGTCTATAGGTACGTTGTTACCTATACAACTGCAAATATTTATTAGCCAACCATGTACTTTCATTAAACTGAAAATTACTTTTCCTGTATTTCTTATGAAAAAATACGTGAAAATGTCCAATAAATACTTTATTAGAAGTTGTATTTGTATCATTACGTCTCTTTCGGGACGACGACGTTACACGTTGCAAAAAGAAAATAAATAAAAGATTATTTCACTCATTAACGCTATAGCCAATGAGAGCCCGTTTTTTCAAAACATTGCACCAATCAAACGTCATTATTAGTGGTAATTCAAGCTAGATCGGCTTTTGACAGGACCAACATGCAAAATTTATCGCTCTAATTTTTTAGGTCGCTGCAGCGGCAAATATGCGAAAATTTTTTGACGTTTTTGTCGTGAAATATTTTTGGCAAATAGGGCAACTCGAGCTTTTAAGTTTCATCTATAAATATCTTCTCTAGCTTATTATTAATTGTTAACGTACTTACCTTGTAAATTGTAATATTGTATTATGTAGTAGCAAACAAAAACACACCTCAATTCCAAAGCGAATCTTGTCTGAAATATATAGGCTGTAACTTTTGCCTATCTGTAACTAGGTATGTCAGTTTTCCTAGTGTTCAATCAGATAACAATTACACACAAAGATTGTACTTAATATAGCTCATAATACAGGAACAAGTCAAGCACAGCTTTCAATAGCTCAATAACGTAGTTACAAAGGTAAGCAAATCATTTATTATAAATGTCAAGTACCCATTCGCTCTGGAACAAACTAAAAATGCATAGTACTTACATGGTAATCTACCAAAAAGTAACTCGTTGAATCAAAGCTGTGCATCAAACATTATAATTTGTTGTATTTAAAATTCTCTTTGCTTAACAAAGCAAACCTCAACATAATTCATAAACTTCGTAAGTTAAAAGTAATGATTAAATACGTAAATATGAGTCGATGAACATTTATTTATTATGGAATATAACTTGTAGCGCTAGATGGCGCTCTCTATGCCAATCTCGGAACCATGGGTGTATATTTTATTTGGGCTAGACATCGGTACTAAAGTAGTGCTCTCTCTATCGTTCCTTGTCGTATTGCACCTCAGAAACGCCTGAAAGGTGTTAAGCCAGTCTATATATTATAATATCTAAGGTTTCAACTCGTTTTATTTACTAGTTGCCATGGAAACGTCACTAGATAATTTTAAAATATAGCGAATCTCCGTTGTTTCTACTGCGTTTGTTTGAAATTTGTTGTTTTGACAATATGAGTCGGTTTGGAAATATTTCTGTATATCAAATTAATGATGAAATTGAAAATAAAGGTCAGTAAACTCCAAAAAGTGACAAGAAAACGTCTGAAGGCAGTTAATGAGAAAACATAATATTGAAGATGTACTTAATGAATTATTTATTCGTGAAATATTCTCCTCCAATACCACTCGTGCTTTAAATTTTATCTAAAAATTTTTTCTCAAGCTAAGTCGCCCCTAGTTAATATAACTCGTGCAAATTGGCAGTTTATTATCAAAGATTAAATCCCTCCCGCTAAAGCGGTCGGGATTTAATCAGATAATAAACTGCCAATTTGCACTCGTTATATTACCAGGCAACACGCTTTCGAAAAAATTTTCGATAAAATTTTAAGCACTAGTGATATTACATACGATAAAATATAAAGTTCTGAAATTTTCAGATTATAAAAGTAATTAAATGTGGTGACAAATAATAGAATATACATATACTGTAAACATATCTGATCATTGTAAACATATCTGATCACTGTAATAATATCTATTTTTCACTTTGTGTTGTTATATGTGCTAACACCACAGTCAAATTGGAACAGATTTCGACGTTTGACGGAAAAAACTGATAGTTTTGAAACTTGGCAAAGATGTTCATTAAGGTTTACTATTAAACATACTAAAAGTCCCCAGCTCAAGCTGTTGCGCTCAAGTCACCATCTTGGAAAAATCGCGCTCTGATTCTATTGCTTATATCTCTCTAACCATTAGCAATATCGAAATTATGTTTATATAAAAAATAAAACTTATAAAATTATCTGCAAAAAATGTTATATACATTTTTTTCATATCTGATATTATACTGTTTGGAGATAGGAAAGCAAAGAGTATAGTGGATTTGAATGACACATTCCAAACATTGTAAATATCGCTTGTAGAAAAAAACGTTATATCATTGTATTGTCATAGAATTCGCAACAACTTTCAAAATATCCGTCATGGGTCCGTATTCTTGTCAGTCCGTTCATCTGTCCGTCTACCACTCCATCCGTCATGTCTGTTTTAAGCTATATAAAGAAAAAGAGAAAAGTTGGGCTTTATTGAAATTTGGACAATAAATTAGTGCTAGCTATAGGAAGAACCCCAGCGTTTTTTAAACAAAATCGATCATTAAATATAACGGTTATGAAACTTTTTTGAAAACAATACACGTGAAGAATTTTTTAGTCTTTGATAGGACTCTAAGTTTAAGTGACTTACTTGCAATTTTAGTAATCTCTCTCAGTGTCTTTGTGTTTATAGAATTTTATGAAAGGTGTTACAATACTCGGCATGTGCAATTTTTTCAAAAAATGTTTTATAACCTTTATATTTATACAATTAACTATTTTTTATTTATTTACTTTTATCATGATTAGAGAATATTTTTTAGATATTAAGCAAATCACAGCTTACACACATTTTTATTTATTTATTAGTTGATTGGTTCTCCAATAATGAGTGTTTTAAAGTACTTACCCAACTAGTATATTAGCGTGCCCAGATTAGGGCAACAATACACAGAAAGTAGGTAATTTCATAATAAATAAAAGAGCTTAATACATAAATAATATTCTCTAATCTTTATATTTACTTGTAGATTTTTGTAAAATCAATAGGGTTCTCAGTAGTATCGGAATTTCCTTTTAGTTATCATACTCACAAAAATGTGCGAGACAGATAGACAGACGGACAGACTGACAAACAGACGAATATACAGCGGATATTTTCGGAATCTATAACTAATATAATATGAACTTTATTTTTTCTACGAGTGATATTTACGGTTTTATTAAACTTATCGATCAAATGTAATTTTCGTATTTTCGAACATTTTAATAATAGGTACCGAAAAAATGTATGTTAAATTTTTTGTAGAGAATTTTATAGCTTTATTTTTTCTAGAAAATTTCGATATCTGTAATGGTTAGCGAGTTATAAGCAAAAAACTTAATATGAGCATCATGTTTTCAAGATGGCGGCGCGAGGGCAAGAGACAGAGTTGGGGACTTTTGTACGTTTAACAGTGGGCCTCAATGAACATCTCTGCCAAGTTTCAAAAATTTATTAGTTTTTTCTCTCTAATTTTCCCTATTTGACTGAAGTATAAGAATTTTACATTAACAGAAACATTCAAAATCATGTACACTATTCCCGTAGGAATGATATATTCATAATTTCTTCACAAACATCCTAAATTTACTATGTAAAAGCTCAAGAAAAACTTTTTGGCTGTGATAATTAATTGTTTTAATTTAACAGATATTGCTTATTATTGCAATGAAAGTGTATGTTGTAATCAAACTATTGAGGATACAGAAATACAAATAATTTATTTTGCCCACTATACAAGTTCAAATTTATCAGAAATAGAAAGAGAATATTTATATTATATGAAATCTAAGTAATACTGCTAAAGTTTGACATGCCTTTCTGAAACTTCCTGTATATAGAGCACATTTTTAAATGACTCGTTACGTGATCGTAACCTACAAGACCCATGCATTCTCCTTCACAGCTCACTAATTTATACTAACCTACAAAGGAGGGGAACACTAATCTAAAATTGCAACAAAAACATTTTCTATTATATAATAAGTTTCAACTTCCGAATGTACTAATGTCTTACAAAGCTCTTTTATTTAATACATGTAAAATTATTCTTGTTAATTTTGGATTATTGCTTTTATCAGAATAAAAATTCTAAAGGATTTGCATGGGAAGTAACAACGACACCCAAAGGTCCTACTACAACAGAGGATATAGTCATTTTTGAACCCGGAAAACCTGTTGCTTTAGATATTCCAGGCCAACTATTTGGATCATCGTTCACGCTAGTGACCAATTTGTCTACCGCCGTAGGAGACTTCATGATTGTAAGTAGCATCTTTTATTGTAATGCAATTATTTGATTATTGAAATGATAGTACTTTTTCTTGGAAATCTATAAGATTATGAATATTCAATTAAAGGAAACATTGATTTGTCTGAGTGTTTAGCAGATCCCGGAAATATTCGCGAAAGCTTTTACAGGCATACAAAACAGTAAGCAAACACGAATAAAAATATACAATATTAATTTACAGAAGATAATTAAGGCGGGATATAGATTTACTTTTTCTTTTGTTAAACAGGATGTAATAATTATACAAATTATCAAAAAATTTTTTTCAGACAGACTTACCCTATAAATAATAAAGTTTTGTCTTCCAGCTTTATCTATTTATGTAACACACATAAATAAACGTCTATATCGAATTAGGTGTTTTTCCTTCTTTGAGCAGTGAAGCTAAAACCAGGTGAAGATGGCAAAAATAAAAAAAAAATCAGAAATGGCGATAAATGTTACATTTATAGCTTAAAGTCGTCTACACTATATATAAAGCATGTATGTCTTTAACTGACTCTTCGTTGCAGTTTACTTGTAGTTTTTATGGTTTATACTCTAGTACATCTGTGAATTATTTTTGCCATGGAAGCGTTACCTATACGTTAGTATATTACTTTTTTAATAGATCTATATTCATTAAAAATCTGAAAACCAGATTAAATGCACTAAGTGATAACATTTCAATTATCCTTATATGTGCCTACGATGATTGTAGATTGTTTAAGGGGTCGCTTGGCCCTGAGTTGGCCTTTCTTCACTTCGATCTAAAAGGTCTTTTTTGAGTTACCCTACAACTAGTTATTTTCCTACGAGCTAATTTCCCTATGTCCTCAGGCGTTAATTCCGCCTGTTCAAGGTACTTTAGCTTAATGCGGATTAGTACCTTGCATTCACAAAGTATATGTTCCACAGTCTCTGTTGCAGCTCCACAGTATCTGCATTTGTCATCTTCTGCCATGCCCATGTCCTTGAGATGATATCTCAAATTGCAATGGCCAGTTAGAAGGCCTGTGATCAGCCTTTGGTCGAACTTTTCAAGTTCGAAAAGCCTTGTGGCATTCTTTGTTGAATAGGTTACAAACCTTTTCGCTTGTCTTTGGCCCGAAGTATTCCTCCAGTAGGACTTTTTTTGTTCCTTTCCCCATTTTAGGACCTCCTCCATTTTGTGTCCCTTAGATAAACCACAGAACGGTTCGGGTCCAAAAAATGGGGCTTCAGCCCCTTTTCTTGCGAGGCTACCAGCCAATTAGTTGCCTTCTATTCCCTCATGCCCTGGCACCTACATCAAGGTAACCTTGTTGTTTTTTGCCAGTTGCTTCAGCAATTATCTGCATTCCCAGGCAATTTTAGACTAGAAAGTATAGGACCTGAGAGCCTTTAGTGCTGCCTGGCTATCTGCCCTGCACCCCTTCGAGTGCCTCTATTTAGGCATTCCTGGGCACATTGATATATAGCATAGATCTCTTCCTGGAAGATGGTTGGAGTGTTACCAGGGGCTTTAGATAGCCTGCATTTAGGCCCTGCTTCGCCCACAACAACCCCTTCGTCCATCTTGGATCCATCTGTGTATCAGATGTGTGACTCTTTCTCCAACCGCAGTTCTTCGACCCTGCTCGCCTGACGGTTCTCAATCAGCACATCAAACGGGCAGTCAAAGTCATGCTGGATTGGCATTGAGGCAGTGAGTTTGGTCATGGATTCGAATTGGATTAGCTCCAGAATCCTTAAGTGACCAACCAGGTCGCCTGGTCTTAATTTAAGTGCCTCATGCAGCCTTACAGCGCTAGGTGCTGCCTCTTTCCTTACATGCAAATGTAGAGGAAGTAAGTCCAGCATTGCCTCCATAGCTGCTGTGGGACAGGAGCACTTTGCTCCTGTAGTCCTAGACAGGGAAGGAGTTGTAATTTCTGCAATTTTCCTTGTGCTATTTTCTCTTCTATTTTTGGCCACCATACACATGATGTGTAGGTAACCATGGGTCTGACGATCGAAAGGTAGGACCAATGAATCATTTTTGGCTTCAGACCTCAAGTCTTACCAAATTGCTTTGGTAAGTGTCCTTTCTAAGTGTGAGTTCCAGGTAAGTTTTTGATCCAGGATTACTCCTAGATACTTGACTTCACTGAAAAAATGCAGTACTGTTCCTACGACGATAGTTCGGTTCTGGGCATATCGGGATTAATATTTTAATGCTGGTAATCAATCTGATTTTTTCTTAAATCAGAAGTTTATGAATATTTACTCTAATTTGAAATATATGTTAATATTCATCACGTGCATCAATGTGGATTAATTTTTCCTTAAAATATAAGTGCTTAGTACAAAAATTACTTTTTAGAATTTATCAATAATTCCTACTTTGTCTGATGCATGTTCTAAAGTAGAGGAGTTATAAGCAGAGTACAACTCTTTTAATCCATGGCCGCCGTCCTTCCGCTTAATGTACAAACTAAGCACATCTGCTTATTTCGTCCATTGTTAGGACCTTTCTTATCATACTGTCAGTTTATCAGCTCAAAACCTGTAGGTAACTATGGTGACAACAATTGTGCTTATTGCTGCGATTTTGTTTTTGGCGTTTAGTTCGGCCTTAAGAGTTGGCCGAATGCGGTATTATTATTATTATTGTATTTTCTTCTTTTTTTTCTCATTAATTAGTCCGGGTTCCATCCTTCAAGGCTAGCTAAGTCGCACAGATTTGGAGATACGGATTATTTGATGTTTGACATGTCTTCTCGCTGCTGCCTCCAGCGGTGGTAGTTGAGGAGAATTTGTTGGCTTAAGTGCTAGAAACTTGCGTACAATATTTGCTGCACCCGGTAAGCGTTGCTTTCTGCATCGTCCTTAAATGTCAGTCCTGCAACTGTAGCTTCTGTTTCGCTTCCGTCTAATCTTTGGTGACCAGGCCATTCGCGAAAACCACAATAGGAACGATTTCTACCTCATTCAACCGATACATATCTTTTAGCTCTTCAGCAAGTGATTGGTACTTTCTCTTCTTTTCAGCAACTGTCAAAACTATTTTCTGATCTGATGGAGATTGCAATGTCGATAATGACTGCCTTTTGTAAAACAAAACGATGTCAGGTTTGTTTGCTTCTACGGCTCTGTCGGTGTTGATGGTTTTGTTCCACAGTATCTTGGCTCTGTTGTTGCGGAGAACCTGCCATGGTTTACACCGTATCTTTTGGCGAACGCCTGGTGAACAACCTTCGCTACATTGTTGTGTCGCCATAGGTAATCCGTCTGTGCCAACGCCGTACATCTGCAACACACATGCTGGATAGACTCGTTGATTTGTTTGCAGAGTGGCCACCTGCTGTCAATGTTTTGACCTAGGATGTATTTGCTGTTAACAACTTGATCTTGGATGGCGAAGATAAACTCTCTGTTTCACCATATACGCCTGCCGTTCAGAGCCATTCTGTGGAGCTTTTATGGTCAACGTTGTCAGGCATAACAGCTTTAGCGTATCTTCCATGAAGTTCTTTCTGTCTCCAAGTAGCTACATTTGTGGCGTAGTATAGTGAAATAGGTAGCCTTGTTGAGTCAAGTTGACTAAGCTGTAGAGATGGGCGATTCGACTCTTTTTAATGATTCGTACCAAACGAATTCATATGAAGAAAAAATTCGGACTGAAAGATTCTTTCAAGAATCCGAACTGCCTCGTTTGTACAAACGGATACGGTTACAACGTCTATACGAAATATACGAATCTTTTGCTTTTATGAAATTTATACCATTCGCATCACTGCAAGTATTCGTACCAATGATACGAATCATACGAGTTACTACCTACCTCTAGTGGGCTGTAATTTGTGCCAGCTGTGCATTATTATTATTATTATTATTATTATTATTATTTTTATTATTATTATCATCATTATCATCATCATTATCATCATAATCAACATCATCATCATCATCAATATCATCTTCAATATGTCCATGGTCTGATTTACACAGGTCTACAAAAAAAAGGTCTTGTCCTAAGGTTTTCGTCTAACTTTTCTGAAGTATTTTGATGCGCTGAAGCCAATTTTGGAGAAAGAAAATGTCTATTATGTCAGTTTTTCCTCAACCATCGCTTTTCTTTTCCTAAATAGGTCAAAAAAAAGTCTTGACCTAAGATTCCTATCCAAATATTCTGAAGTATTTTGTCGCGCTGAGGCCAATTTTGGACAAAAAAATGTTTCTATCGTGTCAGTTTCCCTCTACCACCTCCTTCTATCTGTCAAAAAAAGGTAAAACACAGATCTTGCTTGTCCTAAGGTTCTGATCGTTGAAGCCAAGTAATTATGAATATTAAATATTTATAATAGAAAAGTTTTTGAATTAGTTTGTTTATAATGTGAAGTTTTTTGGGTAATCGGCCCTCATATATAGAAAAAACAAGTTCATTAACTTTCCGGCACTGGTGTCACTAATTTGGAACAACATTCAATTTTATTTCCTAGACTTTGAGTTTTTGTTTATTTATAATTTATTTACTATAGTCCACGGGAAAAGTGAAAAAAGAAGCCTTATAAGCAAGAAATGATTACGTGCTAGGATTTATTCATTGACCCTGAAGATCATAATCCCGCACGATAACCTTTACAACGGTTTTTCAATTAAACATGACTTAAAGCAGTAGCAAAACAGTAGTAATATTCATTGACACGTAAAAATAACCGCTGTTGTGTGGTCAGCTGCGTAAAGTTTTATTTATTCTGTTAGACATGCGTTAATCTTATTGATCGTCTTTTCCCGTAGATTATGAAAGCTGTACATTATTTTTGACATAAAAATATATTTTTAATAAATGTAAACGCCTTAAGACCACATTGTAATGAGAATTAAAATTAAAAATGTTACTTTCGATCAGCCTTTTCCGAAAATAACTGAAATTTTTTTTATCAAAAAAAAAAAAATTCCAATAAAAACGTAAAATGGGGCACATTCCATTTTTTTAAAATTTAGTTTTGGTGATTATCAAGTAATGTTATTATTTTAACAATTACTGCATAATCAAATTAAACCAAAACAATAAATTAAAATGAGAAATAAGAATACGCCCGGCAAATGATTTTATTTGGCGGGAAATAATTTAACCAATCATAGACAACTTTCGCTTAGACTGTAACTATCTTATATGAATGCCAAATTGTGTATTTACTTTCCATTATTTTACCTATAACACTTTTATTTTGTTCAATATCTTAAATATCAATAAATATTATATACATGTATTTAGAAGGAATTAAAAGTATTTATATTTGTTATTATGTAGAAGTTATCTTAAAAATGTAAACAAAACTTACCGCGAGGATTATGTGGCAACATTTCTTGCGTACCGCCAGCTGTCCTTGGCCAGCTGTCACTTCTTGGTCTTCTTGTCACAATACAAGTGAAAGAGATATGTTGGTTGGATTTATTTGTTGTTTATGTGGCGTTTGATTTTGTTATTTTATATTTTATCAATAAACTATTAAGATGGAGTTGAATTTTGTGAAAGGAGATTCATCTAATTTGCCCAAAGTTGATCAGGACATGATGGATTCTTTTTATAAACAAGATTTGGGTTTTTGAAGGGATGGGATCAGAAATACTGGAAGCTTGCCACCAAGTTCTTCGAATATCTATATTTTATGGAACAGTTACAAAAAAATTTTCCGGAGCACTTATATTTGTGTTTCCACAACTTTTTAGAAAATACCTTTTAAATGACATCTACTATTTGTAAATTACAGCAAATACCTCGATGAAAGAAACTGAAATGCTTCAAATCAACATGACGGCGACGTTAGAACACATCTGTCATTTGACTAGCCGTTGACATTGTTGTCATGTTTTGATAAATATGTTTTTAAAAATCTAATCGGCATTAAAAATTATTTAAAACATTTAATAATTCACGCCTATTATTATTTTTTACATGAGAAAATTAAATTTCGTGCATAAATATATTAAAATTGGTTTAATAAATGAGCTTTATTCTCCAGTTTTCTTAAATTATCTTTTAAGTAATAAATTATCTTTTATTAGATAGATATAGAAGGAATTTCAACTTGGCAACACCACACTGTTTTGTATAAAACCATTCCATCAACAAATCCGTACAGTCTACCTACGTCATCGGCCAAACTACCTACGTCACCAATTTAAAACACCTGTTGCTCCACTTATTTTAACTTCTGTTTTCTCAAAGAATTGATAATTATTTTCGCGGAAATCCGTATTGAAAGGCTTGTTTGTACATATTCTATGATATTATTCAACAAAAAAAAAATGGGAAAATATCCTATTATTAATGTAATTTGATGACATTATGCAAAAATATATTTATCCGAAGTGTTTTTAATATAATGTTCAATAACACAGATCTACAAGAAAAAGAGCTTGTGCTAAAGTCCTTTCCTGAAGTATTTTGGCGCGCTGAAGCTAATTCTGGACAAAAAAATTCTATCATACAAGTATTCCTGTACCACTCCTTACCCTAAAACGGGTAAGGTTCTCATCTAACTTTTCTGAAGTATTTTAATGCGCTGAAGCCAATATTGGACATACAATTTTTTTCTATCTGGTTAGTTTCCCTCTACCACTCCCTTTCATCATTTAATTTTTTTTGGTCCAAAATTGGTTTCAACGAGTCAAAATACTTTAGTAAAGTTAGGTCAGAACCTTACGGTAAGACCTATTTTTTGTCCTTTTTTTAGGGGATAAAAGGGGTGGTAGAAGGAAACTGACATGATAGAAAACATTCTGGTGTCCAAAACTGGCTTCAGCTCATCAGAATACTTCAGAAAAGTTAGATCAGAACCTTAGAATAAACAAGACCTTTTTTCTGCCTTTGTTAGGGGATGGGGTGGCGGTAGAGGGAAACTTTTCCCAGCAAAATAAATAAATAATTTATTAAAGTAACTGTATAACAGGCATTAACTTTATAATGTGACATCCTCGGAGACATCCTAACCTTAGATTTGATGCTTTCTTTATATAATTATGAAACGCTATAGCGGGATAAGAAGGTGAAAATTGCCTCCGCCTGGATTTTTATTTCGAATTGGTCATTCGAAAGGACATATTTAATAACCACTGCAGCCAAATTTTCAGCCCCTTAGGTGTGCTCCTATCGTATAAAACGTGTTTTACGAAAAAAATGTCTCCTGCTCAACTGTTTGCTCCAAAAAATCTGAAAAAATTCATGAACGTGTTTTGTTTTTTCAGATTTTTCGGATCAAAACTGGGGCCAGGAAAAATATTTGAATTTTTCAATGATTTTTTAAGCAATCAGTCATATTTGGCTAACTTCTAAATAACAATTTTTTGTGTACTTTTCCCGTACATTCGAATGCCGGTATCAGAATTACGATTTTTAGACCGGAACATGCTCAAAATTTGAAAAAAACGCTTTTTCCGCATTTTAACCTCCCCACAATAAAATTGTGGGAGGTTACTAAAATTGGTCCAAAATCGAAAATTGAGATAACATCAAATCTTTACGATTCCTTTAGGAATACAAAAAAGTGGTTTCTGAAAAATGTCTGTTTATGTACGTGTGTGTATGTGTGTATATATGTTAGCACGATAGCCGCGAAACTACTAAGCAGATTTAGATGAAACTTTGCATGAGGGTTTCTTCAGTGCTCCTGAAGATCTGAGAAGGTTTTGGTTGAGATTGGATTACGTTTAGTGCCGTTTTGGCACAACAAGTTTTTTATTTTATGATTACTAACAATTTGTAATCGAACGATTGAAAAGCAGTAAAAATTCCCATTTCAACGATATATCACACTTGCACCTTTTCGATTTGGTTTCTGCGAAAAAAAAATAAAACACAAAATAACACGCTTCTTGTGTAAGGTATATTTTATAGTCTAACCTAACGTTCGGTAGATAGTGTACTAAAGCATGCAGACGGCCATACACGATTTTTTTAAGAACGTCAAGCCAATTGTGTTGGTTGGGGACTTAAATTCCGCTGCTGGTCACTATATATTTTGAAAATCTTTTTTTGACATGTGTCAGTTACTTCCGCGTGCGAAAGATTTTTTGACAGCTGTCAGATAAAATGCGTCTAAAAGTTGTTAGTCGGAGAACTGTCACTTTGACACCTGTCAAAAAATTTTGTCACTAACTTTATTGGGGGCGGGGAATGTCACTTTGACAGCTGTCAAAATTCTAGTTCCAAAACTTTCCTGGGGGAATTTATTTTTTGACAGTTGTCCAAAAATTCTTAAGTTGGTATTGCTCTTTGTTTTAGGTTATGATTGTTTATATAGTTTTAAGGTTATGATTAACGGAAATGTTTCCAGTGATGCGTCGGAAATGGGTTCAAAGTTTTTGGACTTTTAATGTCAATGTCACTTTTATTATGATTTGATGAAAAACTCACTCTGGATCCAGTTAAGGACTGTCAGTAATCACACGGACTCCTTATGGGTTATGTAGGCTCCACACAGCTACCACCGGCTTTAAACTTTCTCTTCTCTCTCTCTCTCTCTCTCTCGGAAAAAAAACCAATTGGTTTGACATTCTTAAAAAAAACGTGTACGGCAGTCTGCACGCTTTAACATACTAGTCTACCGAATGTTAGGTTAGACTATAAAATATATCTTACACAAGAAGCGTGTTATATTGATTTTTAATTTTTTTCGCGGAAACCAAATCGAAAGGGTGCAAGTGTGATATAGCGTTGAAATCGGAATTTTTACTGCTTTTCAATGGTTCGATTACAAATTATAAGTAATCATAAAATAAACAACTTGTTGTGCCAAAGCGGCACTAAACGTAATCAGATCTCAACCAAAACCTTTTCAGATCTTCTGAAGCACTAAAAAACCATGATGCAAAGTTTCATCCAAATCCGTTTAGTAGTTTTGCCGCTATCGTGCTAACATACATACACACATACACACACATATACATAAACAGACACTTTTCAGAAACCAGTTTTTTTGATTCCTGGGACCTCAAAACGTAAAAATTTGATATTGTCTCAATTTTCGATTTTTGGCCAATTTTAGTAACCTCCCACAATTTTATTGTGGGGAAGTTAAAATGCGGAAAAAACGGTTTTTTCAAATTTTGAGCATGTTCCGGTCTGAAAATGGTAATTCTGACACCGACATTCGAAAGTACGGGAAGAAGTACACAAAAAATTGTTATTTAGAAGTTACGCAAATATGACCTTCATTGCTTAAAAAATCACTGAAAAATTCAAATATTTTTCCTGGCCCCAGTTTTGATCCGAAAAATCTGAAAAAAATCAGAGTGTTTGCTTTGTCAAAAACACACGTCTAATTTTTTCAGATTTTTTGGAGCAAACAGTCGAGGAGGAGAAATTTTTTTCGAAAAAAAAAAAACGTTGGTGGGGGGCACTATTAGTACCTAGGGGGTTGAAAATTTGGCTGAAGGGATTTTCAAATATGTCCTTTCGAATGGCCAATTCGAAATAAAAATCCAGGCGGGGGCAATTTTCATCTTCTTATCCCGCTACAGCCTCTATATTTTTGTCCTTTCTGTTACCAATGTTGCTATGTCGTTTGTTAAGTAATATACAAAATGTTTGTGGTTTATATCTTTATATGTACATTTGAATTATATACTTTTTTCTTTTTGACTTATCTATCCGATGTAAATTGGCTTAAAGATCAATAATGTGTATCTACCTATTTATCTAAGAACATGACTTCAGTGTCTGTAGGTTGCGTGGGCCATTTTTATCATACATATTTCAAGGGTCTTGCTCTCTGGCTATGAAAAAAGGCAAATATTACTCAATTCCTCTATCTATTTCAGCCTAAAGGTAAATTTATTCTTGAGGTAATTTTGGTATATTTCTTCGGTAGTTTTTCTCTCGCTGATTTGACGACTTGGTAAATTTCTATCGGAATAGTATTTTCCAATCAATTTCACATGGTAATTACCTTAATAAGTAAGTTCGTTTTTTATCAAACTCAGTTGAAGATAATTCTAAGGAAATCTTTGCCGGGAAAATAATTCATAATATATTTCTTTATTTTTCAGAATTCAGCACTACGTGCGGCCAGACTGTTAGAATCAATGAGGCCATTCTTAAGGAAAGCATTTGGTGCCAAAGGGATTGTAATTGAAGCCACAACAGACAAACCAATATTCTCTGCTCCTAACGCAATTTAGCTCCCGGAAACGTGTTCTAAATTTGTATATTATACGATAATTTAATTGTGATATCAGAATAATGCTATATGAGATGAAATTTGTAAATAATAATAATTATTATTATCATTGTAGGAGGATTACCCTCATTTATTAAGAATCACTGAAGTTACATTGGAAAAATATATAGTTAGTAGTAAGTAACTAAAAAAAGTTACAAAATCTACGTTTACTAGATGTTTAGCTTTAAATAAATAATATTTTCTATAATCATGTGAGATATATACAGTTTAGGTGAGGGATTTATCATCTGGAATTCGTTAAAAAATGTATGTCATATATGTAGATAAAATTATTACCTTTATGTTTTTATTCAATTATTAAACATTTCATGAGGTATTCATCGTAGATTGTTGAAAAATAAGTTAACTCTTTAATTATAATTGATATATTTATAATTTTTACTCCCGATGTTGTTAGTGTGATTGACGAGATGTTCCTCGTCTACTGCACAGTATTTTTGTTTTGGTGGTATATCCTGTTTTAAAAGTGTTTTACGTTTACTGCAAAATTTTCTTTTTCAAAAATTCCTCCTTTAGCTATACTCCAGGCAATAGAGAATATTGCCTGGAAAAAATAGGAGGATTTAGTTTTATAAGCTTACCTTATGTTTTTTGGGTTGCTGATTCCAAATTTTCAATTTCCCACCAAAAATTCCCTCCGGAACCCCCTCAAATTTAGAAAAGAAAAACAAAAAATTGGTTTTTTATTTTTTTATCTTTTCTTTTCGTTTTAGATAAAAAAATACCCAGATATTCAGAAAGCAAACAAAATTTACAACATTTTGACGTTTTGACGTACGACAAACGGGAGGGGAGCGAGCGGGTCCCAAAACATGCGCCGAGGCTCATGTTTCGGGACCCACTTGCTCCCCTCCCGTTCGTCGTGCGTCAAAACGTCAAAGAACGTTTTTTGTTGTAAATTTTGTTTACCTTCTGAATATCTGGATATTTTTTATCTAAAACGAAAAGAAAAGAAAAAAAATTTAAAATTTTTTTTGTTTTTCATATCTAAATTTGAGGGGGTTCCGGGGCAATATTTGGTGGGAAGTTGAACATTTGGAATCAGCGACCCAAAAAACATAAGGTAAGCTTATAAAACTAAATCATCCTATTCTTTCCAGGCAAGGGCCCTATATGGTCTACAATGTCTGCCTACTCCAGCCTGATAAGATGGGAAAAAGTAGCATCTGCCAAAAAAATCCAAGTGAGCTGAAATTTTTCATACACCTTTATTTTAACCTTAGAAGCAACGTCTTAAAAGCTCCCATTGATATTGCGCTTGCGTCTTCAGCTATTCAAAGTCAAAGGTACAGAAAAAAGTTTTTCTCAAATATGTCGCTTAATTATTTGGTTGTTACAAAAAATGAAGGCTAGGAAATTCTCTACAAAAAAGGTTATATCTTTATCAATATCGTTATGTCTTTTACGCAAAACTATCCATTTAGTAAATAACACACTGTTAAGTTTTGCACCAAGGCGTACAACTCTATATATAGGCCGCCTCCCCTGTAAATCGGAGGCAATTGAGAAATTTAGACCAGTTTTATTAGTGAAAGTCTTATTTAAAAAAATCACTCACCCAAAGAAATCATCCCACCATTATCTCTTTACTCAAATCCTCCATTATATTGATTGGTATATCACAAAATCCGAATGCTTAGATCTTAAGTGAATCGACTCTAGGAACCCAATATACCTCGACGAACTGCTTCAGATTCTGGACAGGTAGTTCTTTTCGATGAAACAATGTAAGTGACTTTCAGCTAAAAAAAGTTCCTATCCAATCGCTCAAATAAAACCAGATTGATATCAGTGCTAATGCACAAACTACAGTTGTCGATATCTCCGTGAAACAAGGTAGAGACGACGTAGACGTTTTAATAGTAGAAACGGCGCCGCACAGTGGAAAAAAAAGCATTTTTTGGACAAAAATCTGCCTACAAGTCAAATCTTAATCAATTCCGATCTACTTTGGCTTAAAGTGTAGATTATTGGCTACACTTTCAGAGTATACTGCCCAAATTGCAAACCCCGATTTGCTAACTTCAAAAAATATATCAAATATGGGAGTAATCACTTTTTTCTATTTCTATAAGTCAAATCTTGATCAAGTTTGACAATCCTGGGGTTCACAATTTAGGCAGTATACGCTGAAAGGGTAGCTAATAACCTGCATTTTAAGCCCAGGATTGCCAAAATTGATCAAAATTTGACTTGTAGAAATAGAGAAAAGTGATTATTCTCATATTTGATACATTTTTTGAGGTTGGGAAATGGGGGGTTCACACTTTAGGCAGTATACGCTGAAAGGGTAGCTAATAACCTGCATTTTAAGCCCAGGATTGTCAACATTGATCAAGATTTGACTTGTAGAAATAGAAAAAAGTTAGTCATATTTGATACATTTTTTGAGGTTAGGAAATCGGGGTTTGCGATTTAGGCAGTATACTCTGAATGTGTGCCAATAACCTACATTTTAAGCGAAGGTAGATCAAAATTGATTAAGATTTGACTTGTAGGCAGATTTTTGTCCAAAAAAGGCTTTTTTTTCCACTGTGCGCCGGCGCTTGATAAATCACTACAGAACACCACAACTATCGTTGGAGAAGATTTAGTTCTATTAGTTCTCCTAATAGGACGTGCTCCTTCCTTTACCTTCCTCAAATCAGGTAAAAGAAAAACAGAATCTTCCCTTCTCGGATATATAACTTTCCTAATGATAAAAATCATCTGTTGTTTCTACATGCCATCACTGGGTACGACACAACATCTGCACTTGTTAGTAACGGAAAAATAAAAGTCTTTAGAAGGTTCGAGAAACGCCCAGACTTGTAGCAATCAGCAGAAGTTTCTAAGCAGGAAAATTGTCCAGTAGAAACCATTTTGCAAAATGGAGTACGCATTCTTGTGGTAATATATGGAGTTCCTAAATCAGAAGACAACTATCGATGCATGACATTCGCGAAGTCAACAAGAATTAACGCCGGTGTGAAATTGTTATTACTTCCACCTACTGCCGCAGCCGCTCACCAACATCTGAGTCGAGTGTATTACCAGATACAGAATAGGCTTGGTAATGACAATGATTTAAATCCTGAAAAGTGGGGGTGGGCAATCAATAATCATATTTTGGAACCCACTAAGACATTATCATCACCTGCTCCAGATGTACTTCTAAACACAGTCTTTTGCCATTGCAAACATAAACTGCGGGTGCAGAAAAGTAATTTGGACTGACCTCTTCAATACTTTGTGACCATTGTCACGGTCACGGTCACGTCTCAGCGCAAATGTCGATAGTGGTATCGAAGACTCACTATAAAATATTCAAGATGAAGAATATAATGAGATTAATCCGTTGATCTCGTCGCAAAAAATATTACAAATTAGAAAATGATGAGGAAAAAGTTAACAAAGAGAGAAAAGAGGACGAGAACAAGGGCGAACTACAGAAGGTAATTAAAACAAGAAAAAACATGGATTAGGCCTACTGGGGAAACCATGTAAAAAAACGCACCTTGCACCCTACCTCTGAGGTGTTATGGAAACGGATACACCGCTGCTCATTATTTCTCTAACGTATAGCGTGAAAATGGCTGGTTATACGTAAAATATGTATATAACATTTTTTATAGAGAATTTCCTAATATTCATTTTTTGTAATAATCAAAAAAGTCATACGACCCATAGGAAGCAGACTTTCGAAACATTATTTGTAATGCCAAAATAAAGGTGTATGTAAAATTTCAGCTCACTTAGATTTTTTTAGCAGACGGATCCTAATGTGACTGGAGTAATAATATACTATTAAAATGTCAATACAGGAAAACTTTTGTTTCTTGTAACCATGTTTAAATATAAACTTGACAGACAAACAGATTGGCGGGCGGACATAGAGACAGACAGGCGGACGGACGTTTTGAAAATAGTTAAGAGTTCGACGACACAAAATTATATAAATGCTTTTCTCTGTAAGTGACATTCATGATTTAAAAAAAATTCTGTCAAATATAGTATTTTACTTTTCTTTTTTGTGAAGAGTATAATAATTTTGTTATCAACGAGAGAAATTCGGCGTACACAAATAAACTAATTTTAATTTAGCTTACAGCATACTTGTTTACTATTACTACTACTACTTTTCTATTTGCATACTACGTTATTCTTTACCTTTCGTGTATTATATACTTTTCGTTGCAAGAATGATTAAACTGATATTTTTAATTTTTATATTTGACATTTATAAACTCCAAGTAACATCCAAAATATCGTGATAAACAGAAGAGGTTTACATTAATACTAGCTAGCTCTGCTTCTACTTCTACAATTATCCACTGTACCGAGTGTCAACGAGATTACCTTTCGGACGCCGTTTCTTTATTTTTTAACGAATCGAGATGAAACTAGGTATGTGCCACGTGTTATCAAAATGACATTTTTTTTATGCATCTGTTAAGTTTCTACGAGTCCAGTTTCACCGCACTTTTACTATTTTGATTTTTAAATGGAACAACCTGTATACTTTTGCATTTTTGGAATCTGGAGATCATTCTGTATATGACTGTGATAATTGCACCCTTTCCGCAATTGTTATTTTTTTGCAGCCAATTTTAGTCCTCAATCTAGATACACTAGAAATTGTTCTACTGTTTAAAAATAATTGAAAGAAAATAAGTACTGAACTTCTTTATTGTTAATTTGGGCCACATAGGGGTCGAAAGTTGATAAAACCATTTTTTCGAAAATACTCAAAATTTTTACGTGCAAGTATATTTTCATACTACAGCTAAATGTAATTTTCCAATACCAATCTAACGATGTATCGCAACAGATCCTGGTGGGTCAATTTTTGGTTGGTCTCGGGACATTAGATTCAAAATTAAAATTGTCTAAAAAATTTCAAAATGGTGAAAAAAGCCATGAAAGTAGTACACTCATGTGCAAAACGATCTCTGAGTACCAAAAATGCCATAGGGTGTTCCATTTCAAAATCAAAATTTATGGTCATTTCCGGTGAAGCCGCAACTCGTAGAAACTTGACAAATAGATAAAAAAATGTTGTTATGATGACACATGACACATGCCTAGTTTCATCTCGATCCGGTAAAAAATTAAAAAATGGTGGCCAGAAAGCGATCTCGTTGACACCCGCTATATACTATGTACCTACAGAACTAAAAACAGCTATTTTTTATCATGGATTTAGAACCCTTTTAAGTGCGAAAATATTATTTCCACACTTGTTAGGAAAAGCTGAACTTTTACTATTTAAAACATTACTAGAAAAGTAAATTGTATTTCCAGTCACTTTTCTAAAATCGTAAATGTCTGATTGTTTATTATTTTGCCACATTTCTTGTCAGCATAATAACTAACGAGGAAACGTTCGATCGTGTTTAAATTTTTTACAGTAAGAGTGGTGATCGGTGGAAGAATCGTATGGTTTTTGAAAAAGTAAAGTAAATAAGTAAATATAAAAGATTTTCAACATTATATAAACACAAGAATACTGCATAATATACTGATGAACGTGTCCCCAACCAAGCTGGAGATAACTAAAACCAAGACTAACTTATTTTCAAGAAAATGTGTAACAATTATATAAAAACGCTAATAAACAGACGAAAAGTGTAATGTTATATTTAGTTTTCCCTCGTATTACTGCCGAACAGAATAACTTGAATATTTCTATTGCTTGGTTCTACTATTTAAGAAGTAAATAGTTCTAGATTAATTTCTAACTGGTAGAAATGACAACGAATGATCTAATATTCCTTTTGTTTTCAAAATTTTCCATAATGAGTTTATTTCACTTGCTCATGTTTAAATAAATACTATTTTCAACCTCAGTTTTTTAGATAATCAATAACATTAACAACCTTGGTGTTTTAATCTGCATGATGTTATCAATTTGCACAAGAACTAGAGGAATAATTTTCCCCATTTACTAAATTCAAACAAAACTGTTTATCTAGTTCATTAAAAGGAACAAACTAGCATGGTCAAAATTTCTATAATCCAATTGCAATCCAATCTTCGAATAAAGTACCAGCCAATCCATTAACTCCATATGAATATAATAGAGCATCATTCGTGACTATTGGATATCTAAACACCAAACTGACAGTTGACTTGCCAAAGTTTTTTTGATTGTCATATATTAATTGGATTTTGACACTAACTCGATCTAAAATTTTTAATTTATTTATTTCGTTTTTGGGTTTTTGTATTTTTAGATTCAAGAGATATTAAGCTGAAGAGACTTAAGGTTCAATAACAGCATCTAGAATAGATCTGTTGTTTAGTATTTAAATGAAAGTGTAAATGGAATCTTGCAGAACGGACAAACATTTAATCAATACGTTCTATTACTAGCCCCTTCGCCTTCACCATTTTATAGAATAAATTTTAGTTCACTTTTTTTATTCTTTCTATTTTATTCATTCATACTGAATGTGAAAAGGATGTTTTATAAGTTAAGGATATTATTTCTATTTTATATGTTTTACTGTTGCTAATTTTGTACTGTTATATATCAGGTAATACTAATATTTTTTTACAGCATAAGAACTCTTTTATACTTTATTCTTGTAAATAATTCCGAAATGCTAAACTATGTCTGATTGTTTTTAGCCATTTGTTATGTATAATAAATGTTATATAAAATAAAGTACAATCTCTTCATTTACTTGTGTCTTGAAAAACAAAAATGTAAAATAATTTCACACCTTTTTAAATTAGCTGAGTTATTACAATTGCTTGAAATTATTGACTTCTGATTTAATTAAACTAGATGTTTTAGGTATTTTCTAAATTTTAATATATATATTTAACACTCAGCAGTTCAAGAATATATTAGAAAAACATTTTGTAGATTTTTGTATAACAGAAAATCGGTAATTATCCAACTCATGTTTCATTCATTTTCAGACAAATTAAGTTTTCTTTTTATATTCATAGGATTCCGAGTAAGTTCGTGTATATGTGTTGAAGACCAAAAAGCGTGTCAAAAACATCACGTAAGTTGCCATTTTTCAATACAAAACTCCGACGGTGGTGAATGATCATCCAAAATAGGCATGATAGACAGAGATTAGTCTCGTGTGTTGCACATCGCCATCCATTCTGCTCCTACTGTGACTGATAGTTTAATTAAAATATTGTTTTGAATAGAGTCTTTAATTTAATATTCAGTGTGTCCCAGGATAGATGTAACAAGAGGTGTAATGGACCAAAAATTTTGGAATTTTGAAATGGTATTTGGGGATTGAGTCCTGCTTGTTTTAAAACTAAAGTATACCAAAAATGACTTGATTTGGTGTTCTACAGGGTGTTTTATAAGCAAAGTTGTAAAAATCACCACTAATAAAGTACCTTTATTTTTCAAAATATGAAAAAATTCCACTAAGAAAAATTATTTAGAATGCAATTTTATACCTCTATACCAAATTTCAGGAATATGAAATTATTTTTTTGAAACTTCCCATTTTTTCAATAAATTAGTATTTTATTTTGAACCATTCAATTAAAACCGCATAGAAATTACTTTTTTGTGAATTAATATTTTAAGTTATGAAGAAGCTAAAAGTAGGCTATGAGAAAAGCAGTGGATACACATTTATCATTTATTATTGACATATCTGTCAAACGTAATCAATATTATCCTTAATTTCTGTTTCAAATTAACGAACCAAGCATAAAAAATTAAGTGAAAATGGTACTCACAGTGCGTGAAAAAATTTATATTGTGCAATGCTATGGAATTGGCGGTGAAAACTCGCTAAGAGAAGTGGTAAGCCAATTTAATTTGAAATTTCCAAACACTGCGTTGTCACGTACTCAGGCTATGAGAATAGTTAAACAGTTTCTGGCTACTGGTAGTGTTCTTAACATGAAAAGAAAAATACAAGCATCTGATGAAGACAATGTTGGGGCTATTATAGCTCATGCTCCTGTTATAGAAAATCCTAGGATGCCACTAAGAGAGAGATCAGCTCTTATTAATATTAGCAAGTCTGAACTCCAAAGAATTTACAAGGCAAAGAAAATTAGGGCATATAAAGCAAATTATAAACATACGCTTGAAGAGGAAGATGACGGCCGTAGGTTGGATCTTTGTTTGACCATTGGAGAAAAAATCATGGAAGAGAGATTTTTTCATCATTCCATAATTTTCTCAGATGAATCCACATTCACAACCAATGGTGTTGTTTCATCTCAGAATTGTGGGTTTTGGGCTTCTGAAAATCCAAATTTTAGAATTCATTGTAGAAGACAATATTATAAAAAAATGAATGTGTGGTGTGCCGTTTCTTATCACGTTGGAGTTATTGGACCTTATTTCATTGAGGGAAGGTTAAACCAGCACACTCATTTACAGCTTCTTGAAAGATTTTCTGAAGAACATTTAAATATTTTAAGAGATATGCCTTTAGTTCATTTTCAACATGATGGTTGCCCTGGTCACTCCACAGAAATAGTTAATCGGTGGTTGAAATTAAATTTTTTAGAAAATTGGATTGCCAGGAATGGACCGATCAAGTGGCCGGCGAGATTCCCAGACCTATCAATATTGGATTTCTTTTTATGGGGTCGCCTCAAGCAGCTGGTTTACGTTGAACCACTTCCTAACGATGTAGCAGTATTGAAGCAGAGAATTACAAATGCCGTAAACTCCATACCGTTAGATCATATTCGAAACAGTTTTAAGGACTTCAGGCGAAGGATCGAAATGTGTGTGGATGTGGGTGGTAGCTACGTCGAATAATAAAAAAATTGTAAACATTGTTCTGTATTGGTCAATAATTAATTTGTTTGTGAATCTGTTATGTTTTTGACATTTATTACTTGTTATAATTTTTAAATCTCATTAATCTTCTGTTAGTAATTGTTTCTTGTTTTACAGTTAGTTCGATTAACATTATACCTTCTTACATCTCGTATATTCAATTTTTTATTTACCAATAGCCTACTTTTTGAGATGATTAAACATTTGCTCCTTCACAACTTTAAATATGAATTCAACTCTTAATTCGCAAAAATGGGAAGTTTCAAAAAAATAATTTTATATTCCTGAAATTTGGTATAGAGATATAAAATTGCATTCTAAATAACTTTTCTAAGTGGAATTTTTTCATATTTTGAAAAATAAAGGTACTTTATTAGTGGTGATTTTTACAACTTTGCTTATAAAACACCCTGTAGAACACCAAATCAAGTCATTTTTGGCATACTTTAGTTTTACAACAAGCAGGACTCAATCCCTAAATACTATTCCAAAATTCCAAAATTTTTGTTACATCTATCCTGGGCCACACTGCATATGCAAATAAATAAATTCTTCATATGAAACAATTACCATATTACAAACTTATCACCTCTTGAAACAAAATTATTTGTTTTATATGAACAATTTATTTATTTGCATATATATGAAACAACGTTTTTGATTTAAATAATTCTTAGTCACCATCAGTATAAAAATTGAAATATTTTTTAACGAGTAATTTAACAGAAAGATTGGGAATATATGCCCCTATTGTAGCATAAAATTTAATATAATGATAATAAAACATATTTATTCTTTATTAAAATAAAGGTAGAGTGTATTTAGGTATTATTTGACGTAAAACTACCTAAATTATGTATAATAAATTTTGTAGCAAAATTAGAATTAACCATGTTTTGGTAAAATTTACGTTGACGCTACGTCGTCTCCACGTAGCGTCGAAATTAAGTTATATCAACTAAAACAGGTAAAATTACACATACATCGTACTTGCAGTCGCACAATATATTTGGTTGCTAATACTAATTTTACTTAAATTCGACGTCAATTCGACATCTAGTTGACTAGCTTAGGTAGAATTTACGGACGTATATGAAATTGGAAAATGACACCAAGAGAAAAAAAATTGTATACTCTTTTTCTCCATAAGTAGTCGATATATTGTTGTCAATTACCTACAAATTTGAAGAGATACCTAACTCATAATAACGATACAAGATAATGTCGGTAACTAAAATAAATTCAATTTATAAGTAAAGTATTTGCAGTTCTCGCTTGTTGAAATCATAGCTGCGAATTTTTTTTGTGTGCATAACTTCATAAAACAACAATGCGCCTCCAAAATATGCATCTGTAAGGAAATTTCTATTGACAAATAAAAAAATTATAATAAGTTTGAGCCGAAAGTATGCTATACTTGTTAAATATGAGTTTACAGGTATAATTATGATTTTTTTTTTACCTTTTCATCAGTTGTTTTCCACACACTCATTTTTCAAATTCCAATTTGGAATCACACTTCAGCAGTGAGTAGGGTAGAGAATATGGCATCTTGGGCTAATTTAACCTTTGAAAATGCAACTACAAAAGATAATTCACTTAATGGTTGGAATCAGGTAGGTAAGCAAGGAAAAGTTTATCGACGACTTTATCGACCTAATATTACTTCAATGGAGTATATTAGAAGTGACCAAATAGGTTGCTATTTAGATATACATTATGTAGAATTTCCAACAAAATTTACCTAGTAAGATATTCGACTATTAGGAATATCTTTAGTTACTAAAAAGGTAAATACTACCCAATTACATTACCTTTTTCGTCCTTATTGAAAGTTTTTCCTTGAGGTCGTTTTTGATAGATTTTTTAGTAGTTTTTCACTCGCTGCTTTCGTTAAATCCACTTTCAAAGACAACTGTGTATGAGGTAGACTAATTGGTATTATTTGCTGAAACTGCAATCTAAATTAAGACCAATTGGTACATTTTTATCGGCAGTGTACTTTTTCAGTGAATTTTACGTCATAATTACCTTAATAAATAAATTCCTCTCATCCCCAAGTTGAGTTGGAGCTAATTTTAACTAAAATGTTTGCTGGGTGTGTATTTAATTTGCTTTATGCAGGGCACGAAAAGAAGTAAAACATTTCATTTAGTGACATGAAGAAAAGTGTATGTTTATAACAAATTCTATTTCTCATTCAATTTATCTATTATAATTTTTAATTCGCATACCGGGTGCCCAAAGATAAGGTCAAATGGTGATATACATAAAAAAATCCCATCTTAATAAGACACTTAATAAAACAATATGTGCCTGTCAAAGACCCCAAATTCATATCAAATTTATTGTACAGAGTATCTACAAATGAAGTATTATTTGTTTAATGGTCTACGAAAAAACAGCGGAACGCATCAACAAAATGTTGGAGACAGAAATTCCTTCTCAACTAAGTATATTTGTTTTTCTATAACCATATATAGTAATCTGCTAAAACTAGTTTTCAAAATTATTACTACTGACACATTTTTTTAATATACTTTGAATTTAGAAGTCTATTAAATTATTATTTTTGTAATAGTGTTGAGTGTTGACATTACAAAACCTTATTTATCTTGTACAGTATTGGTCAGGTTCCGTAGCGATATGCAATATAATTATTTAATGAAAAATTTCCCGATTTAGTATCAGAACAGAATTAAATAAAATTATTGAGGAAATTTTATAAAAGCGTTCTAGCTATTAAAACACTATTAAAACTATTAAAACACACAAGAAGTACAATGAACATAATGCCGCTGCAACCTTGTTGATTTTAAATTCTATAGAAAAGAAATTAAAATTCTCTGAGGCAAAGGTTAAGTTAATATAAATATTTGTTAATATTTGTAAAAAACAAAATTATGAAGAAAATAACATATTTCCATGTAAAGCAAAATTTAGACATAATCTTGAATATGACGATGATGATCTGATATTAGAATTTTATTTATGGGTTGATGAGCATTTTACAGGAAAATTTTAGTTAAAATTATATTTTAGACTAGCGGTCATGTGTCTTTACAGAATTTACTATATTTTAGGAGTTTACTACTTTACTCCTCTGAGGTATGGACTATTAGGGAAGCAGATAGACGGCGTATTGATGTTTTCGAAATGTGGATCTGGAGACGTTTGTTACGAATTTCCTGGACAGCTCATCTCCCTAGTACCCGATTCTCCAAGAAACACGTCCCCAAAACCAATTGTACAGCATCGTACTCTCTCTAATCCTAATAATTTTTTGACCACATCAACCGGAGAGAGAACAATATAGGACGGTTGATAGATCAGGGAAAACTAGACGGCAAGAGGCGCAGGGGACACTCTCCACAGCGATGTGCTGATGTTACCAAGGAGCTGATAGGAAAGAACTTTAATGAACCTGTACACTCAAAGAAAATGATAGGTAAATTCAACCAAAGAGAGCATATGAAATCGCGCCTATCTAGTTTCATAGTTAAATCAA
The DNA here is from genome assembly GCA_936432065.2 of Rutpela maculata. Classification (NCBI taxonomy): domain Eukaryota; kingdom Metazoa; phylum Arthropoda; class Insecta; order Coleoptera; family Cerambycidae; genus Rutpela; species Rutpela maculata. The sequence continues at coordinate 38,266,984 of OW386288.2, read as the reverse complement.
CCAGAAAAGAATAGTCATACAACTTTGTTTTCGTAAACAAATAGTAGTTTAATAATCATATCTTCTTGTAACAAATTAAATAGTAAAATGACATTTTTTTATGTTCACTAACCATTTTCAATTTGGTCTACAATTAAATAGTACAACGACTTTGTTTTTTTGTTCACCAACTAATTTTTAGGTTGATCTACACTTTATTGTATGATGAAGTTTTTTTTGGTTAGCCAAAATCTCAGTATTGAGACATCAGACCACCCAAACCAAAGATTAGAGATCATTTATTAGATCCATCCAAATATATCAATGATCCCTGAGAGAATTTGAACATTGCAATCGTGTTATTAATTTTCTATAAATTCAAAAGAGTATAAGATAATGCATGATTGATTATTGTCAGTGATTTGTATGTGGCGTCATCTGGGAATAATTTCTGTAATAGACTACGTGGTAAGCAAGCAAATTTTATGGTAATTCTTTTAGAACTTCTAGAAGACGACAATAATATTGGTTTGTCTACCAAGTACAATAATACAGCGAACTAATACTGGGTTAGAATTACAATTCGATAATAGTTAAAAATAAATACTATTATCTAGTTTAATTTGACAGAATTCAACAAAATAATAGTCAGACGAAAGAAATAATAGTTTTATTCATCTATTTTTTAAGTTAATGTTTGTTTTGTTGTACGACAACTTTTTATTAATTAAAATAACAATCACCTCTTGTTTAAAAATACCATCAATATAGTTTAGTTTAACAAAATTAACGATATTGTTAGTTAACCATTTTTTTTTGTTGAATTTACCCATACTATTTCTTTGAGTATAGACAGTCTGTGTCTACAGGACGGTATAAATATTAGCAAAGCGAGATTAAATAAAAAATGGACTTCTCATTGGCACGAATATTGTTTTACTACACCTACAAGATATACCATATCCAAATAGAAATTCCTAAGGACGCTTGGTACCACTATTTTCATATTCCTAGGAAGTATACTACTACACTTATTAGGTTGAGATTTGGACATGGTTGCTACCCTTTACATTTAAATAAAATAGAAATCTTACCGACCAAGTTCTGTAAAATTTGTAATGTTGTAGGTGATCTGCATCATTTATTTTTTAACTGTGTTAAACATTCATCTGCACGTGACCGACTGTATGCAGATATTCAGAATCTTAACAGTCAAATACCAGTCAATCTATTACACCTATTAGCTCTAAACGATAATAGAGTGAATGCAGTCATTATACGCTTTTTGAGAACGTCTGGTTTGAAAATATAAATGTGTACCTAATAGATTCGTTCCCTATGTCTCACCGTTTTAATTTTACCTAATTCCCATTTACCGTAGTCTACTCTAGTGTGTCTAACAAAATGCCCTGAAAGACTCCTGGGCGAGAAGAATGTGCATACGTACCTCCCCTTGGATCTGCTATATAATTTAACGTTTTTTGGATTAGGATAGATTTAGGGTAATATATGTATAGGTGTGCGCTGCGTATATATGTGTGCAAATGTGTTTATCTGATTAGTTTTATATATAACAACTTGAGCTCGTCTTTTGAGAAGAGGTTTGTCTAAATCTTCAGGCCGGGGGTAAGTCATCCCTTTAGTGATGATTGGCCAACATTAAATAAATCATTTGAAAAAATCAATATTGAAACCTAAATATGTATGTCGTCTCCAAGAGTTGCATTTCCATAAAGAAGCAAGTTCGAGCATTCCTAACTACACCTACGTTACTGAGCGTTCCTTTTCTTATATACTTGGGAATTCGGTAAAAATTAGTAACACTTTCAATTTCACTGATATTTCAATTATTCGTAATTGAATTTTAAATGTAGAAATATAGGCAACCCAACAAACATTAAATTGTATACAAAGTCACATATTGATGTGAAGTTACCTTGTAAATCCCTAGTAGGCTAGGAATATTAAATTAAATGGCATTCAAAATGGGTATACAATAGTGAAGAATATTCATTATTCAAAATTTATTCTGCATTTAATTTTTTTCTTAAATAGTAATTAATGAATTTAAGAAAACTCATACGTTACAAATGTTGGTCGATGAATTTTGTGTCAGATTAAATAATTTTTTCGATAATAGTAATGAACTGTAAAATAACCTGATTTTATTGGAGAAAGTCTTTCTTTGGGGATACTATTCTTTCTTAACGAAATAAAATATATTTCAAATAATTGGAGTATATTGCATGTTTGTAAAGTTCTACTTTTTCTATTTTACTAATCAATAAAAAAAAAAAAAAATGAAAAGCAGAAATAGTGCCATTAATTTCTGAAAACTTTTCATTATTGACATAGCTACTCTTTAAATATCGGAAAAAATGTAAGCTGCAAAAATACAAATAAAATTAATGAAATATACGACCAACAGTTCTTATTGTCATAGGACACCAGCAGAATTAAGGTAATACAAATATCTGGTCTACAGCTACGATGAATGATTGAATCGATTCCTGTAAATATGATGAAATCGCAATTAAAGAAAACATATTTTCCATAAAAGATATCAAAACATAGAAAGTGCAATGAAATCTGAAAAGTTTTTAATCTTGGAGGGCGATCCTCTTTCGTCGACATCATTTCGAGAAGCACATTAAATTCAGACCTCTTAATGTTCCAGAAGGATGTCGATTAAAAATAAAAATTTTTCAAAAGTGCAACGGAGAACAAATAGTTTTTAATCCTGAAGGACGTTTTCTCTTCGTTAAAATAAAATTTTGTGGAAAGTACGTCAAATTCTGAATTTTGATCTGGGACATTTTGAATGATTCGCCAAAAAGAGTTTTGGGAGAAAGCATCTTATAGCGACCTAGGCAATATTTTATCATTCCAATGGGCGAATTTTTGGTTTTCAATCAAAATTTTGCAAAGTGCAACGAAATTTTCTAAATTGCAGGGAAAACATCTCAAAATGGTCATAACCGATTCAAGGTAATACAATCTTTATTTTTTATAAGTTAGAAAATTTCACATAATTTATATATGGCCTAAGAAGCATTCTCAATTGATTAGACCTGACGAATCATGTAATCGTCCATAGTGATTTACAAATTTAGCTACAAATGAACCAAAATTCCATTAATTACACAGGCACACACAAAAAAATATTGCACTGCCTAACAGGCTACTATACCGGTTAGGCTTTTAATTTATCTTTGATCTCAGTTTTGGCTGTTTCTTCCTGTTTTCTGACGTTTTGTCAAAATCCTGACAGGATGGATCAACGCTGATCTTGGATTCGATTTCAGCGCCCCAAAATATATACAGGTAAAGTGGATCGCTCGTTTAGGCTTTTAATGTATTTCTAACCTCAGTATTGGTTGGTTTTTATCTGTTTTTGGAAGTTAAGTCAACATCCTGACGTGATGGGTCAATTCGAAGCTCGAATTCGGATTCAGTGCCCCAAAATGGGCACAGGTGTAGTAGTCTGTTGAGTAGTGCAAAACTTTTTTTGTGCCTGTGTTATTGATCTCATCGAAATATGGCATATTTGGTATAAAATTGAAACTGAAACAGTAAGTGCAATTTTACATACGTGCTAAAACAGGTTTGTCGCTACGGTTTTCACGGTCGACATGTAGTGACATCAAACAATTTATTAACTTTTAGAAGCGGCGTGATAAAATTAGTGTTCTTAGAGTTTGTCCTAACTCTTAATAATCATTAGTTTTAGCGAAAGAAAAAATGAAGCTTATAAACTGAGAATGAATTTGTTTTTCTATATGTTTGTGCAGGATTGATAGTTTCGGAGATATTTAATTTTATAGATGGCATCCGACCGTTTTTAGGACGAAGCATTTAATTTAAATGTTGAATATCTTAGAAACTGTGACACTTCCATCGAAAATTCTGAAGAATAGAATTCAAGATAGTCTTTAAAATACTTTTCGGCTTGTTTCTACATCACAAGAAATAAAGAAGTTATGACCGATACAATGTGCGTTTTCATATATCTTTTTAACAAAATGTCGCCATTTTAATATGGTAATTGCTCAGTAAATACATATTTTTTTAAAAAATGTTGTCTTTTGTTAATATATAGCATCAAAAAATTCCATCCGCCATATAATAGCCGCCATTTCAGTTTTTTAAATTGTGACTTCAGAATCATGATCAGCGATCCCAAAAACATAACTATTTTACGTTTCAAAATTTTTTTTTTTTTTGGCGAGGAGGGGAAACCCACACGGGCTGCCCATCCCCACTTGGAATGGATCTGAGAGTCAGCCTCAAACTGACTAAAACCCCTCCTCCCAGGGCTGGTCTGTAAGGAATACTCCGAGGGCACTGCAGCCTCCTGGGCTTATTGTGCTCTCCCTGTTTTTAGTTTACACTGTCCATTTGCACTGTCATTTTAATACTCCTGTAGGACTGACAAGGTGATGCAAGTCTGAAAATGGGCGAGTTATGATAGTCTCCGGGTCTGGTTGTGTTTGCCCGTAGATATTATAACTCACTCTACCTATTTTTCCTGTGCCGTTGGCAGGAGGTCTGAGAATATAGGCAGAGTGGTAGTGGCCAGGTCCATTTTCTTTCCCCGTTGATATTATATCCTGCAGTCCAGACCCTGCAGTCGTATAATATCCTTTGTGAGCAACGGCTTCGCTACGCGGCGTTCCTCGCTGGACACCACCCCAGTCAAGTCCTCGTCGCGTGCGACGTCACTTTACTTCGGTGCTCTGTTCAGCAACAGTCTCGCCATGCGGTGTCCTTTGATGGTCCATAAACCCATCAAATCCACACCACTAGCGACGTTGCTTCACTTCGCACCTCTGCATCACTTTAGTGAGGACCACTGTAGCCTCCTCATTGTGATGCAGATCTAGAATGGACCTATTTTCCGATTCCTTCAACCTTTTGCAGGTTGCTCTTCCAGGCTATGCTCCTTGTCACCCCAGTCAAGTCCACGCCGCTTGCGATGTTGCTTCACTTCGCGCCCCTGCATCACTTTAGTAAGGACCGCTGTGGCCTCCTTACTATGATGCAGGTTTATCTGCACCTTCAGCTGGAATGGGCCTATTTTTCCCTTTCCTTCCTGAGGTTTACCCTCCTCTGGCTCGGGAATACAGACGGGAGGCTCAGGCGCTTTGGAAGGTCCTTGGTGTTGACCGAAGTCACGGACATCCCCTCTCCCAGCTCCTTCACCTCCCGCACTGCGCTCGTGGGTTGATGGGAGGGCATGCACAGAACATGCTGAGGAACCCCCTCCCTCTCCACGAGTAAGAAAAAAAAGATGGTTGCCACGCACGGAGCCCCTTACATACGTGGAAGGCATTTATACAACGGGGTGCGCCTGTGCCCCGAGGTTGGTCGCTAGTGGTCGCCCCCCCCCCCCCCCCCCCGACCATGCGTCCCATCGGCGCGCACAATACCTTGGGATTGGGGAAGTTTTTATGGTGGTACTTCATCCACGTGGTCAGGGCGGTGAAGCCAAGACCCCCGTGTCCCCCGGAGAGACGTACCCCTGACCTGGGTCAGTGGATTATTGCCACTCCAAGCGGTTTACGGTGTGTGAGCTGATCCGCGACGTGGTTTTAGCCGGGGTGGACTGGGTTATTAGCCCTACCTCCCAGCAGTATGACCACGTTAACCCTACTCCTCGCGGAGTCTGGCCGTTCTCCTATTCGCCACCTGGAGACGCGCCTGGCAGATCCTCAACCCCCCACCCTCGTTAAAGGATGGTACCAGGTGCCAAAAATAAATTAGTACAATTAGTAGTTTTACAAATATTGAATATTTAAAAGCAGTGGCTTTCACGCCTTCAAAGTAAGAGCAAGTATCCGGATATATAGAAACTGAAGACCATACCTTTTACTACGATAATAACCAATAAAGAAAAATTATCATTAGATATGAAATTATTACGAAATTTTGCATATTCTTTACCTCTAGGTACTGTACTAAAGGCGCATTTGCTTCATATACTACTGCGTACCTTTACTACACTCACCGGCAAAAAATCTGACCATCTGATTAGTGCAAAATATTTGTTGTTCAAAAACTTTTGTAATATTTCACCGATTTCATCAAAAATATCCCATGCCCTTTCAGTTTTGAAAAAAAAATGTTTACAGCTTATTACACCCGCAGAACCAAAATTATGTTTCGGTGACCTAATTTCTAAACACCCTGTAGAGTAATTAGCAAACTTGGTCAAACTTTATTACACAACCCAATCCATTTTCAAAAATTACTTTTTTTTTTATTAATCCCAATATCTGATTTTTTGTACAAGATATAAAATTACAAATAAAATTCTGCAATTTAAATAAAATAAAACAATGGGTAGAAAATTTTATTTCAATGAATGATACTTAACAATGAATATTAACTTGAACAATAGTGTACATATGCCAATCTTGATAAATGATTAAGTCAGTAACGTGTATATCCACCTCTTGCTGAAATAACACCAGGCAATCTACCTGGCATCGAATGGATAACTTTTAAAATTCGATCCTGGGGATCGCGGCATATTCATCCCGCACAGCAAAACGCAGCTCTGCCAGGGTTTTTAGTACTACTGGACAGCGATGAAGTTCATCCCAAAAATGTTCGATGGTGTTGAGGTCAGGACTACATGCAGGCCATTCTAATCGTTGGATACAAACACTGTCAAAATACTGCTTCATAACGTTTGCAGCACGCGACCTTAACACACTATAACAGAACCTTCTTGGTATAAGGCTCGCTCAGAAATATGTATTCGGCAAATCTTTCATTTCGTCGCCTGTACAGCTTTTCAAGACTATCAGGTGACCACATTCACTGGACTCACTTATCAGTGAATAGAATTTTACTCCACTGTTGCAGATTCCAGTTCATATATTCTCGTGCAAATCTAATCCGTTCTTGTCGATGTCGTGGCAGTAGCTGCGGTCATATCGCTAGTCTACGTGAATAAATTCCGAATTCCGTTAGCCTTCTTCTGACAGTTCTTTCGCTTATAATAACTCTACACACCATTTCTAAGCGATGTTAAAGATAAGGAACAGCAGATCTTCGATTTCTTAACGTACTCAGACGAGGAAAACCGTCATCAACTGTTGTTGATGCTTTCGTTTTAAGTGATCCTGGTCGCCTAGTACAATCGCCTGTGTCAACGATTCCAAGCATCGTGGATGGTTGTTCAGGGTATTTCCAACGCATTAGGCACATAACGCTGACTTCGACTATCCTTGATAAAGGCGACAACTTTACATACGTCCTCAGTTCTTATACCATGATGATAGATTGAAAATTGTTAAAGTATTAGTACATACATTTATGTAGTTCCATGTGCCGCTTAATGATTAAGTGTAAAGAGTTGTATCAGTGTGTTCAAAGGGACGTGTGGAACACGGAAAGCGTTGGTGGCCACCAGCGGGATGTGTCTGTCGTTTTCTTGAGGGGGAGGAGGGAGATCGGTGAGTTAAAATCTAAAGATCAGCTGATACCTCCTAAACCATCAGCTTTACGAAAAAAAGTTATAGAACCAGAATGAAAGATAATATATTTTTCTACAACAGTTGTCCTATACGTCTATGTGTTCGTGACAAAAAGTAAAATGTACTAATTTTAGTTGTTCATAGTAATTTAATTGTTTTACTAAATGTCAAGTTTAATTCACTATAAGGATTGACTAAAATAAATATCTTTTATTACAGGTAGTAACTATATGGTTATTCTAAGCGATTAGCATCATCACAATGCAGAGTGTTGCCAAAGTTGATATATCGGCGGGTAAAACGAGAAAGAAGGTTGACCCATGCACATGCATCATTTGTCAATCGTCAACAAGAGAAAAGTTTGTTATGAATCGTTCTGAAGAGTCTTACCAAGTATTATCTGAAACAATTTTCACTTTATCTTCATGGAATGATCCTGAGTGCAAGACTATTTTAAAATCAATTGGTGGTGATGCATCAGTGAAGAATTGGGTGTTGAATGGCACTTATCATGCTACAAGAAAATAACTCATAAAAATAAACGAAACTCTGTGGCCAAAAAGTTCCAAAACCAGGAGGTGCAAGACCAATAAGAAAGGGCCAGGTTAATGCAAGTACCAGTTACGCAGCACCACTAACAAGGCGCCAAGCTCCTGCGTATGACAAGAAGTTATGCTTCTTCTGTAATGGAAAAGAAACAAAAACATAACCTTTACATCATGTTTCGTATTATACTGGTGGAAAGAATTTAAAGAAAGCTGTTGAAGTGAGTGGGATAACAGATGTGGAATTTATTAACTTGCTGAACGAATTTATAGAATCGGGCGGTGTTGCATGCATGGCTGATCTCCATACAACATATTTGAATATCTGTTCATCTAATGGGTTAGATGTAGTGGTTGACAACGTAAAGTCTCGACGGCAACTTAAATCCTCTATCGAGTGCAAAATACCATGTGTAGTATTTTCATGTCTAACGTAAGAATGCTTCTGAACGGATGTCACTGAAAAGAATAGCAGATGCTGCTATAACTCAACTTGAAGAAGAGTCTGAAGCACACCAATTGAAGATTATATATGCAGCTGCGTAAAGCCATACTGAATAAAGATAGGTGGAATTTCGAAGGTAGTCTATGTTGATGTTGTTCGGGAAGAAGTGTCTCTGTTTTTCAAGTGGTGCTTAGTTGGGAATAGCAGTATTTCATCTCAAACTAAACGTATTAGTGAAATTAATGAAAGGACAAATTGCTTATCGCAAACTCTAATGTATGAGTGTTTATCAAGTCATCAGGTATCAAATACTGTTGCACAAACTCTTCGACATACACCTGAAATGCCATTACAAGTAGCAATTGTTCTTTCGGTTCATCAATCTACACGCAGTGCACAAATGGTAGAGTATTTGCATAACATTGGAGTGTCAGTACTTATGCTGGCATTTTGGACGTCGAAACTCGTGTTGCAAGATCAGTCCTTGCACGAATGACTGCTTCTGGAGGCATATACATACCACCTGATTTTGTTCGAAATAGGTTTACTCAGTTTGCAATAGACAACATTGATTTCCAGGAAGGCAAAAACACTTTGCATGGAATAGTGAGATAAGAGCATCTGAGGAAAAAAATGAGAAGAATAATTTATTAATATCATCTGCAATAGAGGATCTTATGTGAATTTTTAACAGTTGAAGAAGTCTCTCTGATGAATCTATAATGCATAATCAATTGGAGCCAGGTCTAATAATTAAATTACTATGGGCAACGGTATTGTATAATAATACTCTTTCGGCAAACATAATTAGTACATTTTACTTTATCTCACGAATGCTTAGTCGTAGCACGTAAGCTCATAGGACAACTATTGTAGAAAAATTTATTATCTTTCATTTTGGTCATGTAACTTTTCTTCGTAAAGTTGATGGTTATGGAGTTATCAACTGATCTTTAGATTTTAGCTTACCGAACTACCCCCTCTCTCATCAAGAAATCGACAGACACGTCCCGCTAGTGGCCACCAATGCTTTTAGATGTTCCACACGTCCCTCTGAACACACTAATACAACTCTTTACACTTTACGTCATTAACCTGCACACGGGATGTCTTTTTTTAACATAGCTCGACCCACTATATTGTGCAGTGCAAAATCAAACACATGCCAACTTCGATATTTTTCAATAAACGAGATCGACATACTGATAAATTGCTTAATTGGAATAATAATGTCGATAAAGAAAGAAATAGATATTTAAGTTAAAAAAGCCTCAAATTGCAAAATTTTACTTGAAATTGTGTATTTTCTACAAAAATTCAGATATTAATGAAAAAACAACATTTTGAGAATGGATTGGGCTTTGTAACAAAGTACAAGAGAACTTGACTAAGTTTTCTAATTCCTCCACAGGATGTTTAGAAATTTTGGTTCTCCCGGTGTAATCAGCTGTAAAAAACTATTTTTTCAAAATTGAAAGGGCATTAGATATTTTTGATGAATTTCTTTAGAACATAACGAAAAAATAATTAAAATCGGTGAAATATTACAAAAGTTTTCGAACAATAAATGTTTCACACTATACAGGTGGTCGTTTTTTTTGCTGGTGAGTATATATACTGTCGTAAAATATATTGCAAAAATGGCGAAAAAGGTGTCGTTATCTTTGTAGTACCACAAATGCTTCTTATGTTTTGCAAAAGACTTTCCTATTTTGCCCTATTTGAATAAAATGTGAATCAAATAGGTATTCGCAGTCGCGCACTTTTACTCGTTAATGATATTATTTTAAAGCAATTAAGATTCATTTTGAAATATTTCAGCGTAATAATTGTAACTGTGTACGATTTCTTGCTATTTTACCTAACATTAAGTTTTACCAAATATTTTCAAAAGTTGCGATAAATAAAAGTAAAGATGATAGTTTTTCTATTAACTTTCTACTCACTTAAATAAGGTAATAAGGATATCAATGGTGAAATGCATTTTTCATCACAATATTTGACCTTAGTTAATTTAAATATATCGATCTGCAATATTACTGTATCATATAAAAGTTATTGCATAAGTAACTTGGAAGCAAAATATATGAATATCTTAAACGTTTTGCCTTGAAGGAGTTTTCTAAAATTTAGAATAAAGTGTAACTCAAGTCTTCTCCTTGTAAATGGCATATTACAACGTAACTGTACGAGTTTACATATTGGTTATGTAAGAAAGTTAGTTAATGGCAACCTTGACTTAATTGACATTTTTTCTTCAGTCTGATAGGTTTAAAGTTTAAACATCGCTTTGCCCGTCATTGTTTGATGGCCGAGTGTAAAGTGTACATGTGACTTTATTTGAGTGAGGAGTCAGTGAATTTGTGTGCAATTAATTCAGTGCATTTACAACAGGATAGGATTGTTGTTTTCATAAAGGAATATATGAGCCTGAAGCTACAGTAAGTGAATGTTGTTTAATGCATGTTGCAAAATGTCTACAATAATATAGCTATATGCAATAGAATATTAGTAATAATTCTTGCAAAATAATTATGATTTTAAACTATCTTCGTAAGTTGAGTGATAGACGATTGCTTTTTTCAGTTTTTGTACATAAAATAAAATTGGGTTGTACAAAAGATACGCAAGTTTTGGATAATACATCTATCTCTTTTATAGATTTATTACTTCCACATCCAGTGGAAGTACAGTATCGGCAAAAAAATGAAACTTTTTATTGTTCAGATAGGCTCAGAATGTAATGAAACGTCGAGATTTTAAGTTTGAGCAAAAAAAATTCTGTCTGTCGATCGGTCTGTCTGTCGATCGGTCTGTCTGTATGTCGGTCTGTTAGTAACTTTTTTGTGCGCACGATTATACTAGAACCGTTTAAAATATTGACTTGAAATTTGGTACACGTATATATTTTAACGAGATCTCGAACTAGATTATATTTTGATCTTATTCTGTTGAAGGGTTGGGGGGTAAAATGGGGTAAATGGGGTAAATAGGCAAATCAAGCAAGTAATAGTCCATAAAATTGGTATTTAGTATATATAAGAGAAGCTAAGGTCTCAAAAATTTGTTGGCATTAGCCACCCGCCTTATCAACCCCCACCACATTATTAAAGGGGGTGAAAAAAATAAAATTGTTATTTAGTGTATTAAAGGGGGTTAAAAAAATAAAATTGTCATTTAGTGTTTGTACAAGAACCAAATTCCTTAATTTTTCTTTACTTTACCCATCCCCATTACCACCCCCTTGCACCATTCCCACCCCCACTACCGATGTGGCATTATGGGTTTTTGGGGCGATTTCAAATATTACATTATTGACGTTCCATAAACAATTATTTCCACATACAAATTACTTCCACATCTAGCGGAAGTATAGTATCGACAAAAACAATTTTGAAAATTTTCATTTTTCAAATAGGCTTAGAATATCATGAAACGTCGAGATTTTAAGTTGGAGCAAAAAAAAATTCTGTCCGTCGGTCTGTCTGTAACTTTTTTTGTACGCACGATTATTCTGGAACGGTTTAAGATATTAACTTTTGGTACACTCAATTACACGCAATTTGGTACACTTATGTATTTTAACGAAATTTGGAACTAGATTATATTTTGAGCTTATTCCGTTGAAGGGTTGGGGGGTTAATTTTGGGTAAACAGGTAAATCAAGAAAGTAAGAGTCCATAAAATTGTTATTTAGTATATATAAGAAAAGCTGAGGTCTCAAAAAAATTTTTGGCATTAGCCACCCCCCATTAACAACCCCCACCCCATTATCAGAGGGGGTGAAAAAAATAAAATTTTCATTTAGTGTTTGTACAAGAACCAAAGGCCTCAATTTTTTTTTGCCTCATCCATCCCCACTACCGCCTCCCTATCACTATCCCCACCCCAATACCGATGTGGCATATCATTTTATGGGTTTTTGGGGTAGACGATTTCAAATATTATATTATTAAAGTTCCATAAACAATTATTTCCACATACAAATTTTTTTCGTTGTGAGAGACTTGGATAGAATATCTGGAAGTGGAATGTCGAAAGAGTGATTCCTTGTGCAGCGGTTTTTATGTTAAAATGATATCTAATAATAGTTTACACAAACATTGATTTTATAACCAAGCTATTTTGATTTGATATAAAGGAAATTACATTGGCCCACTCTTCCCCTCTACAAATTGGTGGCAATATGTAAGAATTTTTATATTTAAACATTAAAGTTCATCAAAACATCTACTTAGGAGGGTATAAGAGTTGCCTCTTATTATTTATCCAAATAATCCGTAAATATACTTATGCGAGGTAACAACCTTAAATCACTCAAATCTGAGGTTTTCCCTGGTGCACCATGGATAATTTTTGAATGTAACATTAAGTGCAAATTTAACATGCAACGAACTTGAAAAGGTCTAGTTGCGGTAAATTAAGCCCCGTTTTTCAACGGGGCAACTACTTGAGAATGTGATTATTCAGGGTGTTCCAGATCTAAAAGGATATAGTGTAGTGGAAGGTAGAGCATAACATAGCTGAGGAAAAAACACTTTAGGCAATATAGATTGAGCTTTTCCAGGAAATTAAGTAGAGAGGCGTGCAACACAGATGTGATAAACAGGCTGTTACTCACATCGGACCCTTTATTAACCAGCATAAGACCTCGACACAGAGCTTTGAAAAAAAAATCTAGGGAATGTCTGGAAATGCTTCTACCTTCACAGCATCAGTAGATTCTTAAAATGTATCAGAAGAAAAATTAAATGAAAATGATTATATATGATATCATATATCTATTTATATTTTCTAAACATTTTCAATAAATGGATTATATTAAGAACTTCATAGGCATTTATTTTTTTTTTTTGCAAATCATAAGTATTGACTATATTTACCACAGTCTAAACACTAATAAGCCAAAAAAATTAAAAACTACAACCAAACAATTTTTGCCAAAAAATAGCTACTAATACTCCACTGTGCGTCGGCCTATAGCCGCTACCAGGGCCTATCACCGACCCAAGAGACGAGCTACCCACAAGGAAATTTTGCCGAACCTCTTCTCTGTCGAAGCGTAGGGATTTTTTATTTGGCTAACAATGTTTAGACATGGGACCGACTGCTTTACATCCCTTTTAAAGGATGGTATATCCACTACGTGACCCTCATCTCAAATTATGTAGCTTCTACTTATACACTGATATACAAACCGATAAAAGGTGGGACGAGATCGCCGTGTTTCTTAGACGGTTCACCCATCTAAGTACTAACTGCGATGAACGTTGCTTAACTTATGTATCGAAATACAGAAGAAGAAGAAACATTTTATTTTTAATTAATAGCTCCGGAACCTGGCCCGGAGTCAACGAAACAACCACGGCGCGCAACTCCGCGGTGAATGTAGGGTTGAGTGAGGCAGGCCCGGTTAGGTTAAACAACAATTATTGAGAAAAAAGTTAAAAGTCCTGTCTAAATTAAAAGACTTAAAATTAACAATTTGGTTTGGAAATAATATACAGGAATACTTAAAATAATTCAAAATTATACTATAAATTAGCGTAGCATACGCACACTGAATACATTTTGGTTGTTGGCTCGGGAAAAACTAAACGAAAAAATACGTTCGAGAACTGCTTTCTGGTGGGCTCTCTGCTCTCTGCTGAAGGTGTGGTCGGAAAGAAAAATTAAGGTTTAAAATGTTTTAATTTTTGAAGTTTTTGGTTTAGAGCGAATTTAGAGACAAAAAGAACAAAAAGAATAAACAAGAACAAATTGAACAAAAGAGAGATAATAGAAAGGACCGAAGATGTAAAGTTGAGGAAAAATAAAGTTTAGGATAGTAGTAATTTATGGTAGAGGAAAGTGTGTCTGGGCATGGGAGTTGCCGGAAAATCGGCAGCACCTGGTAAGGTAGGGGGTGCCTGAAGTCGAAAAGTATGGCATTATGCTGTCTGATTTGGGTTATATTGCTGGTTAGCGGACTATTGCCCAGTTTGAACTCATAGAATTTTTGTGAGAGTTCTCGGATGTAGTCCGCTAGTGGGGTTATGTTGTGACAACGAGCGTATAGATCTGAGGGAGGTGTACCTGCCGGAATAAGAGAAGAAAAGCATACATTTATGTTCTAAAACTTTTAGTTTATTCACTGTCGTGGTCGATATGCTGCATCGTGTACAAATCGAAGTACATGAACAGTCAAGATACCTCTACGCTCTTCCCTTGCTTTACCTACTTAGCCTTCAACGGAATAAGATCAAAACAAAACCTATTTCAGATCTCGTTATAAGAGATTTCAAGTCAATATCATAAACCGTTCCAGAGTAATCGTGCGCACAAGAAAAGTTACAGATAGAACGTTAGAATGACAGCCCAACAGATATCATTTTTTACACACTTAAAATTTCGACGTTCTGTGACATTCTAAGTTCATTAGAACAAAAAATAATTTCATTTTTATTTATCGTTACTATACTCCCCAGTCCCAGTCCACCACGTGGATGTAGAAGTAAATATATTCCCAATTGTATAATCAGATTGCGTAATTGCATAATTCTTCTATTTGTATAATGACTAGCTTTTTTAATATACAGACCTTTTGCACAGCAATAAAATAATCTTCTTAGGTTATTTACAAAATATCAATGCGACATCTTGCATAAAGACTAGAGATCAGCAGTTTTAAGGCAGAATGAAATATTATAACTCAGAATGTCTACGTTTTCTCCTAAGATTCTCATCTAACTGTTCCGAAGTGTTTGACGCGCTGAAGTCAATTTTGGACAAAAAATTTTTTCTATCGTGTAAATTTTTTAGCGGGGATAAGAGGGGTGGTATTCAAAATTCAAAATTCGAATTCAAAATTCTTTATTCTCAAAGACAAACATTTTTATAAGAAACGTCACAATTTTAGACTTAGCTGCTGGTAGAGGGAAACTGACCCTATAAAAAAACTTTTTGTCCAAAATTGGCTTCAGCGCGTCAAAATAATTTAGAAAAGTTAGATCAGAACCTCAAGGTAAATTCACACCTAAGGGTGCTCGTTCTGTGTTTTTAACGCAGCATGTAAAATGCATGCATGTCTTATTCACACTTATGAGTTCTTACACATGCGTTAAGAATGCAGGCTGCTTCTATTTTCCTCCAGAGAAGCGTGCAGTTTAGCGAAATTCCCTAGATGCGATTGGTATGGCTACAGTACCTACAAAATAAATAAATATACTTACCAACTCTAAAATTGTGTTGTTATTTTTATATTATAAGGTATATTATATATTATTAGATGTATTACAATTAGCTTTTGGCTCTCTACCAGTCGAACTGTCACACAACTAACTAAAAAGGCTTAAAAATATAGTACCAACTGTTTTATAGTACGTGCTTCTGTTCACTATTTCTATAAAAACCCACAAGTGTGAGAGAAGGTGCAATTTAAAAGCATTGCGTTAAAACTGCATGTGCCTGTTCAAAATTGCATGCCTGCAAAATGCAGAGTGAGCACCCTCAAGTGTGAATTTACCATTAGGACTTTTTTGTAGATCTGTGTTATTAAATATGCTTGTTTTATACAGGCCCAGATTAGTTTTTAAAATGAATCACTACAACTTATCTATTTATAATAATATAATCGCCGTTTTCTTTTAGCTACTTGGTTTCATATACAAGTGCGTGGGAAGCATTACAGCTGTAGTAATAATGAAATACGTGCGTGCCCAGATGTGAAAAGTAAACACTCGGAACTTACCCAGCATTCTAATTAAATTATGGGTTTCCTACTCGTCTATCAGCCAAATGCGGCGGGAAAATCCATTTGACGTAGTATAGAAAGTGAAGAGTGTTTCATTTCTTATTAAAAGATCTAATTAATATTTATTAGGATTTATTTATCACAACAAGAATGCATATTGAAATTTCTACGGATTGTAACGTAACAATACCATTCCGGGATTCTTAACAGTGATAGCTAGCCTAGGTGAGCTAAATCGATCTGTAATAGATTTCATAATGAAGAAGTCACGTGGAAAGATGCATAATCATCATAGAAACTCATATACCCTGTGAATGTAAAATATAGGATGGTAGTAGTTAGTTATGAGTTACTTGTTTACTAGTAGGGTAAAAGTAGACTCAAGTTTGCAATGTAAAGGAATAAATTAGAGAATCAAAGTTCAAAACTAAACAATTTTTTATTTAAGTATAAAAATGCAGAACAGTGCAATTTTGAAGGTCTCAAACTACCATTCATTATGCAAAAAAGGGCAGCTACTGTTTGCGATAATTCTTTAATTTAGTTAATAAATGAGCTCGTTACCGCTGAGCTAAGCGATGCAGGTCTCCATTCCGCGGAGCGTAAGAATTTATGCACCTTCGCAAGATTTGGATAATCATTTTTAACGTAAAATGAATGGAAAAAGTATAGTGTGATATATCGTTAAAATTAAAATAATATTCACTTTAGAATGGTATAATAAAAAATGTGTATTATGTTGAAAAATAGGGAAGTCTATGTGCTTAAAGGGGCACTAAATGTCTTCCGGTATACTCCAAAATATTTTCAATTCGTGTACGGTACCCCGTGCAAAATTTCATCAAATTAGGTGCACTAGTTTCAGAGCTATTGTGTACTGCTGGTTCTTGCAGAGATAAATTTCAACCAAAGATTACCTTCAATTCGTTTTTTTAACCTACATATCCATAAAGTTGGGAGGTAACTACAATTACTCTAAAATCGAAAATTGAGATGAGGCCGGATCTTTACAAAGTGTGTATGTAAGTTCCACACACATATATACATATATTTTTCTGCCCTCAAAACGTAAAGATCTGGCCTTATCTCAATTTTCGATTTTAGACTAATTGTAGTTACCTCCCATCTTCATGGATAGACAGGTTAAAAAATGAGTTGAAAGTACTTTGGTTGAAATTTTTCACTACTAGAACCAGTATTACTGGATATTCGCAATAAACTTGTGTATGATTGAGGTCTTGTAGCTAAAGATAATATATTACATTTCCAAAAAAAAAAAAAACACGAAAATGTTTTTTTTTTGCGGAAGTTCCAAAATTTTAACATTTTTCTGCAAGTATCGCTTGCATTCAAATGACTATTTCTAAAACTCATGAGGCAATCTACCTGCATGTTTTTTAGAAATTGACTTTTCTTAAAAAAATTCTGTAACAATCATACCGTTCTATCTGCATAAGAATTACTGCAGTTACCATATAATGCGCAAATTGCTTAAAAATATAACGTTATTTTGTTCCATCTGCTTATAGCCCACCGAAATTAGCATTTGACCTGGACAAAATTAGTAAAATCTGAATTTTTGCACAGAAGAAAAGTCCCAAACCAAAAATCCCAACATGGCTACCCAAGATATTGAAGGTCAAAGTTTTTCGCAAATATCTCGCGTCCTATGCATCGGATGCCCATGAGGTCAATGTGAAAGTTGTAGAGAATTAAATTATCTACAAGTTGTCTTTTTCGAGATATTCAAGGTCAATGTTTCAAAAACATGGTCTTTCGCGAATATCTAGCGCCAAAAAAATCGGGCAGCAACAAAGTTAATGCATTTTTTTCCAAAACCTCGCCCTTTTCGAGATATTCAAGGCATTGTGATTTTTGTGGATTTGGGTTTGGAACACCTCAAAGAACGTCTGTGCAAAAATTCATATTTTTACTAGTTTTGTTCAGGTTTCTTAATTTTTTTTGTCTAATTTCCCTGCAGTATTAGTCGATGAGATTACATTAAATCCTGCACATGTCAATATTAACGACGCCATTTATGTGGGACATGCTGATTATAAGAGACAGAGAAATTCCCGTCAATGGAGTAGACATTATCATATACATATAATATAAAGAAAGAGAGAATTTCAACAAGTCCAAAGGCCTCCAAATAAGTCAGCAGAATGTAGAATACAAAGAATACAATCGTGGTAATGATTTTAGAAGCAACCAGAACTGCTAAAAAGGACCCTCATCGGAGTTTACAACAACTGCTAGCTCATCCGAGCATGCACGTACAGAAAATCCCACTATTTTGAACCACACATATTTTAAGTAAAATCTTGTAGTGGGAGTCTCTGTGATCCTTTGTTGGGGTCTGGACTTAGAACTTCTTTCTGAATTGGAAGAGATTCCTATTGTTGAGGAAGAATTCATTGTAAAAGTGGAAGAATTTGTGGTAAACTCTATAAAGTGGAGGGACCACTGATGTGTGATACACAAGGTATATTTTATTAGACAAGAATAAAAAAAAGAAGAATCAAATATGGAAAAAAGCCAACGTATCAGTTTTGCCCAATCAGTAAAAAATTGGTGGAAAAATAAGTAACATTATTATTAGTGATTTTCCTGCTAACATTACTGTTACTCCCAATTCAACAAATTCTTGGAAGATATTCCTAACTTGGGTTTTTCGTATGTGCATGCAGAACCTCAAAACATTGCTTTGAAAGTGTCGAAAATTAGGGCTAATTTACATGCGAATATGCTGTTGTGCTGCAAAATGTCTAAACGTTTCATTAAATATACCATCTCTTCACAAAAAAATGTTATATTTAATACTTTATTTTTATAAAAGTTTACTTTCCACTGTCATTACCAAAAAAAGAAAATTAAAGGGATACTATTAAACATACTCTTGTTTAAACTATATGTTCTACAGATTTCTTTAAACTACCTAAAACCAAGATTATAAAATAAATAAACAGAAAATTTTTCCAAAAGTTAAACTTTCTATGATTAATAAAATTTTCTTTTTCTGCATTGTTCCTGGCCCGCAAATATGCATTCTTGTACTTTTTCAATACCTTCCCGTATGCAAATGTTTCGACAAAATTACATGAAATTCATAAAATACTATTTTTGACGACGTCACTGATTATATATTTTTGATTATATATTTTTCAAACGTGTTAAAATCTAAAGGTTTAAGAAAGGAAACGGAAATAATTTTACAGCAGATTAAAGGAATGCCACTTTTGTCTATGAGTAGTATGACTTTTCTATTAAAACCAATTTTAAAGTATTTTTTTCTGTTCTACAAATTTTCTTTCTTGCATTTTTTCAGCGTTATATTTTCAGAGCTATGAGCATTTTTTGAAAGAGTGCAAAAATGTAATGTCATTTTGATTTCTTTTTGCTTATTTCAAAAATTCAGCTAGGCGGATTGGAAATAAGCGATATCAAATTAACAGTATCCCGTCTATTGCCTAGAAGTTTCCTTTGCTGTTAGCCTTGACTTAAAAGGCTTTTTAGAAAATTTGTTCATATAAAATGGTAATGGGAAAATTATTTAAGAGTTGCGACGTTTAGTGTTGGTGCAGAAAAAAATACTTGGGCGCTCTTTTATAGTACAGATATATAATATGCTGGAAATTACGTATATTAAGATTTAAATGTTATAAGTTGTTTACGTGTAAAAGTCGTTGCGGTTCGAGATTGATCGCCCTGTGTATGTAATCCAGTGTGTTATTAATTTTCACTTGAACATATTTTGTAAACTAACTGCACGGTGAAGAAAGAGTAAGACTAACAAAAATTATACCTACTTACTTGTTGAACAGAGGAAGCTATAGTAGATTGGAAAGAGAGTTTCTTAGTTATTATGTCATGTATTTTGTTAAGCGGTTAAAGAACCGATCATAAGCGTTCGGTCGCCGGCATGTAACTAACAAAGTCATTAAAGTTACTTCTAGTGTGAGAAAATGGTGAATAGATAACATAAAGTGTCCTTTGGATTTTTGTAAATTACTGTGAGTACCAATTTTTTTTAAGTATAAACTTAACTGTGAAATATACTGGCTTATCTGTATTGAATAATTCTGTTATGTAACCTACCTTCAACTGAAGGCAATTTAAATTGAATTATGTGATAAGAGCAGTGCAGATATTGTTGATATAATTAAGATATACATATTAGAAGGATATATTTTTTTAACAAGGCTTTTCTCTTATTGTATGTACTTGGATACTTCATATTATATAATATTTTAGAATTTTACAAAATATTGCATTTCATCTATTCTAACAAAACAAAATTTTTCCCCTATTTTTGTTTTCACCTAAATCATAACTGTAATTTCGGATGCGCACAACTCCAGTGTCTTAAAACCATTATAAAATAATTATTAGCAATTAATATATTCATCTGAAATTTTTAAGGCATGTCTTTTTAATGGTTTTCCACAAGATTGTCTTCCACAATATTGTCGTTTTAAAATTTACACATTAAAAAAGAAGTCCCGGCTAATTTGACAAAATATTTCTTTTAACATTTAAAAAAAAGGTTTAAATAGAGAATATTATTTAGGTATTATGCAAATCACAACTTACACACTTTTTTATTTATTATGAAAATACCTACTTTCTGTATATTGTTGCCCTAATCTGGGCACGCTAATATACTAGTCAAGTAAATACTTTAAAACACTCATTATTGGAGAACCAATCAAAACAACTACTCTTCTAGCTAATACTGACGAAGTATTGAATTACATGATAGGATTCTTAGCATTTTAAAGAAAAAAAAAATTATAATATTTATATATTCTCTAATCATGATAGAAGCAAATAAATAAAAATAATTAATTGTAAAAAAGGTTTAAATAGTTTTTGAAGTAGGGCATGAAATAAAAAACGACATAAATATTAAATGCAAATTTAATAAGGTAAAAATACCTAATCAAATTAGTGGATCTACGTCAATTGAAAGCAGCGAATTGGACACGCGACAATTGGCCGCGGTAAAAGAGGACGTGTAACATGGGAAGCGTTTATTAAAAATAATCATGTATACACACTCTAACCTAAGCCAACCCAACCTAAATAATAATAATAATTGCAAATACAACATAGAAACAGACTCACCATGAAAAATAGGTTACACTAAAAATATGGGTAATATAAGAAAATAATCGTCCAAAAAATTATCCAAATATAATAACACAGAAATTATAAAATATAGTTTATTTACACTAGCAGTTGAAAGTTTGGTCAATTTCTCGCAAGAAGTCCAAAATGCTTCTTTTTGCATAATCAGCAACCGCTGTTTGTAATCATGACAAGGCTATGCAATATAATTATTTTTAATAAACGCGTCCAATGTAACACGTCCTATTTTACCGCGTCCAATTGTCTTATTCGTCCTATTCTTGCGCATCCAATTCAACGAGTCTAGTTGTCGCGCGATCAATTACCTGCGTCCAATTGATGAGACACCCAAATTAGTTGTTTAGTTTGTAATAATTCATAAAAAAATAACATAAAATTTTGTATTTCTAAAGACAAATTTTGGCAATTTTTAAGATTGAGTTGTTTTTTTTTACAACTACAGGACACGGTTTTACAGTTTGCATTACATTTAAAAGGCTTAATTGAAGAGCGGGCAAAGGAGGTTTTAATATTTGAGTCGAGTGCAGCTTTTCATCTCGTAATTCATAGCCGAATTGTACAACGTTGAGAGGCTCATACAGTGGTTGTGATGATTTTTTCCACAAATGTGTTTGTGCTGCAGCTCTCAAACAACGTAAATATAAAGCACCGGATGTACAAATAACTTTGGCTAAATTTAAATTGAAGTCAATTAGCTTGTAGCGTAATTCATGTACTGAAGTTTTTTGTTTCGCAAATAAATAAGTGCAGACTTCAATCTGATGAAAGACCATCAGAATTTCTGAATTGTCACCAAAATTAATGACAAGGTTGCTCTTGAATCCCTTCATTTGAAATATTTCGAACCAGAGCATGATTTTATGGCGGCTGATTCATTTCACCACCAAGTGGGGGCGATCTCTGAAGCAGAAGAGTAAAGCATACAATTTTAACAACTTCACTGATGCAGTTGGAAATTCTTCAAATAATGTTAAAATCATCGACATGGAAAGAGGTAACTTTTTAATTGGCAGAAAGACACGTCGCAACATAAGCTTAATAAAATGACTCCTAGAACTTAATGAGATGGTGCAAGTCATTTTTTAGAGGCAAGGGAACTCTTACCTATAAGACAGGGTTTGAGGCTGAAGATAGAGGACTAAATTTTTTTAATGCCAAGATGGCGAAAGAAGGTGTTTTGAAACCTTCACCTAAAGCAATTCCCAGAGGAGAACGAGGAGAACGAGGAGAACGAAAGGAGAGATTTGATACTAGCTAAACTATGTGACAATGCCATAAAGACAAAAATTTTGAAAGGACCTTCCCATTTCGGCACACCCTCTTGGTTCAGATGACGGAAAGTGGTTCATTCAATTATGTGCTTCTTTCTTGCAATGTATCAGTCAATAAATAATACAGGCACACAAAATTAAAAAAGCGGTTTTTTTCTGGTACTCCAATGGGTAACTTATATGTATTTCGACGTGCTGAACACGAATCGGGTGTCCGTTTAGCTCCATTGGCCACCATTTTTTTGTAAACTGCAAAAATAAACTAAAAAAAAAACTATTTTCGCGATTTACTAAAAATTGGTGGGTAACGGAGCTAAACGGATACTTGATTCGTATTCAGCATATCGAAATACATGGGGTTTCCTCAATGGAGTCCCAGAAACAGATCACTTTTCACTTTCTTTTTGTGTCTGTGTAATATATTTGCGGACGCGATTTTCTAGCAAATGGCGGAGGATCCGGTGATATTCATATATTACACAGATTTACAAAAAAAAAAGGTGGCCAATAGAGCTAAACGAACACCTGATTTGTGTTTCGCATGTCGAAATACATACGGGTTACCCAATGGAGTATCAGAAAAAGACCACTTTTTTATTTTGTGTGCCTGTGATAATTGTTTCAGATTTGTGTAGATACGTCTTTTTTATTGTTTTTTAAACACATTGAATGTTAATGGTAAACATCGTGTCTATGAAAAATTTAATTTTGATCTGATCTATTAGAATCTGATGTACAACATATCATAATATGTTAAATTCAATTTGTATTGAAAATATTCATTTCTATCCCTTTCAATAACAATTACTTTTCGAGATAATGAAATAGAAAATGGCATTGATTTTCCAACATGGCTACCCGCACCTAACTTCCTTCAATCACTAGGCAATTATCAATAAGCTTCAAATGTGTGATTCTCTGGTAAATGAATGACTTACAGAAGTATGCTTCAGAAAATGAACTATAAAAATGCGTGCTTGAGTCAATCTGTAAATCTAGTTTTCTTGCTAATATATTTCAAGCAATTGATTTATAATGACAGTAAAATTAGAATAAAGCACAAATAAAGCCCACTGTTGTCGCACATTATTAATAAATATTAATTGTTACAAACAATTTCTTAACAAAAATTTGTTTTTTCTTATCAAATAGAAAACAGAAAACAAAAAGAGTTATTTTTTTGTTTATTTTTTATATCCATTCCATTTTTGTTTTGTTTTGACCGACAAACGAACTAAAATTCCGGTGATTGTTTTGTGCAAATATGCACTTTCGGTTTTACCAACAACTGTTTGGAAAGAGTTATATTTGCCCTAATAAAAGATGTATGAAATGGTCACGTTGCCACAATACCATAAAAAAATTGAACACGTTTTTAATATAATATTATTATTTAAATTTAATCATGCATAAAGATACATGATATTGCATCACGTGGAACATTGTGAATGTTAACAACGCAACATGTGAAAGCACAATACATGGAACGACTGTCGACTGAATCATAAGTCTTTTCAAATCCGCATTTTTAATTTTTCTTTTATTAATTTTTCGAGTATGGCAAATGTAAAGTGTATGACATTATGTTGGCACTATTGCACTCCTCGCTGAATGTGTGCTTTATTCACTCAGCATGCCAGCACTCAGTTTTGCCTATATAAGTCATTTTTTAACCGATTTCAACAAATTTTACAAACGACGAGATTCACAATTTATGTATGTTTTTTTATATATTATTCAATCATTACCCTGGATATCTAATTTCTCTGAAATTGTCCTCGAACTGCAAGGTGTAGCATGGCGATGGTTCCACAATAATTTAATCAAGCTATGTCTAGTCTGAAGTGAGCAAAAATTGGAGAAAATTGGAGAATTTGGCGAATGTGCCAGTGTAAAATGTAGGATTTGCTAGAATTGGTGGTTAGGTATTTTAGTTGATACTGAATCTAAATTCAAATTTAAGAATTCAAAACGGCTAATACAATATGACCGCTGTAATTGCAATATTTTGCAGATTTGCATAAAATTTGATAAAATTATAAAATGTGAGAGTTGTAGTGGTAAATATAGCAAGCGGAATTTTTTTTTAAATATTCGAAGTAGGCATCAACTAAATATATTAAGAAGGGACGGAGGCAACTTTTTTAATTGAAACATGTCTTCTTCGCCATCTCACAGTGGGAGGAAACCCTATTGTGCCACGCAAATCACTCTACACTGAAGGTCACAAATATATAAAGATTCGCAAAATTTTACTTTTAAATCTTTACAAAAACATAACCGATCTGCCAAAGAAGATTTTTCATTTCCTTTTTTTAATTCTTGACAGCTGCCAAAATCGTTGTCAAATTTGAAAATTTACAAGTTGTCTCGTATTTTGAAAATAATGTGAGTTTTTGTAGAAGAAGAGATCTAAAGTGTTTTAAAACTTTCTAGTTCCATAATTGATATTAAAATAAACACTTTTGGCAGCTGTCAAAATTTCTATCAAGTTAATGAAATTGCCATTTAATAACACAAGTCTGCAAAAAAAGGTCTTATCCTAAGGCTCTCATCTAACTTTTCTGAAGTATTTTGACGCCCTGAAGTGAATTTTGGAGACACATTTTTTTTTCTGTCGATCAGTTTCCCTATACCACCTCCTTTTATCCCCTAATTTTTGTTTCTGTGCAAAATTGGTTTCAGCGCGTCAATATATTTCAGAAAAGTTAGGTAAGAGCTTTTGCCCTTTTTGCCTTTTTAGGGGATAAAAAATTGTTTGTCCAAAATTGGCTTCAACGTCTCATAACACTTCAGATAAGTTAGATCAGAACCTTACGACGAACAAGACCCTTTTTTGTGTTTTTTTAGGGATAACAGGGGGTGGTAGAGGGAAATTGACAGTATAGATTTTTTTTGTCCAAAATTGACTTCAGCGCGTCATAACACTTCAGAAAAGTTAGATGAGAACCTTAGAATGTTTTAAAACACTTTATATCTCTTCTTCTATGAGACCTCACATTATTTTCAAAATTAGGAAACACGCACTTGAAATTTTTTAAATTTGACAGCGATTTTGGCAGCTGTCAGAAATTAAAAAAAGGAAATGAAACATTTACTTTGGCAGATCGATTATGTATTTGGAAAGTAAAGATTTAAAACTGAAATTGTGCGAACCTTTATATGTTTGTGACCTGCAGACTGATTTTGATTGAAAAAAATAATTTTTTTTAGTGAAAATTCAATTTTAGGTCAAAATTATAAAAAAATCCTTCTCGACAGATTAATAGAGAATTTCAAAACAAACATTAAAAAAATGGTTCTGGTAACTTTAACTTGGCAACCTGTAGAGTAATTTGGGCGGCACAGTAACCAGATAAGTCATCCAAACCACTGTGTGACGATGAAATTTTATTTCACAACTTTTAGCGATCTTTTTTGAAGCCGGTTCAATATTTTTCAATTTTTTTTATATAATATATTACTATTAATTTGTTGAATTAATTTCATCAAGTTTTTTTTGGTATTGTGTAATATTCTAATTTCTTCAATCTCCAATAGTGCCACTCCTTCACTGGTGGCAAATTGCGTAACAAATAATTAACCAAAAATTTAAAAAATTAATACTAATTTAGCCAATGAACTAAACTTCTGAAAGATGTATCGTAGAACGTATGAGAGAATTTATGAGATCCGGAGATCAGAAGTTTCTATATTCTAATTTGCCTGTAAACCTACTCAAGAATAAATTTGCACTAACTTTTGTAAAGTTATCGAACATTTCCTTATTAAATTCATAATGAGATTCATACCTTGAGAATGTAGAAGAACGCAATACCGCATTCTGCCCTTCTTCTACTCCCAGACGGGTTCGAGATAAGATGCACTTCGATAGCCGAGTAATGGATCAAGCTGCACTACCTCAGATCAATAACGGCGCTCTCTCCGGGCGTGATTTGCCTGTTTTGGTACCGATTGAATATTTAAATTTTCGCATAAAAAATCCCAATCGAAGAATTTCTCTTCGACGGAATTGATTTTGGACGTGGCAGTCACGTTTTCATCTGCTAATAATGGACTCTACACCTAAGGATTTCTGAGAAAAATGCATAAAAAGTCCCTATCAAACCTCCGTAAGGCAACCAGAAGGTCAAGTGTTAGTGTGAGTTAACTCGACACAGTTCCAGGGATGGTAGACTAGCAACAAGTCTCAAGATCAATTAAGATGCAATTAATTCAAAGAATCCGTTTATTTAACAGATATGGTTACACAAAAAAGGGTTATAGCAAAATTCTTATTTTAAAAATCGCGCCTTCCCCAATTAAGGCAATGACTTTCAGACCATACAAGCGAGAGCGCTTACGCTAACGATCGATTAGGTAGAAAAGATTCATGCAAACCTTCTCAGAATCAAAATGCGAGCTTTTTAGAGAAGCCTTAGACTCTATGTAATTTCATAATTACGGCTGACTAATTTTAACTTAAAAAAGTTTTACTAAAAAAATTTAGTTTCGCTAGAGACTACTTAGCTTTAAAGTTCTCGTATCGTGGCGGTTCACGTACTAAAACACATTCATGAGGACTTATTACTGCATAAGTTTGATGGCGTTCGATCAGTCCACAACTTACCTGCCTCTATGCAGTTGTTCAATATTAGCAAAATTTCAACGATCCACCTCCGAGCGACTTTTAGGCAAAATTGATTTTTTGTTTTTTTTATGCACAAGGCGTTTCTTTCTATAACTTTATTATTTGGAAAGCCCTGCTATTGGCATTCCTACCATCGCTTTGCATGGACTACTCAATGTGCTCGACCAATCGTTTTATGCGAGAAACCGGCCTTCATTGATTTTTATCAAATTTTTGCTTATCGGCGCTACGCCGTCTTTGTCACGATCGTCGGTTTCGCCTTTTAGATGCATTGCATCGTTAAAATTTTATGTTCAATCTTTAGAACAGGACATTCAATGATCGTACTTCAATGGTCAATGTCTTTGGTAGTGGAATAAAAATGGAAAATATTTTAATATTTTTCAAAGTGCATTTTTGGAGTACCTTTTAAACAATTTTTTCAAACCTCGAAGGTTTGAAAAAATAATCTTCAAATCCATTTTTGGCGTACTTTTTAAAAAATATTATTTTCTTCAAAGTTCGACTTTGTTGCACCTTTGAAAAAAGTATATTATTCTTAAATCCTTGCCACTATATACTTTCGCTCTCATATCCCGAACCAAAACATATTTTCCTATGTGAAAATTCGGTGTTTCTTCGAATTTTCACCTGGTCATTTCTAATGCCTTATAGAACTCATAACGGTCCTATGGACTGGTCTGTGGCTCTGTAGTCCCTCAGACTCTTAAAAAATGTCCTTAAATGAAATTTTTTCCTAGTGTTCATTCTGCTTTCGACTTAGGTCGATTCTAGAGGGTTCTCTAACAAGAACACTGCAAATAGAACAAGTTTCAGAATTTACTTGAATTGAAAATTTCATGATAGATACAGGGTGTCCCAGATTTAAAGGAACATAGTGTAGTGGGAGGTAGAGCACACTTAGTTGAGTTCATCCCCCTAATATTTTAATGCACCATATTTTCGGAACGGCAGCGCATATTTGGATAAAATTTGGTACCAATACTGTACTCTTTTAGTCCAACGAATGCACAATTTCTTTAGAAAAAATTCGAGGTCCGGACTTAATATCTATAATATTGCTATTAATCTCGTTAACATCACCTGTATTTCATTTTTTGGAAAATATTAGCAAACATTGGGAAAGTCAATAGACCAGTATGTAAAATAATGTTATAATATTTCGATTATCTGTTCCCTGCTCATTGACATGGTATAAAGCTAGTAAGAAATGCTTTTGGAGACAAAACATTTCTTGGACATGGATAGACTCCATATAAGGGTAAGAGCACATATAAATATTTTAGCAGCTACATGATAATCATGGTTTACAATTGGCAAGTTAAATACAAAAAGTACATATTCTTTTCTTCAAACCAAAAATGAAAGTTCGTCTTGCATTACATTTAAGTTAATTAGTCGCTCCCTATGTTGTTAAATTCGAAATGAAAATTTTAAGTCCAATAAAAATTATCGTATTAATAAATACTCGCAATCGGTAACGCCCGAGGGCAGCAATTATTTATTTCATAATAGTCTCATTAAAAATACTTTAATGATATTTTAAGGTAACATTGTTATATAATCTAAATTACATAAAGTCGTTTCGAACCTGAGGGACAATGTGTTATTGAGGTTTAGATATCCTGTACGTCTTCATATTTATTTGCACATAATCAAAAACCTCAGTAACATTGTACTCTAAAAATATAAGAAAACAGTGTTGTGACTAATACGATTCAATTTCAATAGGAAGTATTCTACCATGCTGTTTTATATACAATCCAAATTCTAAAGAAAAATATTAAGCCCAACAGAGTTTATAGTATTTAATAGATACTCGCAGTCGGCAACGCCCGACTACAACTTTGTTTATTTCATAATAGTCTTACTATAAATAACATACACCATATTTTAGAATAAAATTGATATCATCTAATCTCCATAAAGCTGATTCGAATATGAGAGACACCCTGTATATTGCGGTTTAGAAATTTTGTGCGTTTTCATATTTCTGTGTGCTTAATCAGAAACCTAACATTTTGCTCTAAAATTAAAATAAAAGCTGTTTCACGTAAAAATTAGAGTTTGCAGACCTCTGGTGATCACACTGTATGAGGGATATATCCACTTTGAATCGGTAGTATTCTGCTATGCTGTTTTATATACATATATCCCAAATTTATTTTTGTCCGATTATAATATACCTATTTGATTAAATCAAATAGGTATAATAACCGCAAAACGTGCTATCAAATATTATGACACTATTTTACTGACCGGAGCCAGCCAGACAACCACGGAGCATAGCGCGCAGTGGATGTGGGGCTGGAGGGGGCGGTCCCGGTTTGGTTTAATGGAAATTGAAGTATAAATAAGATTAAAATGCCTGTCTGCAGCAGGCAGATTTAAGACTAATATTAACATTTTGAAAATGCTGCCTACAAGAACTAATGGATATAAAAACTTAAGGCTAATCTGGTTTAATTTGGCTGTTGGCTCGGGTAAAAAGCTAAAGCTAAACGAAAAAACCGTACGAGAACTGCCGCAAGGGAAAATGTGGTGGAATCAAAGATATGGTTTGAAATGTTTTTAATTACTTTAAAAATGTATCTGCCAAAAGGGAATTTATTACGCAGCTCTGGAAGAGACACATAAAATAAAATAATTTCAATTTCTAAAATTCCCAGTTATATTGTAACACGGAATTTTAAAATTCACAATTTTGACGTAAAATTCCCAATTATAACACGGCGTTTACTAACATTTCCCAAAAAATAAAATACGTGTTCATAAATCTGGGACACCTGTATGTTTATTTATCACGTTTTTCTTATGTAACGAAATTGGGCCGCGAAATTAATTTCTTATGAAATTTATATAATAAAAATTCATACTAAGGGAAAATCAGCATAAATTATGAACATTTTATTATATAAATAAAAAACTTATACAATCGGATTTTCTGCTGCGTGCTTTTACCAAATGTCCGGATACCCAAAAAGTCAATAAACTAATAGTGTGCTGTTCGTTATGTAATGTAACATTTTATGTGTATTTTAATATGCTAGCAGTAAGTGTTATAAATGCAAAGTTTTAGCATAATAGGTAAACTTATTCAGATAGAGGAACATAACATTTATTTATTAGAAATGGAATTTCTCGTATGAGTTTGCAAAAGGGAGTAAGAAAAAATAATGTTTGTCATCACTCGAACTTTTATAATTTCTCTATAATTTGGGTTAAGAATTACTTAGATCTTCTCAACGAGGAAATGTTATTTGTTGTATTGTGATATCGGCGTCGGTGGTACAAGCAAATACACCCATAATTCTAGAAATTAGCAAAAATGGCAAATTCATATTCGCTTTTTTAACACAATACTGGGTGGCCTCGACAGTATTGATTGCGGAATAGCGCGTTTATTTTGACAAATGCCATATTGAATTTTTTAATATTCATAAAATGTGATTATGCTAGAATTTTATGTAATCTTCATACCAAGAATAACTTCCGGTCTAACAGGAAGTCATAGGCAATTGTCTTATTAGAGCCATTTTTTAATATGCTTTTATTAATTGTATCATCATGAAACTTGGCAACTATGTGCAGCTCTGATGACAATACAATATAGTATGCTCAATATTGTAATATGTTCAAAATGGCCGCCGCCCCAAGATGGCAGATTATCATTTGCTTTACAACCCCATTGATCTGAGTATCAAAGGAAAGGATTTGATAAGTAGAAAACAAATATGTGACCAAAACTTAAAAATTCAGAATGGCGGCATCAATATGGCGGTTAGGTTTTATCAATTATCGTCGGATTCGTCTGAAAATCGGTGTTTGTGGGTTATCGAGTTTGCAGATTACAAATGATCATCATTATCATTGGCAACTATAGCCCGTTGTGGGCCTTGGCCGCCTCTAATACTTTTCCATTTCCATCTTCTTATTCCCACTGCCTTAAGGTCTAGTTCTACGTCGTCCAAGTATCGTAGTCTTGGTCTTCCTGCTGCTCGTTTACCCACCGGGCTTCTCCTAGTGAATATCTTCGCCAGGGTGCTATTTGGGTCTAAACGTTGCACGTGGCCTATCCATCTCAGGCATGCCAGTTGAATATGCTTCACAGTGCCCAGGTCCTGGAAGAGCTGGTATAATTCAAAATTGTAGCGCCTGCGCCACAAGCCGTTATCGTTTACAGCACCAAATATTTTCCTCAGGATCTTCATTTCGAAACATCCTAAGAGGGCCTTATCGTTTTCTGGGAGTGTCCAGGTTTCTGAGCCACAAGCTAGTACAGGTCTAATGGGTGTTTTGTACAGAGTACATTTGATCTTCCTCGACAGGCTTGATGATGATATGTGTTTCATTAGACTGTAGTAGCATCTGTTGGCCAGGAGAACTCTTCGATTGACTTCGTCGCTTACGATGTTTGTGCTGTTGACTAGCGACCCTAAATATATAAATTCCTTAACCGTTTCCAGGTTGCAACCGTCGATGTCTATATTGGGTGCCTCTCGTTCTTGCTGTTGGGTGATAGCGAGCATATATTTTGTCTTTTTCTCGTTTATCGTGAGCCTCATGTCTGTTGCAGATCGTTTCAGTCGGGTGGGTAAAGATTTCAACTAGTGCATCTTTGTTTCTTGAAATTATGTCCACGTCCTCGGCGTATGCTGTTATTTGCACCGATTTATAGAAGATTGTTCCTTTAGCATCGATTTCCGCGTCTAGTAGTACCTTTTCCAGTGCAATGTTGAATAGTAAGCAGGACAGGGCGTCGCCGTGGCGGAGACCATTGCGGCCCTCAAAAGTTCTTGTCATATCCTTCTGTGTTCGTACTTTACAGGCTACATTTCTCATTGTCAGTTCGATCAATTGTATTAGGTGAGCTGGTATAAGGAATTCTCGCATGGCCTGGTAGAGCTTTTTTCTATTTATAGTGTCATGGGCACAGCTAAAATCGATAAATATGTGGTGTGTATCGGTGTTATATTCTCTTGTTTTTCCAATATCTGCCTAAGAGTAAAGATCTAGTCTACTGTTCCAGTGCGAAAGTCGCATTGGTAATATCCTACGATACGCTCTGCGTAAGGCTGTAACCTGGCATATATGATATTAGAGAGGATTTTATACGCTGTGTTTAGCAGCGTAGCTCCTCTAAAATTACTGCCGTTCATCATATCCCTCTTTTTATGTATTGGGCATATTATGCCAAGGTTCCATTCTGAAGGGATTAGAGTTAGTGTCCAGATCTTCGTGAGCAAATTGTGTAAATGCGCAACAAGGTTATTTCCCCCATGTTTGTATAGTTCTGCGGGCAAGTCGTCGGAGTTGTTGTTCTTAAGTCTGGCAATCCCAGCTTTAGTCTCTTCAATAGTAGCTGGGGGTTCCTCCGCAGATTACAATTATCCGGTCCAAATTTAGCAATTCAAAATGGTGGCGTTAAAATGTCGGAATGGCAAAATTCTCTCCATAAATATAAAACTAAAAAGTAAAAAAATAATTAATAGTTTACAAAACTAAAAAACAGGCTTTTATAATTACTGCCCTAAAAAACAAAAAATAATCATCGAACCTCTGTCTCTGTCTACCCCGTAAAGACCTTAGTGTAAGCCGCGTTTGTAATTAAGTATAATATTTGAGAAAACCACCCCGTGTGGGTGGTTTTCAAGCACATCGTCGAACATAGTCTAGTTTCTTCTCTCTTCCACACAGCGCAGGTGTTTCGAATTTTTATAGAAGTCACTGTAACTTTTTATAGTTAAATCTTACATAGGGGGTAGTTTTCACACCCTCTGAGGGTTGACAGTGTAGGACGTTGATGGTAAGTTTCTGGTTCTATTTTGGAGTACTACGCAATTTCAGCCAATCATAGCATCCATGAAAATAGAAATCCTGTTGGATTTTACGTTTTTTCTTGTTTTTCTCGTGTCCTTTGAACTTAAAGGTGGTTGTTCTCAACCCTATAGGGGCAGTTTATGAAGATTGCGTCGAACTCGATGTAGTTTCTTAACACTTTAACGAAACTTAGACATTTCGTGCTTTTTCAGCAGTCATTGCTGTTTTGGATCCATTTTTTTTATATGTGGGGCCTAGTTTTCGCCCGTAACTGGGGGTGTGTTTCATATCTATTGTATGTACGCTGCTGTTTAACCTTCATTTGTATAATTCTATTAATTAAGAAGTAACACCTATTCTCGTAGCTTAATCTTCTTTTTATCCCATTTCAGGGGTGTTTTTTGGCTCTAGCTAATGATTTTGGGAGTGTACGATTTTCTTTGACCCCGGATTAGGATTCAGCGACCAATTCAATCAATCAATCAATAACAGTTTATTTAACATTTTAGTTACATTATATGCGCCTAGCCGGATTCCGGTCCGGAGCCAGCCGCACAACCACAGCGCGTGGCGTCGTGGTTTGTGTGTGGCTGGGCGGAGCGGGTCCGGTTCGGCTAGAACAATAAGTTGAAGCGGGGCGTTAGTGCTCCTGTCTTAAAAAATAGGTAAGACTTAAAACTAACAATATGACTATATATAGGAGAA
Source organism: Rutpela maculata (assembly GCA_936432065.2). Lineage (NCBI taxonomy): Eukaryota > Metazoa > Arthropoda > Insecta > Coleoptera > Cerambycidae > Rutpela > Rutpela maculata. The sequence continues at coordinate 38,233,222 of OW386288.2, read as the reverse complement.
AGCTTTTAGAAACTTAAAATTAAACTTATTATTGGTTTTAATTTACGGCGCACTTGTTCGGGCGCACTGCACTGTTTAAAGTTTCGGTTACTGATACGGGGAAAACTCAATGAAAAAACCCGTTCGAACTAATGACATCCTTCGTCCTGATGGTCGTACCGCCTCCAGGGAGGTAGGGTGAAGGGATGTTGTAGTTTAAAAAGTTTTGACTTTACAAGAAGTTATTGGCCGAGGGAGGATTCTGAAAAGGAGACAAAAAAGGACAAAAGAACAAAAACTAATAAAAATTAAGAAAAAGGGAGGTGAATAGAGGGGATAGAAAGAGGTTTGAGGTAAAAGCTGGTGAAAAGGAAGAATTTTGATATAGAAAAGTGTGGCTAGGCAGGTTGCCGAAAGATAGGCAACGCCTGGAATGATAATGGGGGATTCAGCGACCGAAAATACATGGGGATACATGGGTCTGGTTCGCTGCTTTGAACTTTTTTTTTGTGGGCTGTGTAATCCTCTTGGTAGAAAAAATTCGGTTCTGGCAGGAGAATATTTATCACCCTATGTAAATAAATATTTAATAAAATAAATGATCTGAAAAAACATTATTTAACAATGGTTTGCTTTCCACTTTATTCAGTTCTCTAACATTTGCCTTGCTCTTTATTTAGTGGTAATATAATACTGAAATTGAAAGATGTTTATATTATTATTAATTTTCCATTAATTTTAATTTTCCCACAGTTTATAAATAATTTGGTATACTCTTGAATTTTTTTGGCACCTCAGCATCGAGTCTGGCTGTAGGCTCTAATACAACCAGACATGGGTTGTCAAAGAATTACAAAGATTATAAACTATATTTTAATTAGGTTTTCATTTTTAATCGAATAGAGAGCTGTTTTGTAAATAAATTAATTTTAGAATTTTTTAATTTTCTGTATAACCAGACGTAGGTTATCAAGAGTTCAAAGCTTAGAAATTAATATTTTCGTAGGTACATTTTCTTTTTTGATTTTTGTATAATGTTTATTTCTAGTTTTAATACATATTTCAATTTCTTTGAAATAACTCATGATTAATTAATTCAATAAGACATTAAATATGTTGCACTCATGTAATATTTGCGATGAAATATGTGACGAAAGCTAACATAATTATAAAAATAAGTATTGTGTTAATTAAAGATAAAATTATCTAGGACTTGCTTATAATGCGAAACTAAGTGAGATACAGTAACTTAAATGGCAATGTAACCATGGTCTAATAATTATAATAATTACCTGACAGAAGACCATTGTTATTTTTTGCCGACTCTTAATATCAATTTAATCGATGAGTAGTGTCCCCTAAAATAAAAGTAATTAAAAACATGATTGTATGCTTAAGACAATCTCCTGTATCCTTAATGCATAAGGTAACGAATGTTGTGCTAAAGAAGATAATCACATTTTTAAATTAACCTGTCATAATAAACTAAATTAAACGCTAATTTATGAATTAGCGCGTGTTTTTAATGTATTGACCAGAGAGATACAGGGTTTTTCATTATACATTGACACTATATTTCTGTTGTTATTGGAAATAAAAAAGTTTCCTATAAAAGTTGTAGGGCTGTATATATGTTGTTTTATGCAATTAAAAAAATAATTGCTTGCAAAGGTGATATACCAATGAAGGTTGTTTTTAAATGGAAAACCCTGTATGTTTTTACATATTCTTTTGGATCTTTTTCCCCGATTTCAAATATATAAGAGTTGATAGGTCTAGCTGTAATATTTCTTGACTTATTATCGGAGAATTAAAGTTTGGTGTATTATGAATAAAAATAAAATCTTGAGATGAACAATATTTTATAACTATGTTATGCACGGTGTGCTACAACCAAATTTAAATCAACGTTGATGCCACTCGGATTTTTTTTACACATTCTTGGATGTATATAGAACCAATTTCCATGATAATTAAAATCATTCATCACAGAATTTTTTTTACAAGTATTTTACTTTTTTGTTTATTGACACAGCCCTATCAAAAAAGTGGTCTGGCCTGCAGACCAAATCAGTGTATCCTCATGTATTTGGATCGACTGAAACCGAATTAGAAGACAGAGTTGCCAGACTGGCTCGTTTTTCACCGCTAACCCCAAAGAAACACCCCCCCAAAAAATTATCTCTCCGGTGGACCATACCGGTGTATTATTATGTATTTGGACCCTCTGAAACAGAATTCGAAGTTAAAGTTGTCAGATTTGCTTGTTTTTTACCCCCAACCCCAAGAAACACCCCCAAAACAAAACAAAAACGGTCTGGCCCTCGGACCAGACCAGTATATTCATATGTATTTGGACCCGTTGAAACCGAATCCGAAGTCAGAATTGTCAGATTGGATCGTTTTTCCGAAGATACACTGGTATGGTCCGCCCGACAGACCATTTTTGGGAGGGTGTTTTTTTTGGGGTTAGGGGTGAAAAACGAGCCACTATGACAATTCTGACTTTGGATTCGATTTCAGCGGGTCCAGGTGCATAAGCATACACTGGGTTGATCCGCAGACCATTTTTTTTTATGTGGCTGCGTCATTAAACAAAAGAAGTAAAATGCTTGTAAACAAAATTTCTGCGATGAATGATTTTAAACATCGTGGAAATTGGTTTTATATACATTCAAGAATATGTAAAAAAAATCCAAGTGACATCAACTTTGATGTAAATTTGGCTGTAGCACAACGTGTATGGTTATAATCCACTTTGTCCTTTAAATACCCCCACAAAAATGCATCCAAATGTGTTAAATCAGGTCTCTTTGGGGCCATGAAATTGGTCCACCGGATTTTTTAATTATTGATTATTTTCGTACAGCGCTCCGTTGTTTCCGCTATCGTTTCGAGTTTATAAGTGCACGTCACGCGCGTTCTGATCGATCAGTACTTGCATTACAATACTGCGTATAACAGGATCTTTTTCCTTTAGTTTTAAAGTTAACGATTGAAATTTGGAACATTATATATACATAATAAACGTCACTCTTTCACATGTAAATGATTTTCTTCCATTTCCGGTTTCACCGGAAGTGTTACTAACTTTTGATTTTCAAATAGAATGCCCTGTATATTATTACATTTTTAGATTTTACATGATTTTGTGAATACAGCGTTATCATATAAGTGATATTTCAAATGTCAAACTTTTTTTAATTCAATTTTTAGTTTTAGTTTAGGTGTGCCATGACTGATTTCAAAAAGATTGCAATAGCACTTTTTGAGATATAAATCCATCAAATCTGCGACACTCTGTATATAATATATTGAAAAAATTATCGCTCTTCTGCTCGCCGAGTTATAACATTTTATTAAAATAATACGAAACTAAATGAGTAATTCCTGGAAATATATAAATTCCTTAACAAAGATAACTTTATGAAACAATGAGAAAGAACAAGTTGACATAATGAAAATAAAAAATGAAACTTGGCGCAAAGATACGCATGGGTTACCTATTTTTGTATTGTTGCGAAATGAGTTTTAGATATTGTTAGATAAAAATTGTCTGCCTCGTTTCATATTTCCTTATACCAATTAGTTTAAGATCTATGCTGTTTGATATGTACGTATTTTGGCATTAAAATAAAATATGCATGATAGCTGCATTCAAATGTCATTCGAATAAGATAAAATGTGCATGGCTTCATTTGATATAGAAATACGCGTGAAATTGCGCATGTAAATTCTTCAGTAACTCAATTATAGTCCTTAAGCTATCAGTATGTTGACATATATGCATAGCGAAAATTTAACGTTATTTGATGCATTAAAAAATAATTAAATCATTAGCACGTTCCTACCCAGACCAGTTTCTGGTATTTTCGTTGCATAATATTGATTACAGTTAATCGAAAGAGAAAGTATTGAGGTAACAGTAATGCGGAGTCCGGATTTATATAGCTATATATTATATATTTTATAAACTGCGACTGCATGTGTCAAGAGTAAAAATCTCTTCGTCATATCATAAGGATTTCCCGTAAGAAAGTGGGCATGGAGCAACTAGTACAGTACCTAGAGGTAAAAAATATGCAAAACTTCAGAATAATGTCATATTGAACGGATTTCGTTCATTTTTGGCAGTATAATAGTAAATGCTTCACAGAAAAGTTTCTATATTGTGCAGAGGCTTGCTGATTTAAAGGGGGGGTGGATGCCACCCCCTCTCAGGGGGTGGGACTTCAAAATATGTATATTTATTGGAGCTGAAGTAGAATCAAATTTTAAGAAGAAAAGGTTCTATGCAATTTTTTACATAAATTGATAGTTTTTAAGTTATAACGACTTCAAAATTGCGATTTTAGCTTTAAAAAAAAGGTATTTCCAAACGGCTTTTGCCAAATATTTCGAAAAGTATTACTTTATCAAAAAAAAAATATTACAGATCAATTACAGAAAGTGCAAACTGAGAATTAATTATATTTTTTGTTTATTGATGTAGGATTAATAATTTCGGAGATATTTAAGTTTACATTTGGCATCCAAGTGTTCATAAGATAATTAGTTAAAGTGAGAGTTAAATATCTCAGAAATTGTGACACCTACGTCAAGAATGCTAATAGGTAGAATAATCGGTTATTAATTAAGCTTTCAACTGTTTTTTTTTCTGTAGCATAAAAAACAAAGAAGTTATGACCGAAGCAATGTGCGTCTACACTTTTTTTTAATAACAACGTCGCCATGTTGTTACTGTAATTAGCCAGTAATTAAAAAAATGAATTTCAAACACTGTTCCTCATTAATATATAGCATGACGTAGATGCTCAAATTTTTTGCTTTAGAAAAGAATACAGTTTAAACTATAAAGGTATTTTCGATAAAACGTAATTTTTTTTTCCTTTTCCAAATATCTCAATAAATATTAGTTTTGTTGAAAAATGGGTAGGGACCAAACATAAAGCTCATAAACTGATAATGAATTTCGCTTGTTTATTTATTTACATAGATTTAATAGTATCGGAGATATGAAAGTTTACAAATGGCGTCAGAACGTTTATAAGACGAAAAATTCAGTTTAAATGTTAAATATCTCAGAAATTGTGACACCTACGTCACGCATGCTAAGAAATGAAATTAAAGACAATTAATTGCGCTTTCAAATTATTTTTTACTCGTTCCTGTAGCATAAGAAATAAAGAAGTTATGACGGAAAAATATGCGTATTTATATTTTTTTATATAAAAAGGTCGCCATTTTGTTACTCTAATTAGCGAGTAATTTAAAAAAATTATATCAAATACAGTTTTTCATTAAGATGTAGCATTACCTAGATGCTCAATTTTTTTTTGCTCATTTAAAGCACTTGCTTTAGAAAAAAATGCATTTTGAACTTTAAAGGTAATTTCGAGACACTTGGATACCAAATATAAACTTAAATATGTCCGAAATAATTATTAATCCTACATCAATAAAAAAATATAATTAATTCCCAGTTTGTACTTTCTGTAATTGGTCTGCAAAATTTTTTCGATAAAGTAATACTTTTCGAGATACTTGACGAAAGCTGTTTAGAAATACCTTGTTTTTTTAAGCTAAAATCGCAATTTTGAAGTCGTTATAACTTAAAAACTATCAATTTATGTGAAAAATTGCATAGAACCTTTTCTTCTTAAAATTTGCTCCTATTTCAGCTCCAATAAATATACATATTTTTTAATTACCACCCCCTGAGAGGGGGTGGCAGGCAAGCCCCTGCAGCAAGCCCCCGCACAATATAGAAACTTTTTTGTGAAGCATTTATTATACTGCCAAAAATGAACGGAATCCGTTCAATATGACATTATTCCGAAGTTAAAACCTCTAGTTACTGTACTAAACTACATGTAGAGCAGATCAAAATATGATGACTTAATCTCAAGTCAATTCTAAACTAAGTAGCCCTCCAAATCTCCTCTAAATTTATTGGTGGTGGTTCACCCCCAAAGTTTCTATGAGTAGTACAGAAAAATGAACATTGAATGTATACATTTTTGTGAGCCGATAATATTTCAGGTAAAACATGTTTTAATATATTTATTTAGTACGGTTCTGGAGAGTTTCGACAAATAGGGGCTTGTGAATATGAATTATAAAGATTTAGAAATAATCATAAAGAGGGAAGTTCCCTTAATGCAGAACATACAATAAATGTTGAAAAAGATCATAATGAAGATATGTATAAACTGATTAGTGATCTGGAAGTTAGTGATGATGAAAACTAGATAAGGATTAAATATCTTCCACGTTGAAATGGTATTGATGTATTTTAAAAGTAAGATTGAGTTTATTTAATTCACTTAATCATGTATTTATTTTTTATCAAATTATTGTATCTTTCGTGTCGGTATTAATTTCATTAAGTTATTACTTCCACATCCAGTGGAAGTATACTAACGACAAAAAAAAAATTTTAAAATTTTTATTGTTCAAATAGGCTTAGAATGTTACGAAACGTCGAGATTTTAAGTTTGAGCGAAAACAAATTTTCTGTCTGTCGGTCTGTCTGTCTGTCGGTCTGTCTGTAACTTTTCTTGTGCGCACGTTTACTCTGGAACCGTTTGAGATATTGACTTGAAATTTGGTACACATATGCACTTTAACGAGATCTAGAACTAGATTATATTTTCATCTTGTTCCGTCGAAGGGTTGGGGGGTAAATTGGGGTAAATTTGGGGAAAATAGGTAAATCAAGCGTCAAGAGTCCATAAAATTGGTATTTAGTATATACAAGAGAAGTTGAGGTCTCAAAAAAAAATGTTGGCATTAGCCACCCCCATTACCACCCCCACCCCATTATTAAAGGGGATGAAAAAAAATTGTGATTTAGGGTGTGTACAAGAACCAAAAACTTCAAAATGTTTTTTTACTTCATCCACCCCCACTACCACCCCGTATCACCACCTCCACCCCGCTACCGATGGGGGGAATCGTTTTATGGGTTTTTCGGGTAGAAGATTTCAAATATTATATTATTAATGTTCCATAAACAATTTTTTCGTTGTGAGTGACTTAGATAAGAAATCTGGATGTGGAAGTAGTGATTGCTTGGGCAGCGTTTTTTTTTCATTAATATGAGTACCTACATTTTTTCATTTTATGTCTTCTGTAGACGAATTCTCTTTGTGAATATTCAACCGTTTCTATGTATAAAACAGATGAAATGAAAATTTTAATTGCAACTGTCTAATATTAATAAAAGAAAATGATAAACTTATGCAGTTTTATTCTATTTAAAAAGGAATACATTTAGCCGACACTGGCATCATGTCCACAAATACACTCGAAGCGCGAAGCCGTGACGTATGTTATTTTCTCTAAGTAATTTCACTCTGACAACTATTTAAAACCGAAGACCCCAATAAAGATTACTTTAAATTTTCCAAAATATTCAAACAATTACCATACTATTAGTTTAGAATATTTCCAAACTAATACGTTTTGATCTAAATACATATAAAGGACCCCGCACGTTTTAAATGGAAAATGGCTCCTAGTCAATTTATGTCTAATTGTGATATGTTGCAGTTCGAGTCGCACTGATCAAAAGTTCTCAGGGGCCCAACTCTAAAAAATGGCTCAATTTCGATCTATAGGAGCTAGAATATGAAAAAATGAGAGAGGCTTACCAAAGTTTTAAGGTATGCTTATTCTGTGTGTAGGGTTACCTTTGATGCTTTCAGGTCCCACACTTTCAAAACCAGTGGTTGTGAATTGTGTAATACTGATATAATTAAAGTTAGCGATAATCAGAATACTCCAAGACTCGCTTAAACATCATCCAATAGTCCGGGGTAGAGTCAAGAGGTAGGGGTAACGACAGAAAAAATAACAGCTATAAATTATTTAGCACTTGCTTCCACAGCTCTAACCCCTTCCACTCCATGATACCCACATACAGATACGGCGAGTTTTAATGTTAATAATTTTATAGAAGGATGGTATGATGAGTTGAAATTCATATTAGGTCTGGTATGGCACCAACAATGCTAGGTTACCCCCACCAAAATGGGCGGGGACGCACGATTCGTTAACGTTGCAAATTGCGCGCGGACGATTTCACCGTTAATTTGAGCTTAGTAAAGTTTATTAAACTTCTCCATATAAAATAATGCATTTTATTACATAAAAAAATATTACAATTTGAATTTGCGGTAGTATCCATATGTGGATACGTTGGTATGATAGGTATTCTGGTATGCACCTTAATTTCAAGTGTTCGCCGCCATTTTGTTTTTGATTTTTACTTTGTCAAATGACAAAATAACAAACATTGGCAAGTACCCCAACATAGAATAGTGGTTAAAAAAGAGACATCTGGTATAAGCAGGACACTTTTAAAATTACGGCTGGAGTGGAAGTGGCTAAAAGTATGGTGGTGGTGGATTCTAAGTCTCTTGAGGTGAAGCTTTTACACCAAAAGTTCTGCGATCGGACCGCAAGTCATGTACCCCCCCATTTTCGAGGGCGGGGAACACGATGGTGACAATATTTTTTGACCTACTCTCCAACCACTACCCCTAAACCGAAAAACCACCTCTTTTTTCGAGTTTCCGGTGCTTGAAATTTTTTTAAAGGAAAATTTTATTAATGAAAGTTGTTTCAGATTTGTCCAAAAACCGTAAGCCCAATATTTCATCAAAATAAAAAAATTGGAAAATTGAAAAAAAATGATAAATTTAAAAAATATAAAAAAGCTAATAATTACTTATAAAATTTTGGATTTAGGGTTTTTGGACAATTCTGAATAACTTTCGTTAATAAAATTTTCCGATAAAAAATGCCTAGTATCGGAAAAATGGAAAAGGGTTGGTTTTTCCAGTTTAGGGGCAGTTGTTGAAGGGTAGGTCGGAAAATATTATCACCATCGTGTTCCCCGTCCTCGAAAATGGGAGGAGGGGGGAGATGTCTTGCAGAACTTCTGGGCTTTTTAATTTTTTCTGGTTTACTTCAAGGGACTACAATTGGTATGATTACAAGCCAGCAAAACTGCTCATTTTTATTTTTATTTTATTCAGATACAGGCAGCTTGTTTTGGAATTTTGCTTTTTACGTCTCGAGGTAAAAATAGATTTGTATGTTTAGTCGGCCATCTCTAGAAATTAAAGACTGGATTTATATATGAAAGATGCGATTCGGATATTTTACTCGATGTGTGAAACTGCCATTCGGATGTTTCTTTGGAGGTTCGGATGTTAAAAGGTGCCACGTAGAAGTTCTACTGGACATCTGGATGCAAAAAACTGCAACTCACATGTTGTGTCGGACGTGTAGATATGAGAAACTGCGACTGGGATGTGAAAAAATATGACTCAGATGTCTGATTGGCCTGACCGTCAGATTGTGAACAAGAGCAACTGGCATGTCCTAAAGTGAGAAAATTCTGACTCTAGAATGTACATTGTACATAATAGGAAATTCTGTAGAAAATGTTGAACAATTTGTATAGCTACTTTTCTACATCTTAACTCTACCCCGCACTGTTTATTGGATGATGGTTAGTGGACCTTAGAGTACTTTTGAATATCACTTAAATATAATGCAAATAGAAGCTGCCTGTTTCTAGTATAAATAATACATAGTTTTGCGTTAACTTTTAATTATATCAGTATTACAGAATTAACCCCCCTGCTTTTGAAAGCGTGTGAGCTGAAAGCACCAAAGGCAACCCTACAAATAGAATGAGCATACCTTAAAACTTTGCTGACAGATTTTTTTAATTAATTAGCTTCCATTATAATTATAAGCCTACCTCGTTATACACCCTGCACGACTCGAACTGCAACATATCACAATTAGATACAAACCCACTGCGAGCCATTTTTTCATAATTATTTCATTGTTTAGCAAAGTAGATTTTAATATGATAAGGATTTATGAGAATTAATTTTTGTTGTTCTATTTCAGGATATGCATATCGGATTACTAACAAGGACCGCATTTCTGTTCTTAGTGACAATATGTTTTACTTTGGCTATGCAAAATTCAATTAATGCTGGAAAAGAGAACCATGATAAGGTAAGACTTATGATTTGTATAGACAGCGTTTGCTTACATAAGGTTATTCAATGTGACATTAATCTCGATTAAAATCAAACATCGGTCCTTTGACACATTGTCTAAATAGTGTGGTGGCTTGAGTTTTTTTTTATCTATTTATTTAACGTCGGCCTATTTCCGTTACCAGGGCCTATCACCGACGCCAGGAGACGAGCTAACCCCAACCTGGAAATTTTGCCGAACCTCTTCTCGTAAGAAGAGTAGGGATCTTTTACTTGCCTAACATTTAATAGACAAGGGACCGCCTACTTTACATCCCATCCGAAGGATGGTATATCCACTACGTAATCCTCGTCTTCAAGTTACGTAGCTTCTACGTATACACTGATATACAAGCCGCTAGAAGGTGGGACGAGAACGCTGTATTTCCCATGATGGGTCACCCATCCAAGTACTAACCGCGCTCGACGTTGCTTCAACGGAATATCGACTGACATTCACATTGAAGTCGCCTCTACGCTCGCCCCTTGGCTTAGAGTAAATACTAGAATCGTGACCAGCTGGATTAAAACGCCAGATTATTAAATAAATATTAAAGTTACAAAAGCGGCTCTGGTCTCAAATTGTAGCAAATTTAGTTTACATTAAATCCTTTTTGCTACAAGGCCAGAAGTTGGGGAGATATCTAGTAAAAACCAAATAAAAGTCGAAAATTTACAGTACACTCCAAAGAAAACAAAGATGGCGTCGTATTTAAAAATGGCGGATACTGAAATCGCCCCCCCCCCCCCCCCGAATTGATAGTACTAAGGGAATATAAGAAGTGTGCAAACATTTGGAGTTTTAATCCAGCAGGTCACGATCTTTTCGCTAAGAAACCACACTAAAACATCTAAACATTGCACTGCATTTGAGCTAAACTGCTGGCCAGTTGAAATGGACTAAGAGAATTTTTAGGTTGAATTTAAATGCACATTTTTTGAGTAAGAGAATAAATATCGGTATGCAGTTTTCAGGATTTAAGATATAATTTATTTGTGAAACAGCGAGTTCTATCCATTTATTTTATTTTGAATATATTTTTCTGATGTGCATTTTTCTAGTCACTGGTTTATGAAGAAAAAAGCTATTTATGAAATTTTTTATATTTCTCTTATTTTATAAGATACCGATTTTTTTACTAAAAATATGTAATTTTCCCATCTCTTTGCCGGTAGGCCTTACTGGGTTTCGTAGGAGCCGATCATTGTAGGTTATTAAGTATAATACCTTATGGCGGCTCCTTTAAAATAAAAATAAGTACATTTCTTTCTACTTTCAGTTCATGGTGAATAAATATTTTTTCTTCGGTAATGCACATTCTATTTTTATTGCTCCATTAATAATAAAAAGTATGGTCCTTCCGTTTCTCTTTGGTGGAATTTTTTATAATAATAGTGCTTATATAAATAGATAAATACATATTTTTTCTTATTGTTTATTTAGATTCTATTTTATTACATTACAAAAGATATATATGCTATTTTTCGTATATTTCTGTATTTGTGGTGTGAAAATACATAAACAAAATTTGAAACTTCTTTTTGTATCCACAGGTAAAGCCATTTAGTCCCATTTCAACTTGATATTTTTAACCGTTCAGGAGATAAGTGGGGTTCCGTTTCTTATATTTTGATGTAGAAAACTCAAAAAAGGTTCCCAAATCCGTGGACGTTTAATGGGAAGATAATTAAAAATGGGCAATGGACTGGGTTAATTGATGTTTATTAATAAAAATGAAAACAGTATAAATTTTTCTAAAAACAGAATGTTTTAACTGTTTCATTTCTGTTTAGTTAAAAATACAGGATTTTTCATTCATAGTTTTCTGTATTAAAACTATTTAAATAAACATTTTCAAAGTAAAAAAGCATATTACGTGCTTTTTCCCTAATTCCATGTTTTACAACTTTGACCTTTCTGATGATGACATAACTTCTTTATTTTTATGTCTTGAGCTATAGCCATACTGACGGATCGACATGTAGCATAGGTCTATTTTCTCGCGATTTATTTTCAGGATAATTAACTCATAGAAAATACTTACTTTTAACGGTGAGTTTCCAAAAAGTCACCCAGCTCCGGATTATCCCTGAGGATGAAAATTCTTGCTTAGGAAGCTACGGTCTTCTAAGAATAGCACTTAAGTTGTAATTTTTGCTGATTATCTCAGAGAAAGAATCAGCTGTGAATTTTTTAAATCTGTCTTGCTTGTTTTCCGAAACTTTACAAATAACTGACCATTTATTTTTAATTGAGATTTCATAAATCTCAGATGGTAAAATTCACCCTATATAATATGTAATCTCATGAATTAAATCTAGATTAGTGTAAAGTTTGTTTTGTTCTGTAGGGCAATATCACAATAATGGTCTTTAGCCCCAAAGGTTAATATCCACGTGATTATACATGAAACATGTTCTGCGGTACCGACATTGTAGACAGTGAATTAATTGAATCAGTTTCAATTACAAACACGGAATACCAAAATAAATTTGTTTTCTGTTTCAGGGTAATCACAACAACTACGAAGTCTTAATGCGGACAAGAAGGGCAGTAAAACATCCTGGTTTCTTCAGAACTCTCTTTTCAGTTATTTATGAAGTATGACAGCAAATTATTTATAAAGACGTAATCGATGTATTCCCTAAACACATACATTAAGCTTACTGTGTTAGTTCAGGCGACGCGGCAGGACGAAAGAAATTCCTTTTTTGACAAATTGAGGCGGCAGTGTTTTTTTTTTAAGAACTTTGCGTAGAGATAAGGAAAAACATACTATAAACGTAAAAACTGCAGAGGTACGAAACTATGCCACTGCCGCCTGAATTTGCCGAAAAAAAAAGTTACCGCCTGGACTATATATAATGTATCAAAAAGCAAATAGAAAGAAAATAGTTCTTTAATAAATTTTCAATTTCCAAATTTGATTTAATATTTTCTGCGGAAATGACATTTTTCAGATTGCAATTAGGTTTTTATCTCGGAAAAATGTGTAATCGCTGAAACTTTGAGAGGATGCACCTAAATGTAAAGAAAATAAGTATTCGAAAAGTTTCCCTTCAAGTGGGTTACCACTTGATTCATTCGATTATTAAGTGAATAAAATTTGAAAACCAGTTTTTTAAAATTATCCTGAAAATGTTGCTCTTAGCGAAAAATTCCTGAACCCCTTTTTAAAGCTCTTAAAATTACTTTTCATTTGAAATTTTCTCTATGTAGGATAAAAATTGACAAAGTGGTATTTTTTAAATGCCATTTTCTCACTGATATTGTATCAGAATATTCTGTCACACGTTTTACGCATTTTACTCTTAAAACTCTAAAATGGTGGGTTATATAATAATAATGATAATGATAACAATGACGATGACGATAATGATGGCCATAAGGATAAGGAAAACTGTCGCCCATAAAATCCCTGTAATTTATCGAAACAAAATTACACAAATTCTCAGAGATATCATTGAAGACTACACGGGAAGAAGGTGAAATGTGTCAAAACAACAATTTTACAGGAAAGCGTTTTAAAGCTTTAAAGATCGCATAATTTGGTCAATCTTCATGTTATTAATACTGCGATGCATTACCTGTCATTGATACTGATTTTACTATCTATTATTTTCTTCAAAGTTGTACTCATTCAAATTTTGTTACCGACAATAATGTTTTTAGAAGTAAGATACCGAACAAACCGGGGAAGAAGGGGAAATGTTGAGATTAAAACTGACAAGAAAGGGAAATGTCAAACAATTTGATGTCATTTTTGCTGCAATAATGACCTGAATTAGCGGAATAAACACAAGTAAACCATATTGCTACTTTTGTAAACACCCTGTATCGTGGGTTCGGAAATTATAACACCAGGGTAATACTAAACACTAATTTATTAACTTACTAATTACAACAAATTAATTACTTTACTAATTTTACACTGTGTACTATAATTCACTACTTCAGTCCCTTTATCTGCTCACTCTCTGACCATTAGAACTGTACTAACTCAACTGTCTACTAAACTGAACTGCTCATTCCTTTATATACACAATCTAGAATATTCCAGAGGATGTCTGTAATGTTCTAGATTATTCTATATGTCTCTAGAGAGTTGGGAACACATAACACTGCCCCCTCCTTAAGCCTGAACGTCCCGGTCAGGAAATTCAGTTTCTTTCACATAATTCGCCAGTCTGTCTAAGTGCACGATTTTCATCTTCGACTTTTTATTTCTTTATATCCGATAGACGACGTCATTGATCCTGTTGATGACTGAATACGGTCCTTCCCAAGGTAGTTCAAACTTCGGGATCTCCATTCCCTCCGCTGTGGGTTGTACAACCCCCACCTTGAATCCTCCTGTACTGGCATTCCGATTATAACGAGCCTTCATTCGGTCACTAGCTTTGGTAATCTGCTCTCGGTCATTCTTCGGTTGTTCTCGACTAGTTGCTCACGGAAAATGGTTCCCCATTGGCAGCAAAATTCTTTCTTTTGAGAGAACCCTTCTTTCCTTCACTCGAATGGTTCAGGGATGTAAAATAGGCATATGAAGAAGATGAACTAGTCTAGGAACACTCCACTTTCTTTCCGTGTTGCGCGTGGACATTCCCCCTTTTTTGTATGTATAGTAATATTTCAAACACCTATATCTTCGGACGGGTCGCGTTCTTTACGGTAGTAAATGTGTATGTTAAAGTAATCGAAATTTGCTAGCAGATGGCGTGGAAATCTCGATTTCGAAATTTTTGGACAAACCGCCTTCTTCCCGTGGGGTCTTATATCATATTCAAAATATAAAAAAAAGTGTTTTCAGTTTGAAAACAATCTAAAATAGCAGATGTTTCTAACTGGTAGACTTTAAACTATTTTTTATACATAATTGCGAAACGTTTAAGGCCAAGACAATAACTGAGAATTTGTCTGAAAATATGTACTTTTGAATCTTTTCGCGATCTGCTAGATGTCTAATTCGCACATGTAAGGTAAATGGAGTACTATTAATTCCATAAGCGAAAATCATTGTTTTCTGTACATGAACATCTTGTAGTCTTAAATGTATGCACAAAAACATGTGTTTATTCCGTAAAATCAGTTGGTGACCAAGATATACCATTTTCTCAAAACAGTGGAATGTGTTCGTTAATAATAAAAACATATTGACAGTTAAAGTATAAAATAGAGTATTACTACGGGTTTGGGAGATATCATATTTGGATAGTTCCTAAAGGAAAACAAGGAACATCTGATTTTCATTTTTCTGAAATACGTGGTAAAAATCCATAGTGAATTAAAAGAAATTCACTTTCTTAATATGGCGCACTACACGATTAAATTGGTCAACCATCACTTCGAGTCCCTGAGAGATTCCTCTCAATTCCACCATTTAATAAATTAGGCACTGTTGACACACAAGGGACCGCGTTCCGCACACTGATTTTCGATTAACTGGTCTAGGTTGTCAAAGATTAATTGCCCATCACAAGTCCTGAAACACAGTGGATAAACACAGATTATGTATCGTAGGTGATATGATCTAGCAATGCCAAATTTAGAAGAACAAGCACACAGCACATGAACTCTCTCAAGTCTTTCGTCTGTCATTATTTTTTTATATTCGATCTATACTAGGATTTTTTATTTATGAATTCCTCACTGGATTGATTCTGCCTTGTAAGTTCTTGTGGTTCTTAAAATGAAAAAGAATACCTAGTCGGACTTGTTTTCGCAAGCCGTAACATTACCCCAAATTTAAAAATTGTGTCGGATAAACGAACAGATTGACAGAAAGACACACCCATGGCGGATATTTTGAGAGTTGTTGCGAATTCTATGAGTAACAGAGTGATATTATATATATTTTTTTCTCTATGAGCGATATTTACCATTTTTGAAATGTATCGATGAAATGCAATATACTCTTTGCTCTCGTATTTCCATAGAGTATAATAACAGATGCCAAAAAAATGCATATATCATTTTCTGGAGAGAATTTTATAAGCTTCATTTTTTATATAAACATAATTTCGATGTCGCTAATAGCTACAGAGATATACTTAAGCAAAAAACTGAATTCACGCGCCATCTTTTCAAGATGGTGGCTCGGGCGCAACAGATTGAGTTCAGGACTTTTGATATGTTTAACAGTAAACTTAATGAACATCTTTGCCAAGTTTCAAAACTTTATAAGTTTTTTCCGTCAAACGTCGAAATTTGTTCTAAGTTGACTGGAGTATAATAATTACCCTCTTATTTTATTGTTTCTATCTTCTTATTATTTTTTTACATCTTTTGTTTACATCTTACACATATTCAATACACAGATTCGATAATATAGTTTTATGTGTGATGTATGATAAAGGAGAGCAAGAAAGAATACAGAGAAATTGGGAAAGGATAGACGGATGTACTTCTCCCAGCACGTTCCGCACTTCGACATTTTCTCGGCAATTTCTAAGCTTTCAATAGCACTTAACTGTCGATTATGTGTTACATTTCTAATTAACCTTAAGTTATTGATATCTATTCTATAATCGTTATCAAAGGCATGTTGGTCTACACTAGACTCTTCATTTTTTCCACTTTGTGGCCAGAATATTGTTATAATTAGATGTTTTCTTTATAAACATACTTTAAATTACAATTCTTCCAACTGATTTCATAAATCCCGGACCTTCCCGCTTTCGTTTGATTCAATTTTATCCTTTTAAGGTTGCCTAAAGTTATTACAATTTATTTTCCGATGGATGAACAACTGTCATATTATTATCAAAAATCCTACTTAGATCACAGGTAAACCGGAGTTCTTAGGGAATCATACAAATGATTTTCGTTCTATTTGAAAGCTCTAAGGTTTCTGCAGGGTTTCCTTAACTCTGCGTTTCCTAATTAATTCAGCAACTGAACTTATAAGGTATCCATTGCTCTTAGCTATTTACTTAATTAAGGATTCGCGAAAGAGAAAGAATTGAAGTTTTAAATGAACAAATCAAATTAGATGGTCGGAACTTCTACAAACTTAAATATAGCTAGTTTTTATTATTGATCGACTATTTCCACTGTCGTAAGAAGACTGTTACTATAATAATCTCATTTACTGTCTTACCTTTTTAGCAATGGAACGATACTAGGAATACATTTGGCACTGTGAATAAACTGATAAATGACAATTTTTTACCTGATAATGAACCAGTAAGTAATGAAAACAAAGAATTTATTCACAACTACTAAACTATCACGAGGCAACTGTTTACGCTTTGTTTTTGCTTTCAATTCAAACATAGAGGGTGCATGTGTAAGAATAAAAGAGTCTTTCTATTCTAGATAAACTGCATTTTCAAGAAATAAAAAATAATTAAACAGAAGCGGATTTATATTCTAAAACTGTTTTTTATACTACTTTATACTACTAAATATTTGTGAGGAAATAACTTTTAGTTTTAAGAAAATTATTTTCACAATACTCTTCAATCTCTTCTACTGAAAGTTTTTAAAGTTAGATCCTTATAACGGAAAATTTAAAACTACGTTGTATTTCTTTCTGTAACTCCACATATAACCTTCCTCGTATTAGTTTTCCTTTTAAATTTCTTGCAGTCTATTGCTGAACTACTAATAAAATTATTGTTCTTATTCTTATATACAGTTCACGGAAGACGTATGTATATATGGTTGCCTAACCTCCAAAAATATATCTTGAATTTACACGTATTTACTCTTACACAGAGAAAAATAGTTTTGACATATTTTACGTAGCCTTGTAAAACAAGATCTTTTTGTATTTTTCTTAAACAATAGTAAAATTTAAAAACAGAGCGTTGTACAGTTTTTATACGTTTTAATTGTTTTCGTAATTCAATTCTCGTACATTTTATTTGCTTAATATATTGATTTAGGTGGAAAAGTGTTGAAACAAATTTTGGAATTTCAGAGACAAATTCATTCCTTTTTACGTAATAAGTAAGTAATTGCAACTTAAGCTTAATTGTTAATTGAACTTCCAAACTTTATATATCGTTAACGTCTATTTACAGTAGCAAGAGTTTAAAAAGTTTGCTCAAATTATATAATATAAAAATTGTGATTTTATAAACGTTTGCTAATAAATCTGTGAAAATCCAACCTATTTATTTTTGTTATACGATAATGGTAATCTAAGCCCAATTACATCAATGCCATTTCCAGAAACTGTGTAATTTAACAACACTTTACGAAGATGACATTTTCTTGAAAGTTTGCACAATTGTTTCTGTTGAGGCTACACAGAGGTATTATTTGTTTTGTTTACTTTTAAATTTGACAAAACTAGAAATAGGTGTCAGTACTACGGTCTGGCCTGCAATTTGCATTACTCTCGCCAGACGAAGGAGTGGAGAAGTAGGTAGATCGGATATCATAAGATAAGAAAAAGTCTTACACAAGGTTTAGAATATAACAGTTTACTATTTAATAAATTATGTAAATCTGAGATTATAGCAAAGTACAAGTGTTCTAAAATTACAAGTTTCTATTATTTCCATCCTTTACCGTAATTGAAAAAGTGGTACAATAATACAGTCCAAGTGGTCCTTGGAAGAATACATACCCAATCAGTTTCATAAAACGGTAGTCGTCTGATGATCACCAAAATCAGGAGTTTCAAAAGTATTTTCAGTGAAAAACGGTAGACTAGCAAGCTATCGACTTGATTTTCAAGTTGCTGCCCTAAGATCAGCCTGATAGGGTGTGTCGTCGGGTACCTTAGTCAGTCTATTCCACGTTGCCGAGAGCCAAGATGTTCGATACTAGACCGTGAATGTCTGATCATACTTGCCCATTCTTTCTACTGCAGATATTTTACAAGCGTTTCTAGTGATTATTTGGTATTCTACAGAGTGCCAACGCAACCAAAGAGTAGTTATAACAATAAGAATTCTTAACTTGCTAATTACATTTCATCAATAAGAACGTAAAAGCAAATTTAACAAGAGTATAAATATTGTGTAAAATAAGTTGCACTACTGGCAGACCAAAATGTACAGGTTAGGTTAGGTTGATATGTGAGTGGGCTAATATACAAACCCTCCACTGTGATCATCTGGTCCATTATGACTCACTCCTAATTATATTTCACCCAGTAGGTTCAGCTTTTTAATAAAGCCGTTAACCTTATTAGGTGAGAGATTGTCCTGGTCCTCTAGCAACAGTTGCCCTTTACCAAAGAGTGAGAACCTGGTTCTTTCTGGAGCGGGACAGGTATATAGAGCGTGCTATTTCATCCTACTCCAAGTCTATGTAGGTGGTGATTTAGTCTGCAGTATATAGGCCAACTAGAGCCCTTAGCCGTAACCTATTTAACTCTAATAGTTTTTTAGTTCTTGACTTCAAGGGATATATAATTAGCTCCTTAATCCTGGTAGTTCTTGCCAAACAGGAGGATTTTCCTCTCAGTCCAGGCCATGATGGTTGTCTCCGCAGTGCTTGCCGATATGTCAACTACTGGTTCTGGTCCGATACATTTCGATATCGCACCTTTCCTGACTAAGGGATCGGATATTTCGTTGCCTTCCATACCAGAGTGACCGGGTATCAAAACCAGCGTCAACTTGTTTCTGCCCAATTGGGTTAGAGTCTTTTGGGTAGTTCAGACCTATTTAAAATTGCAACGATATATACCAAGAGCTTTAAGAGCTGCTTGGTTGTATGAAAAGATTCTTATTGATCTGTGTCTAGGATGCGTTTGTTCAAACCTCTTGGAACCAGAGAGGGTCGAGAAACGTTCCATATTTGATAAAAGTCTGTAAAAGTCATGCAAATAATATAATTGTATGCACTTATTTCATATAACAATAAAGCTTGCATCATCACGAATTAGCTTTCACCATAAAATAGGTTATCAATATACCCAATGGAAAGTTAGAAGGAAAACTTCCTGGAAACTTTCGGAGTTTTCAAAACGGAAAGTTTCCAGAAAATTTTCCTTCTAACTTTTCATTGGGTATATTGATACGCTATTTTATGGTGAAATCTGAGATTAGTTATGGTGCAAACTTCATTGTGATACCAAATAAGTATTATTTATATGACTTTTCAGACTTTTGTCAAATATGGAAAGTTTCCTTGACCCATCTCTTCTTTGAACACAGTTCAATGGACCAAAATGTACAACTTGGACATTTTAAATTAAATTGTGGAAAATTAAGAACAGGCAATATATTAAAAAATATCAGCATTTTTAAATTAAGATGTGCCCTTAATGGGTGTAAAATTATTTACAAAATTGACAAAGAAAATATATGTGTGGATTTTGCATTCAGAATTTGTTTAACTTTAACTTTACTGAATCCGTTCAAACAAACATTAGTTCTACAAGTAAAGGAATTTTTAGTAGGTACTTGTAATTTAATTTACAAATAATTCAATTTATATGATTTCTAAAATCATATTATTGCATAAACTGAACAAGATTAATACTTTAAAAATAATATTATTTATTTGCACAAATTTTTCCTGTCACTTTTTAATTCCACCTTGGAGTGTAATTTTTTACAATTAACATATTTTTATCTGTGTATGTTTTCCAGGTATTCTTGATTATCCTGGAGTCCTGGTAGTAATGTGGGTTTTATTAATGGTGGCGGATTTTAATCATAACTTTAAGAGTTATTATATTGATATTAATAAAGTATATATCTGCTGATTTATCAGAATTTGAGAGTCTGCTTGTTACTATGTAGATTTTAGGATTTTAAACGCTTGATAGAATTTTTGTTCAGTATTCCAAATGTGTCCCTCTTAAAAATAATATTGACTAGCTTTGTTAAAATCAGTCGTATACTATTTTAGAGTGGCCAAAGTAAAACACTTCGTCACACCCTGTATATATGTTTTGTGTTTTTAGGTGACAGAAGCAACGACACCTAGTGATCCAAATATCACAACAACAGCGGCTCCTTATAGGATAACAAGAGCTGAATTTAATAAAATATTGCGCAGAAATTTACGAGGGCTTCAGAGACTATTCAATATAGAACTACAAGACGCTCTTAAGGTAATCGAGTAAAACACGATTAATACTGGAGTGGGTTGGAACAGTTGGTATATGGTATCATCTCTGAAGTGATTTCCACAAACATCAAAATATGAGACTACACTCAAATGCTGAACACTACCTACACTCGAATATTGTCAATTAACGTCAAATATCTAGCTTAATTATCTCCATATGATTGGCGAAACACAATAGGCTTGTTGCATGTGCCGTGTATTTTAAATTAATTTATATATATATATTAATATAGTGTTACTAAACATTAACAATTATCAAATCTGGTTTTATAATTTTTAACTGCAAACTGCAAAGTATTTAAATCACCGACTAATATCTGAAAAAACACTCGTATTGTATTTGACGTCATGTAACAGAAAACAGTGACAACAGCGTATATCTGCGAGTGCAATGATTCGAATATATAGTGAAGCGAAATCGACCTAGGAATGTGTCGTTTATTTTTTTTTTGCGTAGAACTAGAGGATCTGACCTTGTAGATCTTATAGAGTAGGTTATCTGGGACCTACAATAGGCAATTACGATATTTTTCCGTGGTATAGGTCTTTTTCATTTCGAAAAAACTTCAAAAATTGACTGTTTAGAAGATTCGTGTTTTTTTTAAATTTACATCACCATATCTTGAAGTCTAGTTGAACTATCGATCTGATTTAAAAAAAAAAACTTCTCCTGTATCTTCTTCAATCACCTCGCTGCATGTATATGAAAATTTTCAGAAATAAAAAAGTTTGTCGCTTAGTCAGAGTATGAGTACATTTTTAGCGAAGTAATATTCGAATAATAAGTTCACCGTTGTTTAAAGAAAATAATAAACAATTATTGATACAAACAAAGACCATTGGAAGCGCTTATTGGTGTACTTGAATTTAAAAAAAAATTCAGATCGATAGCTCAATTAGATTTGAAGATGTGGCAGTGTAAATGTCAAAAAACACGATTTTTATAATTAATCAATTTCTCAAGTTTTTCGAAATAAAACATATATCTCTACTACAAAAAATATCGCAAATAGCCATTTCTTATGTACAATTGTTCACTTTATAAAAACTATAAAGTCTGGTCTGGTTCAACGTTGATTTTTTTTCTCAAGAACGGAGAGATTATTATGGTCTAGTTCGCTCCACTATAAAGCTATTGTAAGGGCAACGTCCATGAAGGAATTAATTTAAAATGTACGCTAGCGCTGTTGTTGTGGTCTGTTACATGACGTCAGGCGTTGTTTGCGCGCCTAACGGATTTATTCAAACCTTAATGTTGAATACCGTCTGTAAAAGAAAAATAAGAGAAAATCCTTTACACACTGTGTTTTGTAAGTAAATTCTAAAAATGCTAAAATTATATTTTGTGCAACAAGCTTATGCATTTAAGTGTGTTCTAGTGTTTTGGTGTTCGTGAAAATTACTTAAGGTAAAGCATTTAATGCCAAGGTAGTAAACGAAATATGTATGTAGCCCTTCCCGCACAATATCACTTTAGGTGTGCTGGGGTAAAGGGAGTTGCATATCTGTTAGTGTGTTAATATTATTATAGAATTAGCAAGTGGCACCATTTCTTAGCCGTAGCTGGAGATTATTCACCAATCTCCACCCGCGTTTGGTATTCGGCTCTGTTGGAGCTCCTTCCAAGTTATTGCCCCCCCCCCAGAGTTCAGAGGAGTCACAGAGATTCCTAGTCCAGAATATTAAAATATGCGGGGTTCCCAATAGTGCAATTTTTTGTTTTTCTTGGGTGCTTGATTGACCTGACAGTTGTAGACTCTAGTCGTGGCCTCTTTTAACAGTTCCAAGGGCTTCTACAATTATTGGCACGACTATTGTCTTTGCATTCTATTAAGTTTTATTTAGAGGTCTTTGTACTTGCTCAACTTCTCTGTTTCCTTGAACATCACGTTGGTGTCATTCGGGATGGATCTCGGGATGGATAATCGATTAGCAAATATGGTTTCTACTTTTTATTATGTAAGATGATGTCTGGTCGACACGCGCGTATTTCTCTATCAGTTATAACCGGCAAGTTCCACATAATTGAAGACCCAAGAGATGAAGGGTTTATGTGACAACGAAGTGATTTTGAGATAATTGATCTCAAAGTTTTTAACAACCTATCAACTTCAACAGTACGTAGATCCTTTGTTAATTTATAAATCAATATACCTTGGGTAATTTGTGTACGTAAAACCTTCGTTCATATAAAAAAAACTCGTTTTTTTCGGAACTGTCACATAGACATTTGGGTCTTCAATTGTTACGTCGTTGGTACTGACAACCTTCTCAGGGGTTATTTATAGATTTTTCTTGCACATGACCCGTTGGATTCGATGGTGCAAGCTTAGTACATCCCGCCACACTGGCATGTTCTTCTGCCAGTGCGCACATCCTACACTTGCTGTCAACAGGCTGTTTCAATATCATACCTCACTAGTATCTGGTGTTTAATGCTTGATCCTGTGCCCCTATTATTAAGCTTTCTCCTTCTCAATTCAGTTCCGAGCTTTTCAACCTCTGCATAGGCGCCTTTTTGCCTACTGCTGGTCGGTCGAGACAGCGGAAGAATCTTCTCGGCATTGTCTTTGCGCAGAGTACTTCTTGTTTCCTCTTTTCGATACTTGTTTTAATTTTTTCCTTGGCGTCTTCGACTCCCAGATATTCTTTCTGAATTTCTCGCGCTTTCTTCTGGATGGAATTCAAAATATTGTCCTTATCATGGTTGCTGACTAGCAGTGTGAATTTTTCCTATCGAATATACTTACTGAGTCCCACGGTAAATGAATCATAAGCAGATTTCAACTCTGTCAATCCACAGCCGCCATCCTACCTTTTAATGTACAACCGGTGTACATCTGCTTTTGGATTATTGTTATTTTTATTATTATTGTTATTATTAAACATTCTATAAATGAGTGTATTTGTCAAACGCTGACATCAAGAACCAATACCTCACAAATATTTGTTAACATATGCTTAAAATTTGCTTCCTCTGTAAAATGCGAATAGCAGGTAGGTATTTCAATAAAATTTATTGGTGCAGTTTACCAAGGAGTAAGCTTAGTACGAGGAGAAAAACTAATTGATGAGCTGACAAGTTAATGAATTAAATGTTTAGTTTAGAGAACCTACATTCCAACAAACTGTTTCAACTGTAATTAAACTAGTCTAAAAGTATTTCGTGCATTTCAATAAAATATTAGTTTGTTTTTAATATACCTTTCGAATTATTTCAAACATGTTTGTAGACTCACGTGGAATAAAACGGCAGAAATTTATAGCATTGAATTTTAGTTGAGTGAGCACAATATGTCAATATCCGTTATATTTACATCCCATATAAATTGACGAAAAGAGTAAATAAAATATCTGATGCTGTCAGCATATAATCATTTATCATATAGAGCCATTTCGAGTAAATGAATTATTTAATCCATCGTGGTATTAGTTCCAATTATCTAGCATTAGCTAATTATTGTCAATATGTAACTTATATTCTTGCCAAATTGAGTTAAACATTTCTCACACAAAATTTGTTTGATATGTAGGGTGTTTCACTATTGCCAGGAAGATAACCTGATATATTTTTAGTTAAAAAAATATACAGTGTGGTCATCCAATAGAAAAGTAATTAATTTACAAAATGTGCCTAATAAAGGGGGAAGTTTTGGTAAATACCTTTACATATTTCTTATTTAGAAATAGTGACTGTACAAAAATTCATTATCACAAGGGTTGTAAAGTTACCAGGAAAAAAATTAGAACTGAATGCTGATCTGTATCCTGTGGCGTCTTCTAGAGGCAAAATAACTCTTATATACATTACTCTTCATCTTCATGACTGCTTATCACTTGTTCCTTGTATCTGTGTTATCCCTTGTCACTATTTAATAATATTTCATCTAACATCGTACAGATATATTCTCCAAAAACCTGTTGATGTCTCTCACAATGCTC
This sequence comes from Rutpela maculata, assembly GCA_936432065.2. Classification (NCBI taxonomy): domain Eukaryota; kingdom Metazoa; phylum Arthropoda; class Insecta; order Coleoptera; family Cerambycidae; genus Rutpela; species Rutpela maculata. Next base: position 38,208,193 of record OW386288.2, on the reverse strand, counting down.
ATTACTTAACTTATCACGTCTACCTGTGGAGAGATCTAAATGAGAGTAAAATAAATGTATTTTTAGTGATATCTTGCATACCAATTTGTGGTAAATCAGAGAAAGTTTTCACCAGCTCCTTACAAATCACTGTGTTGTCGTTCCCTAGGAAATTTGTTTCTACAAATTTGAAAATATCCCATTAATTTTATGTACGGTTCTGCACTGCGAGGTAAGAACAGCTATTGTTTAAAAAAAAAAAAAGTAAGAACAGCCTTGAAGTCCCTTCAAATCAGTTTTTCTTTACTCTTTTTTCTTAAATGTTTCAATGGGAAGCTAAGGTACTTAGATACTTGGGTACGAAGATAAGGTACTGTATTGCTCTTACGTTACCTCTTTTAGACTATAGATACAATGACAAATTATTTCACTTTAAAAAACTTAGTGCGATCCTTCTGATCAACATGAAAACTTAACATGACCTTAGAGAAGATTCTCTTGTTCAGCCTAAAATCGAAAATTTTCGTTTATTTTTTGGTAAATCTGGCTGATGCAGAGGGTATTTGGCTCAGCCATCATGTGGCTTTAAAACAAGTAAATAGTATTTTTCCAAAAAAGAAATAAGTATTTGAAAGACGTTTTAGGTTTCAAAACTCAACCTCCTTCGGCCTCTGCATATTATGCCACATTTTTATAAAGGATATTGATAAATACATATGCTATGTCATAATATATATTATACCAAGTTGATTCATATTCTTAGGTAATAATATTATATTTTTTAGCAATCCAAGAAAACTGATGTCGAGTTTAGAAGAAACGCGTCACTCGAAATATCTAAATTCCTGTAATATCGATAAATAATGGAAATGTAGAAGATACTTACAAGATAATCTGTGATAAATGTTTTTAGATTTGCTCAATATATAATTTATTATTTTTTTATTGCATGAAAACTATTATTCTTTTTGAATAGTTATTCTTGTATGAAATACTCTGAAAATGAGAACATTAATACAATTTGTTTATATACCTACAACAATTTTGTGTTCACATTTAGCACTAGTGATATGTAAATTTCGTAGGCTCAAACCATTAGCTGTATCATATAATATTGAATAATATATATTTATTTGCATGTATGTTTTAAATTAAAAACAATCGACTAATATTAAATATATTTAGATAACGAATAAACTTTTATAAATCAATACTTGTTTACTATACCCTATCCTTTTCACTTTATACTTGATTCTGTGAATTATATTGGCATTACGCATTACTTATGAGACACCTCAAAATTATCTATTCAGTTTCCTTCAAACGTGTACTTCAATCCTACTTTTAAACATATCTTACTTTTGTCATTTGTATATTCAATTCAGTTAAACCAGAAAAACAATAATACAGTTATCTTCGACATCATCAAATATTGTATTTATGTTTTTACGTATTTTATTTGATCTTCTGCCAGTAGTAGTTAGTATATAAAGTCGTAGCCAAGTAGAGACAGACAAGATATAAAGTAGAAAAGAAATATAACTACTAGTCAATTATCGTAGGTTGGCCTCTGAGATGGGCACAAGATGAACAGAGAGCGTCGTGGTGTAACGAAGGCTATCCGTAGAAGGTGCAATCGGAGGTAGAAGTTTAGCATGATTGATATAAGAATACATTACTATGTTACTTATCAGCTTTGTTTATCACCAATTCATTGCAACTTAAAACGTTACTACAGTTTCGGCACATTAATTGCTATTCTCAAACAATTGATTGAAACGAATGAATTTATATGTGATGCGGATATTTGTAAATTATTTTATTACAGAATTTAGGTTTACGAATTGTTTGAGAATACATTTTAGAATGAATACTATGGTGGAATAAACACAGAGACTTTAGGATTATACAACTGAATTTATAAAGCGGGAGCTAGGTGACTTTTTCGGCAGCTCATCGTTTTATGAACTTTGAGATATTTTTATGGTTTAATGTATGATAACGATTCATAAAATCGACTTCTGGCGGGACTTCTGTCAGGAGCGTCACGAACACTGTTTAAAAATCAGTGAAATCATGTCATCGTTACAAGGCTCATTTTTTTGTGTGTAGGTACACATTTTATGTTTAGAACGAATAAACTATGATCGCCAGAAAGTGTGGGCCGTCAGGAGGCTCAGCCAGAAAGCTAATAATGATACAATACATTTGAGGCACGGTACGGAGTCAAGTTAGCCGAAAGTGTTAAATTCCTGTATATTTAAGAGCCTATGGTACTTTTGTTGACACTAAGAACTTTACGGGGGAGGCTATTCTATTGTTGAAGGAGGTACTTTAGGAATAATTTATGCTATAATAGCAATTGGTTTGCTTGGTTTTGTAGTTTGAGCCCATATTTACGTTTTAAAAAGGAGCCAGAACTTGTAACGATGAGTTTAGAGTTCTGAGATGAAATATGCGAAAAAAAAATCAAATTTTCTTCAAAAATCTTAAACATTTTCTTTCTGGCTAGCCTTACTGACGGGAGTTTCTTTCTCAGTTTCTGTGTTCAAAACATTTAAATAGGCATGCTCAACCTTAAAAAAGTTTGTAATGATGATGTTGTATAACTCCGTTTTTTTACCTCTTTGACCTTTCTGCTTGCGCCTCTGATGGCCCACACTTTCTGGCGATCTTATTTTATTCATTCTAAACATAAAATGTGTACACACAAAAAAAACGATGATATAATTTCACTGATTTTTATATCTTGATGGCCAACTCGACGGGCTGACATATGCCAGAAGTCTATTTTGTCGTTATTTAAGTTCGATAGAATTAATCAGCGCATAGAAAATGCTTGTAACGACGAATGCCCGAAAAAGCCACTTAGCTCCCGCACCATTACAAATGGTTTGGAATTGAATGTAATAAAGGGGGTTCATACCCATAAATATCTCGATAGCCTTAGGACAACCAGTGCCCACACTTACAGGATAAGCAAGACATCCTGTTGATGCCTAAAACGGGGTTACTTCCAGATTTAGGACTTCCTGTGGATATCCTTTTGAGACGAATTGGGATTCCCCATGGATGTCTTCAATGAGATAGCCCATGATTGTCCATAGGAAGGAAAAGGGACCAATTTAGGTTAAAATCTAGACAACCTACAGACATCCTCAAGAGGATAGGCCATGGTTGTCCATAGGAAGAAAAAGGGAATAATGTTTTATTTGAGATATTAGGATAAGACTGAGCGAAAATGCTACTAAAATCTGGACAAGCTACAGATATCTAGAATGGGATAGCCCATGCGCCATGTCTTTAGGAAGAAAAAAGGGACCGGTTAAAGTTAACACACCACATATTGTTGCATCCGGTTATCCATAGTATCTACACAGAATCAGTTAATCCTATATAGATACTATGGATAACCGGACGCAACTATTTGTGGATGTCTCTCTATTCTTGTCATCCTAAGGCTAGATTAAACTTAGTGATAAGCCACAGAAAAGTCGGTTCATATTTTGGTAAAACTAAAAGAAACACCTCCAATATAAAAGCTAAAATTACTCATGGATCACGATGTATACCAGACATATAAAAGAAATCAACTGAATAGTGAAAAGTTCCAGAGCACAATTTTTAGAAAAGAAGTAAATTTTCGTCACCATTTTATGTATTATTAAATTACGCTCTATTATTCAATCTAAAAAGTTGATCACAGTTGTTAAAAACCTGAGGTAACGTTTTTCATTTATAGTTCACATTTGTATAGTCAAGTAGATGTATATTGGGTTGCCTACTCATGTCTTATGATTCTTATCCACATTAATAGTCTATGTAATAAAGGCAGAAATAGTGTAAATATTTCGTGCAAAGACAAGATACCTCCCCCCCGTTTTCATATATAAACGGGTCTGGGGAGTTATTTATCTACGGTTTATTCTTAAAACAACATAGAAGGGGGTTATAGAGTAAGTGGAATCCAGACAGCAGGCCTAGGGGGTTTATTAAACCCTCCCGTGGGGTAAAAAATATCCTTTTTTCAAATGATTCGGTTCAAACGCGTATCCCCCCGTTTTCGGGGTCGCTGATCACGGGAAAAATATTTATTTTAGCTCCAACCCCAAAGGGCAGAAACCACCCCTCACTCACCAGAAAGCATGCTATCCAGGATTTACAGGTTTTTTTCGGCACATGATCGTTATTCCTGTGCATATCCGACAAAAATGCAAACATTTAATGAGCCAATCTCAATTTTCTAACTTTTCCTGTTCTCTAGAACAAAATTCGCGAAGAAGTCATTTAGAGATTCAACTAGTGGAAGTTTTCTGACTACCCAGCCCTCGGTTTGTAGATGGTAACGGTATAGTATATGGCCTTCAGGAAAAAAAACGCCATTTGATGATACAAACAAACCGCGTGGCACAGGTGTTAAGTATGATATTTTAATCGATTTGGCCTGAGACTAGTAAACATTTTTCCCTTAGGACTCGAGATTCCGCCAATTTTTTAAAATGGCTGCCGAAAAATTACCAAAATTTATATCTGCACAAGATAGACGTGATTATACTCTTTTCCATATAATTCGGGTGTGGTAAATTCAGAAAAAAATATTTCAAGGCCATGTGACCTTGTTTAATCTTGAAATAATTTATATAAAGGTAAAAAATGGCATATTGCATCATTTTCTTTCAAAAACATTCTTAAATTGCAGTGTAAAGTTATAGGCTTAGATATGCACAAAAAAAGATTTGAAATATGTGGAAAAAAAGACCACAAGTAAAATAGTCCGGTCAAAATAGCTTAAACTTGAAAACAGTTTCAAATTTTTAACTAAATGGATGTATGCAATGAAGTACTACTATGCAAATTTACTCAAGCTAGACGAGTTTTTGTATTTTTTTTTTCTGATGACCTTGGCTGACCATGACTGGAATCAAAAAATACTAAAATAGTTATTTTTTTCTAAAATTAGTAGTAAAGAACACGATCACATTGTATTGCAAATGAAGTAACTTTATTAAAACATATCAATTAACAAAATATCAAAAAGTAAAGGACGATCAAGTTTCTAATGACTTGCATTATAACATTTATTCTACAATGGACCACAATAGTCGTGACGTCATTCACGAGGAGGTTAATTTGAATTCCTTCCCATCCACTCTTTGAAGCATGCCTTATGTACATGTGCTTTAAGGGTCAAAATAAATTACTTAAAAATGTATCTAAGGATTGGTACGTTATTTTTCATATTTAACTATTGAAACCTAACTACTAGCATAAAAATAGAGCTGGATTATAAGTTTTTTACATGTGGTAATCAATTTTCTCTACCGAGAATAAATAAAAAAATGTTTTTTAAATGGTTGTTTATGCGCATGCGTTCTACAAGTGTCTGGAAAATTATTGAGAACGTAGTTCTTTGATTATTTCTTTGTGCTCTAACCTCAAAGCCTGTTTTATTTATTATTTGAATTGCTTTCCATTATTTTATACTGTTATCATAGACTCTCGTCCTCTAACCAGGTCCCTGTACCAAATTCACTGGCAGGCCCCCACGCCTAGGAGAAATTTGAAAAAAAAAATTGTCCAGGTCTCTTAAACGAGCGAGAATTGCATTTACTAGCCTAACCGGGCCCAGGTACCACAGTACCTACTGACCTCCCCCTTGTAGGGGCCTTGCCTCTAACCTCGTTGTTTAAATGTTTATTTGTAAGTATTTTCACTTAGAAACGCAAATAAATAAAGAAATTACATATTGTATCATTTATTCAGAACTTATTTCTATTAAATATATATATATATGATTAAAATAGTTTAAAATTGAACTGTCTAGTAAATATGACATATTCCATGAGTACGCTTCATTTGTTACGGTACGAACATGCCGAAGTTGATAGACCGCAAATTCAGTAGATGCATCGAAGCCATCAATGTGTAAAACAAATCTATACATTTAAATATAACCGCACATACCGTCGATGCTAGCAGGGTGAACTGCTCCTAGTACAAATTGATGGCTTCAATGCATCAACTGAAACTGAGGCCTGAACTTCTATAGCTACGTAGCATCTTTGGCATGTTCGTACTCTTACAGAAATATTATAGTGTGCAAAGAGAGCCAGAGCAGCCATATGATGGCATAACCATAATCCCCTTGGACAAGTACATTCTGCATCGGTTATATTTTTATCGTTATTCAAAAATATCTGAAAACGATTAATTACATTTAAAGTAAAATATATCTATTTTTTAAAAAAAGCACACACCTCTCTACTTTATAGATTCTATCTCTCATGCCAGCATGAACTTCTTCCTTAACAATCAGTACTTCAGGATCTTAATCATTCCTTTCATGCGGCCGGCTTCGCCCTTCAACAGAACTTTCTGCCTTGACCATGAATGTTTCTTTATACTTAAAAAATTGAGCAATCGCAGAAAAATGTAATTTTTGGACCATTTTTGATATACAAACACTTTAAATACTGTAAAATCCTTGAAAGTTATAAAAGAAATAATTCACTATACATAACCTTAAACTTCAACCAGGAAAATAAATAAAAATAAGAAGATGGAGTTATGCCCGACATACGTATTACGCGTGCGCATAAAACAATTAATTTCTGAAAAAATTTCAAGAGGACTTAAAAATTACAGTATTATTACAAGAAGGCGCAGCTTTTAAAGTTAAAACATTAGGATGATAATTCAATAGTTAAATATTCACAGATTTAATGAAATTTCAAATTCAATTTTAACCAGGGTCTTATGTACAGTGGCGATAAGGTCGATGTGAGAAATAGGATGGAATAGTTAGAGTGGGAGTAAAACGTCACACTATTTTGGTCCATTACTCCATGTAGGTGTGCAAGGGTGTGCAGTCGGCGACATGAGCATCTCATACTTTCGCACATTTTCTTACAGCCGCATCTCTCCAAGTGCCCCAGCTCCGACCAAACTGGACACACAGAGCTCCATTTTGGTATCCATTTTTTGTCGGAAAGCACCAACTCCCATAGAATGAAGTTCGTCAATCTTCTTTTTGTCCCTTCCAAGACCGTAGCAAGAAAGAGACATGTAGAGAGGCAGTGGAGGCTCGTGTTTTTTATCGTGCCTCACGTAATTACCCTTAACTTCTTTAGTTCAACAATTATAAAGAATAAGTTGACAAATCGTTAATGCTGGTTTTATCGCATTGCAATTGTTTGCTACAGACGTTCCATAGGGTAAAACATACCGTGGCTAAGAGAGAAGGAATACTTTTTTCTTCGCAGCCATTTGGGAACGTTCCTGAAAAGTATCTTTTTATATCACTTAAAGTTTGACAATACTAGTAACAAATGCCCAGACTTTTTAAAATATAATTCAGTTACCTTGAAATGTTGACTGAGATTCCAATATAATCTTTCTAAGTGATCTGGCGAACTGATAAAATGATAGCACGTCTTCGTCGTGGTCTTCATAATCCAGAACATTTGTCAGATTACTTTCAGACGGAAGAAGGTTGTATTCTCGTCCAGATTTCTGGGATTTTAAATCTGAAAAATGTACTAAATTTTTTTCTCGAAGTCTGTTGTTTTTCTCTTGCACTATGGCAGCTTTAGGAACTCCCAATAATTCTGACAATCGCGAGTGATACATCTTCAGTGAATCAGCCATTCTGAACACAAATTTTCTTGATTAGTGGAGTTTTGTTTTGATATACACTAGGAGATCTGCAAAAGCCATACTTTCGCAGATGGCTAGATTTTGATCTGAATAAGTATTGCTTGTGGTGCACCTGGATTTATTGTATAGTCTTGTCAAGCATTTTGGATGCACAATTTCTATTCCACTCTCCCGGAATTCGACATAAAAAACAAATTTCTTTTGATTTAAATGAGCTGATATTTTTTAAAGATCTAGTTCTCGGCTCTTCACTTTTTGAAATAGAAGCTTCACAATCCCGTACGTCTTGATTTTGATTTTCTTTTTTTCTGATAAGGTTCTGCAATTGTGGCTCAAATGAAGGTTTGTTTGTGAAAGAGTAGTAACAGTCTTTATGCCATACCGCTTTTCGATTCATTAATCCATTAACTATCCCAGAGCCCTCATCGAGAGATTGCATAGAGAAGCCTGAAGGAAGTATGTAATTGAACGCTATCAGTCTGTCCAAACTTTCTGATAATTTTGAATATCCTTGAATCACCCGTGACCTAATTGGGTTATTAGAAGGATTTTTCAAAGAGCTCTCGTTGATCTGACACAAACAACATCTGTCCCAATTAACAATCGAACATCCGAGGTTGAATTTTTCAGCTATTGTCAACTTTTCGTTAGACATGTTATGTAGAATTTTGAAACATACAAAAGAAAATTTCTAATGAAAATCTACTCTTCTTATGATTATGGAAACAAATAAGAAATTAAACTCACTTAAAACACTGCACCAGGAAACAAATTAGAAAAGTATATCCAACAATTCACTACTCTAAATCGCTATGCATTAATCGTCACAGGCTTGTTAGGATGACTGGTCTCGACACGACGAAGCCACCTCTTCCCTCTCTGTGAAGCAGTAGGGGACGTTTGCGAGAGCATTTAAGCTCCCGTATTTTGGTATGTTAATTTTAACTAGTAGTATTATTTGTATTTATTATGTTCGAGCGTTTGCACCTATATTAATTTTGAAGAAGTGTTCAACTATAGTGACTCTCTTTGATTTGGAATTAGTAATTTAAGGCTTATATTTTATATTTTATATGTTATATTTCGATAATTGTTAAATAAATCAGTTTATATTAATTAAGTTTAGCAAATAGATTATACTTGCAGTTATAATGACATTTTAGAATATTTACTTTTTTCACGTTAGAGTTAAAGTTAGTTTTTACGTAGAGGTAAAGTTAGTTCCTAATTAAGTAGATTCTATCCTATAAGCTATTACATAAAATACTCAGTGTGAATTGAGGTTTCCGATTCTGTTGCAATTTCCTGCTAAATTTTGCTATTTTAGAAAACAAAATTTTTCTAACCAAGTACTAGTTTGATTTCGGCATTTTATGAAACGCATTCGAATTAATTTGAGTCGCTCAACTATCTTGCCCACTATTGCGGATTCTGATTGCTCTTCTACTTGAGTGACTTTTATTAGCACTCGTATATCGACCTTTAAGTATTATTAACATTAAGATTCAATTAATTAGATAGTAAAGCCGTATTTACATTGGAAATAATGTAAATAATATCTCTCTCTCTCTCTCTCTCTCTCTCTCTCCTTTATTACTTACATTTTTCCACAGCTACTTAGTCTCTGTGAATTTGAAATATTATTTATGTTTCAACCTCCTCAAAAATGACGCCCTTATTGTTTATAATTTTTCCACTATTTTTTCGTATATTCACCGGTTTAATATTATAATAATCACAGTTTTAGAACTAAATTTGTTTTTCAACCCTTCAAAAACCATCCCTTTTGAGCTTAAAATGTGATCACTGTTTTTCTGGTTTAATATTTTTAGCCTAGGAGTTTTAGTCAATATATCGCTTCTACTCGGAATTAATTATTGTAAAGCTGAAAATTTGCAGGATTGTAGTTATAGTCCAGGACAACGCGTGCCAAAAAGTCCTCTACCCTCCTCCGTCTGCTTCCCTGTTTTTTGCGGAGCAATAAGGGATTAAGTCGCAGAAATTGCAGAGCTGACTATAAAGTGAAAGAAAAGCTTCGGAGAAGCATATCCGTTCGTATTTCAGATGTTCCATGCATATTTTGTTCATAATTTTCCGTTCTAGTGCTATCTAAATTTCAAAAATTGAAAAAAATCCGAAATTGCGCCATTGCGGAAAACGTACCCCAATAAACATTTCTCTTCATATTTTGGGATTTCTATTGGCATGTCTACCTTCTCTGTAGCGTCACTCATTACGGAGCTACGCCACTCCGAGTGTCACCGCGCGGCGACACTTGGACAGTTAAGTGTGTTCATTGTTGCGTCGATCACGTCTAGTCTAAACAATCAAGCAGGCGCACGGCAAGCTATGCCTTTTTATTCAGTAGCTGTGACAGTCCTCGGAGTGTGTGCATCGGTTCATTGGTGCGGGAAAATCGAGTGATCGTAGTTAAGTCATGGTGGACACAGGCGTCCGCTCTGTATAGAATGGGGAAGCAGATGGTGTGGAAGCTCCTGAAGAAGGGACCTGAGATACAGGAACACTCCGCGGTCTTCTCACATCCTGCACCTGGCAAGAGGTAGACCTTTATGGAGGCAGTGAGCAGGAGAGCTTGGACCAGCTACGGGTAGCCCGATTCACCAGAGCATGGCGAAGCAGTCGGTGACATCCTCCTTTGATTTGGCAAGCTCCTTGCTAACAAGTGCCGCCTGTGAACAACATTCGTGCCGCGCACACTTTCAGGTGAGGGCGTTAGGGAGAACAGTGTGAGGATTTAATCTCTCGAAAAGCTTGCAGCACTCAACTAGTAGGCTATTGTCTATGTACAAAAAAAGAGGGTTTTTATTGTTCATTATGTTCAATTGACCCCAAGATATGAAAAAACCGCGGAGTGCATTTAAAGTGGTGCGTTTTTGAGATCGAAGTAAAAAGGTCCACTTTTCATTTTTTTTTTGCTCGAAAACTATGAATTTTTTCTATAAACGCGTCAATAGAAAAGTGTCTATAGAATTAAATTTCCAATCGAAATGGCACCTTCGGAAGTCAAAAATTTTTTTTTTTACAAAAATACGTCCAAAAAACAAAACAAAAAAAAAACGAAAAAATGCAATGTTTTATTTTTTTTTATTTTAGCCTGTAACTATTTTTCGGGTACATTTAGGCATAGACATTGCTGCATAACAAAAAAAAGCTGGCGTTTTACCCGTTAAAATGAGATTTTGTAAACAGTTTTACGATTAATAGTGACCGAGATATAGCGTTTCAAAGTTTGCCACTTTAAGTTGTTTTGTTAATTTTTACAATTTTTCTTTAAATTTCGTCCTGTAACTTTTTTCTGAGTGAATTTAGGTGTAGACATTATTATATTAAAGTGAAAGCTGACTTTACGCCCGTTGAAATGGTGGCTGGTAAAAGTCTCTACGACAAATAGAAACCTAGATACAGCGTTTCGAAGAGTGTTACTTTTATTAACTTTCTTCCAATTTTTACGTTCTTTTTTAAATTTCGGCCTATAACTTATTTGTCAAATGCTTTAAGTACAGATATTGCTACACTGAATGACCTCGCAGCATTCTTGTTTAAATGGTCTTCAATAGAAATTTAACCCATCTTAAAAGCCATTATCAAAACCTGATAAATTTTTGGCAAATGAAAATAAAAAAAAAAAATTATTTCATATTTAATTCAAAAATTTGAAGAAAATAATATTGAGACTGGGCAAGCTGAAGAGGATGCAGACGTACTAATTGTAAAAACTGCAAAAGATAAGGCATCCCAATCAGAAAATGTTGTTATAGTTGGTCAAGATGTCGATCTTCTTATTATCTTATCATTATTACCAGAAGAAAATGAAAATATATATATTTTTAAACCTACTATAGAAAATGTAACTGCCAAATTATATAACCATAATAGTTTCAAATTTAATCATCTACAAAAATACCTTGGCTTCGCCCATGCATTCAGTGGCTGTGATACAACCTCTTCCTTTTTTGGTATTGGTAAAGAGAAATTCTTGAATTTCATTAATGAGAATATTTTGCTTTTGGAAAAGTAATTAAATGAAGTTTTGTGTGAAAATGCAAGTCCAGCAGCCATCGGTTCTGCTTCTGAATGTATTGTAACATTACTATACGGTATTAAATTGATGGCCAAAGCATCTGTCGCTATAAGTTATTTCAGAAGTACTCAACAGGTGCGAAATTCTCATTTTCCCGATTGCCTCCAACAACTGATGCTGCTAAACATCATGGTTTAAGAACTTACTTGCAAATGCAACATTGGAAAGAAAATATTGTAAATTCTCTCATCAGGGGTTGGAAAAGTTCAGAAAATGGACTAGTACCAATTTTGACAAATAAACCTCCCGCACCACAAGTTTTGCTAGAAAAAATAGCCTGTAAATGCACCAAAGGATGCAGAGGAAACTGTGGTTGCAGGAAATTGGGAATGAATTGCTCCATTTTTTGCAAAGAATATATGGGAATGAACTGTGAAATCGCTGATGTACCTCAAATAACGGAAGACGATGTTTACATAGATGCCGATGAAGAAATCGACTTTGATTTTGAAAATATGTTAAATCCAGCGTTTGAATAATTTCATAATGTAAGTTATTAATCTAAGTTATTTGAATAAAAAAAAAAAACACTTGATATAATAAAGTTCAGAAGTGGAAAAATGTAAAAAGTTATTTTTTAAGTACAATAATCTACTATATCTAGACTGTATCTTGGTTACTATTGATCACATAAACTTCTATTGCAGACCATTTAAACAAGAATGCTGCGAGTACATTCCATGTAGCAATATCTGTATTTGACAAATAAGTCATAGGCCGAAATTTAAAACAGAACGTAAAAATTGGAAGAAAGTTAATAAAAGTAACGCTCTTCGAAACGCTGTATCTAGGTTTCTATTTGTCGTAGAGACTTTTACCAGCCACTATTTCAACGGGCGTAAAGTCAGCTTTCACTTTAATATAATAATGTCTACACCTAAATTCACCCAGAAAAAAGTTACAAGACGAAATTTGAAAAAAAAAAATAATAAAAATTAGCAAAAAAAGTTCAAAGTTGCAAACTTTGAAACGCTATATCTCGGTCACTATTAATCGTAAAACTGTTTACAAAATCTCATTTTAACGGGTAAAACGCCAGCTTTTTTGTTATGCAGCAATGTCTATGCCTAAATGTACCCGAAAAATAGTTACAGGCTAAAATAAAAAAAATAATAAAAAATGGCATCTTTTCGTTTTTTTTGTTTTGTTTTTTGGCCGTATTTTTGTAAAAAAGAAGTTTTTGACTTCCGAAGGTGCCATTTCGATTGGATATTTAATTCTCTACACACTTTTCTATTTACGCGTTTATAGAAAAAATTCATAGTTTTCGAGCAAAAAAAAATATCTTGGGGTCAATTGAACATAATAAACAATAAAAATCCTATAACGTTTTAGTTCCTTTCTACAGTACTTGGACAATCGACTATAGTGTGCATGTGACTTTTTGCAGGTCCAGCAATGGCTAGACGTCAACCTCAACTCGGAGAACTAGGGGGGGTGGAAATCAGGACTCCAGGACCGGGTTCCGATTCCTACCGCAAAGCATCTAGCTCCTGATAGCCTGTTACGGCTAATTTCCTGTGCCTGCAGGGCCGACTGCGGTACCCATGCAGGAACTCTGGTTTGAACTGCAGCATCATATGCAGCAGCTGTAGACGATTTAGCTGCACAAATAGTCAGTCAGTGGATATGGATGATGATCCGGATGACCCTACTTCCCAGTAGATCAGTAATGTCAATTTTCTTGCCGAGCCTGACAAGTTAAATTTCATTCAATAAATCTTATAAAACACCAATAATATATAAACAAGAATTCGCAACAAGTCTCATCACCGTAGCCAGTGGAGTGGCGTAGGTCCGTAACGGGTAACGCTACAGAGAAGATAGACATACCAATGGAAAACCCAAAGTATGAAGAGGAATGTTTATTCGGATACGATTTCCCCGTTTTATCCTCAATGGCGCCATTTCGGTATTATTTCAATGTTTGAAATTTTGACAGCACTTGAACGGAAAATTATGAACAAAAGATGCATCGAACATCTGAAATACGAACGGATATGCTACTTCTAAGCTTCTATGATCATTACGACTGAAATCGGACCAGTAACAACCTTTCTGATGCACTTTATAGCCAGCTCTGCAATTTCTGCGACTTAGGCCCTTATGCTCTAGAAAAACAGGGAAGCCGACGGAGGAAAGTCGATGACTTTTTAGTACGTGTTGTCCTGGACCAAAACTACAATCCTGCAAATTTTCAGCTATACAATAATTAATTCCGAGTCGAAAACTAAAATTCCTAGGCTATTTGAGCTAATTTAAGAAATTTGTATAATTTTGCCTTCCTAAAAATTTCAAACGGCCCACTGTGCGCGTCCCCTGCAGTCATAAAATTGAAATTTTTATTAAGGCTTTGAACTCCACAACGTATCAGAAATTGTAACTTCTTTATTCATATAGGTTTAAACCACCTATTGACCGGAGTATAATGCAAACGATAAATTTATAAAATAGTCGAGAAATTCAATAAAACTACTCGGAGTATAATAAATCAAGGGGAAATATCACCCAATCCTCTCCCACCATTGATGTTGATAAATTGAATTTCTTTATCAATGTCAATGAGCTTCTGACAATAAACCAGGACCCATTAGAACATCTCAGTGAAAGAGTACTTACCCGTTATTCAAGTTTTGGAAGGTTACATTTAATGAGAGTCGAGACAAAAAAATCATCTAAAAATAAAAGAAGTAAATATATATACAGGCTTAATGTTTTTCTTATTAAACCAATAAAAACATTCTTAATAAACTTGATTGACTTAAGTATTTAATGTAACATATTCTCCAGAGCGTAATCGTTTTCATTATAGACAAAATAGTACAGTACCTAGAGGTAAAAAATATGCAAAACTTCGGAATAATGTCATATTGAACGGATTTCGTTCATTTTTGGCAGTATAATAGGAAATGCTTCACATAGTACAGTAAGTGAAGCTTTTAAATCCCAGCTCGAAAACGATGAAATTAATTTTCAATTTTTTTTCTTCAACATACTTCATAAAGTATGTACATAAGAATCTATATTGTCATTTTACCTGCTCCCCCTCTTAGGGGGTTGTCACAAAAAAGAACAAAAAATGCACATAATCTGATAGAGAATCAAATTGTAAGAAAGAAAGATCTTATACGTAGTTGTGAAATAATGTATCCACTTCCCCTCTGTGTGTTTTTTTACTGCCAATAAATTTTCATTGTAAGTATATCCACCTCGGAATATTAAAGGCTTCAAGTATTTTACGTTTTTAAAGAAAAAAAATTATTTTAGCTCAAATGTATTTTAAAAATATTTGTAAAAGCCTATACAATTGCCTTGCAGGACTTTCCTGGAGCATAAAATTTGATAATATTGTACTTTATATCTGTTAAATAACTTTATATTAATGATTTTTTTCAATTAATTACTTATCAAAATTTCATTGTAAAATGGCCTCTTATAGCTGGTTGAAAAATATGGCGAACATAGTACCATGCAACTTCAAAGTATTCTCTCCCAATATTTTAGACCTCGTTAGCGTTTTTCCTTGAGACGAAGTGTTAAAACTTATATTATTTACTTTAAAGTTAAATGGGACCAATATAGGTTAAAATAATTTTGTAGTCTTCAAAATTGTAAAGTCTTTAAAGTTCCTGCAGAACTAAATTGGTCATATTTCCTAGTCCAGTTTGGAGAAGGCGGTAAATTGAGCATCTCGTGCCGTGGCGTCATTTCTGTTTCTAACCTCATACTTCTTTGGCTGCAATTTGTGGTTTTGTGAGTTTGTGGTTTATTCGTTCAATTTTCTGTTGTATTTTATCAATAAAAATGTATATGTTTTGTTTTGAATGTGAGAAAGTATTCTCCAGCCAGTCAGTATTAAATCGGCACAATAGAATTGTGCATAAATAAACAAATCTGACATAATTATATCAAATATACGGTGCCCAAAAGATACCTGTGCTTAGAGTGCAAATTGTATTTTAACTTTAATAACGACTTGCGTTTGCATTTGATAGAAAAACATGATCACATCACGGATTCGGAGAATTTGGAATTTAAAAATATTTCAGGCAAAATAATTAAATTAATCTTTTGGTTAGTTGGTTAGTTTAATACTTTATTTTTTATTTGAATAAATGTATTAACAGGAAACACATCATCTGAACATGTTTTTTAATTCCATATTACTATTTCCCCATCTATCAACTTAAATTTGTTCATAGGTGTAGATTTAAACCTCCTAGGTGGGCCGTAAACCATTTTTACAACTTCTCTTCAGTGAGTACATTCAGCAACACTGAATACAATCCAAATAAAGTTATTCGGTTACACTTCTAACACTACTGAACTTCACTTTGCTTTTCATTTTTCAAACTAAGCACTGAAATCTAGAGAAAAAAATAGTTATATTGTACTAAACTCTCTAATAGAGATTAACAACTGTTTTACCTGATATAATGTAGTCATTACTTCGAATGCAAATACTTCGAAGTCGGTAATAGAAAAGTTGAAATACTCTTTAGTGCACCGCATATTCGATAGAATTATGATTATGTCCTATTTGCTTATGCACTTTTCAGTTGTGCCGATTAAAGGTTGACTGGCTGTAGAATACTTTCTCGCATTTAAAACAAAACACCTCCATTTTTATTTTTAAAAACAAGAAAACAGAAAACCCAAAACAATATAAATTGCTGCTACAAATTAGGACACTATCCCACTAATAAAGTACAGTTGACACTGGGAAGGCCATCAACATAAAACAGTCATTAGAGTCCTTTGAAGTAATTTAGACAATGAACACGTAATTTTTTCTTCCAGGGAAGGGACCTAATTCCATTTTTAAGTAAAAATAACTTTCAGGATATTTTATGAAGTAATATTTGCCTTTAGGTTAAACACATATGCAAGGTTAGTGGGGAAGTAAAATTGGGGCAAATTTTACCTAAAATTTGGGCAAATTTTACCTAAAATTGGAACTAGTTGTGACCATGAGGTTAAAGTTTTAACCTAAATCTGACTATAAGGACAAGCAAAACTCAGGTTATACTTACGTAAAAAACTGGTAAAATTGCCTTGTTTTATTCAGACAAAAGATAGCGACTCCAAAATTAATAATTTAGTCTAAAATTACGTAATATTTTCTTACACATAGACCTATGCACTTTAACTTTAGAGTTAAATTTTAAGGAACAATAACGTAAATATTTCTTGTAAGTTACACTAAAGTCAATGTGACTTTATCAGGCATTTCTTAAGAAAATATTTCCTAAATATTGCTTACTAAATTACTATTAAGTCCATATGCCCTCGAAGTTGAAAGCAATGGTTGCAATTACGTTATATCAACTATCTTAGGTTATTGTGGCTTTAAACTGGTAAAATAAACAAATTGTGCTGCTTGGGAAGATAATTAGAGTGAGAGTTAAATATCTCGGAAACTGTGACACCTACGTCAAGGATGCTAATAGGTAGAATAATAGATTATTAATTAAGCTTTTAACTCTTCTTTTATTTGTTTCTGTAGCATAATAAACAGAGAAGTTATGACCGAAGCAATGTGCGTCTACACATTTTTTTAATAACAACGTCGCCATTTTGTTACTGTAATTAGCCAGTAATTAAAATAAAAAGAATTTCAAACACTGTTTCTCATTAATATATGGCATGACGTAGATGTTTAAAATTTTTGGTTTCTATACAGCACTTGCTTCAGAAGAAAATACAGTTTAAACAATAAAGGTATTTTCGATAAAACGTATTTTTTTTTTCTTTTCCAAATATCTCAATAAATATTATTTTATTGAAAAATAGGTAGAGACCAAAAATTAAGCTCATAAACTGATAATGAATTTCGCTTGTTTATTTATTTACATAGATTTAATAGTTTCGGAGATATGGAAGTTTACAAATGGCGTCCGAAGGTTTATAAGACGAGAAATGCAGTTTAAATGTTAAATATCTCAGAACTTGTGACACCTACGTCTCACATGCTAAGAAATGAAATTAAAGACAATTAATTGCGCTTTCAAATTATTTTCTACTCGTTTCTGTAACATAAGAAATAAAGAAGTTATGACGGAAAAATGTGCGTATTTATATTTTTTTATATAAAAAAGTCGACATTTTGTTACCCTAATTAGCCAGTAATTTAAATAAATTATCTCAAATATAGTTTTTCGTTAAGATGTAGCCTTACCTAGATGCTCAAATTTTTTTGCTCATTTAAAGCACTTGCTTTAGAAAAAAATGCATTTTAAACTTTAAAGGTAATTTCTAAACACTTGGATACCAAATACGAGTATAAACTTAAATATCTCCGAAATTATTAATCCTACATCAATAAACAAAAAATATAATTAATTCCCAACTTGTACTTTCTGTAATTATTGGTCTGTAACATTTTTTCAGCTCCAATAAATATATATATTTTTTAAGTGCCACCCCCTGGGAAGGGGGTGGCACTTAGCAAGTCCCCGTACAATATAGAAACTTTTCTGTGAAGCTTTTACTATAATACTGCCAAAAATGAACGAAATCCGTTCAATATGACATTAATCCGAAGTTAAAACCTCTAGTTGCTGTACTAAAATATCAAAAAACAGACTCTGTTTATAATTTTTAAAAAGTAAAACACAATGCGAATAAAAAAATATGAAAAAAAATAATATTTTACACAAAAATCAGTATGAATTTAGGGAAGATTTATCATGGAAAGTCTTGACAAGGCATGCAGCTCCACAAAATAAAAAAAGTGGTCTATTCCTGGAACTCCATTGAGTGACCATAAGTATTTCGACGTGCTAAAAGGTGTCCGTTTAGTTTCATCACCCACCAATTTTTTGTAAATCGCGAAAATAACCTAAAAAACTCATAATTTAGGAGAAACAGCCCACTTTTCACTTTTTTTGTGTGTGTTTGTGTAAATATATTTGCATATGCGGTTTTCTATAAAATGGCGGAGGATCCGGTGATATTCATATATTACACAGGCACACACAAAAAAAATTCTATGTTTCTGGGACTCCATTGGGCAATCCCCATGTATTTCGACGTGCTGAATACGAATCAGGTGTCCGTTTAGCTCCATTACCCACCAATTTTTAGTAAATCCCGAAAATAACCTAAATTATGAGTTTTTTTAGGTTGTGTTCGCGATTTACAAAAAAAAATGTGGGTAGTAGAGCTAAACAGGTACCTGATTCGTGTTCAGCACGTTGAAATACACCCAATGGAGTTCCAGGAACAGACCACTGTTTTTATTTTGCGGAGCTGTGTTATCTGTCGCACGAAATAATTGTAAACAAACTGCTTAAACATTCCTTTGACATGTAGAGAACAGTTTATCTGTTCAGGAAATAGGCATTCAAGCTACCTATCACTGCAGGTGCACCACAGGGTCCAATATTAGGACCTGTGTTATTTCTCATTTACATAAATAATTTATACTCAGTGTATACTGTTTATATTAAGTAGGATACAACTCTAACACTTACACAATCACTCCTGAATCCAAACACATAACATGCTTTGCAGGGTATTTAAAAGCTGAGGGATTCTTGAACTGCAACCAAGTAACTATAAACCGTTCAGAAACTGTAACGATGATATCGTCCAAAAAAAAAAAATGTGTAATTGAAAATCCGCCTCATGCAAACATATGTTATTCTAAGTTATTTGATATATGCATATATTCAAAAGAAGAATTACAGTGTTGTTTCAAATGTATACAATTTTAGTTCCGAGAATCAGGCATTTTTAAATTGAAATTATGCATAGTTTTATATTTTTTAGAATGCGAATGTTTTGATTTGATTATTTGTCATCATCTTAAATTATGAAATTAATCAAGATTTTGTTTTAGTTTTCACAAATAAATATATTGTTTCAAATCAAGAAAAATCTTTACCTTTGAGTAAATAATACATTCAAATTCCCGAACAAAATAGTATATTCAATCAAGAATACTTTTTAGTGTGTAGGCTGATAAAAAAACTTTCAATTTGCGATAAACAATGTGTTAAAGAACAAGAAAATAGCCTCAAGGGTTAGATAGTACTAAACCAAATGCCCATTATTTTAGTAAATGAGAAAATTAATATATTCGTTTTAAATATTTATATGTCACTGACAGTCAATAATATCACCGACACACAAAAAAGAAGTCATGAACCTGAAACAAAACCTGTCAAAATATGTATAACAAAAAAAAAGTCCTTTATCTGAAATAAAACCTGTCAAAATATATGTATTTTTCTCCGCTGAATCCGAATCTGCCATCAGATTTGACTTATGTCATCGAATTCGATAAGGTAAACCACTCTCTCCTTATAAAGAAATTCCATTTATTCGGAGTCGGTCCTCCTTTATTATCTTGAATTCAGTCGTATCTCTCTGAGAGAACTCAGCAGGTTCTTGTTGACGGATATACTTCCGAGACAGTCTTTGCAACATTTGGAGTGCCCAAGGGCTTCCACATTGGTCCCTTATTTTTTAATTTATTCATCTATGATGTTGCTAAAACTATTGATTGTGAATTTTTACTCTTTGCGAACGACCTGACAACATTTAGCGATATTTATTCTCTGAATGACTGTACCCAGATTCAAAAAAAATCTTGATCTAATTTATTCATGGTGCAAAGACAACATGCATCTTAATGTTGGTAAATGCTATTCCATGATATTTAGTCGCAGGTTGTTACCCATAAGTCCAGACTACAGTATTAATAATGTGAGCTCGCATAACGTAATCATTGTGAAAGATTTAGGTGTTATATTTGGCTCCAAACGTTATTTTTCTGAGGATTTCGAATACATGATCGGGAAGGCAAATAAAAAGTTAGGGATTTTTAAGAGAATGGCTCAGGATTTTCAGATCCTCGAGCATTAAGTAGGTGATGATTTATATATTTCTATATATTATATATTTCTATAGTTAGATCTATTATGGAGTATTGCAACATTGTTTGGTCACCATACTACAACATATATATCAACAGACTGAAATCTGTACAAAACAAATTTGTCCGATTTATGTACTATAAACTGAGCACGAGGGGCATATTCTTAACCTGTGAGGAAGCAAAATCATATTTAGAAATTACTTCCTTACATAGCAGGCGCCAATATTACGACGTTTGTTTCGCCTTCAAAGTTGTCAATAACTACACCAGTTCTCCTGATTGTTTGGAGTCCGCGTTTTAATGTACCATCTTTTAACATTAGAAACATATACATTCTGTCTGTACCTTATTGTCGAACAACTTACGCTATGTTCAGTCCGGTGAATAGAATAAGTTCAACAGTCAACAAATACTGTACTTAACTTGACTTATTTGGCTTTCCTGATGGTTTTAAAAACCAGGCAAAAGGTGTTGTACTGCAGTAATTTTTATTATTGTTGCTATTCAGTTTTTAGTTAATCTTATCTTTGTATTTCGCTGTTTCTCTTCATGTTCATTTTGATTGTTTTTAGGATTAATATCACCATATGTAAATGTATTTATACGTAAATAAATAAATAAATATTTTGTTTTTCGCGATGAAAGTCAAATGTTCTCAGTTTTCAAGAGAAATTTGACTTTCATCGTCATAGGCCAAATCTGATGGCAGATTCAGATTCAACGCATAAAAATTATAGGTTTTGTTTCAGGTTCACGACTTTTTTTTGTGCCGGTGATTTATTAAGATAAGCATAGAGCTATTTATATGATAAATGTAGTTAATGAGGTAATAAAATTTCCCCTTAATATATTTATTAATATTTATTTTATTTTATTAATCTTGGATTGAAATGATGTCTGATCATGATCAGATAATTGACCATAATCAATCGTTATAAATTCAAATTAATGTCCTGTATTAACATATATTACAAATTGTTGAAAACGTAGTTTTTGTTTGAACTTACGAATGCTTCTATGGTAAATCTGCGTCAAACTCATATTAAAAATTATAAATTAAAAGTAATGGTTCGTATTAACATATACCGGGTGTCCCATTTAAGATGACACAATGAAATATCTCTAGGACAACGCATTTTCGATCAAATAAATTTGGAACAAAAGTTGTCTGGTTTCGAGGGGAATGAATGGCAATATTTATTTTTGATTCGGTGGACATTTTCAGTGTTCTCTTTAAAAAAAAAACAAATGTTTTTTAATACGGCATATTATTCTACGAAAAATAACAAACAACGTTTTCTGAAATATTTTTTTTATCAAGAGATAATAAACAAAATATTTAGAGGTTTTTAGACACTTTAGTCCAAATTATCAACTTTAGTAAAAAAGTGCTAGGTATATAAATGTTTATTTTGATTTATTAAAACTTGAAGAATTATTTCAAATCTTTTTGTCAACTTTTGTATTCAATTTATTCAGCAACTTATTCTACGTAAAAAACAAACGTCTTTTTTTTGGAAATGCGCTGTTCTCTTGATACTTCTTTATGGCAACTTAAATGGGACACCCGGTACAATAAATTTTGAACGAAAACGTAGTTTCTTGTTTAAAGTTTACACTGTTCTCACGGATGCGTAAAATCTATTTTTATATTACTAACTTCCCTAAGTGGGTGCGGCACGAATTTTTTTGCGTCAAAATTTTTGCTTAGGAACCAAGATGGCAGACATTTTCATTTTTTTAATTTTTTAATTACAATCACTTATATTGGCGCAAAACATGGAGTATGATCTCTGGTTAAATTATATCTGGCGAATATGAATACGGTGTCTATTTTATACTAGACAGCAATATGGCCGCTATATTTTGATCAAATATACTGTAGAATTAAAAAAAAATTATTTTCAAACTTAAACATGTTGGGTATAGCGTTTGGCTACTTCTCTGCATCTTGAACGCAAATATGAATTCCTTTTTCTCATAGGAAGCTACAAAAAGATACAAATCACGTTATTTAAAAAAGTTACATTTTTTATGCACCTATTTATAATTTTAAATGTTTTTTACTTCCTTGCTTCGATTGTACATACCAGCACAAGCTCTTGGCATATCAATTACCACGGGATATCATTTGGAATGGTTATTCCTTACTTCAAAGAGATTCATTTTTGATTATGATACACACAAAATTTAACTTTTTTAAATAAAGCAATTTGTAGTTTTTGTACTGTGTATTTGATCGACATATAGTGGCCATATTGCTTTCTAGTGGAAAATAGACGCCGTAGTAATATTCGCCATTCCAAACGTGTTGTACGAATATGAGTGATTGTAATTAAAATAATTTTCTTTCAAAAATTGGCCGCCATCTTGGTTCCTAAGGGAAAATGAATTTCTTTGGTATAAGGACCAATCGTGCCAAATGGTACCTTGTGGAGTTAAGTGCAGTTTCGCCTTGTTTATGCAGCATACTGCACCAACTATAACAAAAATGCGAAATTATGCAAAAAAAAATCGTGTTGGATATGCTTATGTTTTAAAAATTTCTAATTTAAATAAAAATATATATTTCCAACTGTAAGCACTGATCTTGCAGTTCTATTAAAATTTCTCTAAAGTTGATGAGAAATGCGCAAAATCTGTTAATCTCTTTGAAATTTTAAAATTATTATGGAGCATTTTTTTAAATTAATATGTTATAGACTAACTTGGGACGGTAGCTCAGAAAAAGCATGCCTGCCTGGCTTGGAGTCTGAAAATGCCTAGTGAATCCGGGTTGTGTCCCATCAGGTGCGCAATAATTCCTCGTATGTAACATCCTTAGTGGTTATAATGTATCGGTAAAATGTTTTCGAGAGCATGGTTGCGTAGTAATATAAAGAGATCAAATTGACAGTTTATAATCTGACTAGCTGATGCCCGCGACTTCGTTCCCGTGAAAGACTTCGTCCGCGTGGAATTAAGAATATTGACATACTCACTACTCCTGTAGTACTCAGGAAGTACACTCGAGGGAACCCACTGCTCATTCATTCTACTCAAGGAAAACTTCTGCCCATCCATAGTACTCGAGGAAACCCACTGCGCATCCACGGTACTCGAGGAAACCCACTGCGCATTCATAGTACTCGGGGAAACCCACTGCGCATCCATTGTATTCGAGAAAACCCACTGCGCATCCATAGTACTCGGGGAAACCCACTGCACATCAATTGCATTCAAGGAAACCCACTGCGCATCCGTTGCACTCGAGGAAAGCCACTGCGCATCGCAATTTGATACAAATTCATTATTCTCTTTTTGTGTTAGAGCGAGTTAAACGAAAAAATAATTATTTTAATCGGCAATAGAGCACATGGGCGGGTATGTGTCAAATTCCATGCTTAAAAACATCCCTCTCCCTGTTCACCTGTTCGGGAGGTCTCCTTTTGAAAACCGTCGAATACGTGTCTCCTTATTTCATCAGAAGAGTCCATCGCTCGAAAAATCCCGTTTCTGACTTACGCGATTTCAAAAATACATGTGCGCTTTAAACCACCTACCACCCCCGTTTTCACCCATTCAAAAAGTGAAAGTCGAAATTTCCTCTTGCACGTATCTAATGGATGTCAACAAAAAATATCTCTGCCAAATTTCACGCATCTAGATCTAACCATTTCCGAAGAAGCCTGAAATTTCAACCTCCTTTTTCACCTCGAATTTCGAAAAATCCCTTCTTAGCGGTTGCCTACGTCATTCGAGGAACTTCTATGCAAAATTTAAAGTTTCTAGACCCAGCGATTTGAGCTGAGCGTTGATAGATCAGTCAGGGTTGGTACTTGGATGGGTGAACCATCTTGGGAAACACAGCGATCTCGTCCCACCTTCTAGCGGCTTGTATATCAGTGTATACGCGGAAGCTATGCAATTTCAAGACGAGAGTTACGTAGTGGATATACTATCCTTCGGAGGGGATGTAAAGCAAGCGGTCCCTTGTCTATTAAATGTTAGGCAAGTAAAAGATCTACTCTTCTTACGAGAAGAGGTTCGGCAAAATTTCCAGGTTGGGGGTAGCTCGTTTCCTGGCGTCGGTGATAGGCCCTGATAGCGGAAATAGGCCGACGTTAAATAAACAGATAAAAAAAAAGATCAGTCAGTGAGTGAGTCTGTCAGTCAGGGTATTCTTTCATATTATAGATTAAATCCTGAGCGCTTAGTGCAGGCTGTTCAACCGACGTTTCGGTAGATTACATCTGCTGTCTCCATGCTCTTGTTGACAGCCGCTCACTGCTGCTTCTCGTTGCTCCACGCTATTTTCAAACAAAGATATGATACCATTTTAGTGAAAAATATACGGGGTGCATATGTATAAGAACTCACTACCGCTCGTCTGAGGACGTGACAATATTTATTTTATCATGGGTGCCAGTTGATCCTTCTTCAATGTAGGATGGCCTTTTCTACTCTCAGTGGGGGTTCTATTAATACCTAAAACTGGAGTCCTGTAACAGACGAGAAAGGTATAAGTTTGTACCTACCGCGGATTGCTTACTGCTTTCTCCAATCTGCCTTCTTATGATGCCCTTGTTTTATCTTTAAACACATCTTATTTTTCTAATCACTTCTTAATTTCTTAATTACTTTTATAAACTGTCTCCCACTGATTTCTGTGATCAGATCGTTGTCCTGAATTATAGACTTGGGGACAGAGATAGGCGTTAGTCGACTAAAATTTTAGTCAGAATTGAAATTGACCGACTAAATTAGTCATGACTAATTTAGCATTAATCAGCAATCATAAATTAGTCTTAGTCGATGAACCAGAAATGGCATTAGTCGACTAATTTTTTAGTCATGACTAATGAATAATGAATAAATTCATGACTAATAGCCTCACTGTAAATTAATTGCAGATCTAGTAAGTTGGTAAAATTATAACTGAAATAGATGTGTACATTTTTTTTTTTTTTTTAGTTAAGAATACGATTTTGGTGATTTTACTTTCACATCCATGTAGTAGAGAGTAAAATTGTGAGAGTAAGTTAGTGTTAACTCAAGGAAGAACCCCATTGTTCTTAAACAAAATTAAATAAAAAAGTTATAAATATCATTATTATTACAAAAAAGTTGTGAAATTCATTATTATCATTATTTATTTCCATAAGTTACGAATAAATAAGAGATAACAAATTAAATATAAAACCATAATAACAAGAATTACATGTTGACAGATATAACAGACATTGCCGTCAATTTTAAACGGGGAGTGAGGGTCTTGGTGTGGTATTTACGCTGCAGATTTGTAATCCATGTATCAGGAAAACAGAAGCAACAACAGTTCACAGCAACTCTTTTACGAACAACATCCAGTCTTATATCAATAACCAATTATTTTAAACAGCCTTTTATCTAAATTTTCGTACAAAAAATCCCTTATACACTAATTAAGTACATTATTTTATTTTCATTATTTAAAACAAGCATCATATATCAACTAGAGTAAACATTATACTTTTCGCCGATTGAACTTTTTATTAGTTGCACATTCTGTAGAATACTCTTAACAGTCAGTGTTCGTGTAAATAATGTCAGTTTTTGGACATTCGAAATTTTGTGATAACTCTGTTGGCGAAAAAAACCCATATAAAAGAAAGTAAAAAAAAAACAACGACAATCCAATCTGGCTGGATTTCGAACACATGACCATTTGACTGTAATGCAAAGTTTAGTCACTGGTCAATCATACGTTACTGAAAGACTTGAATGTGCCATATATACGAATTTCATATTCCAACGATTATTATGATATTACCAAGACGTTTAAACAAAAAATAATGATAGGAAATAATATGGCGCAAGATTTCTATTTAATTACAAGCGATAGAAATTAAGAATTTTTTTTTTAATTTCAAATGATTAGTAACTTTTTATTTACTGATCGATTTTGTTCTCTAGCTAACATAAATTTCCTAATTTCAGTACAATCGGTCTTTTCTTTCTTAAGTTATCGAGAATACAAGAAACATGAGTGAAATCCGAAACCTCCACCTTATTCTATATTCCTGTTTCCATTCGTCAAATAAGCAAGCATTATTTAATAATTATGAGCTTCTATTACTACAAGTGTAAGTCGGAGGAAAAGTAATCAAAACGGATAGTAACGATTACTTTATTCAGCTGGCTGACGCCAAAAAATTGAGGCTTTTGGTTTTTGCATATTGTACTCACAGAAAATCGCAAATTTATTTTTTCACCCCCTTTAATAATGGAGTAGGGGGAGGTAGAGGGCTGTTGGTTTTTGTAACACACTTAATCTGACTTTTATATTTTTACCTCCTTTAATATTGGAGTGGGGGTGGTAGTGGAGGTGGCTGATGCAATTTTTTTTAAGACCTTGACTTCTAGTACACACTAAATTCTAATTTTATGAACTCTTACTTACTTGTTTTATCTATTTACCCCCATTTAACTTTAACTATTCAACGGAATAAGATCAAAATATAATTTAATTTCGGATCTCGTTATGATACATACAATATCTTAAACGGTTCCAGAGTAATTGTGAGTACAAAAAAGTTACAGACAGAACGACAGATAGAAATTCTTTTTTACTGAAACTTAACTCTTGACCTTTCATGGATTCTAAGCCTGTCTGAACACTAAAAATTTTTCAATTTGTTTTTGCATTACTATACTTCAACTGAAGTGGAAATGTAATTATATTGAAGTGGGTTAAAAAGAATACGTTTGAATGCGTTATTTTTTCATTTTTATACATTTCAAAATTTTTAGCCACTTTTTTGAAGGTTGTTTTTTGTTTGTCAAAAATATTTTATATTTTTTACTTTAATTTGTGCTTTGTGTATTTAATACAATAATATTCAGTGCGTATGGGTGTTAACTGTTTGGCACCAATCAACATCAAGCAAAGTTTCAAAACTTTATCAGTTTTTTCCGACAAACGTCGAAATTTGACTCGAATGTAATAAATTCTATTCTACTCTTGAAGGAATTTCTTGAATGTAGTGTATTAAATTTCAGCCGGCAAAATTTAAATTGAATCTATGCTATGTAGTGAATGAAATTTTGATTTTGCACAATAAAAATATTACAAGCGATAGGTATTAATAATGATATCCTAATAATATAATAATATTTATTTATAATAATATAACGTATTACAGTAATTTGTTTATATCTAAATATATGTACGATAATTTGGTATTAAACTGCGAAAATAATGGATATAAATAAGGAAATTTGCGAAAGTTTCTAATAAAAACTTAAATGCGAATAGACAGATACAATTGGAAAAATGGTCAATGTAACTTCAGGAAATATTTTGACCTCACCTGTATGTATTTGTTTTGACTTTTATCATTTATAATCCTGTAGTATAAAAAAAAATTATTGAATTTTCCTACTTCGGTAAAAACTTTAACATTGGTATATTTTTAATTTATTAGAATTTAATGTTTGCTCATTCACTTATTTTCAGTTCCATTTTCGTCATTTTAGTATAAGGTTGCAAATATGTAATATATTTCCGCAATTGATCGGTTATGTTATAGACATATGAAATGTTCCTGATTCTTCCGAAGAAAGTGGTTTCCTGTGGTAATGCTTACGTAATATTGATATATTCTATATAAGTAAAAGTTTAACGCCTGGCAATCACATAAACACGTTTTGTTGTTATAACTGCCATATATAAAGTGAACAGGAAGAGTTTCATGTAAAATATATATAAGAAAGTGGTAGTTCCTTATGCCGAACGATAACATAAGTCATCTTTATTGGTGAAAATTCCGAAGTTCCGCAGTTTAAGTATACTGAATGCGCGGTGCACTATTCTTCATGCTTTTCATACTAGTTCGATATCGTTCCATATTTATAATATTAATTCTAGCAAAATGTTCATTAAAGTATATAGCAAAGAGACGCCATTTTCTAGAATGGTTGAGACTCAAGTAAATATAAACAGAAACAAAAAACCGCTGCCCAAGTAAACACTACTTCAACATCCAGATTTTCAATCCAAGTCACTCACAACGAAAAAATTTTGTAAATCACATTTTTTTCATCCCCTTTAATAATAGGGTGGGGGTGGTAATGGGGATGGCTAATGCCAAAAATTTCTTTGAGACCTTAGCTTCTCTTGTATATACTAAATACCAATTTTATGGACTGCTGCTTGCTTTACCTGTTTACCCCAAATTTATCCCAATTTACCCCCTCAACCCTTCGACGGAACAAGATGAAAATATAATCTAGTTCCAGATCTCGTTAAAGTACATATGTGTACCAAATTTCAAGTCAATATCTCAAACGGTTCCAGAGTAAACGTGCGCACAAAAAAAGTTACAGACAGACCGACAGACAGAAATTTTTTTTTTCGCTCAAACTTAAAATCTCGACGTTTCATGACATTCTAAGTCTATTGAACAATTAAAATTTTCTTGTCGTTACTATACTTCCACTGGATGTGGAAGTAATAATAACTGTGTAGGGATATACAAACAGTTTGATCTGTACTATCACTACACCTTGGTTTCATTCATTTATTACTCGTTGATAAGTTAGAAAAACCACAGATGTGCAAACAAAACGATCAAGATCAGCATACTTAGCTCAGATAAAGATAGGGAAGAAAATTTCACGAATTCACCGGAAATTGCGGTCCTCCAAGAAACGAAAGAGATGAATGGAGATACAATGATAATTAAGCTTATTTTTTTATTGATTTTGTTTAAGTTCCAGAGAAATTGATTTGATTTTTATTTCTAAGTTTTCCTTTATATTTTATGTGATTATTACAATTAAATTTTTATTTGTTTGCGTTTTTGTTCAATTCCATATAAATACACAGGTACACAAAAGAAAAAAAAAAGTCAAAACCCAGAGGGTAGACCTCCCTACCCTTATGTATTTTGGGACGGTGAAACCGAATATGACAATAAAAAAGGTTTTAATTATTCAATTTTCCCCTAACACCCCCTTACAACCCTCCTGGGAGATTGAAATTCCACTTGTTCTAAAAATTTGAAAAGCAGGTTCTTTGGTGTACTGAAACCGAATATGACGACAAAAACTGATTTGAACCACCCAGTCACCCCCTAGCAAGCCTCAGGAAGGGTTGAAATTCCACTTGTTCTAAACATTTAAAAGTATAATTATTTTCAGGTTTTTTAGTGCGCTGAAACCGAATATGACTATAAAAAATATAAGGGGGAGCTAGGTGGTGACTGGGTAGTTAAAATCATTTGCTATCGTTATATTCGGTTTCATCGCACCAAAATACTTAAGAATATTCATACATTTTCAATTTTCGTAAGAAGTGAAATTTTAACCTCCGTGGGTTGTAAGAGGGTGCTAGGAGATGATTAGGTGGTTGAAATCAGTTTCGATCGTCATATTCGGTTTCAGTGCACCAAAAAACCTGCTTTTCAAATGTTTAGAACAAGTGGAATTTCAATCCCCCAGGAGAGTTGTAAGGGGGTGCTAGGGGAAAATTGGATAATTAAAACCTTTTTTATTGTCATATTCGGTTTCAGCGGACCAAAATACATAGGGGGGTCTACCCTCTGGGTTTCGACTTTTTTTTGTGTGCCTGTGATATTATTTTTAAAATTTTCAGATTTTGATTACATCTATTCAAATTGATGAGGACGCCTCTGTGCATAATACTGTATGAATTCCCATGTCAGAAATTCAGACATATTGTGTAGTTATATGACGCCTATGTTGATATAGGGCCTTATATATTAGTACCTATCCAATATAGCGCCCATTTGCTGTTATAATGGCAACATGGTTAATGAAACGCGTTGCGGACACTATTTCAGCAGCAAATATTTTTATTGTTTTCAACTTTGTAGCTCGAGATATAGCAATACAGGGATATTCAGGAAGAGTGAATGTACAGATTCACAGAGATTTATATGCCACTTCCTTACAAATTTCTTTGCAACTATTGGCAACTCTGACATGTTATTTCGCAATCATTGGTACGCATTATTTGAAAATTCTCAGCCTAACCCTGACCGAGCTCACTGATTTTAGGTCTATAATTGTAAAAGCAAGTGTTTCATGAAATTCGCTTACGATAATATTTTTAATTATGCATGAAGTTGATAAACTTGATTTGAAGGTATAAAATGAAGAGACCAAGACAATTATTATAATTAATTTGCACAATTACTGTAATTAATTCTATGAGATTGTCAACAAGTAGAAGTTGCGGTCGGACGTGACCGATGATACTTAATTTCGTCTGAATAGCTGAAGTCATAACTGCTTGAAATTATATCCTTAAGTTATAAAGTTCTTATTATTTATCTGTAAAATTTTTTCAGATTAGAGTTGTCATGTTAAAAATTCGCATAAAAGGCTTCTTAGTCATTTATTTATTTATTTATTTGAATACACCATCCAACAGCCGAGGCCAATTATGAGATGGGAAAATACAGTTACAATAATTATACATTGGATAAATTATTTACACATTATACTTAACACATATTAAAGTAACTAAATTAAGACTATCTATACACATATCATACTCTATATATAAAACAGTGTATTATACCTTACCTATGTATTTGATGCATATCAAGTGTTATTTATTATATATTATATATTTTTACAGAGTACAAGTTAATCTATAGCTGCATTTATGTCATTCCTTAGTAAACAGTTGAAATCATACTGACGTATTGATTTAAACTGGAATTGAAAATATCAACTTTATCGCCAACAGTATTATATAACTCCATCATAGAATAGATAGGAGACTTTTTGAGGATATTTGTACGATTTGCGGGACAGTAGAATAGAACGTTTTGACGTGCTTCCAATCTAGGAACTCTAAAATTAATTTTTGACAATAGCTGAGGGCAGTCAATTAAATTATGTATTAGTTTATACAAGAATACTAAAATGATCACCCTCCTTCTATTCTCCAAGGACTTCATGTTTAGATTTACCAATAACAGTGTATTTGAGTATCCCCGTTCTGGATAATAATTATCTGTCTTGAAAACTAAGTACTTCATAAACCTTCGTTGAACGTTTTCCAGTGACTGTGAATGAATATTATAAATCGTGTCCCAAATTATCGCACCATACTCAAGTTTTGAACGTACAAGTGAGTAATATAATGTCTTGAGCGTTTCTACATTAGTAAATTTTTTACAGTTTCTTAATATGAATCCTAGAGACTTAAGTGCCGAATTTGTTGATGCATCAATGTGCTTTCTGAAATCCAGTTTCGAGTCAAATAAAATACCTAAATCTTTTGTTGTTTGACTTCTTGTCAACTCCGTGTTGTTAAAAGTATACGAGAACTCGATAGTATTGATTTTACGCGTGTATGATATAACCTTACATTTTGAAACGTTCATTTCCAATTTGTTAAAGGTACACCATACTTCCACTCTGTGTAACTCCTGTTGTAACGTTGTGCAATCGTCCATATTGTTAATATTACAATATATTTTGAGATCATCGGCAAATAAAAGTTTTTCGCATTCTAATTCCTTACATAAATCATTTATAAATAAATTGAATAAAAGTGGTCCCAAGTTTGATCCTTGTGGCACCCCTGACGTTGCAAGGTAAGTAATTGACTTAAATCCATTATACTGGACATACTGCAACTTATTTTCTAAGTAGGATTTAAAAAAATTCAACAATAACTCATTAAAACCAAAGTGATTTAATTTTTCTATTCAATTGTGATCTATGCGATCAAAGGCTTTAGAGAAATCGGTATACACCACGTCAACGTGACCTCTATTGTCTAGAGATTCTGAGAAAAACTGTGTCAAACAGACCAAATTTGTTGAGGTCGAGCGTTTTTCCATAAAGCCGTGTTGATGACTAGAAATTGAATTCTTTACACCAGAATAAATCCTAACATAGATTGCCGCCTCAAATACCTTTGCGAAATTGGGCAGGATTGATATACCCCTGTAGTTCCCTATGTCTGCTCTATTTCCACATTTGTAAATAGGACACACTTTGGCTAACTTCCAACACTCAGAAAAAGTAGAGGTTCGTAGTGCAGTATCAAATATTAAATAGTGGCACAGTGAACACATTCGCGCAATCTTTGATTAAAAAGCTAGGAACCTGATCATGTCTCGATGTCATTTTATTTTTTAATCTTTTTATAGCTATTTTTATATCTGACTCTGATAATAATTGATCAATATTTATACACGGCAGATTACTTACGATATCAGGAGCTGGTATAGCGTCAGATAGCGGTAAATAAACACTTTTAAAAAATTGACTGAAATTATTGCGGGTTCTCAGTTTCTTTACCATTAGTGTACATTCTGCCAGGTATTGTGGTAGTACCTTTCTTGTTATTTATGTAAGACCAGAAATGTTTGTAGATTTATTGTCGACCTTACGCGCTTGTACTCTTCTAATGAGTTTATATCATTATATTTTTTGTAGTTTTTGCGGTACTTATCTCTCTCTTTAATGTTTCTTATTATTTCGGTTTTATACCAAACAGGAAATTTTTTTCTTTTTGTGTTTTTGTATTTCGGAACATGCACATCAAAAATTGAGTATAATTTTTCATAGAATTCATCACATGCCTTGTTGACATCATTGGAATCGTCTAGGAAAGTCCAGTCGGTTTCAAGTAATGAGTTGTACAATGCAGGGTAATTTGCTTTCCTAAAGTTATAATTATTATTCTTTGCCGAGTTTACTGGAAATTTAGCAGAGTTGATTATTTTTGGCAATACATTGATGCTTAGGGCCGGATGGTGAACATCCTCTTTTACGAGGTGAAATATCTCGCGCTACAGTACAGGTTTTCAAGTCAAATAAAACTAAATCCAGTAGTCTCTCATTTATATTTACAATGTTATTAAACTGTGTCATGTTGCTAAATTCTATGAATGCATGCATAAGTTGTCGTTTTGTATCAAAGATATTGTTGTTAAGGCTTGGAATAGTAAAGTCTCCTAATATTAATATATTACTATTAGTACTAACGATTTGTTCATTGTAATGTTCATAAATTACCTTCCTTTATTGTTAACATTTTGTAATAAATGGAACATGGTAGAAAAAAATTAGATAGTCTTTATATAATTCCTGGTTCAAAAAACTTTCTATTTGGTACATATCTGTATTTGAAGTTAATCTGAGCAATATATGCATTTTATAGATTTCGAGAGTAAATTCAAGATGTCGGCCAATATGGCGGCTTTCCCATATTTAGATTTTTATAGACTTTTGATATGTTGTTGGGGATATTATTCCAAGTCTAAAAAACCTTAGTTTATTTCTTTTACAATTAGTTTGATGTTTGACCTAAAATGACTCGCCTAGTAAGGTATAGTTACAGAAAATTTTTGTTTGCAACTGAATTTCTTCATTGCGTGATGAGGGACTAGCACACCAGCATTATTACATCCACACTGTGGAAATATAGTAATTGTAAAAATATTTGAAAATTCTTTTTTTGCTCAAATAGGCTCAGAATGTCATGAAACGTCGAGATTTTAAATTTGAGCAACAAAAAAAAATTATGTCTGTCTAACTTTTTTTAAGCGCACGATAAGGGTAATTAGGGGAAGGTGGGACAAAGTGGGACGAGGTGGGGGATAAAACAAGATTAAAACATTGATAAATAGATATAACTTACTACTTATTAATATTTGATGTCATACTGAAAGGGTTTACATGTAATGTTTGTAATGCAACATTCATTTGATCTTGGAGGTGAAGCCGCCACGTTAATAATCATAAAAACAAATCTTTTAGGTGCGATTTGTGTAATAAAATATTTAATATATAAGATAATTTAAAATATTTGTTTTCATGAATTTTCTTTCGTTGTGAGAGATTTGGATGGAAAATCTGGACGTGGAAGTAGTGATTCCTTGGGCAGCGGTTTTCTACTAAAAGCATCTCTCATTTCTTCTTTGAACAATTGGGTCAACTAACTATCTACCAAACATTATTTTCCTTCATCAAATAGTTATTTTTTAGATATAGCGCCAGTAGAAATACAGACACCAGGCCGACAGACAGACAGATAGGCAGATTGATAGAATTGAAAGATCTCAATTTTTGAAGATCCAAAGAAATAACGGAGTGTGCTTTTCTTATAACAACAATATTTCCCTTTGGTAACCGAGAAAAAACCTAGAGAAAACATAGTCTATAGAAAACTTAACTGTATACTGTTTTGTTAAAAACACAACAATAAGATTTCAAAATAAAATTAATATATCACCTCTGACTTACATAAAGTTCTTTCTATCCCGAGAGACACACTGTATATTAAAGTTTTGATATCTTGTACCTCATTGTATTTTTGTGTGCCTCGCTGAAAACATTAGTGACCCTAATTAATAAATGTCACTGAATGACTCATCGTCAGTTGGAATGTGAGACAGGTTGGGATGAAAATGAAAAAAATTGATGAAATTTAAATCAGCATTGATCATGCCATTATTTCTTATGCCACCTTCAGTCATCGTTGCTTTTTTATATAAAATACCAAGAAACTGGTTGCAAAATAAAACATAGTTTGTGAGATAATATCAGTATTGTTTTCCAGTTTAAGGGTTAAAATTAATACGTTTTAATACATATCTAACCGAATTTGGTACAGATTTATATCAGAATATTTCTGCAATTTTTATATGAAGAAACTTGTATGCCAAATCTCTTCACATATTTTATCGCAAATTGCCTTCGATTAGGATTTTCCTGATGTGGCGAAAGCAATAAAAACAAAAGTAATTAATGTAATTAAGAATGCTATAATTTAAATAAACTTAACATAAGAGAAACCTTGATATTTGAAAATATTAAAGCACATAATAACTAGCCGTTGAAAAGCATATAAGCAATAAGGAACCAAATATCAATTTATTGATTTCCATTTTTTAGTTTTGGGGCGAGGAGGTGATCTAATCTTATTGAAAAATGTTAATTGCAAAGCAATTTTTTTTTTCGTAGAATTAATAACTTTTTTGTGTATATGGTTTATTCTGGCCCCAAGCAAGTCACGTACTAGCTTTTCCTGTTTGAATATCGTACTATCGTTTTTATTGTAATTTTGGCCCGAAGCAAAACACGTAGAAATTTTCCTTATTTGAAGATTTTTAACTCACTGAGTTACGCTAAAATATCCTTGAGTGCGGAACTATGAGATGTAGGGATTTGAATCAGCAACAAACTCCGTTTAAATTTTTGTAAGAGAAGATAGCAACGGTAAAACAAATTTTGAAATTGTTTTTGTTCAAATACGCTTAGAAATTTGGTACACTTATGTACCCAATATATTATCTACAATATTTAACCTTATGTTGGAAACTTCTACTTTCTCAGATATTTGAAAAATCTCCAGGATATTCCCTATACCAGGGGGCTCAGCCGATTGGGACACTCTTGTAACTTTTGAAAGGAAGAATGTTTTTTTTCAAATTTGGTGCAGTGATATGGGATGAAATTTCCAATTATATGCTGCACCAAATACCTTAGAGTGCTTGTTGCCAGCAGTGTGAGCTACATGGCGCATCATACACGAAAATATGATGTGAACTGTAAGTGTTTAGAGCAGGGACCGAGACCGAAATTTATTTCGGTTCGGTTTCGGTTTGGGTTTCGGTTAACTGACGTACACCATTTTCGGTTTTCGGTTACGGTTTCTGTTTTCAGAGTAGCGTTAATTTGGGTTTGAGTTACGGTTTCGGTTTTTCAGAATCTCACATTCCGGGTTACGGTTAGGAAAAATTTGTAATTACGGTGCGGTTTTCGGTTACGGCTTCGGTTCGGTTACGATCCCTGGTTTAGAGAATATTATTTAGGTATTAAGCAATTCACAACTTACACACTTTTTTATTTATTATGTAATTACCTACTTTCTGTATATTGTTGCCCTAATCTGGGCACGCTAATATACTAGTTAGGTAAATGCTTTAATACATTCAATATTGGAGAATCAATCAAAACAACCACTCTTCTAGTTAATACTGATAAAGTATTAAATTACATGATAGAATTCCTAGCATTTTAATGCAAAAAAATATATTGAAGTGTTTCTGATATGAATTTCCGTATTGCATCGTAATATGGAGCATTCATGCTCCTCTTTTTGCGTTCTTGTTTATAAAGTATTTCTTTGTAGTCTTCTATTTCATCCGTTTCTGATTCCGGTATATATCTTTCTTGGTCCTTCTCTAGTTTATTCATGATAATCTAAATTGTTGTTATCTCCGAATAGCATGATCTCTCTATTTTTAGTTTTTTTCTGTTTAGTATTAGCACTCTCTTCAGTAGATGTATTGACTGCCTGCTTTGAACATCTACCCAATTCTCCACTTCGTAAGTTCCTATCCCATTTTGCTAATGTTTTCCTTCCTATTAATGTTCTTCTCATTTTCCTTTTTCGCTGTTTATAATATTGATTTCAGGTGTACTATTTTTTCTAGCCATCATTATTTCTAGCAGTTGGTTATTTGGATCTTTGTCTCAGGGCTAATGGTCCGTTTCTTATATTTATTCTGATCATTCTTTCTTGGTGTTCTCTCTTTTTCCATTTCCTTGGTCCACTGTTGCAGTGATTGACTCATATAAAATAAAACTAAAAGGCATGCCTCCTCACAATGTCAATGTATACGTCTCTTCTTGTTGCTCTTTTGGTACAACTGAAAGACACTTGAATTTTTTGAACTTTTTCTAAAAAAAAATTATATGTAAGGATTACAACTTGCTTCTCTGTGAAGACTTGAAGATTGTTTGTATGCTAAGACAATAATCAGACCGCACAATGTTCTTATGTTTTTTGTACTAGTGGGATAGAAAAGCAAAAGATTAACACTACATTAAAAAGGAAATGGCTCAAAGGGTCAACGGTATATCAAGAAATATTGTACGTAATAAATTAGTTCATCCACGCAAAGTTCCATTACCATTGCTTCGGAGTTTCATAGTTTCCTATACTTTCAGAAGCAAAACATTGATATTTTTGTAGGCTTTCAAATAACAGGAATGATGAAAAATTAATGATTAGAGGAACAATGAAACTGATTTAATACACATTATCATCAAATTTTTGGTAAACAATAAAGATCCAAATTACAAAGATGTTGTTAGAAACATACTTTACAAATTCCAGCAGCATAAATCCGCACAAAAAAGTTACAGACAGACCGACAGACAGATTTTTTTTTGCTCAGACTTAAAATCTCGACGTTTCGTGACATTCTAGGCCTATTTGAACAATAAAAACTTTCAAAATTTTTTTTGCGTTACTATACTTCTAGATGTGGAAGTAAAATAGAAATCAATTTAAAAAATGCCATTTAGTCGGGGAGCCCTCCCTAGCTGTACGTGCACCCTATACAAAGTGCTTCCGCACAGACAAACTTGGCAAACTTAGAGCATGACTTTGAAACTTAACACCTACTGCCTAAGGAATTACTACTTCCACATCCAAATTCATATCCAAGTTTCTTCCTATCCAAGTCCCCCACTACCACCCCCATCATATTATTAAGGTGGGTGGCTGATGCCAGAAAAAATATTGAGTTTTTTGGATCTTGTACACGCATTAAATCGCAATTATATATTTTTTACTCCCTTTAATAATGAGTTGGGGGTGATTGATGTAAAACAAATTGATACTTTGGTTTCTCTTACATATACTAAATTCCTTACCCTTACTTACCTACTTTACCTATTTACCCACATTTACCCCCAAAAACTTCAACAGAATACGATCAAAATATAATTTAATGTCAGATTTGGTCGCAATACATAAGTGTACCAAATTTTAAATCAATAACATAAATTGTTCCAGAATAATCGTGCGCACAAAAAAATTACAAGCAGGCAGACCGACAAATAAACCGACAGACAGGATTTTTTTTCTCAAACATTGATTCCTTGCAAAATGTAAGCTGGAAAGCTAGTGTCATCAAAACACCCTTGATCAAGCGCGCTGCCTCTACTTCCAATAATACAGGGTGTATAATAAAAAACTAAATTAGTTTTCTTTTTTAAATAAGAAACTTAAATTTTAGAAGTATTACTATCGACAACAGAGTATGACTTTAGAACGTTGTTTATAAGTTATCGATCGAAGCGTTTAAAGGTTCTTTAAACTTTTTTATTTTTTCAATAACTGATTATTTTTATTGAAGTAATTGCTACGGGAACCCACCTTAAGTGTCCGTGCACCCCACCCCCGATCGTTGGGGACAATGTTTTTCATAAAGATTAAAGCCTAAGGAACAATTTTAGACATGTCCCACAAAAAAAATTGGCTGCACTTTCAAAATGGCGTTAGTTTTGTTAGTGTTAGTTTTTGTCATTTAAGACAAAAACTAAAAAAGATGGACAAAAACTTTTTTCACAAAAAAAAACAGCGTGCATGAAATTTTCTACAATTTTGGTAGTACAGGAGTATACGCAGGCTGTCAGCATGAAATTTGGGTTGGACAAGTGTGCACTAGTCCACCTCAAGAGAGGACGATGCGGTGACTACGGAGAGGATGCGCAGCTTGTGGACGGAAGCATCTTACATCATCTAGATGCCGGAGAGTCATACACTTACTTGAGTGTCGAGCAACGCTCCACCCAAGAAGTGAGTGTAGTAAAAAACGCTCTCCGTGGCAAGTATCAGCACCGACTCCGACAGATCTGGTCTTCAGAACTGTCGAGGAAGAACAAGGTGTCTGCTACCAATATGTTTGCCGTTCCGATCCTCCTCTACTCCTTTGGAGTCATTAAATGGAATCAAGAGGAGCTGCGACAACTCGATGTAGAAACCCGAAGAAAGATGCATCTCTATAGGAGTTTGCCCCCACGACATCGGGGAGGCCGTGGACTTTTGATGGAGCCTGTAAGGTCATAAGGAGTTCGAATCCCCTCCTCTGCATGGTCCGAGATCATGAAAGTGCAGGGGTAGGAGCCTTTTTGTTTAAGGCAGCACGCAGAGCCGCCGATGAACTCGGTCTGGTCTTCGACGCTGAGCGGGTTAATCACGACTCTGTCACCGAGTTGGAACCTGCTCGGCAAAAAGCCCAAGTCAAAGCTGCTGACATTGATCTATTTCTGCAGCTACACTCGGATAAGCCACTGCACGGAGTCTTCTATAAAAATATAGAAAGCCGCAGCTTATCCGAAAGGCTGACTTTTGCTTTCTTAAGGTCAGCCGGGCTGAAGTCTGAGACCGAGGGATTCATAATGGCGTGCCAGGATGGTGTATTCAACACACTCGTCTGTCGAAGTCATGTCATGGGTATGGAGGTCCCTGATGTCAGCTGCAGGATCTGCCACAGAACGCCGGAGACATTAATGCATTTGCTCTCGGCTTGTCCAGTATATGCAGTCTCGGCCTAGATCCAGAGGCACGACGCAGCATTACGAGTGCTTTATTATCACTTAAGGCACTCGTATGGGATAGACGAGACACCAGTGCTGCCTTATGCTCCGGGGGATATTGAGTCCGTTGTGGGAAATGAGAAGTGTCTAATTTATTGGAACTACTCGTTTCCACAGTCAGGCAAATACAAGCGAATAAGCCTGACGTGATCCTCCTCGGCTCCCGCGGAGAATAACATTGTTTTGAAGGAGGAGGAAAAACGGAAGAAATATCGAGATTTGCTCTTCGAGCTCCGCAGGCTTTACCCTGGCCATACTGTTAAGCTAGTGGTCCTGATCATAGGAGCCCTCGGTGGAACGAGACACACATTGCTTTTAGAACTAAAGATCATACCGGCATGCCGAAATTCGGCAGAGATCTTAGCCGTCAGGATGCAGAAGGCCATTATCCTCGGCTCATTACGTCTACTCAGGGCACACGATTCTCGGACCCAGTAGTCACTCACCCCACGGACGTGGGGAGTGGCTGCCGGTACTACCAGCTCCCCCCTGTGAGTGTCGGAGCCATAGAGTATAAAGGGTGACTGGCTTTTACAAAATAAAATAATAATAATAATAATAATAATAATAATAATAGAAACTTGTTGCTGCTACATTATATTATTAGCAATAAAAATTACTATAGTTGCTATAAATAATTTCTTTATCGAACACTGTTTCTTCAGTGTTGACTTTTTTCCTAATTAAATAGGGATTATTGATTTTATTAATATTTATTTATTACTTCCCTTGCTTACCAAAGGAAAGCATAGTTACCGTGAATAAATCACCTTCCGAGATTTTTTCGGATTATTAAACTTAAGATGTTTCAATTCCATCAGTGACTGCCTAACCTAATATCTATCTGTCTGGGTCTCTATCTGTTGACGGTGAATCTAAAAAAATATTGGCAGGTAGTTGATGCTTTTGCCAAGGGAGAAACCTGATATACTTTGAAAAATATATAAGTGGCCACTTTTAAAATACAAATGATAACATCATTGTGACAGAGGATAATATCATTGACATCTGCTTGACGCAATTACTGAGAGAGAAATCCGCTAAACTTTTAGGGAAAAATACACAGAAAGGTCACTCAAACATTGTTAATTAAAAAACGTCGGTAAAAACAACATACAAGATGGTCAATTTAAAAAATAATAATTAATAAAAAGATGATGGAGGAAAATAACATTTTTTACATTTTTTTTGCCGATCAATACCTAAATTTCATGTGAAATCAGGAACATTGTTTATTGGGTAAAGCAACTAGTAGAGTGTGCACTTTGGGTTTTACCAATGATCTCTTACTAAGTGCTTTGCACCAAATTTATATTTAATAATTCAAAACATTCTTTGGCCACTTTTGGTTATATAATAACATAATTAATTATTTAGATGGTATATTTAGAAATTTAATGGTTGTTTATTTTAAAAAACTGTTTTGCATCCTTGCCCAGTTGATAGTTATTCTCTGTTTTTTTCATATCTACATCTAATTAATTCGAGTATTTATGTTCCAAAAACAATTTTATTTTTTTGCCACTTAAACATCTTTAATTATTATCCCATTATTAAACATTAAGTAGTACTTTAAACTTTCTTGTCCTTTTTGTTAATTTCTACAAATTGAGATATATCACATGTATAATTAATTAGCAACTGGTTCACCTTAAAATAACAAGACCCGTATGTCAGGTATCGTATACACATACATTTTATATTATTATTTCTTGTTTTATAATTTATCAATTTCTCATTTTTTTTTCAATTGATAGATGTGGTTGTTTGATAAAGTTATTTTTAATTTAAGGATTTACAATTATTATAGCTGAATTAATATTTAACGGAATTTGATTATTTATTATGTAATAGAAATGGAGTCTTTTCAATAAATATAGCTATACAACTGCCAATAACACGTTTACATGTATTCAATTGGATTGGAATCCGGAGACTGTGCTGACCACGGTAAATCTGCATCATCGCTTTCATCTGGATAACGACATACAACTCTTGTAGTATGTGGACAAGCAGAACCATTCATAAATACGAATTCATCATCCCCAGCAGCATGCTGGGGAAAATATGTGATTATTAAACTTATTTGATTTAATCAAATGTATTGTGACCGAACAAAATTTATTAACAATCATGGTAGAAAAAAAATTGTTTCATAACTGGCTGAATTTAATGCAACATACTCTTTGCTTTCGGATTTTTAAAGAGTATGATAATACATATGAATAAAATGCATATAAGACGTCTTGTAGAGAATGTAAGCTTTATTTTTTATATAAATATAATTTCGATATCGTTAACGGTTAGAGAGATATAAGCAAAAAACTGAATCGGAGCGCCGATGAAAAATACAGGGTAATTTACCTTAACATGTGGAAAATAAAATGGTGTACTAGTCTTCTAAGTAGAGAAGTCTCTGCAAAATTTTCGAGCGATACGAGGCAATTTAGTATATTTCCTTGCATTAAAACTTGCGAAGACACGCTACTATTATTGTCTAGGTAGTACATAATGCAATGAACTACTCACCTGAAACGGATCCGTCCTTCAAATAAAAGTTAAGGCAAATCGAATTTAGCCAACATAGAATCGTGACTGGTATCCGTCTCTTTCTATCTTATTACGAACTTCAACAATCAGGTCCGTTGCAGGTACGTAGTATAAGAGTTTATTGACATAGGGTCAGTGTATTTATTGCCTTCCCGGCTTCCAGTTGGAGCATACCGTTAAATTTTAATTTGTTTTCTTAGATTGATATAGTTCAATATGCCATTCTGCGCTTAGAATGTTGTCTCCAGAATCGACCTAAGTCGAAAGCAAAATGAAAATTTGACTTAGGAAAAAATTTCTTTTAAGGACATTTTCAAGAGTCTGAGGACCTTCAGAGCCACAGACTAGTCCATAAGGACCGTTATGAGTTCCATAAGGCATTAGAAACAACCAGGTGAAAATTCGAAGAAACACTAAATTTTCACTTAGGAAGATATGTTTTGGTTCAGGATATGACAGCAAAAGTATATAGTGACAAGGATTTAAGAATAATATACTTTTTCGAAGGTGCAACAAACTTGGACTTTGAAAAATAATATTTTTTAAAAGTACGCCAAAATCGGACTTTAAAATTATTTTTATCAAAAGCACGCCGAAGCCAGAAGCCAGTTTAAAGTTGTGCGTCTGAAACCCTCCCATTTAAAAACGTTAAACAACCCGGTAAAACTGTGTTAAATTTGACGAAGCTTAGGTGAATTGTAGCTTAAGAAATTCGGATTAAATTGATGTGTTATAACAAAAGAACAAAGTTGAAATATAATTAATATTTTGAAATAACTAGTACAGAGTTATTTAGTGGCAGTCAGTGTGGTGCATAAAGAAATGAGCTTAAAGAAACGAATATATAAACACGACCCAAACTCAGGAGTATAAGAGATAAGTACATCTTAGTTTATTTGTCTTAATGACTACAAGTGTCTGCCCATAAAACCGTTGAAGTGTTTAGGTCCAGACCCTTGAAGAATCGACATCTGTTGAAAAATTTATGAGAGCAGTAAAAATATGGCCAAATAAATTGTTTTCAATCGTTGTAAAAGTCTTCAAATGATTTAATTTAAATTATATCCGAAATAATCAATATCGTAAAATATTTCTTTTTCTTCAAGCGTATTAAAATGTTTAAATTATGTCACCAAAAACAGAAGTAGAAGTAGGACATTGTTTTACTAGTAACAAAATGTTAGTACCGAACACCACCGTAGTGGACATTGTTTTACTAGTACCATAATGTTAGTTCCGAAAGCGCCGCCGTAGTGGGTATTGTTTTACTAGTAA
Organism: Rutpela maculata; assembly: GCA_936432065.2. Classification (NCBI taxonomy): domain Eukaryota; kingdom Metazoa; phylum Arthropoda; class Insecta; order Coleoptera; family Cerambycidae; genus Rutpela; species Rutpela maculata. Next base: position 38,164,340 of record OW386288.2, on the reverse strand, counting down.
CATAATGTTAATACCGAAAGCCACCGGTGGCGCGCTATCCACTAGCCACTTGTCATATTGTGTCAACATGTAAGACTGTAGTTTGAATATTTGTACATTTATGATAAATAAATGAATTTTTACATTTTAATACGCTTGAAGAAAAAATAGTATATATTACACGGAGTAGAACGCCTTTTTTTGTGTTTCGCCCAGTTTGCGGCTTCGGCTTCGCCTGGACTCAACACAAAAAAAGAGTGCGTTCTACTCCTAGTAATATAATATGCTATTCTCTCAAATAATTCTTTTTTTCATAGTTATAAAAAATACTCAAACGAATTTAAAAGTAATGCATTTGATTATTGCGGGTTTAATTTATATTAAAGTAAGAACAATTTCTTACGTAAATTTTCAAGTGAGGTTTTTATAATTATTAAAAGTACTCAAACGAATTTAATTTGGTTTAAACCGCAAGTAATCAGTGAGACATTGTTGATATACGGCGTCAAAATTGAATTCTCAGATTCTCACAGCACTTCAACGGAGGTATGCGTGGTGCAGGCTTCTTTCAGAAGGGTGGCGTTTTCTAATCAAACATACACATACTCCGATGATCTCCTAATTACCGCAGGACCAGGTGCGTAAGCAGGGGGCAAGGGGGGCAACTACCCCCCAGGCCCGGCGTGGTTTAAGAAGTTTGGGATAGTGACAATTATTTCATATCTGTTTTTGCATACCAAATATTAGTTTAACTTTGTTTTTAAAGATATGCCAAAAAAAGTGAGGTTTATAAGTTCCACTGTGCTGTGTTATGTGTTTATTTGGTCTCCCCTCAGAACACATTCCTGCTTACGCGCCTGCGCAGGACACATCTGAAAACAAACTTCAAGAAAAGCCTAATAATAGAGTGAGAGCCGTCAACAAAGGATAGTTGGACCAGCGGAGTGGAACATAAAATACGGAGTCAAAATTGAATTCTCAGATTCTCAAAGCACTTCAACGGAGGTATGCGTAGTGCGGCTTCTTTCAGAAAAATGGTATTTTCTAAGAAAAGATACACATACGCCGATGATCTTCTAATTTCCTCAGGTGCGTACGCAGGGGGCAAGGGGGCAACTACCCCCCAGTCGCTGCGCGTGGTTTAAGAAGTTTGGGATAGTGACAATTATTTCATATCTGTTTTTGCATACCAAATATTAGTTTAACTTAGCTTTTAAACATATGCCAAAAAAGTGAGGTTTTAAGTTCCACTGTGCTGTGTTATGTGTTTATTTGGTTCCCCCTGATTGCCCTCCCCCCAGGCGCGACGCGGTTGAGAAATCTTGGGATAGTGGCAATCATTTCATATGTGTTTTTACATACCAAATATTAGTTTAATAATGGTGTGAGAGCCGTCAACAAAAGAGAGTTGGACCAGCGGGGTGGAACATAAAATAGATGAATACTCCCTAAGAACAATGAACAAATTGAAGTACCAGAATCAGAAACGGAGGAATCAGAAGATTCAGAAGAAGAAGAAGATTTATAGAAGCAGAAAAACAAAAATAGGAGCACAAACAGCAGCGACACAATGCGGCAACATATATCACAAGAAGACCCAGAAGAGGCAGAAGTCCAGAACCAAAAATACCAAAAAAAAGGGAGCTTAAACGCTCCCTCACGACACAATGCGGTAACGCATGTCACAAATACCTACACCTCCCATCCCACATTCCTTTACCATGCGCCATGTGGCACTCGCTGCTGGCAACAAGCATGATCTTAGTCCAAACCAGCGTGGACGTAGCAGGCCCAGCTGTATAATCCTTGGGAGTGGCAGAAATGCCTACCGCACGCTTTCAATTTTATTCCTCCACCGAAGACGTTGACCATAGAATATCCTGTTCTAAGGATTGAACATAAAATTTTAATGATACAATGCATGTAAAAGGCGAAACCGGCAATCATGACAAAGACGGCGCGGCGTAGCGCCGATAAGCAAAAAATTGATAAAAATCAATGAACATGCACAAGGCCGATTTCTCGCATAAAACGAGTTTGGATTCACCCAGCGGCTCGCAATTTGGTCGAGCGCTTTGAGTAGTCCATACAAAACGATGGTAGGAAAGCCATGGCTTTCCAAATAATATAGTTTTAGAGGAACACGCCTTCTGCTGCCTGCTGTATGCCGACGATTTAAAGAAATTTTATGGAGTTGTAAGCATCGACGATTGTCTTGTACTTCAGCAAATCAGCAATATTTAATTCTGATCTAGGACTGGTGTATAAAAAATAATTTAACTTCAAATATCGAGTAACGTAACGCAGTGTCGTACTCCACCAACAAATCCTTGACCCATTTTGATTATTCTATTAATAATAAGACACACTCGAGACTTCATTTTTAAGGGTCACATTATTAGATACATCACCACAAAGACCTACAAACCTTAGGATTTATTATCAGAAACAGCCGCAAATTCGGAATATTGATACACTGAAACTACTATACACTAACTTTGTCCATCCTAATTCATAATAAGCATCAATCCATCAATGGTACCCTAATTACATTATATCAAATCAAATCAAATCAAATCAAATCAAATCAAATCAAATCAAATCAAATCAAATCAAATTTATTGGGTTTCAATTTACAATAGAATGTTTACACAACATTTGAGAACTTAATATATATTTTGATAATTTGGAAGTAACTCAGCATAGGTTTTTAAAATATGCCTAGTTTAGAACAAATGGTAATATATAGCTATAGAATTCCCTCAATCTGAACTCATAAATTTCAGGTTCGACTTACTCGCGCATAAAAACATGTATTATTTTTCTACACAAAATTAACTTGTTCACAAACCGCACAGGTTCTTACAAATCTAAAAATTTTAAAAAATTTTACAGGTCTATGGTAATTGTTTATAAAATTTCAAAATAAATGAAAATTTAAATAATAATAATAATAACAATTTTATCAATAAATAATTTAAATAACACAAAATTAATGTTTTTTTTAATTTAAATTTCGTTATTTTAAAAACTTATTTTTAATGTTTTGGGCCACCCTGTATTACTATCACGACAAAAATTGGTACAATAGGTATATAGGTGGTCCTGAATAAGAATCCGTTCCAATATTTTGAAAAAAAATCCCTAATACCTAGTACTTCTCAATATTTCGCACTTAAACAATAGTCGTAGTTGGCCGTGGTTTTGAGTTCCGCCATTAACGGAACATGTTTCTAATGTCTTTTGGTGAGATCTACATATTTAAAAATAACATAAAAATCGGTTCATAAATAAAAATTTTACGGTGGTGGCTAGTCCTTAAGTGGGACACACTGTATAAACCAATACTTTTCACGAGATATTGAAAAAATCATGTTTTTTCGGTAAATCGACTCAATGTTGTTTCTACAAATTTTATCGTGTTTAAAATATCGAAAACATATTAAAAATATTCACGGGATACAGGGCCATGAGTCAAATTATAATGCTTGACTAATAGAAAGAGATTGGAAGTAAACATCTCCGCAACAAACAGTACGCATCACCTGCCCCGCACGCTGCGCCATGTGTGTGTGTGTCCGCAGAGCATTGTAAAAGTAGTTCGAGCACTTTTTTACAGAACATCTTGTAATGCTATGTACAATATGACGTTTTCTCAGCTTCTTTTTAAGTTTTTGTGTGAATATTTAAATTGTGTTTTTAATTGAATAGTGTTTTGAATGATTTTATTGCTTGATGGATGTCGGCCAGTTGGATTAGTCATTTTGAATTACCTTTTTTTGACTTCATAATCTATTTCAGCGACCTCAAAAACCCCGTTTTATGTCCATTTGAATTAAATTGCTTTAAAATTTTTCAACTTATAATAATTTTGCTAAAAAAGTTTCTATTTGTTTAAATAATTAATAAATAATTTTCTCATGATTATATGTTTATAACTTTTGTTTTGCTATGTAAAAGTGATATCAAAAGGTTTTAGGAAAATCGAAGCTTCCCATAATTATTCCGAAATAATTCATATTTTCAGTCTCTATTGACTCCACTATACTTAACCTTAAAACTTAATACTTAATATAAGTAAATTAGTTTAAATTGATGTTAAAAAGGCATGTTATTTACATTTCCGTTTTGATTTTATTTCGAGGGCGATGTAACAATTATTCGTCCTTATGTATAGGGTGGTCGCGCGAACAATAGAACATCACTTAACTTCGTCATTTCTGGAGTTCCGTAAAAAAGTATAAGAATAAAAGTTATAGGAAATCAGATGTATTTTCCCAAAGTCATTTCAGGATAAGAATAGAAAGTCGAATTTCGGAGCCATGAGTTTTACTTTGGTGTTTTCAAATGGAACACTCCAAATATTTTTACACCACTTGAAAGGACATAAGAAAATCTTTTTTACGATATATAAAACATAGTATTTTTCTTAAAGACTATACTAGATATTACATTTTATATTTTGATACCATTAAGTCATGGTAGTCCGAAAAATATATATCAACCATTAAAATTCTCCATTTTATTTAAACCAAAATGAAATTGGTTGCCAACAAATATCTTGACAGAACTAACGTATTGTTTACTTTTAATTATATACTTTTGTTTTACACGGCGAATTTGATAAATTGTTTTATAGTAACTTAGAGAATTTTTTTTAAGAAAAATACTGTTTTATATATCATTAAAAAACTTCTTATGACGTTTCAAATGGTGTAAAAATATACAAGGTGTTCCATTAAAAAGAAAAACAAAGTAAAGTTCATATCTCCGAAATGCGACTTTCAATTATTTCTCTGAAATAATTTTTTGAAAATACATGTCATTTTCTATGACCTTTATTTCTAAACTTTTTTGCGTAACTCCAAAAATAACGAAGTTAAATGAGGTTCTAACGTTCGCGCGACCACCCTGTACATGGAGTAAGCATAAAGTATAAGCATAAATGCACCAACACTTGGGTAATGCTTTTACAAAATGATGTTTATTGTACTAATTATTACAATTTGTAAGTTTGCACAAAAGGTCAAGGTTCAATTTAGACTTCCGTCTTGTCCAATTATCGCATCGATCAATTAAACTTAAACAGTAAAAAATAAAAAAACGCTATAAATTATATCAAGTATAAAGTAAAAAAAGTGGTAAAGTATTATGCATTTGTTCTTGTTAACTTTCTCTATGAATATATAATAATAATAATAATAAATAATAATTTTAAACTAGAAACACTGCATTAATTTAAACATCAACATCGATATAGAAAAAACTCAAAAATTCATCCTTAACATAAATAAAAAGAATAAATACCACGCCAAAATGTAATTAGAGCATTATCTCCAATGTTTCATGCATAAGGCAAATTGAAAAAAATGCCCATAATAATCAACGTTCTCAAGGCATCATTTAGTAGGTCAGCTATGTTAAAAGTAGGTCTTCTCACTTTTATTACATTAGCTTTTTAATAATTACTCGGCAAAAAAACAGAAAAGGGAAATTAGGTACAATTAATATATTATTTGTCAACAACATTCGTATGCATAACATTCAAACAGAGAAATGTGAAAGTGATCAGTAGAGAGGTACTTGAACTGAAGTTAAGGAAATACAGTCATGTTCTCATTAATATTACACATGTCAGCAGACTTGATTTAAAGGGGCTCAAAGACAAGCATATATTTTGGTTGCTGTCATTCAGAATTTTATTTCCTTCTAAATAAATAACGGAAAGTACCTACTGTTTATGCTGCTACAATATGTTTTAAAAAGGCTTTTTGGTCACAAATAAGGTTTAGGCAGTTTTCTTGCCTTTAAATTTCATCAAATGCGTATATCTAAGTGATATAATCATTAATATACGTATATGAAATAAATCTATGCGCATTTTATTCACGGCTTAAACAAAACAACAAGAAACAAGACCAAATTGTTAATTACCCGCCAACTGCTGTCTTTTGTACCTTTTTTAAAATTGTTATTGTATACCCCACAAAGGATTTTGAGTCTCGCGTCTCACCCGTCGATCTACTAATGCGACTTCGACTACTATACTAATCTCATTTTGAAATTAGTTCTGGCGTACCACAATGACGTAACTTGGGGCCTCTGCTATTTCTCCTTTTTGTTAATGATTTACCTGATGTGCCTAGTAACTTTACTTGCCCTCTTGTTGCGAATGTCTGTAAGCTATATCCTAGAATAATAAACGGTAACGAATGTACGCTCTTACAAAAATACTTAAATAATATTTCAACGTGTTGCAGTGATTTTAAAGTAGAACTTAATAAGAAGAGTGTAGTCATCGACGCGCACCAAATCATAGTTTTTCCATATACTATTAATAATACTTAATTACGCCAAGTTGCAGGATGTATGGATCTTGGTATTATTTTTGATATCTTTCAATACTCACATAAGACAAAAATGAAATGCTAATTTAAAGAAAGTTAAACTTTCTCAGGAACACAAAATATTTTACTAGTTTAGATTCTTGTGATAGCCTTGTTAGGTCTATCTGATCACCTTTCTATCTTAATCTTACTAACCTCTCATAAAATACTTTAAAAAGTCTCTAAATATCTTTTATTTAAAAAACTTGTACATATGATACTTTGGGTCAATGTAATGAATTGTTATTTAAGTGAGAGTTAGAATCAATGACTAAACCCACAGGCACCACACTGTAATTTCTGAACCTTGAAAGAGTCACTCATCTAGTACACAAATGGATCTAAAATATATGTATAATATGATCGAAAATGCTTTATGTTATTTTCCCAATCATTCAGGCAAAAATTTACACCATAGATCTTTGCGCCGGAGAATGCAAAAAAAGGCAGACGCGAAACGAGAATTTATGTATTACACTTAAAGCTGTAAGTCCATGTTATGAGCCCAGAATTGCTCGGGAATGTCTACAAACAGTAAAGCAACTGGAAAGAAACAACAAAGTTACCTTGATGTGGGCGCCAAGATGAAGAAATAAAAGGGAAGATTGCAGATGTCGTAGCAAAACAAGGGCTAAATCATTATTCATCGGATTTGTGGGATAGTAAAATATCACACAACGAAGGATGTAAAAAAGTGGGATGAAATCATCCTAGTGTAGTTTAACTCCAGGTGAAAGACGAGAGAAATACTTCATAGACTATTCACAAAAAAGAACCAAAGACCTACTCGGTCTCAGCAAACCAGAATTAAAGCTAATAACAGGCCTTTTCACAGGGTATTGCCCATTAAGATATCATCTTAAGAAAATGGGACTCCCAGGAAAATCCTAGAATTCTTTAGGATCCAGGTGTTGGATAGGTACATATAAGGTTTGTTCCATGTGCTCGCTCCTGCCAGCTTGATACTGCAGAAATGAACGTATAGATCAAGGATACTCACAAAAGATATTTTTAGGTTGAAATGAAGAGAGGCGCTTCATGCCTAAACGACCCATTCACAATCTAATCTGATCTATGACTATGAAGTAGTTGAGCTTGCTTCCATAATTCATTTTACAAGGTCTTAAATAATCTTTTAGACAATGCAACGTCTGGTTTTTGTCAAAATTACCAATTAATGTAAAATTATAGCGGGTAGCTGCAGTTTGATCTCTCTAACGATTTTGATCATACTTAAAATATGGATACTCCTTTAGTAATAGTATGGGGTGACATGACCGGCATAACTAGCTGCCTAAAAAATGAAAGAAGGAGACTGTGGGGGCAGAGATTTAAAAAAATTAAGTAAAAAATTAAGTAATTTTTCCTCTATAGCGGCTCTAAAATTTTATTTAAATTTGATAAATATGGTTCTTCTAGAAGATGCAGGGAAGCAAGTTGTGGAAGTTGACGCCAAAAACTTAATAATAAGCTACTTTGTACAGTTTCTAAGTTTCTTAAGTTGTTTTCCTAACCTACTTACAAGTTATTGAAAATTTAGGACTTAATATCAGGTACAGAAAGGCGAGGCCCTACAGTTTATTGTGGAGTTTGAATCACATCCAGGGTTAGCAGCAAAGAGATAGTCATTATGATTAAAATGCAAATAAACTTGTGTGTCATTAGCATAAGCTTGAATTTTACAGGTTTCTAGAGATTTTAATACATCCGAAGTGTAAATAAAAAATAATAAAGGTCCTAAAACCGAACCTTGCGGAACTCCTGAATAAATTTCAGTATTTTAAGAAAATAAATGATTGCTAAAAATTGTCTGAGATCTCCTAGACAAATATGAACTAATAAGATTGACAGATGAATTATAAAAACCATAAAATTTCAATTTAGCACAATTAAGTTGATGGATGATAATAGTATGTTTTTGTGTTCTCACTAAAAACCGACATTATGCGGAAGCTGCGCACGGAAAAGTTACGCGTGCCGATTGCAAACTCGTCCCAACTACACAAACTGTTGCATTACATATTCGGCTCGCCTAATCTATACGCACCTTACCTTAATACACCAAGATGGAATATGATTCTCCACGTAAATTGACTCATCACTTATGATGACTGACTATATAAATTCTCTACCTACTCGGTTACCGTACTAGTATAATCCTTATAGACCGGGAGCTAGCGAGAGTTTTGGTTGACTCATTTTAATAACTTTAAAAAGTTGTTTTTCTTAGAGTATACTGTATATGTCCTGTTAATTGGTGAATGGAAAATCTGTCATGTGAATAGCGGGACAATGCTTGGCAATAGCGTCTCAACTATATAATAAAAAACAGTATCGTTAAAAGACTGGCAGGTTACGTATTTTTTACATTTTATATTATAAACTACTAATACAAGAAGTTTCGACATTAATGATTTAAGCCAAACTACTTTGTTTCTTTGACATACTTGTTCAAGTGGCAGATATATATTCTCCCATAAATATGATGGGAGGGCAGGATTTTTTCGAACATTTCATGATGTCCATAATTGATAAAGAAAATTTGATCGTTAATAATTTCAGTCAACAAAACTGTTTTTTTTATACAGTTTAAACGCTCCTGTGGAGCCTTGTCCCGCACGTATCCTGACAGACAACTGTTTTCACTATTTACAGCACAGAAGAAGTAGAATAGTGCTCAAAGGAATGTTAATAAAATCGGCCTAAAATTTCTGCCGCTGTCTCCTGGGCTATTATTCCTATATGGGAAAGTTAGTCCAAGTTGCGTTATTCTTATGAATTTGCAGCTTTGTACTTGGACTTGCCTGTAAGGTTGCGATCTAAATATATAACTAAATAAATACTTCGAACAGATGCTTCATATGAGGTCATTTTTAATTTTTCATCGATAAGCTTTTAAAGGTTTTATTTTTCTCCATTTCGTTTTTACTTATTTGTAGCCATGATTTTAATTTTATTTAATATTTGTACAAAGTTTTAATTTGATAAACTACTTGACAATGTGTAATTTTATTTGAAGATTTTTCTATCTAAACTGTACAAAGCTTCGAAAAGAAAACTAAAAAATGCACCAGAAAAACGACAAAAAAATATGATTTTCCCCTAAAATAATGTTTGTAACGTCAATTAAAAATCCTCCAAGAAAAAATGTAAATATCATCCATATATGCGAATGTGAAAATTACTTTTGTCCACGACTATTAAATAATGTACTCACTATGTATGTATTTCTTCAAGAATAATGCTATCGAGTATTCCCTGCAGTGAATAATGATTTCATTATTCATTAGTGAATAATGAGGACAGTCAGTTGTTTATAAAAAATCACGTCAGTGACTTTTTACTAAAAAGTGTTTGCTCAATCATAACTACACACATTATTCACTCTATCAGTGATTAATTATTAATTACTATCTAGTAGTGATCAATGATTAAACACTAGTAAGTACTTCTTCAAACTGAACAAAGGAACGGCTTGTCAATTAAACGTTATTTACAATACTTTTACAAATTACTCAAAAGGAATATGATTAATCAATTAATTAATATCTTCAGTAAACAATTTAATCAAAAATATTTAATAGTCGTGGACAAAGTATAGTATTCCACTCGCATATAATGGCTACTATTAACTTTGATGATTTATTTATTAAACTTCACTCTTGTTAATAATAACCATCATTATATGCTCGTTGTATAATATACTATTATCCACGACTATCGTATAATCCCTGCATAATACATGTAACAATTGACGAATAATGACAGCTATAATTCCAATCTAGCTTATAATGAACATAATCTCATTATAACACATCTTCGACCAATCAGGAACTGGCAATTTTCATAACCAATGGGCGGGTCCATTATCCATGGACTCTCCGTCCATGTTTTCGTGTTTGACGTCTAAAACGTCAAACAAAATTTTACTGTGAACTGTATTTTCTCAACTTTAAACGATTTGAATAATTGAGTCGAGGATAAAGTATAGTATTCTTCTCGCGTACAATGGCTATTACACACTCGGATGATTTACGCCACTCACCTTCGGCTTGTGTCGCAAATTTTACCCTAATATACCATTATCGCACGTATTATAAGAATGAATGGTTTCGTTTGTATCGATTTTTATAAACTTTTTAGAATGAATGCTTAAAGAAAAAGAAAAATTAAAGAAGAAAACTACGACGGGGTACTCCACTTTATAATATATATAATATGTTTTTACCATATAGTCTAGAATGAATTTCTCCAGGCAAGACTTTTTTTAATGTTCTAATCTGGAAATATTTACTGTCTAAGAGTAAGGTGGTAGTAAGTCTGCTACAGTGGATACCAAATGTCACTGCATTATCGAAACCTACGCCAAGAAATATCGTATTGTGACCTTTCTTAACGTTGCAATTATTTATTTTTCTATTAAGGTTATTCATGTAACTGTTTTGAAATGTTATATAACTTGTTTTTGAAATTGAAGAAAAATATATTGTTGCTGAATCAGCTACAAAGGCGATCAGCAGTAATGTCAATTACTTGCTCATCCAAGTACTGCACTGGGTGGAAGTATAGTAACGGCAAAAATATGTTTTTTCTTCTTTTATTCTAGTGGAATATCACGAAACGTCGAGATCTTAAGTTTGAATGGTCGGTAATTATTTTGTGCTTACAAAACGGTTTATGATATTGACATCAAACAAAGTACACCTATGTATTATAACGAGATCTGGATAATCTGGAACTAATTATATTTTGATCTTATTCTGTTGAAAGGTTGGGGGATAAAGGGAGGTAACTAGGTAAAGCAAGCAAGTAAGGGTCCATAAAATTGAGATTTAGTATATTTACGAGAATCGAAGGTATTAAATTTTTTTTAGCGTCAGTCGCCTCCATTACCACCATTACCGATGTGGTATATCGTTTAATAAGTTTTTGGGGTCGACGATTTCAAACATTACATTATTAAAGTTCTATGAAAAATTATTTCCACTTAGTGAAGTGCAAATATAGTATCAAAATGTTTGTTGTTGTAACACATAACATGTGGAAGCGGTTTTTTTACATTGGGGTGAAGCATCAGACATATTAGAAAAGGGAAGGAGCACAATCAGCATATAATGAAATAAAGGCCTCAGTAAACATAGCTCGTTAATAAAAGTAATGAACATAATGGGTCCCAATACAGACCCTTGAGGAACACAAATTTTATTACCTAATTTAGATTATGTATAATGATCCAAGTTATTTATTTTTGCAATTTTTTACACTAAAATATGAGGCAATCGATCAGTCAGTTTGCCTCTTATACACCTCTAAATATGTTGAACACAGTGAAATGCCCGACTCAGATCACAAAAGATTTCAGTCAGGCTCTCATCGTTTTAACTGTCTCCATTTTTTTTTTAAATAAATTGAGTGCACCATTGTTAAATATTGGTTATTATATAAGATAATATTTTTGTGTGAAAACTTAAATAGCTAGAACAACATTGCATGTTTATATCTTTTAGAAATTATATGTGGTGGTGGTACAGGTAAGGAATGGCAGTTGTTCATATCTTTATTGTCATACTTTTTGAAAATTGAAGAGACCAGGAATGTTTTTAATGTAAATAGAAATATTCATTTAGTAAAAGATATATTTATTATATGAATTTAATGTTTAATGACACAGGTCTGTTAATAAAGTTGTTGTTGGGCAGTTGAGGGTCATTTCCGAAGTTATTTTTTCGTGCTGAATCAGAATCTAGCTTCAGAATTGGCCCATCACGTCGGTATTTTGAAATATTTGAGGTTAAGTACTTAAAAAACGGCTTTTTGGCAACTTTTGAGGTATATAACGACTCACTTACTCATCTTATCTGACAACTAAGGAAGTTAGGAGTTACTATAGGAATGAGAAAAACAAAAAACATAAATAATATAATATAATATATTTAACAACATAAAATAATTCGAATTATCCAAAATCGATTATACATACCATTTGAAATTATAAATGTATAGGCTCAAATTTTTTTTCAGCTTATTTCTAATAAATACATCGTTTAGCACCATCCTTCCTCTTTAAAATAAGCTTTCGAATGATCACCTACGATGTTTCCTTGCAAAGTTATAGCCATTTTAAGATGACGAATTTGAAACCATGATCCCCTGCAACCCAACAATCTATACCAATTCATTTGCGAGAGAGATTTTATTTTATTTTTCTTTTTATCTTTAAATTTTGATTCGTTTGGAGTCGTTTGGTTAAGATTGTTGAGTTGTAGGAGATCATGGTTTCAAAGTCATGTCATCTTAAAATGGCTATAACTTTGCGAGGAAACATCATAGATGACCATTCGAAAGCTTATTTCAAAGAGGAAGGATGGTACTAAATGATGTGTTTATTAGATATAAGCCGAAACAATTTTTGAATCTTATGCATTACCTCAAATGTAGACAGAAAAACCATTTTTTAAGTATTTAAACTCAAATATTTTAAAATCCTGATGTGGTGTGCCAATTCTGAGGCCAGATTTGGATTCAGCGCGAAAAATTATTTCGGAAATGAGCCCCATCTGCCCAACAACAAAACCTCGCAGACCTGTGTAATGTATCCAGCTATCTATTCAGTTAAACTGCCAGAAATCTTATAATTTCCAGTGGAGTGTTCATTTTTAGTTTATGTTCAATAATAAATAAAATCTTATTCTTTGTAACATGTGATAATAACATATACTGTTAGTAATTCTGCTATCATTAAGATTTATATTTAACTCTGATGTATTTATAGTTTGCATTATTATAAAGAAGTTATTAAATTCATCACATATTTGCTTAAGGCCGTACGTTTAATATGCAGCTGCGATAGATGGCGTCTTGTTGTAAAACGTACCATGTCTAAAAGGAGAACGACTAAACTAGTGCTTCAAAAGTCATAAAACTTTTGTCAAAATACTCTGGATAAGAAGAAGAGTGGCATCTTAGTACTATTATGGTACCGTTTGAAATTTTGACCCAAAAACTGATTTAATAAACTTTACTCGTTCATAGATCATATAATTAAATACGTTTGATATCGGTAAGAATTAGTCAAAGGAATAACTACCTTGACTGAAATATAAAACGAATCCCAACAATTCTCTTGACAGTGCTCATCATTGAATTCATATTATTACGTAGAAATTAATCAGTTGACGTTACTTCTGGCGAAACCGGCAGTGAAGAGATATTCATGTACAAGTCGGAAAGAGATGTGGGGTAAAAACGTTTCATGTACTAAATTTGAAAAATATATAACAAATAAAAAAGGGAGCTACCTATCTGTCACATTTAGTCGTAAATAAAAAACTGAGTTTCTTATGGGTCACATTTCATCTTTGTAATGTGTATTATGGATATTAGTTAAACTCTATTAATTCAAATTAATATTAATATATGCAGACATGATCAATTTAGGTTATAACTTCATAGTTTGTATTATTATGCTTGGAATCGGTTCATTACTGATACATTTTTTTGATTTTACACACAAATCCATTTTTATAACATAAGATAGGACCTAATAACCTAATAAACAGATACGTTGTTACCATACAATTGGCCTACGTGCACAATCTCTATCAGATTCTGCACGTAAGCACAGGTGTATTACTATTTTAGTTTAAATATAAGGAAAATTACTGCAAACATCTTATGAAGACTAACTTGTTTACTGTTTTTGTTAAAAATCTGAAATTTATTGTAAACATCCTATGAAGATAAACACATGTATCAGTTGTTGCTTATCAATTTTCCAGTAATCTCAATATAGACAGACATATTTGGTTTAGATATTTGAGTTCAGGGTGAGATATAATGGATTTTCGTGCATATATATTTTTTTCTATGACAGCCTTTAAAAATAATTGTATAGGCTAACTAAACAGTTTTTAGTCCAGTGCATTGTGTTATACTAATTAATACTGCAATGAATAAATTTCAAGTAAATATTTAATTTTGGTATAAACTCAATAACTTGTTGCTTAGACATGAAAATAGGTGCGAAAACGGCCAGTGAGCACTGTTTTAGAAAAAAAAACATAAATATCCAAATGTTGGTTAGAAAATCTATAAATTTTCACATAATAAACATCACGTGTTTAAAGCTTTAAAGCATTTTTTTCGGTTTTATCAGTTTTAAGAACGATTGACAATAACTCGATGATGATATCTTTTGTGATTTGATAATCATTTATATCTTTTTCATATTTATCCCAAAATGATGATTTTTGGTTGGAAAATTATCCCAGTTATGCTATGCCCAATGAAACTTAATATATAGGTTCATAATTGAAGATTATTAGACCTTCAAGTCTGAATTGTAACATAATCCATATTTAATATTAGAACATATTCCACCATGATGAGATTAAATCAGTTATTTTACAAAAATACTTTTCAGAACTTAATATAAATCACGTTTTTCTACACCTATTTAATTATATGACAATTATTAACATTTTTTTGGTGAAAAATCGTACCTTTAATTTACTGTAGTGAATTATCTAGTCATAATTTACTGCATCCGGGCAATTACAAATAAAAAATAAAAAAATCACCGTTTCTCTGATTCAATGATATTTTAAATCGACCGCGATCAACTCTTGCTGCTGGTGACAATCAACTCACGGGAGAACCAAGTGTATCGCCATATTATTTGTTTACGTTTTCCAACGTATGCACTTCTTACGAGTAGGTACCCTATGGTGTTTGACCATAAATAAATAAAATATATGTATTCAATATCAAATTCAACATTATATTTTAAAATTAAATATTGTACCTTCAAAATGTATAGAAATTAAATTATTTTGTTATTTTGTTATTTTTAAAAATATCTATAGTTACATAATCTTAAAATATGTAGATAAGTACGCTACAGTACTCATTAATGTGCCTCTATTTTGTGCTGAAACTGGTACATTAACGTTAAATAGATATTAGCAGTGATGAAGAAGAAGAAATTGTACTCTACCGGAAATACTCCAAATGGCTTAAACAACAACCGAGCATCTCCTACCTGCAAAATCCAAGAGAGCCTACGAGTCTGTATAAATAATTTATGGAATGGGGTAATCGTAAGAAAACCAGTTCTTTCTCTGAAAATGTTATATTAGCATGCTTTGAAGAATTATCGGAAAAATATAAATCCTCTTCACTATGGACGCAGTATTCAATGCTAAGAAGTACACTTGAAATTCGTCACAACATTAAGCTAGACACGTACGGAAAGTTAAGAGCATTTCTCAAGCGAAAATCTTACGGCTATTAAGCGAAAAAGGTAAAAACCTTCACTCCCAGAAAAATAAATAGTTTCATTAAAAATGCCGATGACCAAAAATATCTTGCTACAAAGGTAGGTAAAAATTAAATTATCCGTAATATCATGGATACCTTAACTTTTTTTTAATTTAAGGTGGTACTAATTATGAGGATTATGGGTGCCTGTAGGTGTAATGAATTAAAAGAAACAGATATTAAAAATCTTCAAGATCTTATATCAGCAATATTAGTAAATGTGTAACTTTACAATAACAGGAAATTTCTATGCAATGCGAAAAAATGCATCTCCCTGCGTCCACCGGATCGTATTCCTCCTTCTTTTTAAACTATCAAAAGGGAAAGTGCACCAGTTAGAAAGTTAGCATCAATAAGTTTTCAAATATGTGAAAACAAATTGCCTCTTTTTTAAATCTTCCAAACCCAGAACTGTACAAAGGACACTATTTTCGTAAATCTTCGACAACCCTGCTAGTGGATGCAGGAGGTGACATCACAGCTCTAAAAAGACACGGGGGGTGGAAGCTGACTCCAGTCGCAGAAGGCTACATTGATAATTATATGAAGAATAAAATAGGCACATGTCAAAGAATTTTACAACCCGTGCAAACTAATAATTCAACCACTAAAACTGTCAATCAGAATGTTACAATGGAAGTGACAACCCCAAATTATTACTAACTGCACAAACAATATGTATTATCATCCTCGTAGTTCACTTAATGAAAAATAAAAATTAAATAAATGTGTTATATTGTGTTCCATTAAAGTTATCAAAGTTCAGTCTATTTTTTTTGTTTAATAAGCGTAGAAAAAGCATAGTATTACATTCGCGATTATGACCATTATTCAGTCAGATGATTTGCGCCACTCGCCTAGGCCTCGTGGGCTCAAACATCATCTTCATGAATAATGGCTACCATAATCGCTCATATAATAATATACTATCATGAACCCAACTGGGCATATTAGGCTGTTACATTACATAGCCCCACAAAAAAAAAGTGGTCTGTCCGGCAAACTAGACCAGTGTATCCCTATGTATTTGGACTCGCTGAAACCGAATCCGAAGTCAGAATTATCAGATTGACTCGTTTTTCACCCCAAACCCTAAAAAAATGGTCTGTCCGGCGGACCAGACCAGTGTATTCTCATATATTTGGACCTGCTGAAACCGAATCCGAAGCCAGAATTGTCAGATTGGCTCGTTTTCACCTCCAACCCCAAAACAAAACGAAGTGGTCTAACTGGCGAACTATACCAGTGTATCCTTATGTCTTTTGACCTGCTGAATCCGGATTCGAAGTTAGAATTGTCAGATTGGCTCGTTTTCACCCCTAACCCTCAAAAAACACCTACCCCTCACAAAATGTTCTGCCCGGCGGACCATACTAGTGTATTCCTATGTATTTGGTAAGGATACACTTGTAATGAAGCATTCATAAATTCATGTTTCATTACTAAAGTTTCCGGATTTACACACGACACCAATGTGCACACGGCCCGCAAATCTACCCAGCTCCAGTCTAGAAGCACGGATTTGCACACGACACTAAACTATACGCAGTTTTACGTCACCAATAAGCGAGGATTCTCGGATATAAAAGCCCGGTCACAAATCAACGAATAGAGGGTGGACAATTCTGCCAATCTGTCTTCAGCGTGCTGAGCTGGACATATTACAGCTTTGTGCATCTCCCGATGCAAACACGACGGAACGAATGCAATCTGACCCTGGGAATCTGCAGCATGTTGAGTTGGGACCCACGAGTCGTTAGTCATTCTCCGACGCCGTTTCGCCGCCAGAACTAGAGCAGATGAGCCTGACCTGGAAACCTCCTACAGCGTGTTGAGCTAGGAAATTTCTTGAGTCGACAATATTCGCCCGACGCCCGATGTCACTCTAGTAGCAGCAACTAACGTCGCATCGCATCCTTACTCTCTCTCTCTCTCTCTGTCTCTCTCTCTCTCTCTGATATTAGAAAAATGTTATCATAAGAACCGTAAAAGATACGGACCTGTATAACCTGTATAACGTGTATGTTATGTAACACTGCCACGTATTACCTGTTTGAAGAAGAAAATAAACTGTTTATATTTTTATTAGGTTGTCTTATTAACTAATCTGGATCCTGATTAATTTCCAAACCAGCTACCCGACAACAAACCGTTACACACTGGTATGGTCCGCCGGACAGACCACTTTTTTCTGTTTTGGGGGTGTTTTTTTGGGGTTAGTGGTGAAAAATGAGCCAATCTTACTATTCTGACTTCGGATTCGGTTTCAGCGGATTTAAATACATACCACGGTATGGTCCGCCGAACAGATCATTTTTTTTTTTTTGGGTTGGGCGGCGTTTTTCGGGGTTGGGGGTGAAAAACGAGCCAATCTGTCAATTCTAACTTCGAATATGGATTTAGCAGATCAAAATACATAAGGACACACTGGCATAGTCCACCGGACAGACCACTTTCTTTTTGCTTTGGGGAAGTTTTTGGGGGTTGAGGGTGAATAACGAGCGGATCTTACAATTCCGACTTCGGATTCGGTTTCAGCGGATTTAAATACATAAGGATACACTGGTATGGTCCGCCGGACAGATCACTTATTGAGAGGTGTGTTTTTCGCGGCCAATCTGTCAATTCTAACTTCGAATCCGGATTCAGCAGGTCAAAATACATAAGGATACACTGGTACAGTCTGCTGGACAGACCACTTTCTTTTTGTGTTGGACGTGTTTTTTAGGGTGAAAAACGAACCACTCTGACAATTCTGACTTCGGATTCAGTTTCAGCAGGTCCAAATGCATACGGATATACTGGTCTGGTTCGTTTGATTCAAACGGGTTTTTCGTTTAATTTTGTTTTCCCGTATCAACAATTATAAATTTTGTAAGTGTAGTGTCAGTGCTAGTTTTAAGTTTTATCAAGTGGTTTTAGGCTCATGTGAGCACATTTTTATTTAACAACCTAGTTTTATTTAAACATTGTCGTCAAGCCGAATCGGACCCGCCCCACCCAGTCACACATTCACCACGACGATGTACGCCGTGGTTGTCTGGTTGGCACCGGGTCGGGGTCCGGCTAGGCGCATATTTGTATATTAGATAGAAATAAATACTTTTTGAATTGATTGAAATTGAATTGGTCTGGTCCGTCGGACAGACAACTTTCTTTTTTGTGGGGCTGTGTTATTAATTACACTTGAAGAATTAATTGTCATTTATATATTTTTTTTATTTATTTGTATTTTTTCACGAGGGCACTAATTTTTTAAAAGTGCAATAAGCTAATATTTATATAAAATTATTATTTGCAACTTTCCTTCATTGCATGATGAGAGAATAGCATACCATAATCATGTTATTTAGGTTTAGTCAACCATCCTAAGTTGGCAAGTAGCCGCGCAGAGAGAGAAGAAATACCGTCACTGTTGAACGGAGACAAACAAGCTTCTTCAGCTAGCTTAAGAAGCTTAAAAAGCTTGTTTGTATCTGTCCGACAGTGACGATATTTTTTCTCTGCGCGGCTACTTGCCAACTTAGGATGGTTGACTAGGCTGTAGACATCATGTGTTCAAAATTGTCATCTAATATATGTTTCATCCCAATAATTATTCAGCCATTTATCAACATGCAATTCTTCTTCTATCTGTGACATAAATAGGATTTTATTCAGATCAATAATATGAAACATTAATATTACCACAAATTAACTTACTATGTAACATTTTACTGCCTTAAAAGACTATCAAAGGGAAGCAAAGGCATTTTGTTCAAGAGGTTGAACAAAATGCCTTTGTTGCCTATTCTTGATTTCGAATTTACTTTCATTTCTTTGCCCACATTAGTAAATCTGTCGACAATTTGAGATAAAGTCCATGGATAAATTGGTAAACTTTGGTAAACTAAATAAATAGTACTTCAAATTGAAGTAACTCTGAGTATAAATGTTTCTTGGGGTAAGTGCAATTAAGTACTCTAAACATTACTTAGTCAAGAAATGTGAACCAACATTGGAACAAGCGCCGATAAACTTTATAAAAAGGAAAAAATTATGATTGCGAGCTAAGAGATGAAATAAACATGATATTGGAAAATACTAGAGAATTTGTTTGTGAAGATCATTTCAATGTAAATATTAACCTAATAATACATGAAATATGTTATAAAATATGTATTATTAATTATATTAATGTGGGAGTTTTTCATCGCTCTTCATTCCTCTTTTGTGTGCTCATATTCAAAGAAAATAATAATATCCACACTTATAATTAGTAATTATTAAATTGCAAAATGTATACTTATCCACGCAGAAGCACATAGTAGTACTCTAGTTTACTTCAATTATATATATTTCTCCTATTTTACTATTATACATGCACTTACATTATTCAACTTTTAATAATTAGTTGTTATTTGTACTTAGAGTGAATAAATATTATATTACTATTAATATTATATTATTGATTTAATAGTCTCTGTATTGAAATTAAAATATGAATTTTGGTTGCTTTTGGCTGGATCAAGATATTAAATCTTAAAATTTTATATGAAATATTTAACATAATGACAGCTACTTGATAGATAATAATATACTGCATTTTTTTTATAATTTATTTATTTAGGTTTACACATTCATATATTCTGAGCATAATACGAATATAAATAAGAAGAAACTCGAAAAATTATTGATAATAAATATTGGCTAGTATGCGAGCCTGTTTAATGATATTCCATTTTTACTGAGAGTAAACTAGGTAAATAGGTAAATAATAATAATAATTCTAAATTGTTACCGTTGCGTTGTTTGCATTTTAACTACATATTTTTTTATTTTAGCTAGATGGACAAGATTTTAACATAACTTACATAATTAAATAATTGCTAAAACTATGTACTATGCGAGGAAAATGTAAATTAGTAACACCTTTATGTGAATTACTAGAGAAATTAGTAATCTGAATAATTTTAGTTACTATTGACTTTTAACTTCTCGAATTTCAGAGGCGTTAAGGCAATAATTTGAGCGCAAGAACTTCACAATATAAACGAGTCAACATTAGGTAAATTGTGACTTTGTGCCACTTCCAAATCGCTTAATAGCCCAGGAATATTAATTAAAATTCCTTGCAAAGCAATTTTTGCTGTGGTATGTCAAGTAGGCGTTCCCGTATAATATACCAAAAGTCTCTAATGTTTCGACTGGAGCTTCAATGCGTCACGTCGATTTTTCTCTAAGTAAATAGATTAGGTATATGAAATTCTGTTGTAACACCAACTTTTATTTGTAAATCATAGTGTGTTAATATTTTAACTTCTCTACTGGTTGACACGCTTTAGTTCGTTACTGTTTTTTTTTTTAGAATTTGATGTATTCAATAGGAAGTGCGCAGGCGCTGCGCCGCACCGCCCACACGTATACCCATACTAGCAATCGCATTCTAACAGGTTGTTTCAGGTCTAACTAGAGGAAGGGATATTACAGAAAATACTCTTTCCAACTGGATCCATGTTCTTCCTCAGTGCATGGGAACGTGTGAAAGCGTAGAAAAGTTTTGTGGTGTTCTTACAAGCTCATCAGAGCAACATGTAGATCTAAGAATCAGTCGCCAGGAACGGGACAATAGAAACTACAAGAAGGTTTTGGACTGGTTCGAAAACCACCAGCCCTTTGCGCCGCGTCCGGCAGATGAACTCGCATCTCTTACTACAGGTATGGTGGCCAATGTCACTATTAACTGCGACAACGCACATGACATCGTATAGATAGCCATGGGGGCAGTTACAGGAAATAATTTTGGTGATATGAAATTGCACCGAAATGACAAAATACGTCCACTCTCTTCGATGAATAAGACAATTATCATCCGCGATGAAGTTGTTGAGTTGAATACTACAAAGCTGTTTAGTAGGATTGTTCTGGTGAAGGGCAAAGAAGAGTTTGCTGATCTCCTGAAATACGAACTAGCACCACGCCCTTGTGCTTTATTTGATGATGTATCTATGTAAATCTGTGTTAAGAGCAATTTTTGACTCTGAAGTACCTTCTGAAAACAGCGTGCCGGTATATGGAGACATCTGTAATAGATATGTTGCGCATGTCATATCCCGTTACAAAAGAACGAGTGTAATATTTGATGGCTATGATGGCCCACCCAATACAAAGTGTGAAGAGCAGAAGCGTCGACGCTCTAAAAAAACGTCTGTAGATTTGACAATTGATGAAAACACTCCATCGACGACCAGTCAGGAAGATTTTTTATGAAATGCAAGAAACAAGGTCCAGCTGATATCAGTTCTATCTGCGAAGCTAAAGGACGTTAATATGGATGTTCGACAAGCAATAGGAGATGCTGATAACTTGATAGTTTCAACGGCCCTATCGAAGTCTCTGGAAAGCAGTTCGGTAACTGTTGTCGCAAATGATACCGATATTTTGGTTGCTCTGATTGCTTTGGCTGACAACAACAATTCTCTGTGTCCTACAACCTGCAAATGGTAAGACACCACTGAAGGTGTTTAATATCCAACTACTGCAAACCACTCTCGGCAATGTGAAGGACGTTATTTTATTTCTACATGCCGCAACTGGTTCAGATACAACATGTGCAATATTCGGAAAAGGGAAGAAACTCGCTTACAAGGTTTTAAAATCAATCCAGAACTGTGTAGAAAAGTTAAACTTTTCTATCAGCCGTTGGCAGCCCGAGACGATATTGCATCAGTTGGAGAAGAATTTCTGCTCGCACTATACAATTCCAAGCGGTGCAACAACTTATATGAGTTGCGGTAATTCATGTACAGCAAAAGTGTCGGCTCAAAACAGAAAAGAGAGTGCACTAGATCAATCAAACCTTCCACCAACAAGTGATGCAGCAAGGCAACACTTTTTCCGAGTGTATTTACAAGTGCAAGATTGGTTGGGGAACGAAATGGTGGCTACTGAGTGGGGATGGCAGAAAATAAATGGCACCCTAGTTCCTGTCCCTAGTGTATTGCCTCCTGCGCCAGATGAACTTCTACACCTCATACGATGCAATTGCAAAAAAGGTTGCCAAAGAGGGTGTCAATGCAGGATAGCAGGTCTTAACTGTACTTCTATGTGCGGACATTGCAGAGGAACCTCATGCAATAATATACCTGTCGTGGCAGACAAACTAGACCATCCAGCAGTCAGGAAGATGATGGTGACGATGACCTTATAGTGGAAGTAGAGGTACTATAATTATGTGGATTTTCTATTAAAGATAATAAAATGTTACTTTGATAACGATAAATTTATTTTAAAAGGCTTGATGAGACTGACCGATTACATCGTAAAGGGATTATTTTTGTTTTGTTCATTCTATTTCTATTATTTTGTTACAAAATGTACATTATTTTTAATGATTATATGTATTTAATACACCTTTTTAAATATTTTCTTTTAAATACTAATTCTTCAAGTGTTAGAGTGGATTTTAATCGCTTCTCAAAATATTTACTGCGCATTACGATATGAATTCGGTCACTATCAACCTTTTTGACTAGATCAAAATGAAGCTCCAGTCAGATCTCTAGAGACTTCTCATTCATTAATAAGAGACATCAAATGAACATTTTCTGCCAAAAATTAGCTTGCAAGGAATTTGTTTAGGGTTGGAACTTAATTTTCCTGAGCTATAATGCCATTACGTTTAGAAAAAATTGCTAAATTACACAGGAGCACAAAATATTTTTACGAGTTGCGCCGGACCAGACCCAGTGCAGCAAAAGTTTTTGGGATCGCTGAAACCGAATTTGAAACTTATTTTGCCTCATCACATAAGGATTTCTTTTTAAATTAAAAACATTTTCTTTTAACCGACCTCATATTACGAGATTATTCGAAGATTTGGCGGAGTCACCGGTAATACCAATTAATTCATAAACAGGGTATTATTTTTGGTAGTAACATTCACATGGTGCCCATCATAAAGAAAATTTCACAGTAGTTTCCTTCACTATGTAGAAGTTAAACAAAAGAAGCTACTACTTTTTTTCAATAAGTCTTCAAAATATATCTCTAAAAAGTAAGGAATAAAATTTCACTCAGTTTTACAAATATCTATCTATTAGTAGAAAGTAGCAAGGAACAGTTTCCTTACTACCTAATATCAATTCGAAATCGGTGCAAAAACATCTCATTTCAAAACTTGTTGTTTATAGCTCATAGGTACCCAAAAAATAGGTATTTTACCTTCTTTAGAATTTTCAGTTACGAAATTGAAACCACATAACTCAGAAACCACATAACTCAGAGGCCAATGCAGCGGACAGCGAGAACTCTAGTAGAGGAGTGAAAAAGAAGTAAAATTGTGTCGTTTTTTTTTTATGAGCTTAGAACAAGATCAGACACAGTGGGTATTACCAACAACATCATTTTACACATAAAAACGCAAAATACGACATTTTTTAGTGGTCACAGATATTCTTATTTAAAAAAAGTGTAAAATTTAATTTTTTTTTAAATCATGTTTTTTTGTACATCCATTGCCATATCTCAAAAATGAATTGAGCTATCGATGTGAACTTTTTTTTGTTATAAAACACACACTTAGGCGCTTCTCTCTATTCATAGGACTGCTAAAAAAAAATGTGAATATGCCAAAAACGTAGATGACCCTGAAAGTTTAGAGAATACGCCATCAAATTTTCACTAAGCAAGGAACTTTTTTGTTTTTGAAAATTTTGTGTAACATGCTGTGAAGAAAATGAAGTCAATAGACTAAAAAAGTTTTTAGAAAAAAAATATTTTCATTATTAGCAATAGTTTGCTAGTTACGAATTTTTTAGTATGGAGGAATTGTCGAAGCGTACGCGCGCCTTACTTCATTGTATTGTGTGTAACGGAACTTTTCATTATTACTTTTTTATGTTTAGGACTATTTTATCACGTTTTAGGATCTGAAAGGATAACTTATTTTTTCCAGTGGCACATTAAGGACTAAGGTTGAAGGCAAAAAGGAATTAAAAATCTTAAATGGAGTATGCATTGCATTGGGATCTCGGAAACGGTGAAAAATAATATTATAGTAAAATGGGAAAAATGTTGCGCAACTAGGGGGCTAATAAAATCCCATAAACAGACATTTAGGAAAAGTAATAATTTTGGAGTGTTTTGATAGAAAGTAAACTATCGAGTTTTCCTTTTTTTGCGTTATTATTGGAGCTAAATTAAAAAAGACAGTTTCTTAAAGCACGTGGCAATCTTAATATTTGTATCCGACATTTCCTGTGTCAGAGTCCCTATCCGAAACTCCCATACATTGCGTTTTTACCCCAGATCCACACAATAACACAGGTCGACAAAAAAAAAATTCTGCTCCAAGGACTAAACCTATCATGCCTTAAGTATTTTTGTGTGCTGAATCCGAATTTTCCACTTAGATTTCGAGCAACGTTAAAAATTGTAAAAAAATCGTATTTTGACGATAAAAACCGGGATTTACTCGAAATCTACGCGGTAAAAAAAATTTAAATTGAAAATTCGGATTCAGCACACAAAAATACATAGGGAATGATAGGTTTAGTCCTTGGAACAGAACTTTTTTTCTTGTAGATCTGCGCACAGGTGCACTTTGTACACAGGTCTACAAAAAAAGAAATTCTGTTCCAATGACTAAATCTATTATTCTTTATGTATTTTTGTATGCTGAATCCGAATTTTCAATTTAAAAAAATATTTACCGCGTAGATTTCGAGTAAATCCCGGTTTTTATCATCAAAATATGTTTTTTTGACAATAAAAACCGGGATTTACTCGAAATCTACGCGGTAGAAATTTTTTTTAATTGAAAATTCAGATTCAGCACACAAAAATACTTAAGGCATGATAGGTTTAGTCCTTGGAGCAGAATTTTTTTTTGTAAACCTGTGAATTGTGTTATTTTCGCCTAAATTAGGTAACAAAAAAGAAAAAAATATCCTAAATTAAGTCTTTTTTAATTTCCGCAGCACTAATTTTAGTCTCTAAACCATGTTTCCATGTCTTGTGCACAAGTTTATCGTTTTCCTCTATTACTACGCCACATAAAATTCACTCCATTTTACAATGAAACTTAGATTGCTTTTTTATCTTAAATATTTTTTAAGCAGATAATCCACGCACAATTCGCACAATGACCATAAGTTCTACAATATAATACAAGTGGTAATAAGAGAAAGAATATCGTTACACAATTTACTTCCACATCCAGTGGAAATATAGTATGGACAAAAATATTTTTGAAAATTTTTATTGTCCAAATAGGCTTAGAATGTCATGAAACGTCGAGATTTTAAGTTTGAGAGAAAAGAAAATTTCTGTCTGTCTGTCGGTCTGTCTAACTTTTTTTGTGCGCACGATTACTCTGGAACCGTTTAAGATATTAACTTGAAATTTGGTACACGTACCATGTATTTTAACCAGATTTGGAACTAGATTATTCCGTTAAAGGGTTCGGGGTAAATGGAGGTAAATAGGCAAATCAAGCAAGTAAGTCCATAAAACTGGTATTTAGTATATATAAGAGAAGCTAAGCTCTTAAAATTTTTTTTGGCATTAACCACCTCCATTACCAACTCCCACCCTATTATTCTAGGGGGCGAAAAAAATAAAATTGTCATTTAGTGTGTGTACAAGAATAAAAGGCCTCAATTTTTTTTTTACTTTATCCACCACTACTACCACCCCCTTCCACCACCGTCAGCCCCACTACCGATGTGGCATATCGTTTTATAGGTTTTTGGGGTAGACGATTTCAAATATTATATTATTAAAGTTCCATAAAAAATTATTTCCACATTCAAATTTTTTTCGTTCTGAGAGACTTGGATAGAAGATCTGGATGTGGAAGTAGTGATTCCTTGGGCAGCGGTTTTGTAATTTGACCTTCGACGAAAACGAATAACGTTGATAGTACACCGACCTGAGACTAGTTTTAGTGGATGCGGGCGTATTAATACTCAATTTCTGCAATGCGCGCGCTGTAAAAAAAATCACTGTACCTAAACTATAAAAGACACAATAAAAATTATGCTATCAAAAACTTTTTTTGATCTTTTGGCTTTATTTTCTTCGCAGCATGTTATACAATATTTCCAAAAACAAAAAAGTTTGTAGCTTAGTGAAAATTTGACTGCGTATTTTCTGAACTTCCAAAGTTATCTAAGTTTTTAACAAGCTTAAAAATGTTTTAATTAACAATACTATACACAGATAGAAGCGCTTAAGTGTGTGTTTTATAATAAAAAAAAGTTCATGTGGATAGCTCCATTCGTTTTTGAGTTATGGCATTAGATGTTCAAAAAAACATGATAAAAAAAAAATTCACACCTTTTTAAAAATGACAATGTCCGTGATCACTAAAAAATGTCGTATTTCATGATTTCTAATGAACATCGACCTACTTAACGAAATTATATATATCTCAGTTTGTTCTAAGATTAAAAAAAAACTCGAGAAGGAAGCGACTTTTCCCCTGTTTTTTACTACACTATAGTTGAGTTGAGGCTCCTGGACATATTTTGTCTTGGATTGAAGCGGACTGTATGCAGGAGTGCCATGACGGCATGAACGCCGTTAACCAGGTACTCTTCCGAATAACGGTATGGCTTCGTTGCCCACCCTCACCAAGTGGAGGTGCCCTGGTTGCAGACAAGGTAGAAAATAAGCATCGATGGTTTGTCATTGAGTATAAATAGATATATGGACAGTTGATGGTTTAAGATTGCTAGTTCATAGATTTTTTCAATAAAACAGGCCTTAGGCTTGTCTGTGGTTCGGGGATGTAAAGTTATCGAGTTTTTATGAAGATGGACTCACCGTATTTGATAAAAACAGGCCATTGGCCTGTCCGCGGCTCTAAGGCGTCAGGGTATTTAGGTTTTTGAGGATTAATTTATAGATAGATAGATAGATGTTTATTGGTGCAATATACACAAAAGTGTTTACACAAGTCAAAAAAAATTACACGAGCAAAAATATTATACTAAAATATGATAATAAACGTGCTACAATATAATACAGGAACTTAGTAATAAGTGTATAAAAACCAATTAAAAGAATGTGTAAAACATATAAGTACAAAAAATCATTGCACAAATTTAGGCATAAAAACTTATTAAGTATATGATACAACATAAATAACATAAAAGTACAGTTAATTTATAAACTATGCAAAAAGACATACAGATATAGCTTGAATAAACAAAACAAGTAGGATGGTTGAAAGTTAAATTTGATTGAGATTGCTGTTTAAAAACTCATTAGTGCTGTAAAAGGCGTTTTTCTTCAAGCGTATTAAAATGTTTAAATTATGTCACCAAAAACAGAAGTAGAAGTAGGACATTGTTTTACTACTAACAAAATGTTAGTACCGAACGCCACCGTAGTGGACATTGTTTTACTAGTAACATAATATTAGTTCCGAAAGCACCACCGCAGTGGGTATTGTTTTACTAGTAACATAATGTTAATACCGAAAGCCACCGGTGGCGCGCTATCCACTAGCCACTTGTCATATTGTGTCAACATGTAAGACTGTAGTTTGAATATTTGTACATTTATGATAAATAAATGAATTTTTGCATTTTAATACGCTTGAAGAAAAAATAGTATATATTACACGGAGTAGAACGCCTTTTTTTGTGTTTCGCCCAGTTTGCAAATCCTGGGCTCAACACAAAAAAAAGAGTGCGTTCTACTCCTAGTAATATAATATACTATTTTGAGTAGTTAATTTTTTATTCTATTTTTGAATTGGATATGGTTTAGACACCTTATTGCGAGAGGAATAACATTATAGAATTGTATTCCTTGGTAGCAACTCGCGTTCTGTTTATAGGATGAAAATGAGTATTTACATTTTTGATATTCCTGGTGTTGTAAGAATAAACTTGACTTCTAATGGTAAATGAGTGTTCGTTATTTTTTACGTATAATAGACACTGAAATTGTACGTGCTTGGTACAGTTATAATTCCTACGGTCGTCTCTATATTTCAAGTCGGATGGCTTTCCTTTGTGCCGAAAACACGTTGGTGGAAGATGTTGAATGACCCCAGACTAAAATGGCATATAATATGCTGGAGTGAATCAGACTGTGGTATGCTATAATTAATGTATGTTGAGATACTTTTTCCACAAGACTTCGTAATAAGTAAGTGTATTTTGAGACTTTGCTGCACACATGGAAGGTATGGTTCCTCCAGGATAGTTTGGGGTCAAGGTACACTCCAAGGAACCGAATAAACTCCGGGTTAGTTATATTCTCCAGGTTGCGTAAACTAAAATTCATTGTCTCGCTCTTCGTTTCATTCAGACAGAGATTATTTGAGGTGAACCATTCTTCAGTGCTTTGCTCGATATTTGGGATTTCATTTAGGAGATATTCAATACCACTATTAGATAGGGTTAAATTTGTGTCGTCTGCAAATAGGAATGGAACGGCATTGACTTCAACGGAATTAGGAAAATTATTTATATAGATTAAAGACAATAAGGGCCCCAGGACCGACCCCCGAGGCACACCAAAATTTATTATATTGTATCATATATATTTATAGCTGCTACACTGGGTCTGATCTGGCGCACCTCCTATCATAGCATATGTAGCATTTGTAGCATATGGTTTTGGGGTGACTGAAACCGAATCTGAAACTTATTTTGTCCCATAACATCTGGATTTTTTTTAAATCAAACCGCTGCCAGTTTTGAAATTAGATATTTTTGCACCGATTTCAAATTCATATTAGGTAATTTACTTGCTACTTTCCACTGATCCGCCGAACAGGCAATTTTTTTGGGGGGTGGGGGGGGTGATTTTTGGGGGTAGGAAACACGAGTCAATCTGACAATTCTGACTTCGGATTCGGTTTCAGTGGGTCCAAATACATAAGGATACACTGGTCTAGTCTGCCGGACAAACCACTTTTTTTGTGGGGCTGTGTTACTGTTAAGAACGCTGGACGAATAGTCTAGACAACACCGAATGTCATAGCAGCATAATCCAACATTTGAAAAGGGACAAAAATACCGAAATATCCGAACGTCTTCCAATGCCAACGTTAGAGGCTCGACACTCGGCAAACGCCACATGCTTATCGTATCAAAAGTATCAAACTATCACGCGTTTAGCATTGGAAGGCATTTGACGCGTAGTTTGGAGACCGTTTACATGATGTCAAAGTTATCTTTATATAATAATATACTATTCACAATATTATTAATATTGAAAAACGAACTAATTAAAAAGAATGACAGTCAAACATTGATTGAAATATTTTATACTAAGACATGTGAGTGAAATTTTATACCCTTTTTAGTAGTTCTTGGCTATGATATGTAACAAATGTTTGTTTGTGATTTAGTATCCTCTAGGTAGGGCTAGAGATTCTTGAAAGATTACCTCGTAAGGGAGGATTTCTTATAATATATTGGCATGATCAGACTTAGATCTTCAATATATAGAAAGAATGGTTATTTTCTTGATTTTCATTTTGAATGTTAGATATAGTAGGTGTACGAAAGAAGTTGAGAAGTCAGTTCGTAAGGGGACTCCTTGTTGATATTCTAGCTTGGTCAGATTTAGATTAATGATATATGAAAGGAACGAATGATTTCTTTGAAAGTTATCTGCTGAATACCAAAATAATATTTTATAACTATGATGTAAGCAGAAATACAAGATATTTAATTTTACAAACTAATTAAACTTGATCTAATTATAAAACTGTCATTAATTAAATCAACAAACTAAAACAGCATCGATTAAATATACAATAAAATGACAATACGATTCTTTTTCATTATATGATATAATGTTGAGAATCGTTTGTCGATTTTATGTATTCGGTAGAACAATGATGTCTCAGGGCCCCACGTGTAGAGGTACGCAGCACTGAAGATACACCAGTAAAACATATTTTAATTGCGAAATGTCCATTGGAAAAAAATGGATTGAAAAAAATGGATAATGATATTAGTAGAATTGGTGGACAATAAATACCTTTACCATGAAACATTTTTCCAACTCATATAAGAATTCTCTCAGAGTAGACATCTGCGGCGATCAGTTCACCTGCTAGGTAAATATAAGTCACCAACCCCAGGCTCAAGTAACCAAGGATCCAGGAAACAAAATATAATACAATAACAAATTTAACAAAAATTATAATTTTAAAATTTGAATACAAATATTTTGAAACCCTTTTCGAATCTTATTTAATAGCATTACACCGCTATATTGGTGACCCCGACGCTTCACGCATTGTATGCCTCCTGAAGCAGAGGAAGAATTAATGGTGAAGACTGAAATTTGATTTCTCTTGACAGTATTTTTACATAGTTTTGCTGAAAATTATCTCCCATGGATTTCCTAGATAGCTGTGTCAGTTGCGACAAGACTATGGGGCCAAAGGAAACTGCTCGCGCTACTAACCGCTGTTGATTAGAAGACAAATTCAAATTCGTAGACTTGGAAGTATATATTCCCAACATTCTCCTAATCAATCCTAGACGGCGAAGCAGCAAACTTTATTTATCTAGTAAGTGAATTGTTTTGCCATTTATCATTATTTCTTCGTTTCTAAAGGAAATCATGTCAGTCATTCAACGTTGACGTCTCAAAAAATCTCATTCAAAAACATCACAAATAGCATATTATATTCAATTAATTAATCAATCGATCAATTAGTCATCCATTTATTTTTTCTTTTAAAAATGGCACCACCAACAGATAATATTTTATTAGATGACATACAAATTTCTTCAAGTGCAGGGACATCTCATGGTAATTACGTCGCGACCATTAAATTACCACCTTCTGGGTATCTAAACCAGAAATATGGTTTACTCAAATTGAGTGATTGTTAGCGATCGAAAAAAATACGATTATGTCATTGCCAGTTTACCCCCTGAAATTATTACCACTGTGTATGACGTTGTCACAGTGACAACCGACCAAGGCGTTCAATTTGAATCAAAACTGTTCAAAGAATTTTCAAAATTTCTGGGATTTCATAGAATTCGTACGACATCATATCATCCTTCATCGAATGGAATGATTGAAAGATTTAATAAATCTCTTAAAACTGCTCTGAGAGCTAAGTCTTCTACACCACATTGGGTAGATCAACTTCCTATCATACTATTAGCTCTCAGAACCATCCCTAAAGACGATTTGCAATGTTCCTCCGCAGAACTCGTTTTTGGTCAAACTTTACGAATACCTGCTGAATTTTTTATTAAATCATATACTTGTCCGGATATTCCTTATTTTATTACTAAATTACGTACTTCATTTAATAATTTAACGTTCATTCCACCTGTTCACCACGTTAATTACAAATCATTTGTCAGCCCAGACATCTCGAATTGTAATTTTGTTTTCGTTCGGAAAGAACGTTTTAAAAAATATTTTACTCCACTGTACGATGGACCTTTGAAAGTGTTGTCCCGTACAGATAAATTGGTTACTTTTGTTAAAGGAACTAAAGCCGTCACGGTAGACATTGACGGGATTAAACCAGCATATTTATTATCTGACAAATGTGATGTCACTCCACCTTCGATTAAGAAAGTTCGTTTTGCTATTGACAAATTGAATGACTGCCTGATCTTTTTATTAGCGGGGGAGTAGTGTGGCGATCAGTTCACTTGCTGGGTAAATATAAGTCACCAACCCCAGGCTCAAGTAACCAAGGATCCAGGAAACAAAATATAATACAATAACAAATTTAACAAAAATTATAATTTTAAAATTTGAATACAAATATTTTGAAACCATTTTCGAATCTTATTTAATAGCATTACACCGCTATAACATCCTTACGTATATTGATGATAATCATAAAGTTCATGAGGGCTATGATCGTATCCCCTCTCGGTTTTTATCATTCCATAAAGGGTTAAACAAAATGTACTTGTCATATTCGGTTCTGGGGGCACGTTTCATATCAACCATACCTATAAAACAACACAGTTGCAGCCAACTAAGTTTACATTACAAGACCAGAAAGTGGTGTTTTGCAGGTCGACCCAAGCAGATTCCAGGGCGAACCGCAGGTGAGTCCTGGGAGCTTGGGGAGACTAAGAGACTAATGTCTCTTTCAGGTCTAGCCCGGGAAAACGTTATTTTCTGGCGGATGATATCTCCAGAAAGGGTGTACTTTCTGGTCGGACGAAAAAAAAAATACTTTTTTTTATTTTGGAATTAATATTTAGGTACTATAAACTTCCCGATCTCATAAAAAAATCAAATACATTCTAGAAATTTAAACATTCGCTAAAAAATATCTTACATCAATACGACTTAAATAATTTCTTTCCATAGTTGACATTTTATGCACCTGAAATAATTTTTTATATTTACCTTTTGAAAGACGTCGTCTTTTTACACACCTATTTATATAATAAATATTTGTACAGCCACTTGGTACCTATATTCAAATTGTATTTTTAGCCTCCCCACAATAAAATTGTGGGAGGTTACTGAAATTGGTCCAAAATCGAAAATTGAGATAACATCAAATCTTTACGTTTTGAGGTCCCAGGAACCCAAAATAGTGGTTTTTGAAAAATGTCTGTGTGTGTGTGTGTGTGAATATGTATGTTAGCACGATAGCGGCGAAACTACGAAACAACAAGTTGTGTAGTTTATGATTACCTACAATTTTAATCGAACCATTCAAAAGCAATAAAAATTCCAGTTTCAAGGATATGTCACACTTGCAGCCTTTCGATTTGGTTTCCGTGAAAAAGATTAAAATGAGTTCGTTATATGTACACAGCATCCAAAAAATATTCTTGGTATTTTTGTTAGGGGAAAATGTATTTTGTCATCCGTCAAATATATTTGGGTTGGTAACCTTTGTGGATGTTGATTTATAGGTTATATCCCCAATATATTTCACAACCTAAAAGTCAACATTCGTAAATGTTACCAACCCAAATATTTTTGACAGATGTCAAAACTTAATTTAGTTGGTTTTTTTAAAGGTAATAATTGTTTATAGCCGTGTTCGGATATTACGTCTGATTGATGGGGCGCTTTGCCATTGTTCATTTAATGCAAATCTAGCTAACCGATTTAAATCTGAAACGTTCGAATATTAAAATATAAA
The DNA here is from genome assembly GCA_936432065.2 of Rutpela maculata. Lineage (NCBI taxonomy): Eukaryota > Metazoa > Arthropoda > Insecta > Coleoptera > Cerambycidae > Rutpela > Rutpela maculata. The sequence continues at coordinate 38,130,551 of OW386288.2, read as the reverse complement.
GGCCTCGTACGAAGCTCGACTTACTCGGAACTTTTTGAAGATTTTAATTTGACGCATGCGTAGTCTGCTTGAATTGTCGATAATATTATTGACTTGTTGAAGTTAGAGTATCATTTTGGCTAAATTCTGTGTTGTTATTTTTTTTCGCTATCCAATGTTCTACAAAATCTTCGAAACGTTATCTGTCAATACCCTTATAATATCCGGTAATTGATTAACATGCAACATAAACAAACATGAGAGGTTATGTTTTAACAGATTGCTTCTAGTCCACTTCAGTTCGTTCGATATTTGTTCATGAAATAAATGGCTCCAAAGTCACGTGTAATTTATCTGTTTGCTCAGTGCTCTGATTTCCGATGTAATATCCAAACACGGCTGATAAGGCTCCACCCTATGGGGAGGTTCCAGCCGCTTCCAGTAGCTGCCGATTTTTTTAAATTGCAATGGGCTCATTTAGCACTTTTTTTTTTATTTGATTATCGGAAATATCTTATAATTTTAAGACCCTGTGCAAAAAACTAGAATTTTCTGAGATCTATAAATCGTCTAAAAAAAAATCATAAAAATGGACCGCACCCGACTTGTCGAGATCGGTCGTGACGTAACTTGATAGGAACCCGCTAGCTGAAGCGGCTAGCTGCAGCGCGTTATTATAGTTTCACAATATTACAAATCGTTAACTCAAGCAGTGTGTTTTGAAACTTATGCGTATTTGTGAAAAAATTCAGTTTATCAACTATTTTCACCGATTTATATTATTATTCTCTGACGTCACGATGTTGGTCACACCGCGCTTCCAATTCCCTCTTTAAAAGTCGTATATTTCGAAAACCACATATCGGATTCATGTGAAATTTTCAATATCGTCTAATTTTGAGTAATACTTTATCCACAAAAAGCAACAACTACTAAATGAAATTCATTCATTTATCCTTGTAACATACAATTTGTAATGTCACTGACATTGCCCTATGCCCATACTGCTGTAACAGTCTAGATGGAAAACAAAGATTACACAGTCCCACAAAAAAAAAGTTCTTGATCTGGATGACTGACCATAGTATTCCTATGTATTTTTCAACGCTGAATCCGAATCCGAGGTCAAAAAAATTCGTATACCCCAAACTTTTGCGCTACAGCCAAAAACAACCCCGAAAATGGGGTAAATCCGTCCCATACATCAGGATTCAATGAATGGATGTAAATGAATGGTAAAAAACATGGAAAGGGAAAATGTTTTATATTCAGTAGTCACTTACTTGAATATTGACTGGAAAACTACCCTTATAATATGGTGAAAACTCCCCTTGTACAAGCATAGAGTATATAAATGCCAATAAATCGCGAGAAATGTTAAAGTTTTTATAGTTTTTAATACAGTACATGAATCTTACGAGTGTGTCAAAACCACCCATATAACAGGGGGGAAACCGCCCTTATATAAGAATAGGCTACGTGAATACCAATAGATTGTGGGAAATGGAGGAGTTTTCGATGTTTTAATTCCAGAATAGAATCTTGGGTGACCCTGTTCTACCTTATTCTTAGTCGGTACAAAAACTACCCCTATTATTGGCATCTGTGCTTTATTCTGCAATAAGGATGGTTTCCACCCTATTATAGGGTGGAAACCATCCTTATTACAGAATAAAGCACAGATGCCAATAAATCACGGGAAATAACTTTTTTATAGTTTATGTACAGAACATAAATCTGGAGTGACTCCCAGGGCACCTCACTTACTCGTGACCCAAAATCTCTTCTATAAAGGGTGGTAGCTACCCTTATATAAGAATAAGTTGCATGAATACCAATAAATCGTGGGAGTTTTCATTGTTTCAGTTCCAGAATAGATTCTTGAGTGACGTTGATCTACCCTATTCTCACTTGGTACCCAAAATCATCTCTAAAAACCACCCCTACATAATAAAATGTACATATGCCAGTTTTTCAATTTTTCTTCTCAGAATACCTTTTCTTCTCATTTTCAAATGATCTCCTCACTGGCTCTCTTTTATGTTCTTTGTGCGTGTCTCTTTTCATAGACCAACACTAGTCGGCCTTCCTTGATACCGCTTCCCCATCTCCGAAATATCCTGGTGAAAGCATTCGCCTTGCTCTTCATTGTATTCACCCAAATTTTCTGGATGGCGGACAACTGTTGGTCGTTGTTCCATAAAAAGAGACACACACGAAGAACACAATAGGGAGCTAATGAGAAGATCATTTGAAAATAAGAAAAAAGGCATTCTAGGAAAGAAAGATTAAAAAAATGTTCATATTCTTCAGTCAAGCTGCATTTATTGCACGAAAAGGTTAATGCAGCTTGACTGAAGAATATGAACATTTTTTTAATCTTTTTTTCCTAGAATACCTTTTTTCTTATTTTCAAATGATCTTCTCATTGACTCCCTATAGTGTTCTTCGTGTGTGTCTCTTTTTATGGACCAACAGATGTCCGCCATCCAGAACATTTGGATGAATACACTGAAGAGCAAGGCGAACGCTTTCACCGGGATATTTCGGAGATGGAGAAGCGGTATCAAGGAAGGTGGGATGTCCACATGATGGCCGACTACTGTTGGTCTATGAAAAGAGACACGCACGAAGGACATAAAAGAGAGCCAGTGAGGAGATCATTTGAAAATGAGAAGAAAAGGTATTCTGAGAAGAAAAATTGAAAAACTGACATATGTACATTTTATTATGTAGGGGTGGTTTTTTAGGGATGATTTTGGGTACCAAGTGAGAATATGGTAGATCAACGTCACTCAAGAATCTATTCTGGAACTGAAATAATGAAAACTCCAACATTTCCCACGATTTATTGGTATTCATGCAATTTATTCTTATATAAGGGTGGCTATCACCCTTTATAGAAAAGATTTTGGGTCACGAGTAAGCGAGGTGCCCTGGGAGTCACTCCAGATTTATGTTCTGTACTTAAACTATAAAAAAGTTATTTCCCGTGATTTGTTGGCATTTGTGCTTTATTCTGTAATAAGAATGGTTTCCACCCTATTATAGGGGTAGTTTTTGTACCGACTAAGAATAAGGTAGAACAGGGTCACCCAAGATTCTATTCTGGAATTAAAACATCGAAAACTCCTCCATTTCCCACAATCTATTGGTATTCACGCAGTCTATTTTCATATAAGGGTGGTTTCCACCCTGTTATATGGGTGGTTTTGACACACTCGTAAGATTCATGTACTGTATTCCAAACTATAAAAACTTTAACATTTCTCGCGATTTATTGGCATTTATATACTCTATGCTTGTACAGGGAGAGTTTTCAGCATATTATAAGGGTAGTTTTCCAGTCAATATTCAAGTAAGTGACTACTGAATATAAAACATTTTCCCTTCCCATGTTTTTTACCATTCATTTACATCCATTCATTGAATCCTGATGTATGGGACGGTTTTACTCTATTTTCTGGGTTGTTTTTGGCTGTAGCGCAAAAGTTTGGGGGTATACGAATTTTTTTGACCTCGGATTCGGATTCAGTGTCGAAAAATACATAGGAATACTATGGTCAGTCATCCAGATCAAAAACTCTTTTTTTTGTGGGGCTGTGTTATTCTATTCTATGTTATTCTATTAACCTTCTTGATATGACTTTACGGAAAGCTGAGACAAAAACAGAACAAACATTTACTCACTGAAATACTTTTCACTATGATATTTACTATTTACTAATTTATATGCAAAAATAAATGCAAAAATAAATGCATTGACATTAGACCAGTCCTGAATGAATAAAACTGATTCATTAAATGCTAAACAGACATTGAAAAAAATATATTCCAGGTCAATTTGGGTTAAATCTATTTCATAATTAATAACTTGGGCCGCATGTGGAATATATTAACTAGTAATCGCACGTTTGTAACTTTTGAATGGAATTAATTAATTGTCAGTGCCACTGTTACATTAAACACAATACGACTCTCAATACCGTTGATATAATCAGCCCACAACTGTATAGTGTAACAGCGAATACTTCTTTGGGTTCATCTGACCTAGTACCATGGTGGTACTGTTATATTATTCAATGTTTCTGCCATGGAAATCCTCAGTAGACACTTTATCCTGCATCAGTCAAGATACCGCTTGGAGTGTTGTGTGCGTGCTGTTATCACATGTTATAGTTTATTGTACTGAGACTTATTACTAATACTTCCGACAATGAGTAAGGTAAGACTCATTTATATTGTTAATGAATTTAATTCTTTTGTTTCTTAACTGAGATGCTGTGAGATTAAGCACGTAGGCTGTTTGCCTTAGCGGTTTATGATAGATAGGTCAGTTTAGGTTTTATTATGCGAATTTAATTATAGAAAATATATAGTCGATCTCTTCCGCGTTCTTCTGGTGCTGGTTTTTAGGGATCGTGCGTATTAATATGTAAAATATTTAAATTGGCATGGGTTGTATCATATTTTACACACGAGTTTACAGCAAAATATATTAAAAAAATATATATTTGATGATTAAAAATTATGCTCTTGGTATTTGGTAAATGTCAGAGTTTATTTACTTACTCTAAACGATTATTATATTGTAGATAGGGTGTAGATAATTTGAGTTTTTTTAAATATAGATTCATTGATACATTTGGAGATAATTTACAGATTTTTGTAAGTTTACAATAAGGCAATATTAAGAATTTACAGAAAAGAATATGTCACATTTTTTACAAATTCATTATTTATTATTTTTAACTGGTCGTGATAAATTATTATTAATAAATTAAATTTAGTTTCACCTACAAGAAGTTTAAGGTCAAATTATTATTAAACGTATCATACGATAGTAAATATATAACTTTCAGGTACGTTGCTCAGCGATTGGAAAAACAATATTATGGCTATTAGATATTGCGGACGGCCTTTGCTGACTGCGAACTATTTGACCAACATTTGATCTCATTTTACAGTTATCAATCATTAGAATTGTTTTGCCAAGTGACACAATTTCTTCAGTAGTAAATATTGATGATAATGTAGATACATCACTCCTCCTCTTAAGTTCCTCTTAATGTACGTCTGGAGTCCAGCAGGGATCAATGATGGACCGTTGCTATGTACATTAAGGTGACCTAAAAATGACTAAACTTTTTATAGAGGATCTTGGTCTTGATCGCCCCAAATTTGTTTCCAAATTCGAAAAAAGTAAGTACATATTTTTTAATTTTTCAAAATTTTTATTTTAAATGGTGCCTATGGAGACCTGAAGTTTCCCATTTAAATTGCTTGGGGAAAAATCACATTTTGGAATTTTTTGAATAATTATTCAGGGTTAGGGAAAATCTTGCATTAACCTTATAGGACTTGGAGAGGACTATCCAACGATGAATATGATGTATATACAATATACGTATGAGTTTGTCGCCCTTAACTCAATTCTACGGTGCCCCGAAGACTACCCTTAAATCAAAAAATGTAAATTCTTCGGGGAATTGAGCAATTTATTCTCATTTCTTATTAAAAAATTATTACTATTGGTCTAGTGCAATCTTTATCAACGTTTTTTAGCCAGTATATTATTTTTACATAACATCAATTTGTTTTTAAAGTTTTTGCAATTGTTTAAACAATCAGTTATTATTTATTTTCAGCTTTTCTTGTAATAGAGTCATAATGAAATTAGGATGTTAATCAATTTTATGTTTTTCATATATTAGGTCTATAATTTAACAAACCATAATTTATTTAAACGAAGTAAATTTATTTAAACAAATGAAGATTTATTAGATAATGTAGGTAAGATATCTAAAACATAAAATATTATAGGTCTATTACAAAAAGAGCTGATTTTTCTAGCAAAATTTGAAAAAAGTTCAAAATAAATAATGATTGATTGTTTAAACAATTGGAAAATATTTGAAAATAAACTGATGTCAATTAAAAATAATAAACTGACAGTCCGATCACACAAAAAAATTATTTAAACAAATGGATTGTTTAAATAAATGAAAATTGACTAAAAAATATCGATGAATATTCTATTAGACCAATAGTAATAATTTTTTAAGAAAAACCTAGAATAAAGTGCTCAAAAGGGTCAATTCCCTGAAGAATTTGCATTCCTAGATTTAAGGGTAGTTTTCGGGGCACCGTGGAGGTGTGTTAGGGGCGACAAACCCATATGTATATACATCAATTTCTTTGTTGGGTAGTCCTCTCCAAGTCCTATAAGTTTGGTGCAAGATTTTCCCTAATCCTGAATAATTATGCAAAAAATCCCAAAAAGTTATTTTTCCCCATGCAATTTAAATGGGAAACTTCAGGTCTCCATAGGCACCATTCGAAATCAAAATTTTGAAAAACCAAAAAATACGTACTTATTTTTCGGATTTGGAAACAAATTGGGAGGATCGAGACTCTCAATAAAAAATTAAGTCATTTTTGGACCATCCTAATGTACATTATCGGAATTTCAAAAATCTATAATACACCTATTTTCGGTAGAAGCACTGGATAAAATTAACCTAGGAGATAACGGTACCATGCTTGAAAAATTTAAAACTCATTTGCTAAATATTAAGGCCTGGAATATATCCTGTACTTACAACTTATAACCAGCAATTGTCTATGAAAATAATTATTGAAAAAATCGGTTAAAGTATGATATTTGAAAAAATAATGTCACTTACTTTTTTCTCTTCCTAGAAAGTATTTTAATTTTGTGTTTATTTACCGGGAACCATGTTTTTCCTTCGTTGTTATTTCGTTATTCTTCGCGTAAAATTAACCTTCCGGTTTTATCCAAATTATCAATTTTCTTTTAATTTGGACCATTATCACAATGCAAAATATTGGATGACTCTAAGGTATGTTACTGTCTACAAGTCTCTTATTTTTAAATTGTCCGAGGATGTAAACAAAAGGGCTAAGACGTGAAACAGGTGATGATGGCAGGTCAAACTAACACTTGGAGTTTCATGCACTTTTGGAAATTTCTCTGGAGTTGGAGAAAAAGTATTCTCGAACCGATGGTCAGCTTACTTAGTTATTTCCCATGAATATTTTGTAAAACCACCCTTGTTTAGTTTCTTAAAAATTACATACTTATTAACTTTCAATTTATGATTAGAAAAATATTATTAAAGGTATTAAGCAAGCAGCGTTGTCAAGAATTCATCTTCTTCTTCATATTCACAACGTCTTGACAGACGTTTTGTGATCCATGTAATGTTCTAATGGCCTTCCTTTGCTGAATAACACGTTCAATAATCTCACGCCATCTGTTTGCGACTGCCTGACCAAATCCATCTCTGCTAACATCAGCTCAACATTTTGGACGTCGTCCTACGCTTCCTGCCATCTGGTCGATCAATCGTTCCATATTCTCTCTTCGGAAGAATACGATGCTGGAGAGCTACTTTGCAATTGGAGAAACGAGCTACTGGTGCAATGAGTTCAACAGGCAACTTGTAGCAAATGTCGCCAAACCTACATCTCGAAAGCATCAATACGTCGTCTGTTTGCCTACCGGCCTATGTCTCAGAGACGTAAATAAAGATGACGAAAACTACAGCGCTAGCATATTTTTGTATGGTTTGTGATATTTCTGTCACGCCAAATTTTGCTCAACTGGAAAATTACTGATCTTGCCATTTGTATTCTTCGTCAAATTTCATATTCCCAGTGTCTGAATGGTTTTGCTCGATCTACCATCATAATTTTCGTTTTGTTGTAATTTATACTCAAACCGTACTCAGAGCATATTTGAGTTTGCTCAGCAGGTGTATGTGCTCATCCTCGCTTGTTGCAACTAAGCTGATATCATCAGAAAATCTGAAATCGAAAATCTTAGTTCGGTTAAGAACTACACCACCCTACCAGTGTGCTGGATGCTAACGTCGCATCACGTGTCAAGTATTAGCAGGAGCAGCATTTCGTAGACGTATTATGGCGAGGTAATTTCAGATGATATAGAAGTATGAAATATAATAGAGGTAGAAGATAATTTTTAGCCATGTCTCAGAAACTAATAAACCATTTTTTTCAAATTTAATGTTATGATATTACTTTATATTGTCGGGATCTTCTATTACTGCACAAAATTCCAGTTCAATTTGAATGCTCAATGCCTTGCAACTGTGGCCAGAGGTTTTCTTTGCCCAAGACAATATAAATTAATTAAAAAAAAAACTTTTTAAAAACAATGGTTTTCTTTTAAAACCAAATTGCACTAAAAAGTGGAAAATATTTTTTTCTCAGTGATTATAAGCTGATCAGAATAATTTTTCTCTCTGTAAATAGAAAATAATTGGGGAGTCATAAAATGTAAACGTAAGTCAAAATGATTAGACGAAGTAATATTTTATGAATGGTTTTCTATTTACAAAGTTGAAAATTATTCTTATCAGCTTATAATCACTGAAAAAAAATGATTTTCTACTTTTTAGTGCAATTTGGCTTTAAAAGAAAACTATTGTTTTAAAAAGTTTTTTTTATTTATTTATTTTTAACCTTAATTTACAATTGGAAAAACACATTATCTCAATTTACACAAAATATAAAATCTAACTAAGTCCTAAATCTTGAGTTCGTAGCTTAGCGTATTCTACTCATAAAACCCTTTCATTTGATACCCACGTCAAGGAGGTTGTGAAGAAAAAAGGTAATCCTCCATCTTAGAACGTCGCCATATTGAATTTTGAATAACGTCACGTGGCTTATCCTATTCTACTCGTAAAACCCTTTCATTTTATGCCCATGTCAAGGGGGTTGTGAAGAAAAAGATAAGCCGCCATTTTGGGGCGTCCGTCATATTGGATTAAGAACGATATTAGATATACTATATTGCATTGTTCTCAGAACCAAAGCTGTGTGCAGTATTTTAGCTCGATTGGATAACGGGAAGTGGGTGAAATTTCAATCACTAGAGACCCATACATACATAAGTACTAGTCAACCATCCTAGGATGTCAAGTAGCCGCGCAGAGAGAGAAGAAATATCCTCACTGATGGACAAAGACAAACAAGCTTCTTAAGCTAGCTAGCTTAAGAAGCTTAAGAAGCTTAAACATTTTGTTTGTCTCTGTTCAACAGTGACGATATTTCTTCTCTCTTTGCGCTGATGGTTGACTAGTATAACACATAAATATAGATTTCCCACTATAAGAAAATTATTGAATGAAGAACGCGACTAAGTTATTTAGCAAAATTTCAGCATATTTGATGCTACAGAAAAAAAATAAAAACTTGTGATATATTAGTTTAATAACGCGGTTATTACGTAGGTAAATAAAAATATTTTGAAAAATACAAATAAATACAAAATAAATAACAAAAACAGTGCAAAGAATGGAACTAACATTTGTATGTTCTGGATTAGCATACTGAAGAGGTTCTTCAAAATTTACGACAACTTAAACGCCTAAATGATCAAATTTCGATTAAATTATTGCAAGTATTCCATAGATTTCACTCTCTTCAGTTTCTTTTTTGCTTCTAATCTAATCTCAACTCAAAAAGACGATACAGATATACTGATTTCACCAAAAGAATTTAAAAGTTATCTGTATGAATATTTATTATTTAACCCCAAATAACGATAAACAGAAGTTGAGAATAAGCAATGAAGCCAGTTAAATTGAGTTGAACGTGAAACATATTCAACGTGCAACAATGTGAATTTCATTACCCTACTTCCCTTAAAGAAAGTCCTTTTCATTATGTTCTGCATTTTTGTAGCTAAACTATTGGTCATTACAATGATTGAAACAGTTGAAAAATACTTTCATCATAAAATGTAGGTAAATATTGTGGGAGAAAATGAAAAATTTAAATTTTCAGCGTTTTATTTCGATCGTTCTGTATAACCGTAAATATCGGACATAGAGAAAAAAATAATGTTATTGTGAATACTGAAGTCTGAATAATTTTCAAAATGTTTGTCTGTCTATCCATCCGTTCATTACGTTTTTTGTAAATACGATAACTCAAAAAGGAAAACTTAACCGTATTGAAATTTAATAGTAGATTAGTGTTAGCTAAAGGAAACACTATTGATTTTGGAGTAAATCGCTTAGTAAGTATATAAGTTATTAAACATTCAGTAAAATGGTCAACATTACTGCATGCTATCTGACGAGCCTCTTGTCAAACTGGCATCACCAGGAGACGATTAAAATTTAAAATATAGGAATCGCATCTAAAAGTTTAACTATTATTGTACTCTTCGCAGAAACGAAGAGTATATTGTATTTGATCGGCACATTTCTAAATCAGTAAATATCGCTTGTAGAGAAAAAAATTTCATATCATTATGTTAGTGAACGAATTCTGAACAACTTTCAAAATGTCCTTCTGTCCGTCCGTCTGTCCGTCCGCCCGTTACGTTTTTGTAAGCATGATAACTTAAGAAATAAAAGTCCGATTGTATTGAAATTTGGAAAGCAAGTTTGTGTTAGCTAGCTATTGTTTTTGAAAAAATCAATCAGTAAATAAAAAAGTTATTAATCATTTAAATTAATGAAATATATATTTTCTTAATTTTTGTCATTTGTACTTAAATAGAAATCATGCGAAATTTTATTTTCTATATATATTTTTTTATTTATACATTTTATTAATATATATATTTCATAATAATATATCTAACTCGTTGAAATATAACACTCGAATGATATATACTACAGACATCCAATTTTTGTGGTGATGTGTGATGGTCCAATGGCTTAAGCTTTGTCTGGCAATCCAAAGGTCTTGTGTTCGAATCCTGGATACGGTGCTTTTTTTTCATTTTTTTTTGCATATATTTTTTTACAACAAAGTTGGTATCACAAAATTTAGAATGTCTAAAAACTAATATTATTTACAAGAAAACTGCGAAGAGTATCCTATAGAATGTGTAATAAATATATAAAAAGCTCAGCAAATCGGCGAAGAGAATAATGCTTCCACTAGTTTAAAAATGTCAGTAAACAAACCGGCGAAATGTGTAATGTTTACATTTACTTTGAACTTGAATTTAAAAAATTAAAATAATTGTAAGTAATACAATGAGTTTCGTGTGATATAAAAAATGGGAAAATTTCTCATTTGCTTAATATCAATAATACTCATAACTACTTTATGATATAAACATGTTATTGAAACAAATTTATTTCTGTAAGAACTTTAATTTTATACTCATACCTAATTGGTGAATGATACGATGTCAAAGATCTAGTGACCCTGCTCTATGTCATGACCATATAACGGACTAACGTACGCATTGAGCATTGACATTAAGAAATTTGTATTCAGAAATCACAATTTTCTTCTTTGCGCATTTACATATTAGGAAATATTTCGTGAACGTTACATTTAAGTATTCCCCATGATAGTAACAATGAAAAAGATTTCATTCCACACAAAAAGTAAGAGTAGTCTTAATATAAAAAATGCTTAAGTATCACAAAATATAAATTTGTATTCGACATATCTTCAATCGATCCCCACATGCTGCAATCACCACTAGTGCAGTTGAATTGATTTTTTTCGGCGACAGCATTCCTCCTGAAATTTCATTGTTGATTCTTATATATTATGACCTCCTGATTACGAAAAAAAATATTTGTGCCCAAAAATTCCGTGTGCGTCAAAAGTTATAAGCACTTTTCGATGCACTTTCACGGATTTTCAACCTATCTGCTTAATATATCTTGTACTAGTCATCGGATAGGAATTCTAAAAATACTGGCTTATTTAAAATAAAATTCTTAAAAAATATAGATATGTCTGATATGCATTGGCCAATCCGCCATCTTGGAAAAAAATAAAAACCACCAAGAATAGCCGAAAAAATCAAAATTGAATATCGTTTCTATAAGAAGGAGTAATTTCACCAAAGTTAGCGAAAATAGCAAAACTCATTTAGGGTCAAATATTTATGGTCATCAATCCCGGTCACAGTATGTCAAATAGAACGGTCAAAGATGGCGGACGAAATACAAATTTTAATTCTTCAATTATCACTTTATTATACTCTTCGCAAATACGAAAACGAAGAGTATATTGCATTTGATCGAAAATTTCTAAAACCTTAAATATCGCATACAAAAAATTTTCATATCATTGTGTTAGTGAACGAATTCTGAACAACAAGAAAGAAAAATCCGATTGTACTGAAATTCTCGTCTCTTATAATGTGAAAATTTACATTTTTTTACGTGTTAAGTGGTGGTGTAGTTCTTACGCTTTTGACTCGGAATCCAAGGGTTCCGGGTTCGAAACCCAAATGGGGTAGGGTATAGTTTTCTTTTTATTTTTACTTTATTTTACACTGAGTCTTTTACCAACTAAGTTCGTACTATAAAATTTATAATGTCTAAAACTAACTTTATTTACAAAGAACTGCGAAGAGTATCCTATAGAATGTGTAATAATTATATAAAAAGTTCAGTTTTTTTATTTTCAAAAATGAATTTTCTTTGACCCTCCTTTTTTTCACCCACTTTTTATAGACATCAACAATAAAATTTCTGGTGGAATGTTGTCGCCGAAAAAAATTAAATTAAATCAATTCTACTGTACTACATGAATACTTATGGCCTAAGAGCTGGCTACATTTTTTAACATCACTCGGTATATAGTTATTTCCTACCTGAAATGGTTCGATTGCTATTGCCAAACATACAGAATTTGACCCTGATTTTCTTTTAAATCTGGTATACGATTGCACAAATAACGTTCAATAAGTGGCAGAAATTTTAATGGAAGATAGAACGACATAATGAAGAAAAGTTGCAGAAAAACGCGATGAAAATCAACGTAACTTTAATGGCGTTTTGTTGATTTATTATTGAGCGTGATTTAATAAATTCCTGAAATTCTGAAAGATTGGACCTCAGCAGCCGTCTATTAGAAAAGCGTACGGTACGTACTTTAAACTGTCATTTGGCCCCAGCAATCAATTTTTAATTTAAAACTAAGTTAATTCTTTGTCTATCGTTGTTTATTTATAGCATATTATTAAAGATTTCTTACTATCTATTTGGTATTTTCATTATTTTGCTACTTTCTGTAAAAATATTTAAAAAATTTAATGAAAGAATGGATCAATTAGGGGCTGTTTAATACTTTTGATTTGTTAAATGATAATCCTATAATTAAAAATTAAATTGATGGCTGTTAATGTTTCGGAAAAATTCGTTCCATTTTCGTTATGAAAACTTTGACTTCTAAGCACGTCAATCATGCCAGTTTGTTGTTTATGAATTTCCATAGTCACATGAGACATTTGTCCAAAATAATAGCGAACTCTTTAATTTTTTTTTAGCTTCGTTGCTTTCTTTTTCCAAAATTTTCGTCCTATTGGGTCCTATGATTGTTTCCTACGCGTGTTGACAAATTTTTGACTTCTGGAGTTCTTCCTTTCCAGCATAACCTCTGCGTTTATCAAGCTTTACATTGAAAGATCTAGATGATTCACCTCCTATAGCCCAGACGACAGAGAACATTTGTGTGAAACCCACACAAACTTGCAAACTGAATAATTTTTTTTCAATGGGTTCATGAAAGTGTATAGAATAATATCCTGAAAAGTTTACATTCCGCTCGGATGCAGAACATAAAAAAAGTCCATCCATTTTTCAAAACTTTTAAATTAAGTCAGGGTAGAAAAAAACAAAATATACAGATGAAAACACCCTCAAAACAAAAAAAAAAGTGGTCTGGACTTCGGACCAGACCAATGTATCCTTATGTATTTGGACCAGCTGAAACCGAATATAAAGTCAGAATTGTCAGATTGGCTCGTTTTTCAGTTTTTCAGACCAATGTATCCTTACCAAATAGATAAAGGATACACTGATATGGTTCGCCGAACAGACCATTTTTTTGGGGGGTGTTTTTTTGGATTTAGGGGTGAACAATGAGCTAATTTGACAATTCTGACATCGGATTCGGTTTTAGCGGGTCCAAATACATAAGGATACATTAGCCTGGTCCGCAGGCTAGACCAGGCTAGACCTTTTTTTTGTGTGGCTGTGTCATTAAACAAAAAAAGTAAAACACTTGTAAAAAAAAATTCTGGGATGAGTGATTTTAAATATCGTGGAAATTGGTTCTATATACATCTAAGAATATGTAAAAAAAAAAAATTCCGAGTGGCCAACAATTTTAATTTAAGTTTGGTTGTAGGCGACCGTGATGAAATTACTGCTAAAGATCTAAATTCAGGTTGTAAATATTGAGTGTTCACTCTACTTTCAATGTTTGTCAGCTAGCAACAAATCTCTCGAGATATTGATTATTATTAAGCTTTTCTAAATTGTTTTTCGTTAGTTAAAGTTTCATCATGTCATATAAACATTTTACACCTTTCTTAACGCTAATATGTTGATTTGAATTGAAATTTAAATATCTATTTGTGTGTTTGTTTTCGATAAACACCGATTTCATATAGTAAGTTATCTACCTATATCGAAAAAATATTATCCACATATCTCCAGCATACCATAGGTTTGTAAATAAAGTTCCTAATCTTATTTTTCTCAAAATTTTCCATAAAAATATTACTTAATATTGGAAATAAAGAAGATCCCAAGGTACCAAATAGATAGAAGTCATTACTTAATTCTTTACTATAAAAATACAATATAAAAGTTTCAGAATTACAGTTTCGGGTTTTTAATAACTTTTCGACACAAATTGTATATTATCTATGTGAACTGCGTATTGTTTATTTATTGAATGTGATGCATACAAACTTTACTCACAATTTATTATTTAAACTAAATTGTTATTGTAATTTAGTTATAAACTAATGTTATTATTTACTTTATTTTAAAATACTTAAAATAATGTCTTCACAATTATTTCTATTTGAAAGCGATGATCAATACGATAGCGACAAAGTTGTTGAGAAAGAGCCGAAAACTTGACTTATGGAAAAATGTATTTATAAGTGTGAATAAAAGATTATTTATTTACGAAATTCAATTTTTTAATTAATATTGAAAGCAACCTTATATTTATAATTATTACAGTTATTATAAGTGATTTAAATTATTATTTTATTAGAAAAAACTATGAAATTATGATTAAAGTTAATATGCTTCGCGGGCAATAAATAAATAATAAAATAATATAATAAATAGGTAACATGCATTTCGTATGAATAATATACAATTTTTTCGATAATTTATTGAAATCACGTGACTTTGAAACTATACTACTAGACGTAAAGAACTAAGTAGCTTTGAATTAAACATTGATCTCTGAGGCTAAATGACGCCCGCTGAGGTCTTACCTTTCACATTCAGAATTTAACAAATTTTAAAAAATTTAGAAAATTATTCACTTCCACCTTTTTTCTGCCATTCAAGATACCGTTTTCTAATGACTTGAATAACGTATTAACCAAATTTCAGCCTTGTATCAAATTTTACGTTGATTTTCATCAATTTTTCCGCAACTTTCCATCGTTATGTGACGCTTTATCTGCAATTAAAATGTCACTTGTTGTTTGTGTCTTTTTATTCTACATTTTAAAAAATTGAGGCATGTACATTGTGATGTTTCTGGTTTTGAAATTTTGCATATTTGGTCCCCGCCCCCGCGGAAAGTGCAATAGTCATCGAACCTTTTCAGATAGAAAATAGTGACAGTGACGTTAAAAAATGTAGCCTGTTCTCGGATTATATGAATGCTTAAATCTGGTTAGGGTTACGAAATGATTTTAAAATCATTTTAAAGTAATAAAGGTAATTTAAATTTAGCAGATCATTTTTTAGAAATTGATCATATTTTTCTACCAATAGGTAAACTGAGAGTATTACATTATTCAACAAAATCTAGACAATTAAATATTTTAGAAGAAATTGAAATCTATGAACACTGGAATAACCTGAATACTACCCTTCTTAATGACCAATTGGATATAAGAAATTCCACTTTATTTACCTCCCTGAAGTAACCATGGACCTACCTGACCTGTTTGTTTAACCAGAACTAAGTAAAATAATCCCTTGCAATGTATTAATATTAGCAAATGTATTCTGTTCATTCAGTGTACTTGATAATCTTGTCTAGAAACTATGAAACTAAAGTTGCAAATGGAAAATAAATGTAGTGATTTTTAAAGAAGACATTTTGTGATTGTTACTCGTTAAAATTGTGGTAGGAAAATTGTGTCGAAAAGGTCATTAGTGCACCAGGACAAGATTTAGATGTGGCGAAAAATTATAGATTACGAAGCACTATTGTCGATGTGCATTATGCATCTACCTGAACCGATTCTCCTGTAGGACACAGAATTAGCTACTAAAATAATCTTAACAGCTATTCTGTGAGACGTTGTCATGGTATTACACATTTTTCATACTCTTGTGTCCATTTTGTAGCTATGAAATGCTGATAGTTTTTGTCGTAGGGTCTTAGAACTCAGTAAGTCCGATCATATATTTTGTTCTTGATAAAATTTCCAACAAATTATATGGTTATTCTTTTGCACTGTTTTTTTATTGAAACGAGAAATTATTAGGTATTTCCGAAGAAGCGCACAATATTTGCTAAAGCAAACTATTTGCAGTTATTTTTTGTGATTATTTATTTAGAGTTTATACAAATTCTTTCATGCGTACAATGTATCGAATCCGGTTTTGACCATTCCTGTTTCATCTTATTAGAAAAATGTGGTCCACTACGGAGTTAAATTAAAATTAAGAACTAAACTAAAAAACTCTAATAATTTAATTTCAAATTATAACAAAGAACAAAAAACAAAATTAAGGTCAATACTAAGATTAATTCAAACTATATTCAAAGAAATATTTAAAAATAATAATTAAGAACTACAGGAATCAAATAGGTATAATAATATGCCATCAAAGTGTATAAAATATACCGATGTACTGATTCCTATGAGGCACGTACGTTCTTAATATTATTCACATTTAGTATAAGGCGCCCGGTTTTCAAAATTAGCTCGAGCTTTCTTGAAACTAATGATTCTTTTCATGTACAACAATATTCAATGTTCAAAAAATAACAACGTAATACCAAAACGAATCTTAAAATTTAATCAATAATAAAACGTCAAATATTCTTATATAGTTACAATACAAAAACATTTTCAATAGCATTATTGTAAGTAGATGTCACGTTGTGGTTAGATATGGTGCATGAAACTTTACGCGTCAAATATAAAAATCCTTGTCCTGAATTATAATAATTGAAGATTTGACTTGACTAAAATAGGACTTTGCAATTAAATATGAACTGTCCTATGGAAATCAAAAAACTGTCTATTTCGTTATTTATGTATTATTGATCGCTCAACACGATGTCATCCATTATTTTTCTTAAATTTACATTTCTTAATGCAAGAAAACTTGATGCAAGAAAAATGAGCTTTTTCACCCTTTTTGAGGGTAAAAAATGTAATCGATCGATTTTTAAATATTTGACAGCGATGAAACCAATAAACTGTTTTACATTCTTTACATAACTGTTTATTTAAAAATTGTCATAAACAATTCATAACAAATGTATTTTTCAAAATATTTTTTCAGCACTCGATGGGGCTTAAATATACAAAACCATACCCCTTAACCTTTTTCTTAAAAAATCGTATATTATTGCTTTGGTATATTTTTCTAGATATTCTAAAGCAGAAAAATCTTAATTCCCCAAAGTCGATACGCACCTTTGTATTACAGAAAATATATAAAAGGTTATATATAAAGAAAAGTAAAATAACTATTTATTTTTCTTCAGAAAACCTGGAATTCATATTGAAAGATATGTTTTCAACTAACATGGCTTTGGCAGAAGCAAAAAGTCCTGTCAAGCATTGTTCCGCTGGTGTGCCTGCAGGACTCGATTTTGTGAAAACACAGCTTAGATATAACACAAAAAATAAGAAATTAACTTTAAGCAGATCTTTCAAAAAATACTGTGCTTGGCTCCTGTACTATAAAGTGTCGCATTTTTTCTTTGTTTTTTAATTTGTATTTCCTGAGTCATTCGAATTACAAACTTTGGATAATTATAATCAGTTTCTAATTCTAAACATTACCAATATTTTTCAATTGACCCCTAATTATCGCAAAGTGCGTCACCTCTTTTCCTTGGACTATAATTTGAACATGAACACAAATACATAATGTATTAGTTTCTAGTTACATATTTTATAATTTCAATTATTAATGATGTTGTATGTCTGGGTCATCGTTAATTAGTATAATTTACTTATCATTTATTGGTTAAATTAGTGTTAAATACCTGTAAGTGTCTTTTTATGTATTATGGAATCGCTGATCTAACAATTCTAATAAGGTTATCTGAAGATACGTATTGACGCATTTTACTACATTAATCATTCTGGAGCGTTGTTTACTTAATAACACACTATCAACTATACCAAAGGCTTAATTACTTTTACATCGACGTAGCGGAATGAAACTATAGTGACGGTACGAGAAAAATGAAATTTATTCTTGTTCAAATGTGCGTACAATGTCGAGATTTTAATTAAAAAAAAAATATGTCTGTCTGTCTGTAACTTTTTTTGTACGCACGATTACTTTGGAACCATTTATGTTATTGACTTGAAATTTGATACATTTATAAGTATAAGGCGCCGGTTTCTCAAAATTTGCAGGGGGCTCAAGCTTTTTTGAAAATAATAATTCATTTCATCTACAACAATATTCAATGTTAAAAAAATAACAAAGTAATACCAAAACGAATCTCAAAAATTAATCAACAAGAAAACGTCAATTATTCTTATATAGCTATAATGCAAAAATATTTTCAATAGCATTATTGTAAGTAGATGCCGCGTTGTGGTTAGATATGGTGCATGAAACTTTACGCGTCAAATATAAAAATTCTTGTCCTGAATTATGATTGAAAATTTGACTTGACTAAAATATGACTTTGCAATTAAATATTAACTGTCCTAAGGAAACTTAAAAAAAGTCTATTTCTTTATTTGTGTACTATTGATCGCTCAGCACGATGTCATCCATTATTTTTCTTAAATTTACATTTCTTATGCAAGAAAACCTAAAAAATGAGTTTGGGAGTAAAAAATAGAATCGATCGATTTTTAAATGTTTGACATCGATGAAATCAATAAACTGTTTTACATTCTTTAAATAACTGTTTATTTAAAAATTGTCATAAACAATTCATAACAAATGTGTTATAACGAGATCTGGAAACATAATAATTCTGATCTTACTCTGTTGACGGATTGTGGGAAGTAAATAGGTAAAGCAAGCAAGGGTCTATAAAATTTGGATTTAGTGCATGTGCGCGAAGAAAAGTTCTCAAATGTTTTTGCCATCGTCCATTCCCACTATTACCCCGATCCTATATTAACGGGGTTACAAAAATGAAATTATGATCTGGTGTGTATGTACAAGAACCAAGGGCGTCAAAATTCTCTTGGTGTCAGTCACCCTCACTACCACCCCCGTTAGTAATATGGTGGGGGTGAAAGTGGTAATAGGGGAACTTCGATAGGAGATCTGGATGTGGAAGTAGTGATTTCTTAGGAAGCGGCTTTTAGTAAAAATATCAACCAATAGCACAGCACTATGGAATTGTTCTCTCCTTTTGGTTAAAAGGAATGGTCTAAATATGTGTATACTTTTATAAAAAGTAAATTGTAACGGAGATTACTGCCTAGGAATAGTCCTTTTTATTTACATGATTTCTGAATATTAACAAAAGCAGTAAAAATTTCAATTTCAGTAGTATGCTGTACAGCCTTCACAATTTACACGTACTTTAAGTGGATAATGAGGGAACATTTTCCAAAATATCAAACTAATCATTCGATGAATATATTAGCAATTACTTCTAAAACACAATTATATAGAATATAAACAATTTTTAGACAAAAATTTTGTTGAAAAATGAATTGAATAATTTTAAATAAATTGCTTAATTTTTTTTAAACTTTATTATCTAATATCGATATTGAAGTCGGTTAAGCATACGACATTAGTTCATTTTTAAACAGACTTTAATATTGGATAATAAGGTTCAATTAACTGGGCGACGCACGACGCAACGGTGAAATTAGAACTCTTCTAGTATTCTTTTTATTCAGCGTTTATACAGTAAAGAAAATATCAGTCACTTTGAATTTTTAAACTTCACTGCGAGACTAGCTATCAGAGAATTTTGAAATCTCCATGTAATAAATATTTTGAAACTGCAAATATATTGCAGTTATAGTCCAGTCAACGAAAGAGTTGTAGAGGACACGGATGGGGACAGAATTTTCCTCTTCAGAGGGTAGTTAGGAGGTAAACATACTAAAAGTTCCCGCCCCTAGCCCCGCCGGTTCAAGAGGGAAGGGGAGGTGGAAATGTCCCCTTTTTTCGATTGTTCGCTTATAACTCCGAAACGATGCGTCATACGGAAAAAGGTAATCTACGCAAAATTAAACATAATTAAATTTTCTACAAGAATGTTTTTATTCAGTTTCTTCCTATGTGTTATAGTTTCCGAGATATTCAACAGTGAAAATGAATAATTAATAAATACATTAATTAGGAATTTTTGTATCAAAGCTATTTACAGTGGTCTGCTAATAAATCACAGTCACAAAACAATCTTTATTTTACAATACTCGACGTATATCTAACATAGTATTTTGTCGAAATCTATAGATTTCCTTAAATATACAGTGCGACTCACTTAAAATGAAGATACCCTTATAACTTCCTTATTTTGTTTCCGACTTGAATCAAATTTTACTGAAGCATAGAACAAATTAGGATCTGCTTATGATCAGAAGAGCATTGGCTTGTTGCAAAGGCAAAGCCACCTGCGGTACCAAAATATGCGGAAAAAATAAAAACATCTTGAATTTTAAAAATTCTAAAAAAATGCATCAGATCGGCGTCACAAACGTACATACACCAAAATTTGATTTAGTTGTTGATGGGGGATTTCTCATACATAAGCTCATCTGGTAAAGGGGATCCTCAGTTTCGGCAATTTGTGGTGGATACGTGAAATTCGTCAAGACCCACTAATATGATATTTAATTTTTTCCAGCATATTTTGGTACAGCAGGTGGCTATGCCTTTGTAGCAGGCAAATGTAGATCCTAATTTATTCTATGCTTCAGTAAAATTTGATTAAGTGAGGCATACTGTATATTTAAGGAAATTTATAGATTTCGACAAAACATTTCGTCAGTAAATACGTCGAGTATTATAAAATAACGATTGTATTGAGACTGTGATTGATTAGCAGACCACGGTAAACTGCTTTGATAGAAAAATTCCATGTACCAAATTAATCTATTTATTAATTGTCGATTTTCACTGGCCAATACCTCGGAAACTATAACACACATGAAGAAAATGAATATAGACACTCTTGTAGGAAATTTAATTATGTTTAATTTTGCATAGAATACCTTTTTCCGTACGACTCATCTTTTCAGAGTTATAAGCGAAGAATCGAAAAAAGGGACCTTTCCACCCCCTCCTCCCCTGAAGCGGTGGGGCTAGGGGCGGGAACTTTTAGTATATTTACCTCCTAACTACCTGCAACACATTCCTGAAAAGGAAAATTCTCCCCCCGCAATGTTCTCTACAATCCTCTTTAGGGCATTCATTGGTTAGACTATTATGACAGCCACACTCGATTCACTATTTTGAATTCTTAACTTTTATCAGATTCCGTATCAGCTAGGTACTTCTAAAATATCTAACTACCAATATTAATGCAGTTCCTACACAATTTGAATTTTTATCCCTAGAATGTTCGAATAAAAAAAAGTTGTTTCCAATAATTGAGGAGCTAAGTGGATAAAGGTGTTATGTCACAAAAACAGGTTATTGAGTAATTTAACTCGAAAGTTTTTAGGCGAGAACTTTTTTGTTATAACGACTATATAGCTTGCATTTTGCGATGATATTGACATTTGATGTACTTTTCAGAGACAAATAACTAAAGTTGTCATTTGTCATTATTTTCGAAAATTTTAAAAAATTAATGTACATAACACCTTTATCCGTTCATAAGTTTCTCTGAAATGAATAAGGAATTAGTGAATAAAAGTGTTAAGAAATTAAACATATTTTATTATTATTAAAACATTGTACAATTTTTAGGTAGTCGGACAGTTCTACGGTTTTGAGCCACAGTTTGGTCATTTCCAAGTATGTTGTGATAATACGGCCTTACCATTCATTTATGAATGGTAATTGTTCTTTAAGATTGGCCAGTTTTCCTACACTTAGGCTGCCCTTGTTTTCATTAAACACCGTTAGAGCAATACCGTCGGAATTTATCTTATGCATATTCCTTTTCTTTAAAATATCGACTTTGTAAAATGGAGTCATTTCATTTAGTGATATAATGGTAGCACCTATAGGTGCCATTTTATACCGTCGCGAAAATAAACTTTTTCATTGTTCAAGTTTTTCTTCCTGTTGTACAAATTGAGTTTTGAGGCAATTCCATCAATATCCTTGAAATGATTCTTCATATCTATGACAACGGCGTCTTTGAGAGTTCTTAAAATTTCTCGATACTGGTCCGGAACGTAGATATTTTGATGTTTCCTTAAAATTTTCTCGACTCTGCCAAAGTCTCTGTCTAAATCTAAATATGAATGTTCCACCTCCGAAAATTTATGGTCGATAACTTGAAAATTCTCTCTTTAAAATCAACAACTGGTAAAGTGTAATGATATTGAAGTTTTTATTTTGTCCACCACAGGAGTCGAGCCATATTATGTGATCGATCTTTTCTTGGAAATATTCATTGTAAATTTGTGAAAAGGTATGTAAGCAACTAGCAATTTCTAGGTTTTCACGGCTGGCCATATCTTCAGTCCATGTGAAAAAGAACGTTTTTTTTCAGTATTCCTCAATGTATGTATGCCAAGGTTGTAAAACCACATTTGACGAAGGTAAAATGCTTTTGATGTACTTAATTTTGGCAGCGGCATGGTTTGCTGAAGATCTAAAGTAAGAAAGCAAATCGTTCTATCTACTGTAACTTTTGCTCCGTCACGCTTTTGTTGTTCGAAAGCTAGTTTGTAATTTTCTACGTATTCTTTAGTATTATTTAGAGCATCACATTTGGGAAAAAATGTGAGTCATTTCATGATCTCAATTAAACAATTTTGAATACCATGGACGTAATTTCAGCATTTTTATTGGGTAGGCAGGGATTTTTCACAGATAACCCATTAGATGTAAGCATAGTGAACCCTGTAATTCTTAAACGATAACCTTACAAACCCAAATGACCTTTGACTTGATTGGCGTAATTATCATACTTATTATTTTTTCCGCAAGAATTTCGGAATTCGCCAGATTTGCCTTAAACAATTTAATGCTCTTTCAAAATATTGGATGGGCAGAAGCCATACCAGATATCAGTTTTGCTCTTGTCATACAAATTTCTACGGTCCAGCCCTCTTCTACTTGTCAGCATAAAAATGTTTGTACAAAAATCAACACCGCAAAGCGTCACTTTCCAGTATTTCTGATTTACAGACTAATTTGCTAGAATACTTTGGTAAATTCGTATTTTATTATTGCATTTTATATTGATAATGTTTTGTTTTTAAAACATTATTAAAACTTGCCTGGGAAGAAATTGCCACTATGTGACTGATTTCTGCTGAATTGCCAAAAGGTATAAATGTGTTTACAGCAATTAGATACTCAAGTACCATCTCGACTCTTGTACCATCTCATACCATTTCGAAATTGAACGAAATGAATATATGGATTAAAACACTATAAGCACTATTTCCAAATATCAGCCAATTTATAAACATCGATGATTCATGAAATCGTTTATTCATTGTCATTTGTAATATCAGTTTACTACGACTGGCCATTTTTACTATAATAGTAAGAAACACTTAACACAACTTGTCACATTAATGTCAATATAACATAACTTTAAAAGCAAAGTGTTTTGGATTAAAACAATTTAATATCGCACAGTAATGGATAAAGGTGGTATGTGATCATGACACCTTTATCCATTAAATTATATAAAAACCATATGTACATAATACCTTTATCAAACATTAAAACTCATTTAGGAAAGGTTTATTATCCCAAAAACTTATTGAAATGATAGATTATAAGTTAAAATAGTTGTCTGTGTAGAAATCTCAAAATTTTCAAAAATGTCACATAACACCTTTATCCACTTAGCTCTTCAATTATTAAAAAAAAAAACACGCATATGAGTCAAATTCAGAACCTCCTCGTTTTTGAAATTCCGAGGTTTAAAATACGTTTATTATAAAATAGCAATCTATAATCTCTATACATTACGATTATTTAGAGTACAAAAAAACTAAAATTTTGTCATTTAAATGGATAAGCTGTTGAGATTGTTCTGAAATCTTTGAATTTATGGTAAAATATTTTTTTCATATACCTAAGAACTCCGGGATTCAATATTTCCGCTTAAAGAACGTCTTAAATATAAACCATGCAAAATGTTTGAAAAATTTGAATCTTGGTCGTCCATTTTTAAATACGAACCAAAACGCATAAGTCGAAAATCTAAGTTCAAATTCGTAAACAACTCTACTGATTAAAACTGTATTTCAGTTAGATATCTCAGATACAACGAAAATGACCGCAACTTATTCTTAAAATGTTTTAATGTCAGTATTGAACTTTAAAAATATATTTACATGACGTTGCATATGTGTGACCATTATGCCTAAAAAGAAACTGTTTCTTTTGAATATTTATTCAGTTTTTTTGAGGGGTGGAATTTTTCCGAAACGTGAAAAGAAGTGACTGCATTTCTTAGAAATTTTAAATAGGTATTAAACGATAAACTAAATACGTTGGCAAGTGTTTCGTTGTAATTTAAATGGTATTTAATATTGGAATTTTTATTAAAAATCCCGTTTATCCTTCATGTAAGTTTCCAGATCAATATAAATTGCTCTTAATACAAATTGTTCCTGGAATTTATTTAAGACAAGGCAAAAAATCAAGTTTATTGATATTAACGGATTAGTTTCGGTGAAAACCAACAAAATATTTTATAACATCAGATCTGTATAGGTTTCTTATTTATTTGGGAATAGTCCCAAATTCATGGAAAACTGCAGCAATGTGGTTATTCACTGGGAACCACAGACAAACAAATAATAATAACACCTCTTCAATAACAAATAAGCCATCATAAATCAATATCGGTAAACATATTTTGTTCCCTAAATGCTAATTGTACTAAGAACAAACTTTAAATAACATCTAAAATTAAAATAAAATATCTAGCTAGGTATCATTATTGACAATTTTTCTATTGCATTAAAACCCAAGTCAGACAGCCAGCTAAACATATTGAAAATACCACAAAACATTAATACTTTAACTAGAATTCAAATTCGGGACCACTTGGTTTAATGCCCATAACTAATTAAAATTTAAGGGTGTGGAATATCATTTTTTCTGGCATTTCTATCGTGAGTCAGCCAGACATCCAAGACACAGGTGTCGTGGCGATTGAACGGCTGAAGGGAGAATGGTCAGATTGACTAGGAAATAATAATAATATAGATACAGGGACCAGGTTCCTTGCACTTAAGGCTAATTAAAAAAGTTGTTTAAAACAATCGTTGGCATCTGGCCCCATGTACTTTGTATTATCTTTGGCCAATAAATTTTTCTATCTATCTATGAGAAATATTAGAAACTTGAAACTTAATAAACAACGCTGTGCAGAAAACCGTTTAGAATACTATTGGAAGGCGCGCTGCAATGCTAGTTGCTACTAAAATCATCATTAAGCCTTTAAAAAAAAATTAAAAGAGAAGATTTCAATTCGACCCGCATGTATGTTTTTTATATATGTTCAATTATTACTAATTGTTACTCTATATTGACTTAAACGATTTCTATAAACCTTGTGAAAACTGAAGGTTATGACCCTGTGCGGCGGTGATCCCATTATACAGGGTGTTTTTAAAAAGTATGTCAATCACTTAACCACAGACTCAGCGCCTCAAAAGAAGTTGATTGCACCTAATTTACCTCTATCCAAAATCGCACTACTATGAAGATACAGCCCTCTAAAGTTGGAAATAAAAAAACTAATTCTTTAAATACTGTATAAGTGATTGACATACTTTTTAAAAACACCCTGTATTGTTTAATTAAGCTCCGTCTAGTGCAAGGTGAGTAAAAATTGGAAACCAGTTTTTTCGCAAAGGCTAATGCGCTAGTAAAAACACGATTTATAGTAATAATATACCGGGTGTAAACGAATAGTGGGCCACCCCTGTAACTTCCTTGTTTTTAAAGATATCGGGATGAAATTTTGTATGGTGAAATTAGATAAGATTTCCAACTTTTTGAGACTTATCCGCCACATTTATCACTTCCGGTTTCACCGGAAATGACCCCAATAGTTTTTTCTAAATGGACCACCCTGTATGTTTTTACATTTTTGAAAATCATATTTTGGATACATTTATACTATTTTGAACAATTTATACAGTGTTGCACTTAAAATAATTCGAATTTTAGTTGTCAATCTAGATGGCTGCGAATATGTTAAAATTATTTTTGTTCCAATGTAATTCATATAAAAAATATGAAAACGTGAATATGTCCAATAATACATCATACAGGGTGCTGTAAACTCATTAAAATCACATTTTTCAAAATGACTCATTTTTTTTTAACATTATGATATGGGCCACCCGGATATTCAGAAAGCTCTATTTAGTAGTGGTTAAACGGTACCAAAAGTTCCGTAATGTGTAATCGTTACCGGCAGGAATGGCAATTTTTCTTAAGAAATTTATGATCTAATTCAATTAAATTTTGATCAACCCAGTATATTTGTGTTAACATTTTATGATATGCAAAAGTTGGAAATCTTACCTAATTTCACCATACAAAATTTCATCCAGATATCTTTAAAAACAAAGAAGTTACAGGCCCACTATTCGTTTACACCCGGTATATTTTAAAACTATAGGGTATTATTGCCAGGTGAGTTTCCATTGCAGTTTGTTTATAACTCTACGACCAGTGCACAAAGTTGGGTATCACAAAACTTAGAATGTCCAAAAACTAACATTATTTACAAGAAAACTGTGAAAATGTTTTATAGAATGCGTAACAATTATATAAAAAGCTCAACAAATCGGCGAAGACTACAGTGTCTACTCTAGTTTTAGTTATATAAACAATATTTCTCTTTTAGTGAATTCGTAAACTGAAAGTTGTTTCGCTTAAATTCATAAAGGCATAATCTAGCTAAACGTAACTAGTATAGTAAATAGAGAATATTATTTAGCTATTAAGCAAATCACAACTTACACATTTTTTTATTTAGTATGAAATTACCTGCTTTCTATTTATTGTTGCCCTAATATGGGCATGCTAATATAGTAGTTATATTTTAAAACACTCATTAATGGAGAACTAATAAAAAACAACTACTTTTCTAGCTAATACTGAAGAAGTATTGAATTACATGATGTAATTCCTAGCATTTTAATGCAAAAAAATGTATTGAAAATATTTAAATTATTCATTTAAATTCAGTAATTCAAACTCTATTTAATATGAAATTATCTACTTTCTGTATATTCGTACCTAAATCCGGTCACGCTAATATACTACTTAGGAAAACACTTTAAAAGACTCATCATTGGAGAACCAATCAAAAGTGTTTTCCTAAGTAGTATATTAGCGAGATCAGATTTAGGTACCAATATACGGAAAGTAGATAATTTCATATTAAATTAAAAGTGTGAATGACTGAATTTAAATAAATTATTTAAATATTTTCAATACATTTATTTGGATTAAAATGCTAGGAATCATATCATGTAATTCATTACTTCGCCAGTATTAGCTAGAAGAGTAGTTGTTTTAATTGGTTCTCCAATAATGAGTGTTTTAAAGTATTTACCTAACTAGTATATTAATGCCCACATTAGGGCAACAATATACAGAAAGTAGGTAATTTCATAACAAATAAAAAAGTGTGTAAGTTGTGATTTGCTTAATACCTAAATAATATTCTCTAATTATGATGTAAGCAAATAAAAAAAAAATAAATAAATAGTATGAGAAAATTTAATAATAGTAACATTTGTAAGTAATACCATATCCAACTTTATAAAACAATATAAAATATTATCTGTAATTATCTGACGATGACTCACGAGATGGTTCATGAACTGAAGCGAAGGAAAATACAATACGATTATTTTGATTTATACTGACCGGAAAATCACAAGATTCACATTAAGTTAAATTGATATCAACGGATACGGAAATAAAAAACAAATCAACTTTTTTATATAAAATTTAAATAAGTTTTTTGTTAACATTACTGAAATGTGCGTAAAACTACATTATAATAGTTGTTCTACGATTGTATTTAAACAATCGATGATTCAATTATGGACTTTGTTAATATTTTAGGCATTTTATAATCAGTTCGATTTGTGTCTGATGATTCATCTTCGCTAGAAGTATGTTTTCTTAAAGTTTAATAAAAATTTGTGAATTATGATTATATTAGAGCCTATACGTAGAATATATCGTCCCTAAAAACACAAACTGGCGTAACCAGCATTTTAGGAATTTTACAGGAAGCTACAAAAACGATATTGCTTAACATTTGACTTTGTTTATTGAAATTGTTATTAGTATGTCTGTTCTTGTTTTTTACCACCGTATTATCAACATTGAGCAATAGAATAGCCTATGCTGGGAAAAAAAATACTTTTGCTATTTTCCAAAATAAAAAATAAAAAATTCAAAAAAAAAATCAATTTGCACTGTGCGATTACCATAAGGAACTCGGTTACGTCACTTTTCCAGATGAACGGCCTACTTCATATATGTTGATAACCGACGTAACTCAATTTTTGTAATTTTGTTGGTTACGCCAGTTAGTGTTATTAGGGACGATATGTATAAACAGATTTGAACAGGCCCAGTTTTCTTCGCAATTTCACAACGAACAATCTCTTTTTTAATCGATAGATACAACCCGAAATATTTATTTATTCAAAATTATTTGTTTTAAACAAATGTTTTCCGGGCCTTGAATTAATTTGAAAATTTTCCCGCAGAAATTAAAATGTCAAAAAATTTTAAAACTTTCAAACAAATAATGACAAAGATGTCATATTTAAGTGTAGGTCCATAGTTTATATTTTATGTTAATGAAGTTATATTTAAAATTGAACAATGTTTTAACTTTGTATATTTTATTTTTCCTTATGTTTGTAACAAATATTATTAATTCTTGTAACTGCTAAGTAAACTATTTATTCTAATATTTACGAGTTCCAGCAGAGAAATTGCTGTTGCTAAACAGTTCCCCACAAATTCGAGTTTTGCTCCACTAAAATTAAATATTTAATTATTTAATTTACACAATATTGACATTTTCTCTAGATATTTGACGGTAGCTTTTAAAGTAAGTAAATTGTAAATGTAAAATATAGAACTTCTTCCGCCCTTTTAATGTAATGTTTGTTCATCGTTGTATATGACTAATAATCACACGGAAGTTATTTTAACATCTTCTCTCAATTGCCGAAGTCAAACAAATAACTGTTATTAAATTGGTATGACGATTAATACTTAATTGGAACTTTTAATATCGATTAATTGGCACCTGCTTTAAGAGACTTTCTCGACCATAATAAAAGTGAATTATACATAATTATAAAAAATTTAAATTAGTAAACATTTAAAGAAAAGTAAGAGTATCAATATATCAATATTTCCTAAAATGAAAGTTCTGTTACTTTACATCTAAACGCACTATCCATTTGTAGTTTCCGTTTCATCACAGATGAAATTTAGTTGGAAATTCATTAATTTTAAATATACAATTAAGATATTATTCTTAAACGAGTATTTTCAATAGAAAATTTATAATTTAGGTTTTTAAGATGTCAACGATAAGGAAAAGGAAATAAACAGCAAAGTAAAACCAACAAAGTTGACATTCTGAAACAAGTTTACACTCGACGTTTACTTATTGTACTTGTTTTATTTAAAACAAAGTAATAAATTGATACATGTTTTCAAACTTAAATGCAAATTCAGTTTTAACAAGTTATTGTCTTTTACAAGTTCAAGCTCATAGTTGAAATTTGAAAAAAAGGTCAGAAATTGAAATTCTAATCAATTTTGATATGCTTAACTTATATCAAACAATGAAATCATGATACGCACTCTCAAAATAAATTTTCTACAGCAGTGACTAACTTTTCGAAATTATAAAAAAATATAGAGTAATTTTAAACAAATGCATACATATTTCTATAATTTATTTATTACATGATAATACCATAATTTCACTCATATCCACGTTTTTATCGCTTTCATTGAAATTGTTTCAAAAACAAGCATGTACGATTCGAAAAGCGTGTCATGAAAATTATTCACACGTAACGTATTTTTTTCAAAGTTCATCCATAAAAATCAAATCAACAATAAGTTTATATTAATTATTGTCCTCACCAAGCACTCATCCGAAGTCAGTCAAACATGCATGATGCGAATCATCGTAAAAATCGCTGCCCAAGGAATCACTACTTCCACATCCAAGTCTCTTACAACAAAATACTATATTTG
Source organism: Rutpela maculata (assembly GCA_936432065.2). Lineage (NCBI taxonomy): Eukaryota > Metazoa > Arthropoda > Insecta > Coleoptera > Cerambycidae > Rutpela > Rutpela maculata. The sequence goes on along the minus strand of OW386288.2, from coordinate 38,099,952 downwards.
CACTCCACTATGTGGAAATAATTGTTTATGGAACTTTAATGGTATAATATTTGAAATCATGTACCCCAAAACCCCATAAAATTATATGCCACATCTGTAATAGGTGGGGGTGAATGAAGTGAAAAAAATTCTTGATGACTTTGGCCCTTGTACATACACTAAATAACACTATTTTTTCACCACCTTTAATGGGAGTGGTAATGGGGATGGCTAATGCCATTTTTTTTGAGGCCTTAGCTCCTCTTATATTTACTAAATACTAATTTCATGGACTCTTACTTGCTTGATTTACCTATTTACCCCCATTTACCCCAATTTACCCTTCAACTCTGCAACGAAATAAGATCAAAATATAATGTAGTACCAGATCTCGTTAAAAAACATACGTGTGCCATATTTTAAGTGAATATCTTAAACGGTTCCAGAGTAATCGTGAGCACCAAAACGATACAAGACTAACAGACAGACCGACGCAACAGATAAATTTATTTTGCTCAGACTTAAAATATTGACGTTTCCTTGTATTCTAACCCTATTGAAACAATGAAAGTTTCCAAATTTTTTTTTGCGTTAATATACTTCAACTGAATGTCGAACTAATACGCAGAAAATGGCAAGACAAAGATATAAAAAATCGTTGTGTGTCGTAAACTACACGATAGAAGTAAAGCCTTTACTACAAGCATTTTCTTCGAGGAAACCTACTACGCATCCATACTACTCAAGGTAACCCACTGTGCATCCAATTTACTCGAGTAAAGCCACTGCGCATTCATACTTCTTGAAGTAACCCACCCGCATCCATTTTACTCGAGGAAACCCACTGCGCATCCATATCACTTGAGGTTACCTACTGCGCATCTATAGCACTCGAGAAAAGCAACTGCTCATCCATACTACTCGTGGTAACCTACTGCGCATCCATTGTACTCGAGGAAAGCCACTGCGCATCCATACTACTTTAGCTAACCTACTGCGATCTATAATACTCGAAAAAAGTCACTGCGCATCCAAAATATTCGAGGAAAGCCACTGCGCATCGATAATACTCGGTGAAAACTACTGCGCATCCATGGTAGTTGAGGAAAGCCACTGCGCATCCATACTACTCAAGGTAATTTTAACAACATAATATTTGAAATCGTCCACCTCAAAAACCTATAAAACGATATGCTACATTGGTAGTGGGGGTGGGGGTGGTGGTAGAGGATTGTAGTGGGGGTGGATGAAGTAAAAAAATATTTTGAAGCTTTTGATTCTTGTACACACACTAAATCACAAATTATTTTTCATCCCCTTTAATAAGGAGGTGGGAGTGGTAATGGGGGTGGCTAATGTCAAAAATTTTTTTGAGACCTTAGCTTCTCTTTTGTATACTGAATACCAATTTTATGGACTCTTTCCTGCTTGATTTACTCATTTACCCCAAATTTACCCCAATTTACCCCCCAACCCTTCAACTGAACAAGATGAAAATATAATCTAGTTCCAGATCTCGTTAAAGTACATATGTGTACCAAATTTCAAGTCAATATCTTAAACGGTTCCAGAGTAAACGTGCGCACAAAAAAAAAGTTACAGACAGACCGACAGACAGACAGAATTTTTTTTTTCTCACACTTAAAATCTCGACGTATCATGACATTTTAAGCCTATTTGAACAATAAAAATTTTTTTGTTGGTACTATACTTCCACTGGATGTGGAAGTAAAATTGAAGGGCTGGACGGAGCGAAGCCGGGTTAGAATAAAAAGAAAATGAAAATAAGCACAATCTGCTTTCGCAGAATGGGCGAATGAAAAGGTGCAAAAGATAAAACCTGTAAAAAATAAACTTAAGATAATAATTGGTACATACAGGGTGTTCCGTAATGACGTGCCAATATTTCAGGATGTGATTCCTTAGGTCATGTTATGAAGAAAAATTCATATGAACATATGTCCGCAACGATTTTTTTTTGCTACAGGGTATGGTGTTGTTTTTTTTTTAAATCGTTATTTTTTAATATCTCAGAAAGTACTTTAGATATTATTTTCAATTTCGGTATGTATTAATAGGATATAAAACCACATGTTGTAGTTAGAAAAGTTGTTTTATCGCTCCACCAGTGGCCTCCACCTTCATTTAATAGGCATGCTTCCATCCATATTCGCACGGAATTGCACAATCGTTCAAATATTCCCGGCGTATTCGATTTTGTTTCACACGAGGTAACTATTTGCTCTCTTAAATCTTCTAAAGTTTTAATGAGAGTTTTATATAGCACAAGATGATTCCACAAAAAGAAATCAAGACTATTGAGATCGGAGGGTCTTGCTAGCCATTGCCGAGATCCTCCACGACCTATCCAACGATTAGGAAAAATCACATGTAAATGGTCGCGAAAAATTATATTGAAATGAACAGGAGCTCCATCGTGCATGCACCACATTTGATTCCTTAACGCAATGGGCTCATTTAATGAATTTCATTTAGTAGTTGTTACTTCTTGTGGATAAAGTATTACTTAAAACTAAACGATATTGAAAATTTCAGATGAATCCGATATGTGGTTTTCGAAATATACGTCTTTTAAAGAGGGAGTTGGAAGCGCGGTGCGACAAACAACGTGACGTCAGAGAATAGTAATATAAATCGGTGAAAATAGTTGATAAATTGAAATTCTTCACAAACACGCATACGTATCAAAACACACTGCTTGAGTTAACGATTTGTAATATTGTAAAACTATAATAACGCGCTGTAGCTAACCGCTTCGGCTATCAAGTGACGTTACGGTCGATACTCGACAAGGAGGTACGGTCCATTTTTATGATTTTTTTTTTAGACGGTTTACAGGTCTCACAAAATTCTAGTTTTTTGCACAGTGTCTTAAAATTGTAAGATCTTTCCGATAATCAAATAAAAAAAAAGTACTAAATGAGCCCATTGGTACATCTCCAAGCAACTCAGGTAGTTCTTCTTGGAGAAAATGCAGGTAAGATTTTCCATTAAGGCGCCTTGGCAGAAAAAAGGGCCTGTAAGATTATTACTTATAATTCCTACCCACACATTAAATTGCTCTTGGAAATTTGCTTCCTCCCATAATTTGTGACTTAAACTCCGAATTTAGTGTAACATTCTGAAGGTAGCACTGACAGAAGTTCATACGCTGTGAAAAATCCCTGGGAAGTAATGCCTGTACTCTTAAAATATGGTACCGTTATATATTGTAGAATGTGTCGAAGACATGTATTAGATTTTGTAGCATTCACTTAAGCCTGAACGCTACATGGCTATAAGCTCTTCAATTTTATGTAATTTCGGGGGTCTAAAACCGCCACTATTATTAATTTTTGTAGTTGCCTAGTTGTATACACAGCAAAGTGGGTAATGCCATCTTTCATTTTTGTTAATAATTAATTACAGATTCCTTCCTGGAGCCACTGCCGTCCTGTCTTGCTCGATCTACAGTGAAGAGTTCTTTACACGCTTAACGTCGTATTTACGTTCACGAATCATGTACATCGCGCCACCTGTTGTTTCACTTGTTAAGTACTTAAATACTGTCTTCAGTTATATGCAAAGTCGATTTAATTCAAAAATGTTTTAATTCCTAGATCGCTCAACCCTATCTCAATTCTGCGTACAACACATCCAGACTTTTTCAAATAAAGAACCGCCCATTATCTCTCCCGCTCTGCTCCCACTCTGGACCCAACTCCAAATACGCGTGTTGTCTATGCGCATGCCTCACTTCTAGTTGCTTCTAGCACAGAAGACTAAACAATCAGAATGGAATCTTTCACGGAGGGGGAAGGTTCGCGCATTTCTAAGCGCGCATCGAATCCCCATATGTTCCTGGAATAGAATACAGCGATGCCACATTTGGTAGATTGAGAACAACAAATAATCTGGTACTCAATACAGAGTTGCCAGATATACAAAGAAATCTGATTTGTACAATAATTTAGTAGTTACATACTTTGTAATTTTGAAAATAGATTAAAAAAATCAACAAAATGACAAGTTCAGCATTATGTCAAACCAAGACAACTTTTAGACAATTCAGAAAGAGTGATTTTGCAAATTTGATTAAAGTTGAAGATTTGTGCAAAATTAAATTATAAACTCCTAATTGCGACCCTGACTACAACATTACAAAATACGCCCCTGATATCTATTCCAACAAGATACGCGATTCTGGAGTTAAATTGTACAAAGGATATGCCGCCAGTTTCCATTCTGATTGTTTAGTCTTCTGTGCTTCTAGTCGCAAACTTTCGCGACGTTGTCAAAGATCAGAGACAAAAGTCGTTTAGAGCGGGGAATTTTGAAGTGGTCAAAGGCAATAACGTTGTGCGATCGGAGAATGTAGAGAAAATGGTGGCAGTTTGGCAACACCGCTGGTTGCTCTAGTTTGTTGTTAATGCCCATTGATATTTGATTGCGTTTGCGCTGTAAGAGCTAAAAATCTTGTTTAACAAACTCGAACTGATCCGACCTAGCAATGGTAAAGTCCGACAATTCCAGCATTGCTTTCTCGCTTTTTGAGGCGTGTTAATATTGCTTTCTCCGTTGAGATGTTTGCAGCTTTGTCACATAGGAATTCCTTATGGGTTAAACCATCTAGTAGTTAAAGATCTTTGATTTAATTCAATAACATTAATTATCATGAACTTATTAATTTTTTGGTATGAGATCATATGAAAGTACATTGATCATCACGTAGCGTACGTAAATGTATGTCTTAGCGGGTGGTTAACCTTCTCGGTGATACCGTTGGTAACAATGTTTTTGAGGGTCACTAAGCGGAAGGTAGCTGCCGTGGATTAGGTCGTTTGTTGCTTGTCGGAGAAAGAGAACGGCCATCAGCTTTCAAGTTAGCCTTGCCGTGAAAAAGAGTTCTTCAACCTTGGGCTAGGTAATGAAGTATTAAAGAAGAATTTAATTTAACCCCTAACCCGAGACATTATCTTTGGATGTTGATGTGGGAAGGTGCATGGAGTTTTCATGAACCCCAGAATAAGATTTATTAAGTAATCTAGTCCTATGGACATGATTATGAGCCGCTCTTAGCCTAAGAACACTCGATATGGTGTGTGAGTGCACATTCAATTATCAGTAGCAGCTGTAGTACGAGTTGAGATACGTCTTGCTGATGTAACCATCTTCAACATCTGGACTGGGAGCGAGTGAGACAGGGACGCTGTAGTGTGGGTTCCAGGAACGGTGGTGAGAGTATCAACTCAGTCTTTGGTTTCGAATATCGACCCTCAAATTTCACTTATTTTTAACTTATCGATTAGGCCTTCAGCCACAATATTTCACTTGATAAGCCTTCAGCTTTTAAACTTTACATTTTGCTCACAGTCAACAAATTGTTATCGCCTTCAGCGCTTATTAATTTTCTTACATGTGAAAATCATTGTGAAGAAAATAGCTATTTTCTATGACTAGTTGTCCAATTATTACTACGTTGTACTTATTTTATGGTTAAGTAACCTTTTGTTAAATCGTTTTTACATCGTTTGTCCATATATTAATATATTATTAACGGTTGACTTTTGACATCGTATTTACAATCTTTCATATATACATTATATTTATACTTAGTAATATACACATTTTTAGACTCACCAAGTAATTTGTTTGATTGTGACATTTTTTTTTGTATACCTATGCAGATTCAAGGTCACTGAATAGCCACGGTCAGTACTTACCAGTAAGAAGCAGGTACGTCATAGGTATCAGATATTTTGGCTATAGGTGCCCTGAGGATTTCCTTATTTTGCTTGTTAATAAATTCGAACCACGGCCCAGTCTCCATTAACTTCATGAGACCCGAGTAAGGCTACTTAAACCTCACTGGAGGGAAAATTTGCCGGAGTAGTTTGTCCTATTTCAGTAAAGATTATTATTATATAACAAAAAAAATCAACCAAAATTCGCCAAACAATTTGATGACAAATATTTAGAGTTCTAGCAATCTTAATCATGCTAATCTCAGGATGTTCGTCGATTTCCTGCACCACCGCTTCCTCAATTTCGGGTGTTCTGACAGTTTCAGGTCCATCTTCCAAAGTACCTTTTTGAAATATTAGCATGTCATTAAGAATACCCTGTTTAATGCAAAAGACGTTGGTATAAATAAAGTATCGCAGATATATATGGATAGTCTGTACGGGAAGATTACTAACTAAAAACCAATTCCAAACAACGCGGCAAGAGCGAGTGACTGTGTCAAACCACACAATGTATGGTTTAGAATGTTTGTTTTTCTAAAGATTTTAATATTCAAAGAGAAATTGTAATTGGGAAGAACGGACAAAATAAACAAAAAGTAACAAAAATAAACAAAGAAAGGGATAGAAAAGAGTTAAGATCAGAAATAGTGTTCTTATAGTTGAATAGAGAGAGGAGGTGTGGCTAGATATGTTGCCGACAGATGGGCAACGCCTGGTATGGTAATTTATGTTTTATACGAGAAAGTACATTATGCTCTTTGATTCGAGTAATGTTGTTTGTTAACGGATTATCATCACGTCGAATTGGTAGAATTTTTGTGATGTAATTTTGACGTAGTCCACTAGTGACGCTAGGTCTTGGCAACGTGTGTAGGGGTTTTTAAAGGAGGTGTATTGTGAAGAATTCGAAATGAGGCGCATACATTTATGTCCCAGAACACTTAGGTTATTCATAATCGTGTCCGGTATGCTGCACCATACCGGCGGCGCCACGACATAACTCCACTAGCGGATTTCGTCCAAGAAACATCGCAAAAATTCTATCAATTCAAACTGGGCGACAGTCCGCTAACCCGAGACATTACACGAATCAGACAGCATAATGCCATACTTTTCAACCTGAAACACCCATTACCATACCAGGCGTTGCCTATCTTTCGGCAACCTCCCTAGCAAAATCTTTCCTATACCAAAATTTCCATTTAACCAACTTTTAGCTTTCACCACCTTTTATTCTCAAACCCTTTCTCTGTTCCCTCTATTAGTCACCTTTTTGTTAATTTTGTTAATTTTGTTAATTTCTGTTCTTTTGTCCCTTTTTGTTCTCTTTCAAAATCCCCTCTCGACCAATAACTTCTTGTAAATCAAACTTTTTATTTAAATCACAACTTCCTCTCCACCCTATCTTTCCGAAGGCAGGCAGACCATCGGAAGAATACTGTCATTGGCTCGAACGGGTTTTTTCATTAAGTCTTTTCCCGTATCAATAATCCAATTTTTAAAACTGTGCGCGTGTGCTGTGCAAACTAAAACATTAGTGTAATTTTTAAGTGTTTTTAAAACTCATTCTAGTTATAGTTCGCCAAATTGTTAGATTTAAGTTTTTTGTTCCAAAGAACAGGAGTTCTAACCTTATAATCCTTCATTTATTGTTTAAGCCGGAGTTAAACCCGTTTCACCCGACCACCCATCTACCACGACGTTGCACGCCGTGGTGGTGTGGTCGGCTCTGAATCGTGACTTGACTCAGGCGCACTTTTGTATTATTAACTGTAATAAAACATTTTTGAATTGAATTGAATTGAATACCGGCGGCGCACGTATGATCGATCTTACGTTAATGATTTGATTAATTTTTTATTCTGTCTTTTGAGTCTGCTATTCCTGGCCAGGAGCGGATACAGACTCCTGGGCATGAAATAGGCTGGCCGTAGAGACACTTCATAGGTTCTTTTTGAAATTTTATTTCTCGTTATCGAAATTGGTGGCATCTGAAGAATATTATAAAGCCATACTTTTAAAAATTTTAGTTTTTCACGACAATTTTTTGCTGTCAGTATTTATAGCATTAAGTCTGTTTTTTGTATGGTTGCTCCTAACAGCGTTAAAAAACTATTTTGCACTCAGCTAAACAATACAATGAGTCAGACCACACAATTTATAGTTTAAAATTAAACTTTTTAAAAACAAACTTTTATTACCTATTATTTAGGTGTAGTAAAAAATTGTTATGTTGAATTAATCGTCTTAAAAACTTGTCTCGTGAATAACAAAAATACTTATTTAGGTAGGTACTTACAATATTTGTCAAACAAAATTAATGCCTGTATGAACTTCTCGCACGTGCCAAGCTTTTAAGACAAATAATTCAACATAACTTATTTTTATTCGTTTTAGTACACCCAAATAATAATAAAAGCTTGTTTTTAAAAAGTTTTTTACATTTAATTTCTTCAATACTTGTTTCACACCATACTTTTTCTACGACAGGTTTGAAAAGCGTTTAAAAACGCATTGCTAATTACGCTTGAGAACGATTGATTTCATGTAATGTGTGATAAATTCTTAACGCACGCTAACAGTGTTTGAAACGTAACTGTTCGCACCATCCTTACATTCTTGTAAGAGTGCGTTGAAAATAATTGAAGTTGCATCACGGTCTTAGTTTTAGAAACGTCAAATTATAGAAATATATTTTGAAGTTCATTCTGGAATTTGTTTTTAGTCCAGTCAATGAAAGAGTTGTAGAGAACATTTAGGAGGGGAGAATTGTTCTCTTCAGCAATGTGTTGGGAGTAGTTAGGAGGTGAACATACTAAAAGTCCCGTCCGCTTCAGGGGGTGAGGGGGCTGGAAAGGTTCCTTTTTTCGATTCTTCGCTTATAACTCGGAAACGATGCGTTGTACGGAAAAAAGGTAATTTATGCAAAATTAAACGTAATTAAATTTTCCACAAGAATGTTTATATTCATTTTCTCCTATGAGCTATAGTTTGAGATATTCGCCAGCGAAAATCGATAATTAATTAAACAAAATCAATTATGTACCTTGAATATTTCTATCAAAGCGGTTTACCGTGGTCTGCTAATAAATCACAGTCACAAAACAATCTTTATTTTACAATACTGGACATATTTACTAACGTAATATTTTGTCGAAATCTAATACATTTCCTTAAATAAACAGTGCGACTCACTTAAAATGAAGATACCCTTATAACTTTTTCATTTTGTTTCCGATTTGAATCAAATTTTACTCAAGTATAGAACAAATTAGGATCTACTTATGACCAGAAAATCATTCACCTGCTATAAAGGCAAAATCACCTGCGGTGCCAAAATATGAGGAAAACGATTAAAAATCATATTGATGGGTCTTGACGAATTTCACGTAGCCACCACAAATTGCGGAAACTGAGGATCCCCTTTGCTAGTTGAGCTTATGTATGAGAAATCCCCCATCAATAACCAAATCAAATTTTGGTGTATGTACGTTTGTGACGCCGATCGGATGCAATTTTTAGAATTTCTTACATTCAAAATGTTTTATTTTTTTCAGTATATTTTGGTACCGCAGGTGGCTTTGCCTTTGTAGCAGCCGAATGTTTTTCTGGTCATAAGAATATTCTAATTTGTTCTATACTTGAGTAAAATTTAAAAACTCCGTCAAAATAACTGCTTGGCAGATGAATCAATAAATTGTTCGTGCACGGAAATAATTAGAATAAATGCATTAACATATTTAGGTGTAATAGTTGATCAGCATCTAAGTTAGACTAACCACTGATTATGTAACGAAAAAAACTCGTAAATTATTTTATGAATTTTATAAAGTACGGGATATTTTAAGTAAACAACTACTCAAAATATTGTATAATGCTTTGGTCGAGTCTATCTTACGGTACTGTATATTTGTCTGTGGCGGGGCGTATAAAAATGCTCAACACTTTATCTCTCGAAATGCCAAAATATTGTTTTAAAAATTATTTTTAAAAAAGAACGTAGATATTCTACAACACTACTTTATAAGCATACAGAAACTTTAAATGTTAAATCACTATATGTTCACTGTTGTCTAAATTATTTACTTAAAATCAAACATTTATTTCCAATAGTTTTCCACAACTATAGGATTAGGTCAACATCAAATGAAATACTAACAATTCCTTTTTTCACAAAAACTCATAATCAGACATATTGCTTACTTTGCTTCAAAATTTTTCAATGCTTTACCTTCAAAAATTGAATTAACAGTCAATAAACCGCACAAATTTAAAATTGAAACAAAAAGTTATATGAAAAATTATGACGATTTTTACAAAATACTGGATGGACGTGTAATGTGATATTTAATAATTAAATATTTTCCCTCTCTATATGTAACGTAGATATGGTGTGTCATTCTCACGTTTTCATTGCTCTCTCTAACATGGTGGTTTGCCTCTGTCCTCTTTTATCTTATTTTAGGTCTCTAGCGTTAAGATAGATCTTTGAAAAGGGATGATCACAACACATGCCAGGTGTATTCTTTAATAGCGTGGCATCCCTTATAAAAATATTACATAGGTAAAATTAATTTTTTACTATGTTATAAACTTATTTGTACCGGAACTTTACAAAATAAATTATTTTATTTGATTTGATATCGAACATTGAGAATGCAAATAAATTCTTGATCCACATAATATATTTAGGCCTCATGGATAGTTATAATATGAACATATTATGGCGACTACTGAGAATGATTCAGCTTATAGATAAACTAGTTAATGAAGTATTGGAACTGCTCCTAGTAATTTACAATTTTTATATTTTTATATTAGACGACCGACCACGCTCAAGAAAAAATGTTACTGATAAAATTTTAAGCATTAGTGATGATTTCTTATAGATTTTGCAGCCTAGTGATTGGCAAGCGAGATATCCAAGAAAAACCAATTTCGAACGTTATTTTTTAATATGACGATCAAATCCTAAATGACAGAGGAGTGCAAACTTATTATTTACGCGATCAGTAAGATATTCAAGTAGATACATGCTTCCCCCCTTTACTTTCTTGTTGTTACTTCTCCTTATGAATTGACCTACTCAATTAGTCCTAGTAATAAGGAATCTTTGGTCAAAACCGACCAACAAAAATTGTAATATCATCCTTCTACTTCAAAAGTGCTGGAAGTAGACATCGCTCAAGGGATGATACTATCGTTAATCCTTTTTGACATTTACATCACAAAACTAAAAACTGAAAAATATTTTTTCATTTTGAAAGAGCTGGAAGTAAACGTCGCTGATCACACTGATGCTAATCTTTCGTAATAATTACGTCACCATAGTTGCATTTGCTGCAGTTTACATCTGTTGCAGTGAAATATTTGAATATGAGAACTGGATTACCACTGAAATCGGAAGATGGAATTCGATATCTTCTTTTTTCTATTCACAACGTATTGACAGACATTTTGTGATTCATGGAATGTTCTAGTTGGCCGCCTTTTGTTGTATAGCACATTCAAGAGCTTCAGAGTCTCGGAACCTTATAGGCGTACGGCCTCACTCAAATTCCTTCCCATCAACTCTTTGGTGATATCAGCCTAATGTTTTGGAACTCATCCCCTTTTTCTCTTGCCATTTGGCTTTCCCTGGTCTATCAACCGTTGTAAATTGTCCTTTCCCCTGTTCATGTGGCCAAAAAATGACAGGATTCTGGAGAATGCCATGCTAGAGAGTCGTTTTGGGGAATGCATTTCTTGGGAAATCGATTTGTTGGTGGGATAGGTTGTTCAGGGAATTCGTAACAAATGTCTCAACACCAACATCTTGAAAGCATCAGTACGACGTCTTGTGGGCATTGTCCGGACTCTACCGAACAACAAGCAGACTGTATCGAATATAAGCTACTAAAATATCTACCGCGGAAAGGCATTGTACAATTGACGTACATTGTCAACGCGATCCTGCGACTACAACACTGGCCTAGCCAATGGAAGTGCGCCGTGGTCATCCCGATCCAAATTGGTGGAGAAGGTCATCTTGATCAGACTAGACGCTGCTCAGGATGAACTCCACATCGACGACGAGTGCCAGTTTGGCTTCAGGAAAGGGAGGGGCACTGTGCATCAGGTCGTCAGGATCGTGAATGACGTCACAGTACAGTGCAACCGCGGGAAGAGCACCATAATGGTATTGCTCGATATTGAGAAAGCCTTCGATACAGTATGGATCCCGGGTTTACTTCACAAACTGAACACGCTTGACTTTCCGACGCACATCACCAAACTGATTCACTCTTTCTTGACAGGCAGATCAATGCCGGTCATAGTGAACAACAAGCTTTCAACTCGGCGGGATATTCGCGCGGGCGTCCCTCAGGTGTCGTGCCTGTCACCAAAGATATACAATTTATACGTTTCCGACTTCCCGGAGTTTCCGAATACGAACCTTGCCAAGTACGCCGACGACACGGCCATGTACGCGCATTCGCACAACGCACAAGCAGCAAATATGCTATTGAGGGCGCACATGGCCCGCGCCACGGCATATTACGACAAGTGGAAGATTCGGATCAACGCCGAAAAGTCGGAGGCCATTCTCTTCACGCGCTGGTTCACTGAGAACGGCATCCTAACACCAATTTCGATTGAGGGTCGCCAAATTCCAATTAAAAGGTGCGTGAAGTATTTGGGGGTAAACTTGGACAAACGACTGACGTTTAACATACACATAAATGAAACTGTACGCAAGGTCTACTCCATGTCCAGGAGTCTGTATCCACTCCTGGCTAGGGGTAGCGGACTAAACAGGAAGAATAAGAAATTACTGTATACAATGGTGATCAGGCCGGCTATCACATACGCGGCGCCGGTGTGGTACAACATCCCGGCCATGACAATGCGGAAACTAAAATTTATGCTCCTCATTTCGAACTCTGGTAGGTACACCTCCCTCAGAGATCTCTACGCATGTTGTCACGACATAATCCCACTAGCGGACTTCGTCCAGGAAATATCACAAAAATTCTACCAATTCAAACTGGGCGATAGTCCACTAACCCGCGATATAACACGAATCAGACAGCATAATGCCATACTTTTCAACCTGAAACACCCATTACCATACCAGGCGTTGCCTATCTTTCCCTAGCCACACTTTTCTATATCATAATTCTTCCTTTTCACCAGCTTTTACCTCAAACCCCTTTCTATCCCCTTTATTCACCTCCCTTTTTCTTAATTTTTATTAGTTTTTGTTCTTTTGTCCTTTTTTGTCTCCTTTTCAAAATCCCCCCTCGGCCAATAACTTCTTGTAAAATCCAAACTTTTAAACTACAACATCCTCTTACCCTACCTTCCTGGGGGCGGTACGATCACCAGGACGAAGGATGTCATTAGTTCGAAGTTTAATTTTAAGTTTCTAAAAGCTTTCTCCTATACATAGTCATATTGTTAGTTTTAAGTCTTACCTATTTTTTAAGACAGGAGCACTAACGCCCCGCTTCAACTTATTGTTCTAGCCGAACCGAACCCGCTCCGCCCAGCCACACACAAACCACGACACCACGCGCTGTGGTTGTGCGGCTGGCTCCGGACCGGAATCCGGCTAGGCGCATATAATGTAACTAAAATGTTAAATAAATTGTTATTGAATTGAATTGAATTGAGTACGACGTCTGTCTTCCTCCCTAACCATCCATGTCTCAGAGGCGTAATGACAGATGGAGAAAGCTAGGACGTTAGCAAGCCTTGCGTTTCAATATTCATGTCACTCCAAATTTTGCACTATTGCCGATCTTGCCATCTGTAGCTTTCCTAGAATAGAAGTTGATATAAATAATACAAAGTATTAAATTAATCTATTTTAAATTTCCAACTCCTCGTCAAGGTTTTTAAACCTAAAAACATTTACAATAGGAAATAGCAAAATACAATGTATTGTTATTCTTAAGCAGTTAACTGCAAATTTAAATTAAATAAATATGCTGTACAATATAAAATTTGCCTCATTAATTTTATTGCCAACGTCCTTACGATAAGTTAATAGGCACTTATTGTTTAAATAATTATTGACGTTAACCTGTAATATTAAATAAAATTTATTTTCATTCATATTTTTGTCATTTAAACTTTTAAAAACAGTTGCATCATAAGGCAAATGCATAATATTTGCGCATTTGCTTTATTTCTGTACTAAGAATTGCAAGATCAAATAAGCTATGGACAACAAATAACGCTTTGAAATAAGTAGTTTACTTAATCTGTTAATTTCATACAAGTGTTCTTAAAATATATGTGCTAAATAGTTCTTTAAATAATTTGCCGATATGGACAAGTTAAAGTGGAACATAATTTAATATAAAAAATTTACTATTTTCTAGTGTATATTTGTTATTCATTTAGGTTTATGTTAACTTTTATAAATCAAATTTTTGGTAGAATAAGGCAAACTTGTTCAAAAAATATGAAAAATGATCTATGATCTGTTCAATTATCAATAGCAACTAGAGACACCTCTGTCTATTACCTCACCTCCAACTGTGTGCAAATCACAAGATGACTCCTATAATTTGTCGTTATATTATCAGAACACAAGAGGTATCAATACTAAAACAAATGTAATATTCAATGCAACAACCTCTGCCCAATACGATATAGTCGCGTTTACTGAAACTTGGCTCACCGCAAGTGTGCAAAATTCTGAAATATTTAACGAGAATTATGCGGTTTTTAGACGTGATCGAGACTATGCGGGGGTGGAGGAGTACTCCGGTCGGTAAATAATATATTTGCCGCCGTGCAACTTGGCATTAAAGAACAGTTTAGTCACCTAAAAAGTATAGATATTATTGGAGTAAAGGTAATAATGAGGAGCCAGATTGTATATATATTTTTGCTTTACATCCCACCTAATATTCCTGTGGGCACATATGAGGCTATATTTGACAGTATCAGCTCACTTGAATTTATAAATAACTGTGATATAATAATTCTCGGAGACTTCAATGTCTCTGAGTATTCCTCATATTTGTCTAATTCGCAATCTAGGGGGAAGGTAATACCATTGATAAATTTCATTAATTCTATCTAATAAAAATATCACCGTCGAAAAAGCAACAGATATCATTACAAAGGAAGATGTTTATCATACAGCTTTGTTAATATCGTTCAATATCAATTTTAATCCTATAAATAATAAACACAAAATTAACACTGTCTTCTCTAATTTTCGCAAAGCCGACTATACCAACCTATATCGTGAATTGGCCGAAATAAATTGGGATGGCCTAAATGATTTCTCTGACATTAATCTGGCTTCCGATTACTTCTATGACAAAATATATCAGTCCTTTGATCTGTTTGTTCCTAAAACAAAACCTCGAAATAGAACGTACCCACCTTGGATTACCCCGGAAATAATAAAAAATATTCGACTGAAACAGATTCGATTGAAAGAATATAAAAGAAATAATGACCCCACAATACTAGAAGAATTCAGAGTTCTCAGGCGAACTATAAAAGAAGGTATAGATATTTCGTACAAAAATTACTGCAATAATATTGAACGTAATATTTCTAATAACCCCAATAAATTCTGGCAATTTGTTAACGCTAAGCGAAATACATCCACTATACCTAACTATTATATGATTCTCAATAACGAGTAGTATAAGGATCAAGAAAGCATTGTTAATGCATTTGCCTCGCACTTTCAGGACTTATATATACCGAACGATGACCTGGCTGATAAAACGGAGGTTAGCTCTATAACAGACTCATTTCATGTTGAAAGTTTTACAGAGTCAGAAGTATATGACTGCATAAAAAAATTAAAGCCGAAAACCACATCGGGGCTTAATAATATACCCGCATTTATAATAAGAGACTGCGCTAATGTATTTACACACCCTTTGACCATAATTTATAATTTAGCTCTAAAAACACAAACATTCCCAAGTACTTGGAAAATGTCTAGAATTACACCAATTTTTAAAAAAGGCGATCGCAATAACATCCTAAATTATAGACCTATCACTGTTATAAAAAACTTTGCCAAAATTCTTGAAATGCTTCTTCATGAATATACTTCTAATTATATGAAAAATCGCATCACTCCTTATCAATATGGCTTCACGCGTGGCAGGTCAACTATCACCAATCTCTTATCTATTACTCAGACTCTATCTGACTCGTTAGATGCTGGCATGCAGACGGACGTAATCTATACAGATTTTTCCAAGGCCTTCGATAGACTGGATCATAACATCCTACTGCAAAAACTTGCTAATAATGGATTTTCTCGAATACTTCTTGAATTTTTCAAGTCTTATCTCACCGATAGAAAGCAACTCGTGCAATGTTGTGGTTACCAGTCTATTGAAATAGCCTCTACCTCTGGAGTTCCACAGGGCTCCAATCTGGGTCCACTATTGTTTCACATATTTATAAATGATATTGGATCTGATCTAAATGTTTCGTTTATGCTTTACGCTGATGATATGAAAATCTATTCCACTATTAACAACATAACTGACTGCGATAATTTACAAGAAAATCTTCTCAAGATAAATCTATGGTGTTCAGAAAACAAATTACCATTAAATGTTCAAAAATGTCATGTTATGTCTTTCACAAATAAATTTCTTTAGTCCTTATATATTTAAGGAAACGTATAGAGGAGTTGGACAAAATATTTTACTAGTAAATGTTCTGTCGTCTAAAAGCATACCTACTATACAATTTTATATTTGCAAATAAGTCATTCTCCACCCTTATATACGCCCTTGGCACCAATATGGTACTTACCAAGCCGTATAGTATTTTCAATTTCCGTTTCAAATTTCGCTACGCAACAGATGCATTATCAAATTCATTGATAATCATTATAAAGAGAAGATGTCTATGATCTATTATCTATTGGAATTTTCCCCACCATAACTACACACTCTGCGGTATATTAACTTAATTAATAAATATACTTAACGTAACATAAAAACAGATATTATTACCGGTAATCAATCATGCGTAAAAATTCTAAAACGGATTCTAGGTTTATTGTTATAGCAAATTAGTCAAAACAAAATATTCCTACAGATGTATTGTAAATTTTCCATGCGTGCACAAAATGTGATTATCTATTATAATAAATTTAACTAGTATTTTATGCGTAAATAATAATCAGAAAATATATTTCAATTATTCCATCGCGTGAGTGTATAATGGCAAATAGTTAAACACGTCGACTCGGTTTTCTCTATTTACTGTTATTCCATCATTCCTAGAAATTATTTAAAACAAATATGTAATTTATTTTTCAAACGTAATATATAATATTTCTAATTCATTAATACCCTGTAGTAGTGTACGAATTAAAGTGAAGGTCGACTATTTAAAAATATATATATTTACCGAATTAATAAAAATATTCCTTTCTATGTTTTATTAATATAAGTTTATGTTTATTTATATTTATTTTTTTTTTAGGTTCTGGTATATATTCTAGACAAAATTGTGTGGATGTTATTAATAACCGCTTTAACAACCCAGGCGTTGCAAATTGCTGGTATAATGGATACCCCTAAAGGACTCCAGGAAATCACATACGCACAGGTATTTATTTTTAAGATGTGTTGTTTATATGTAGATTAAGGTTTTTAGAATAAAAATCAGCGAATTTAGTAAAAAGTCTTATTAAAAAAAAAGTCAGTTCCTTATATCAAGACGTCCTAGAAAAGAACTGAGTCTTTTTTTTAGTTCAGCATCACACAATATGTATTAAAATGTCTTTAAAACCAAAAGGGGAAAATTAAGGAAGTTCGAATTGTGCTTTCCGAGCGAGCGGACGTGTCCGAAAAACGCTCCCATTTAAACGCGAGTACACCAGATAAAAGACCGCTAAATTTGATAAAACTTTGGTGAATTTATAACCCAAAACGTTTCGCGTAAATTGATATGTGATAACAAAAGAACAAAGTTGAAATATAATTAATATTTGAAAATAACTAATACAGAGTTATTTAGTGGCAGAACCGACCAGTGCAGTGTTATGCATAAAGAAACAAGCTTAAAGGACCAGGCAGTAAATAACGGGAATATATGCTAAGTATACCCATTTTCATTTTAAAAGTACCGCCACCCAAGTTTATTTATCCAAATTTATTAATGTCTTAATGACTAACAAGAAGTGTCTGCCACAAAACCACTGCAGTGTTTTTTAGGTCCAAATTCTAGCTATATGCAAAGTGTAAAAGATATAATTTTAAAGTGTTAAGTGAGTGACATAATTTGTATTTGTATTAAAAAGAGTGTGTTTTGGTGGTGTGGCATATTTTGCATTATGAATGCTGTAATAAACTGCTGAGGGGCTGATTCAAACGACTTTCTTAGAAAATCTGAGAAATGATTGTACACCTAAACCCTTGAAAATATCGTATTATTCTTTAAGATAAATAGGGTTCCTTAGATAAACAAGTCGTGACTTGGGTAATAAATGGACAACCGGTAATAAATGGACAACCCAATAGTACGCCAGAGGCGTACTATTGGTAAAATACGCCGGGGCGCTGAACCTCTTGCAGTTCAATGGAAATGCACAGATTTTCCTAGGAAATGGTATCTATACACAAGAATGATGGATCGAAGACAGAACGTAGGAACGAAAGATCACATGGTAGGCACAGAAACGGGGGAACGAGCCAGGGGCGTTAAAGCGGGGGGGGGGAGGCGGAATACAGAAGAAATGATAACACACACACGAGAAGAGGCATACCACAGCAACAGTGGAGATAAACTGGAGGAAGAAAAGAAAGCAAAAAATGAACGAAAACAAGTACCGGACTATATACAAAACAACATAGATTATTCCACCCCGTTCATACTAGCATCTATCAACGAACCGGAACCCTGTTAAAATCAACACAGCATCAACAAGGAAAATACAGAGGCGTTCATCGGAGACCTGAGAAAAGACGGTTTCTGGAGTGAGCAGGAGAGGATAGCAGCAACAGCAAACTTGAAGAGGAGGACAAAAATAACAACCAGGAGGAGGGCGAAATCATAACTTTTGACCTCAACAACCAATAAGAAGACGACAACACGCCAATTGACTGTGTACAGGAAGCAGGGAAACAACAGTGATAATTTTGTGCTGTCAGGTGGGTGATGGGTGTTTGAAGGGTAATACATACCTCGGGACGTGCGATTGACAATTTTGTGAGTGTTGGCATAATCCAGACCTCTAGGTATAGCCTTTTTGGTGTAATGCAATAGAACAAGTCAAAAAGAGAAGAGAATGGAAGGGAAGAGAAGCATCACAGATAAGGATTGTTGATCTTTGACTTTTGTTGGTGTCTTGTTTAACAGGAGTGTGTTTTATGATATAGCATGTTCTTTGCGCTGTGGGTGTTATAATATAGTGTTGAAAATCTAATTTCATAATATTTTCTTAGGCAAATTATCAAGTGATGTTTTTCAGATCAAAATTGTGCTCGTTGCTAAGTGAAAAATTCTACATTAAATTCTACATTAAAAACAGGGAGACCAGGTTACACGTGGAAAACAACAACCGAGAAGATCATGAACAAAATACCAAACATATTGGGAAAGAAAAGCAAGGAGAAAAATAAAAGGAATTCCACAAAGAAATCGCAGTGATATGTACTCTACCAGAACCAGAAACCGAGGAATCAGAAAGCTTAGAAGAAGATTTGTAGAAGCAGAAATACAAAAAGAGGAGCACAAACATTCCACATCATGACACAATGCGGCCATGCAATTCACATATACCTACAGACATATACTCTACCAGAAGCAGAAACGAAGGAATCAGAATACTGAGAAGAAGAAGAAGAAAATCTGTAGAAGCAGAAACACAAAAAAGAGGAGCATAAACATTAAATACCACGAACACAATGCGGCAACGCATTTCAAAAACAACTACACTGACCACCTCACACGCCTGTACCATGCGTCATGTGGCTCTCGCTGCTGACAACAAGCATGACCCAAATCTAACCCAGCATCGGAAACTGAGGAATCAGAAGACTCAGAAAAAGAAGGCGAACCAAAAACACAAAAAAGGGAGCTTAAACGCTCCCTCACGATACAATGCGGTAACGCATCTCACAAATACCTACACCTCCCATCCTACATTCCTTTACCATGCGCCATGTAGCACTCGCTGCTGGCAACAAGCATGACCCAGTCCAACCCAGCGTGGACGTAGCAGGCCCAGCTGTATAATCCTTGGGAGTGGCAGAAATGCCTACCGCACGCTGGTAAATCAATCAATCAATCAATCAAAACCAAAAGGGGAAAATTAAAGTTTGTAAGCCCATATAATCTATATCGATACATACAATAGTGATTTGCAAGGACCTTATAATGGTCAAGTTAATTATCATTATTCTGTATCACCACCAAGATGGTTACCTATTAATTGTCCATCCATCCATATGGTGGCTGGAAAGTTCAGAAGCTTCTGAGAACCTTATTTGAATTTAAGAAAATAGGTAGGTTAGGCGGAAATATGGTGACTCATCCTGTAATCCATCTTACATTAGAGAAAGTAGACCTTCTAGAGCTCTGACGATTCACATGCCATTTGCATCAAATTGGGTTATTTTATTTCTTAAATGTGTAAGTATTTCAAAGAAACAAAAATACCTGTTCAGATAAACGTTTCTTAATAACATCAATTTAATATCATAGTATGACGTCTCTGGGCTGTGACAAAATCTCGTCATTTTTGTGTCACTAACGTTACTGCAGAAATCAAAATGACGTATCATCTGACCAAAAAGTAACGACCAATATAACATCAGTCTGCTGTTTGGGATGAGGAATGCTTTCATCCTCCACTGCACACATCTGGCAATACTATTATTCTTCAAATGCATGCAGGTGCTTATTCATATATTCATTCAGAGGACAGTATCCTATTATCGCGCCTAGCTTTTATTTCATTAATTCCCTAGAAGTCCAAATAATTACTTTACAGTGGAATCAGTTGAAAGCTTCTGTACGTGGAGGCTTGATTGCCTTATTCTGGTGGCAATAGTAGTTGAATTGTGTCATGACCTGGTATCGCAACTCTGATTGAACCAAACTTGACAAACCAAGGGCTAGCTCAGAGCCAGAGAAAGAAGTTCTTGCTCCTTTTCGCGCCAAACGGTCTGCTTCTTCATTGCCCTTCACGCTACTATGTTCCGGCACATGTGAGTTTGACTTAATTGTGTTCACACAGTTCAGTCAAAATAGTTCGACAATTCGGCACCAGCTCAGAGGTAACTTTGTTTGATGTAAAATTTATCAAATCGCCCTGGCTGTCACTGCATAATATACCAATATAAATATGCTGATTAACAAAACAAAAGTTTGCACTTACATACTGTAAGATGGTGTATACCTCTGTTTGAAATATACTAGGGTGCCAAGAGGTGTCGATATACGAGCACTTGGGACTAAGGGAATGCCTTTTATTGTATTTCTAGTCATCTCGACTAGGGAAAACAACTGCGTATGGAAGATCTTCACTTAGCTAGGAGAGCCATTTAACGCATGTTTTTTTTATTTCTCCCCTCGCTTTTCTTTCCCAGTTTCTTTATGATCCTCTCGATTGTTGTTTTCCACGTGTAACATGATCTCCCCATTTTTAGTTTGCTGCTATTCAGTGTTTGCGTTTTCTTCAGTCGGTTTTCCTTTTTGCTTTAACCTTCTTGATCCTTATCTCTTTGCTTACCAGGATATGGTCTATTTGTGTGATTGAGCTTCCTTTACTCCAGGTGTCAATACATGTTTGACTTTTGCTCCATGTATTTCTCATTGTTAAGTAAGACATGTGTGCTATCCATGGTGACAGAACACTATAAGTCATCTCTCTGCCTACCAGGATATGCTCTATTTATTGAGTTGAGTTTCTGCTGCTGTAGGTCTCAAGATTGCTCTTTTCTGTGTGTATTCTCTTGGAAACCATTTTCCTGAGAGAAACCTGTAACACGCATACCTACATTGAGGTGCCATAAGAATTCAGTTTTTGATTAAATTTGTTTAAATATTTTTAGTAATTATGAAAAAACGCACTTGAAGGTTCACACAGGAAATCTGGATAATCACACTTTAATGGCGATGCATTACTACATTATTTCGGGTTATTATTATCACCATTATTATATCGTGCGTAATTCTCTTGATTAGCTGAAAGAAATTCGGTTTTGGCTATTAATTATTATTTGTATTATTGACCTAATAGTATGCCTCTGGTTTACTCAATAGGGATAATTAATATTGTAGTAGATCCTCTATTGAGCATGGTCAGACTACATCGTATCAAAAATTATATTCAACAAGCTCTTTAATTCCCATTGGAGATAGGAGCTCCTGGTACATTACGTAAAGACAATAAACAAAAAATGGAACCAAACATAGATTTAAACTGGCTTCAAAATTATATAACAAAGTTCAATTAACTAGATGATTGGATGAATTTTGTTTCAAAATTTTTTGTCGCTTTTTTTGACATTTCCTTTTTGTGTTTATTCTTTTAAATGAAGCTAATAAGATAAAACAAATTACTTTATATTTTGCATAACCTGAAATAAATCTTTTGCAAATTAATGGACGTACGAGAAAAATTTCTGAGTATTAGGTGGAAGGAAAAAAATACGAATATTCACTTTTTCAGAAGTTGAAAATACTTGAGTGTGCAAAATTTGTTACACCCAATACCCAACATAATCTCAAAAAATAATCAAAAACGGATGTTATCTTATACTTTTACAATTTTTATTTGTACCTGAAATCAGCTGGGGCAGAAAATACAACTGTTCTCTAAAAAAACGAACTTATTAAATCCTATATTTTGAGGTGCCACAAGACCACTTAATGTTTAAGATAGGATAAAGATAGAAAACTCAGTGCAATAATTCCTTTTTGGTATTATTGTGCCATCTATGGATCATTCAGTGATTTTTTCTTTTCTCTATTTATATTTATACTAAAAACCGAAGCGTGATCAATTCCGAAACAGTCTAATCAATTTAAAAATTTAATTTTTATGGATCTTTGAGGCCTTTACGGTACCTTAAAAATAACAATAGAGTGTAAAAAGTACCCACATGATGTAACAACTTTTGCAATACCAATTTTTTGATGACAGAAAAAGAATTCGCTCCACCCTGTTGCGTATGTACTTAGGAAATGGTAATAGCTAAGAAAGTAGACCATATTAATGCTATTAGTAAACACATGATTAACCAGAACTATTGTCTATGTGTGAGATGAGTCGCAGTTTCGATTAGAACCCGCACAACAGAAGATTTTCGATAGCTAATGGGCAATAAAAGTTACCTACGACAATTAAATAGCCTCGGGTGACATTCAGCTTGAAAATTTATAAGGTGAATTGTGAAAGTACTGCTAATTAATATCTTCTGTATTCTGAATATATAAAAATTCGAGGAAATAGTAGATTGTTACGTTCGCTTGCTGACGTCTTAATTGACGTTGGTTCCAAATAAACAAAATAACAATAAGACATTAAAGTTGTCACATTATTTATTCAATAAATTAAAGAAGCAGATGAAAACATTGAAAGATGTATTGTTATATAGTCAAGATATAGATCCCACAAATCATTAATCATTGAGTAATGAGTGACATAAATGTACTTAGTTTCTTTTTTCTCTAGGTATTATCCTGTAAATAGACGTAGTCCCCTTGATTGGAAATTTTAGTATTAAAGCATCTAGCGTAAAGACTATAACTAAAATATCACGTCTTAAGAGAATATATAATAGTCCACGCAAATTAGATATTTTAGAAGAAATAATTTATAAAGTAATAATATTTGAGATGCATACTCTAGATAGAGTTAAAAATAGATACCCGAAAAGTTTCTCCCTTTTTTGCAAAAACCACCCCTAACGGGGACTTAAAGCTGGTTTTTCACTGTTATCTTGTAAACCGTTCGTCAGAAGAGAAAAAAGCAGAAGAAATAAACAAATTTGTCGTTAAGTTCTGCATAAAAAATGTTGTATTAACCTTGTAGCTTATCCTCACCTATTTCGTACTAACAGCGTATGAAAAGAGAGGTAATTTGGAGCGCACAAGTAAAAATCAATCCTATTCGAATATCTTAAAACCGGTTACTTTAACGAGAAAAATGCTCAGGAATGAATTTATAGAACGGAATTCTCTCTATAAGATGCATGCATAGTGGGTTTTGTCGCAAGTGATTTTTATTTATTTTCCCTTTTTTTCCACAAAGCTGTATTTTTTAATTTGAGCTTGTTTCCGCACCACCCTCGAGATAGACCTCACGGTGCATTTGTTATTAAGTGGCTTCTTCTGTAGGCCTATTCCACTAAAATGTTGTCCAATTTTACTTATTTTTACTTCATCGAAGAACTCAAGTTCGGAATTTAAACATCCTTGCCCATGGCAATTAGAGCACATTGTTGAGCAGCGCAATCCAACCTTAACACAGCTGCATCGTTTTCCGCAACCCTTTTTGCAGCTGCAGGATATTAACTGTAGGGTGGAAATTGGTGCTGGTAACTCGGTGGTATAAATGTTGCTAAGATATTGCCTACTTCCTTCCAACCCCAATCCGTTTTTTCCAAATTTTCTCCTCGCCAAGATTGAATTTGGAGAAATACTCTGTAAGAATGTTGATGTAATGCCTCAGATGTTGGTGGCAGTCTTGGTAGAATCCCGGCAGCACTAGATTGACCGACCAACTTATTGAAAATAATGAACCTTTAATGATTCAAAGATGTCTCTTTTTTTGAAGCTTTGTATAATGCAAGCGCGAATTGCTCTCCAGCATTTCTTGTTTAGTTGAGCTACGGTTGTTGAATATACGGACAACCTCTTAGAGATCTTTTCTTTTATTGACGCATTCCACTGTTTGCACTTTTCGTTTATCAAGGAAAGCTGAAGTGGTACCGCATCTAAACGCGTGGACAAACAAAACTGTCTCCTTACAGCTTTTTAAAACTTCCGAGGACTGCAAGTCACGAGAACTGTACGCTTTATTTTCTATTTTTCCCCGAGCCTCTCTTAAGAAATGAATATCTTTATCTTCAGGTGCGCTAGCGATAATCAATGCGAGAAGATCAATATCTTCTACGACGATGACCACTATCATTTTCATGAGATTTATTTAAGGCGGTTTGAACTATGAGTAATACTTGGGTTTTCCTTATCGAAGAGAAGGATAGGAATTGAAGCAAGCCCAAAAATTATAAATACCTGACTGTTTATTTACTTATATTTAATTTTCAGAGTATCGGGATCTGAGAGAGAAGTAAAGAAAATGCAATATAATTTTAAGTGTAGTATATACAGTATCGGAAAGTCCTGGATTAGGTATTGCATAGTTTCAACGACTTAACCGACCGCCCACAATAAAGGCGTCTACCAGCGCCCTAGAAGAGGGGCAAATAGTGACACGCAAGTTAAGCCGCGTGGTCGACCTAACGAGTTTTTTTAAAAAAAAATTATAATTGTTAAAAAATATTACAAAGTTTTTTCTTTACATAATAAAATTAACAGTAATTAAACTGAATTAAAAATGATGTTTACTGTATGAGAGTTACACACGAAGTGTTGAGATTATCTCTGGTCACAGAAGACTAAACAATCAGAATGGAAACTGGCTGCATATCCTTTGTACAATTTAACTCCAGAATCGCGTATCTTGGTGGAGTAGATATCAGGGGCGTATTTTGTAATGTTGTAGTCAGAGTCGCAATTAGGAGTTTATAATTTAATTTTGCACAAATTTTCAACTTTAATCAAATTTGCAAAATCACTCTTTCTGAATTGTCTAAAAGTTGTCTTGGTTTGACATAATGCTGAACTTCATTTTGTTGATTTTTTTAATCTATTTTCAAAATTACAAAGTATGTAACTAAATTATTGTACAAATCAGATTTATTTGTACATCTGGCAACTCTGTATTGAGTACCAGATTATTTGTTGTTCTCAATCTACCAAATGTGGCATCGCTGTATTCTATTCCAGGAACATATGGGGATTCGATGCGCGCTTAGAAATGCGCGAACCTTCCCCCTCCCTGAAAGATTCCATTCTGATTGTTTAGTCTTCTGTGCTCTGGTAGCAATTTAGGGATGGCTGATCCGAATATGTTTACGGATCAGTTCGGACCTAATCCAATCCAGAGAAGAACCTAGTCCAAAGATCAGTTTCAGTTCCTAGTCCATGCTAACCAACTCGCACGGTGAATGGCTGAGCGGACCGGCAGTCAAACTGGACTCAGTGGACTGAACTGATGCAAAGGGACTCGTAATCTTGTACTGTACTAGTCGTACTCGTTTGGTTCAACCAGTCCATACGTCTATGAAGTGCGCGCGCCGCACCGGGTCTCTAAAAAATTCAGCCGGACTCGAAGTACTCGGACTAATATTCGTACCTGCCGTATTTATTAGTTGAGATCAGTTCCACTAGTCCAACCCACCGGACCTGTTCCAAAGTATCAGTTCCAGTTCGGGTTAGCCAACCGTAGGTAGCATAGGAGCGGACGGGATGAGATGGCTGACAGCGTTTTTGTTGTCTTATCTCGGTAGCTGTCCAGCTTAACTCGCACATCAAGAAAATCATATGTACATCATTGCTATTAAAAATGTCAGTACCATTTATTCAAAGGAAGGATGTAGTTGGCTCTGTCCAGCATGTGTAATATGATTACGTGGTTTAATAACTGAAATTATTTAACCCGTTTTACTTTCAAAACGAGTCAAATAATTCTTTACATTTCCCGCAGACAGAGCTGCCCACGTACCTGTGGTGGGGAAAGCAGGTGGCACGAGTAGGATGTGTGTTATAAAATAAAAAGGAATAGTCTAGTTGCTTCGTTCTCGGCCTTATTGCCGTACCTAATCAAACGCTTGCCGATACTGTATACGTTTAAGGTAATTATTCATGTCTGAAGTTTTTAATTCCGTAATCCTTCCGGGTTTAGCCTGAGGCCGTCCTTATATCTACGTCGGTACTATACATATTTTACGTATAATTATAAATGTATCTGTGTGGAGAAAAGGGAAAAATAAATAAAAATCACTTGCATCAAAACCCGTTATCCATGCATCTTATAGAGTATATTCCGCTCTATAAATTCATATCTGAGCATTTTTGTCATTAAAGTAACCGGTTTTAAGATATTCGGTGTGAAACTTCGAATAGGATTTGTGCGCTCCAAACTACCCACTTGTTCGGACGCTGTTAGTATGAAGTAGGTGAGGATAAGCTACAAGGTTAATAGAATTTTTTTCATGCAGAATTTAATGACAAATTTTTTATTTTCTATGCTTTTTTCTCTTCCGACAAACGGTTTACAAGATAAAGGTGAAAAAATAGCTTTAAGTTCCCGTTAGGGGAGTTCTTTGCAAAAAAATGGACGTTCCATCCCTAAATGGGGGGGGGGGGGGCTTTTCGGGTATTTATTTCTAACCCCATCTAGAATACGCATCTCAAATATTATTTTATACATTATTTCTTCTATTCACTGTTTTTTTTTTTCTAATTTGCATGTACGCAGTCCTATACAATGTGTTCTAAAATAGTGCTTGGATGAAAATGGTAGGAAGAGCAAGTCATTTCATCGACAAAAAACTAATATTATTTTATAATAAGTCTGCAGTTTTATTTCTACAACAGTATGTAAATGGAGGTACAAGAGTAAAAGAATTCTTTTATCTCTAGCTAAATAAGAAACAATGAGATACAAAACAAAATATATTACCAAACTTAACACGGACTTAAATAAAAAATAAAAACAAGAATTTGAGACTTATTTTATCAAAAAGATATTAGTATTATTTTTATTGTTTGGTATTATACTACTTGTACTTTTGAAAAGATATTTACTGGTACATTTTCTTTAAATACACCTCCGTCTAAACGCTTTCTTTCAAATACATAAGAACCATAAATTCTCTATCGAAACCTTCACATTCACCATCGTTTTATATTTCTACCAAAACAATAAATGCAACTAATTTTATTTTCATTACAACATGTAAGTTTGTACCACCGCAATACTTACTGTTAGGCCCAGGCAGTTTACAAAATTTTGAAATAATAAGAGAAAGTATTTGGGCCGCCGGGTATGTTAGTTCATATATTCACCACCAGCACGGTACTATTACTAATGTAAATTTCAATTTCACATAAACCCAGGCTTCTGCCTTATTAAGATACGTGATAATACATAATTTAAGCTAAGTAAATATGCCACTAATTGCTATTACCATAAAATTTCAACTTTCACGTAGAATTTCTCTCTGGAGGAAAGCGATAAAACATTACGTAATAATATATTGCTTGCATAGTTATAAGTAAAGCTAACTGTCTACTATATCATTTAATTTTAACAAGTGTACTTAACAAATATATAATTATTATATGTAATATAATTTTTATATATGATAAATTAATGATAATATTTTTAGTTCTACAATTTAATTGGAAGGTTATATAATAATTTGATACTTATTTTACCACTGCATACTTATTTTACAAGTCACATAAGCTACAAGGAACTTAAAGTTATACATGGAAATGCCTAGTAACTCATTAATTTCATTTATTTGATGCCAGGATCAATCATAAACTACACAATTTTAGATCCCTTAGTAAAATAGTGACGTAGTTAACTTAACTCAAAAACAATACCTCATCAACTGACTTGACACTTGCAGTTTGGGTGATAGAAGGTGAAACCTATACAGGGTGTAATTAGTTTCATGTCATTAAAAAAATCTGGTAATGGGGACCGACTAGGCTGACAAAAATCCTGTATGACTTTTAGTGCAAGAAAAATAAGCCTTAAAGTATGCGAAACTTCAAAAAATTAGTACAAGCAAGAAATTTGGAGGAGATGTTGCAGTTATCATCTTATTGAATATACTAAAAGTTCCCTAAAATCTAATCTGTGCTACGCCCGCCATATTTAAAAATGGCGGCCTATTTTCAGATTTTTGTATATAAATCCTTTACCGTTGCAGATAGGAAAAAAGGTTTGAAATAAAAAATGTAGGCAATAATAGAACAAACAATTTTTGATATTAACATTTTTTCTCTAAATCGAACGGTTTTTGAATGATGAGAAATAGCAAAGTAAAGGCTATATCGTCAATGAACTCAGCAATCAAGTGAGAGAAAATATTGTTGCTGTGAACCCACAACAGTTATTCAACCGAATTGTGTGTATAGTTAAAGGAACAAAGGAGCTAAAAGAATATTTCAAATATGAACTCGCACCTTCCCCTTCTTCTCATTTCAATGAGGTTGGTATGAGGAAAGGCAAGAAATCATCACTTGTCGCAGCATTTAAAACGGAGGAATCACCAGAAATAGACAACTGTATTTACGTCCTAGATGAGGGACATATTTTTCACAGTATTGTCTAGCTCAGACCCGCAACCTATCAAGACATCATTAACAATTACACCTCACACATCATTAGCCGGTATGGCGGTAATTGCGTTGTGGTATTTGGTGGTTATCCTGTATACCCAACAACGAAGGGGAACGAACAAGAAAGAACAGCGGCAAGAAGGACATCAGCAGATATAAACATAAGTGAAAATACTTTGAATACTGTCACCACAACAACGCAAGCGGAATTCCTTGCAAACAGTGCAAATAAAAAACTTCTTAACGTCCAGTTAAGAAGTCGGGGTGTCCAGGTAGAAGAGGCCGAAGCTGATACTGATGTGTCGATCGTAGCAGCAGCTATTGAGTTCCTTCGACCAGGCTCAGGGAATAAAAAAAAGGTCAATTTTTTACATTCCAAAGCAACGAAATTTGCACAGGAATACATTACACTGTCTGATGTTCATACATGCTGTTGCAGGTCCTGCGCGTCCTTTAGAAAGAGCATGATTAAAGGCTTGCGCCTTTTAGAACAAAATCCGAATCTGCGACAGACTGTTGCATTATTTACGGAGGATGCTGTATCCGAAGATGACATTGCAGCTGCAGGGGAAAATTTTCTGCTTGCCTTTTATGGGGCAACAAAGTCCCAGACGCTTGATGAGTATAGATATTTTTCATACAATCGTCTGATCATTAAGCAGCAATTACATTCCAAATTTAACTTGGCAGTGTTGCTTCCTGCAAGTGCAGCAGCTGCCAATCACTCATGCCGCACATACCTCCAAGTCCAGCAGTGGATGGGTAATAATTTAGAGCCGACTGCTTGGGGTTGGCAGTTAAACCATGGGGCTTTGAATCAGTTCATATCCTGTGGTTGCAAATCTGGATGCACAAAACGTTGTGAGTGCTCATCAGCAGGGTTAAAGTGTTCTGCCATGTGTGGATATTGCCAGAGATTATCTCGCAGCAACTCAGAAGATATGTTACCTGAGACGACATTGATAATGACGAATTAATGGTATAATGTATTTTCGTATTTTATTCTATTTGTTAAAGGCTTTATAATTTGTGGCGTGCTTTCTCCCAGTTGTCTAGCGCATAAACAAGTGGGAGCGTCACTTTGGTGTCGAGATCAACTTCGGTTTCACTCGGGCTTCCTTTACAATTTTTACGTGGGGCAATGGTCCCACACTAGCCTCTTAACACAGCCTGTTGCAATAGGGCTGGGATAAACTCAGTGAAGAAACGGTTATGTCCAGAGATCAAAACGGTAGATTAGATTTTCTCTCACATTCAACAGTAAGACACAGAATTCGGTAAATAACAAAGTTTATTAAAATATGAGATAGATAACAACAATAAAATAAATAAAAAAATGTATCATTTTACAATATATATATAATGTTATATATATAGGGAAGGTCGTAGATTATTTACAAGTCACGTTTGACTACTAGCCAAGCGGTTCTCGAGCGGGTAGTTATCAAAAAAAATATTAGAAAAGGAATGTTGCAGCGGTTAAAAACTATTGATAAGCGATATTAAAGTAAGCAGCAAACAACAAGCAAAAAAAATATTAATCGACAAAAACATGCAGTGCCCAAATGCCAGGCAATAGAAAGCAAATATTTACAGTTAAAATCATGCATAAGAAAAAGTAAAGAATCTGGCAACACTATATAAAGCAGATTCTAATGACCAACAATTAAATCAACGATTATCGATATACGGGCGCTCTGGGTTATTTGTGGAGACAGACGGACGGACCAATAATAATTATAATATTTTACTTTGTTCTGGAAATTCAACGGTGAAATTACATTTGATTGAATCGGTATGAATTTGCCAAATTCTTCAAGTCTCGATATTAAATGAAAGTATAGCGGTAGCGCGGTGACGCTATCAGCCAAGCGGTATCTTATCAGAGTTCAAGCAAAATGGTGTTGGTAACAAAATTATTATAATAAATAATTTTTACGGATTTTCAGATTTCCGACCTAAGTCCCCGGACTATGACAACTTTTATAAAATTGCAGATTTTACTCTAGCTTATAAAACTGTGATAAAAACAAAATAAAATATACTTAAAACGGATTTTTATCACTCCAGCAAAATGTCAGGTTTTATTTTAACTCTGTAAAATTTTAGCAACGGTTCAAGTTAAAATGAATTGAATAGAAAGAACAAACTTACTGATATTTTCTTGAAGTATTTATTATAGCCTTTTTATCAGGTTATACAAAAAAACCAACAATTTCTTTCACATAGTCGCTTGAATACGAACCTTGGGAATGTGATACTTTATAACTGTTTTTAAATACAATTTGACGGTGCAAAAATCGAAAATTATATTTTATTCTTTTAACGGAAATGATTTTTAAATAATCTCGTTTATGCACTAATTCATATTGTACAGAAACTTTTGATAAGAAAACGGTGGCTCAGCAGAATAGTAACGGTGTTTGCTATTTGAGTTTTACCTGAATAGAAGTCGGTGCGGTAATAATAGCGGTCGATTGGCGTATTTACTGAGTCCAATCTGGAGCGGTAATGCCTATTAACTTTGATATTCTCTACACGGGAACGTCGCGCTTGTGATAACTGCACTGTTAACGCCACGCGTATCGCTCTTTTTAACTAAATTTGTTTCTTAAGAAACCTTCCCAAATCCTAGCATGTACATTTTTCTACATAAGGTAGGATTCTATATCACGGCTTAAACTATTAAGTTTTAATTTCATGAACATCCCAGGCAGCAAGATGCCGTCATTATGACGTCGTTTTTTCGGCATTAATTACGTCTATTTCACCTTCAGCATGACGTAAAAATGACGTGAAAAAGACGGCACAATGTCACAGCCCAATGACGTCATATATATGACGCCAATATGACGTATTGGTAATCCGTGAATTTTGCGCAAACCTCTCATTATAATATTTTTCCACAATTATTAATAAAGTTTTTGACGAAAAAAAACCCGGAATGTGCAGGGATCGAACCGCGGACCTTTTGCCTCGCAACCTAACAACAACAACAACAACAACAAAACAAATTTATTTGACATTTCTTGTTACAAGAATGCACCTCATCGGATTCCGGCCCGGAGCCAACCAGACAACCACGGCGCGTAGCGTCGTGGAAAATGTGTGGTTGGACGAGGCGGGTCCGATTTGGTTTAACGATAATGTTTGTTGCAGCTAGGACACCTGTCCGCCTTAGGCAGACTTAAAACTAGGTTAAAATTAGGGAATGTGCTCGCACGAGCCTAAAACTAATGAATAAAAAACTTAAAACTAACACTTGCACTGCACTTACAAATTTTTGGTTGCTGATACGGGAAAACAGAATTAAACGAAAAAACCCGTTCGAGCAAATGACGTCCTTGTGGTCTGATCGCCGTCAAGGAAGGTAGGGTAGTTAAAAGGGTTGAATTTAAAAAGTTTGGATTTACAGGATGTTATCGGCCTAGAGGGAATTTAGAAAGACAAAAAGGGAACAAAAAGGTTAAAAGAACAAAATTGTACAAACATAAAGAAGGGGTTGGAAAGTTAAAGTTGAGAAAAGATAAATAATAGAGTAGGATTAGGTTTTCGTAGAAGGAAGTGTGGCTAGGGAAGCTGCCGGAAGATAGGCAACGCCTGGTACGGTAGGGGGTGTCTTATATCGAAAAGTATGGCATTATGCTGTCTGATTCGGGTAATGTTGCGGGTAAGCGGGCTACCGTCCAGTTTAAACTGGTAGAATTTTTGCGAAGTTTCTTGGACGTAGTCCGCTAGTGGGGTTATGTCGTGGCAACGTGCATAGAGATTTCTGAGGGAGGTGTACCTATCAGAGTCTGAAATGAGGCGCATAAATTTGTGTTCTAATACTTTTAACTTCCGCATTGTCGTGACCGGGATGCTGCACCACACCGGCGCCGCGTATGTGATGGCCGGCCTGATTACCATCGTGTACAACAACTTTTTATTAGTCCTGTTGAGTCCGCTGCCCCGTGCCAGGAGCGGATACAGACTCCTGGACATGGAGTAGACTTTGCGTATCGTCTCGTTAATGTGTGTATTAAACGTCAGTCTTTTGTCCAGGTTCACCCCCAAATACTTCACGCACCGCTTAATTGGAATTTCTCTACCCCCGATCGAAAGTGGCGTTAGAATCCGGTTTTCTGTGAAGCGGCGCGTGAACAGAATCGACTCTGACTTCTCGGCGTTGATCCGAATTTTCCACTTGTTGTAATACGCCGTGGCACGGGCCATGTGCGCTTTCAGCAGCATATTAGCCGCCTGCGCGTTATGCGAATGCACGTACATGGCTGTGTCGTCGGCGTACTTGGCAAGGTTCGAATTTGGGAACTCCGGGAAGTCGGAAACGTACAAGTTCGCAACCTAACACTTAACTCACTGAACCATTGAACATCTTTATTTAAATATGTTTAAAAGCTGTATACCTAGTTAGAAATAGTAAAACAAAATTATTATTACTATGTGGCAAAAATTGAACTAGTCACTAAATACTTCTATTTATTTTTATTTTATTATGATTTATTTCACGTCATTTTAATGACGTCAAAATAATGACCTAAAAGAAACGTGTATTTGACGTCTTCATGATGACGTCAGAAGTACGTATTAAATATCACGTCTCTGGTACGTCATTTATTAATGACGTCAAAATAATGACCTAAATGAAACGTGTATTTGACGTCTTCATGGTGACGTCAGAAGTACGTATTAAATATTACGTCTCTGGTACGTCATTTATTAATGACGTCAAAATAATGACCCTAAATGAAACGTGTATTTGACGTCTTCATGATGACGTCAGAAGTACGTTATAAATATCACGTCTCTGGTACGTCATTTATTGGGACAATGACGTCGGCGACGAAAAATCACCTTTAAAAGAAGTCATAATGACGTCACCTTGCTACCTGGGATACGAGGGTCGGCAGCACAGTGATTAATTTAAAATAAATATTCCTAATAAATATTCGTAAGCGGTGTTAGTAGCGAAGTACAGTAGAAATGAAATGTATTTTAACATTGAAAAAATAACTTCGTTACAAATTACAGTATGTTTTTCTTCTGTAATGGTAATATACCTAAAAAAATGTTTTTTATTTTACTTACAATCTATAAATACGCATTTTACAGTATATGTTGAACACAATTGGAATTTTTGAAAATTCAATAGCATTCTGCATTTCATAATTCAAAAACCGCTCGATTTAGAGAAAAAATGTTAATATAAAAAATTGTATTATTATTGCCTACACTTTTTATTTGAAACTTTTTTCTTATCTGCAATAGTAAAGGATTTATATACAAAAATCTAAAAATGAGCCGTCATTTGTCAATATGGCGGGCGAAGCACCGCTTCGATTTTAGGGGATTTTTAGTATATTCATTAGGATGGCAAGTGGAACATATCCACCAAATTCCTTGCTTGTACTAATTTTTTCGAGGTCAAAATTTATTTTTCCTGAACTATTTTTCCTCTAGGGGTATTTTGAAAAAAAAACTGACCTAGGTCAAAAATTTAAATGTTGAGGTAGGTAGGACCACTGCTTTTCTGGTCCAATGGACATACAGTTCCGAACCATAGAAGTTTTTTTACTTTTAAAAAGTCATAAAAAAGTGTAAAGATTGCCGCGCGGTCTCAAAACAAGAAGCGCGGCACTTTGAAGGGTCCGCTTCAACCGAACTTTGTATACCAATTATTAAACTGTAAATAATTCGTTATCTCTTTCTGCAAAACCGTAAACGCAGTATGGCCTCAGGTGTTTAAACAGGTCGACCCTTTGTACTCACCACCGGCTTATTCCCTTGTCGACGATAATAAAGCCTACCCCAGTATTCCAGCAGTTCTCAAACAATATTATTAAATGTTTTCGAAAGTTTTGTTTATTTTTCTTCTCCAAAACTAAGGGATTTAGTCCCCATGTTATATAAGGTTTTTCTGTTTGTCTAGTCATTCCCCACCACCAGTTTTCTTTAATGACATGAAACTAATTACACTCTATATCTAACTCTATCGATATATTATTAGTGTTAAATCACTAGAATTTCATAGGAATTTGTTTCCACTGTCGGAATTACCCAGAGCTCTATTTTAAGGCTCTTGTTATTGATTTATACTAAGGATATAATAGACGAAGTAGCTTAGCCATACTTGTTATATGATGACCTAAATAAGTTACATTTGAATGGTAGCAAAAATGTAACGTATTGTCATTCTTTCTTTCACATAAACGGAGTATACGTGATGTTTTGTGATCGTGCAAAACTGTGATATTGACCTTACAAAAGGTACACCAAAAAGTGGTTTCTGAAAAATATCTCTCCTATCTGGCCTACCCCGTGTGGTCGCACCCAGGGCCCAAACTAATACATCGATTATGTATCATCATCTCTTATCTGTGACTACCATGTAATAAAGGGAATACTAACAATAGAGTACCACCCTTTCTATATGGACGACCTGAAGTTATTTGCTAAGAATGAAACTCAGCTAAAACAAGAGTTGCATATCGTTAAATTATTCAGAGATGACATCAAGATGAAAGGGTCTAGCATGATAACCATATGAAAGCGTATTTTTATGTTTCATCAGAGTGACCACCTTAAATATGGCCATAGATGTGTAGACAAACCGGTAAAAGTTTCATCAAAATCCGACTGCTGCAACATAGTCAAGAATAAATAAATGTCCAATTGGTCCGCGGCTCCGCCCACTCTGCAGCTTATAACTATTTGATTAAGATAAAAATACAAGCTTTATTTATATTTTTTTTATTTATCATCATCACTATCATGATTTATTACGACAGATACACTGTCTTTTTCGAATATTTTTGACAAAATGTCTGCTGGCTTAATTGTTTCAGAGAGCATAAGATAAATAATATATCACGGCTACTACATGTGAACAGCAGCCCACTTCTATTGCCATTAAGGACAATCACAAGTATAGCGCTTGATGCTGGTGTAGCTCTTACCGTGGAGAACATAATCAATATAATAAGAAAGAAATAACTGACAGTTTTGTGCCGTGATTTAACTTCAACTTTAAGTATATTTGGAGATTCTTTCACATATTGTATTTCAGGACTGTCTTCCAATAGTCTGAGATAATTGGTAAGAGCCGGCAAATAATATTTTCAACTCACATTCAGTTTAAAAAGCTTTTTTTGTCGGTCCAATGTAGGTTTTCAACTTCTTCACTGAGATTCTTATGTATCTTCATATTTGTGTGTTGTTCATCAGAAACCGTAATAATATTTTCTTCTAAAATTATAATAGAACATAGTGCACACGAAATATGGCCTCTAGCTGTCACCTTGAATGGAGATATGGCCTAATTTTAATAGGAAGTATTCTATGATATTCCACATATGTTCCGATTTGAAATAAAAATTTTAAGTTTAACAGAATTTATCGCGTTCACAAGAAGCGATCTATACACACATGCACACATATTCCTGTTATATTAATATAAATACTCTGCATAAACTAGATGCAAATTTATTTATTGTTACAAATAAAATCTAATCACATTTTTTATTCTTCAGGGAAATGAATATAATTACCAACTGTCAGTGGGAGGATCAGACGTAAGAGGGAAACGTCAAGCCCAAGAGAGATCTCAAATTATAGATAGCCTATTTAATGTAAGTATATATAAAATTAATGATGTATGAATAAACCTTGTTAATTTGAGGTCAATGGTTTACCAGGCATTCAATAGGAAATGACTTTCTTTGAAATGCATAAGCTCTTGACAATGTTCCACTCGTATGATTTATGTAAATTAACGAGGACGATGGAACTGAAATTTACAATTTAAAATAATTATAGGTGTTTATTCACTATTTTCATAAATATTACATGCTATTCAAGTCATAAAATAGAAAAAAATACGGTAAATAGTATGCTTCCGAGTTACACGTTATAAAGTGGTTATTTTCAAATATTCATGCATTTTTGGATAAACACTTTAATATACTTTTAAATTAAAGTACGTAACAAAAAAAAAATAAAACTTACATTTTGTCAAAGATATTTCAGATGTCACTAATTGAAAAAATGTATAATAAAAGAGGCACATGGATCTGTTTCTATTAATTGAATATTATTTGAAAACCTTTAAAAACGTTTGATGATATTTGGTAGTTTTTCAAGTTATAGTCGAATAAAATTAAGCATCAGACACGACATACAGCCTCTAAATAATGTAGAAGGATTTATATTTTAAATGGTTCGTTTTTTGAAGCACTTTTAACGTATAATAAAAGTTTTTAGCTGGAAGCATTTTTTCTATAAAAAAATGCATTATAAAAAAAACGCATTTTACAAAAATGCATGCAGAACTACTTTAAAATAGTTAAAAAAAGATTTTTATGACCATTATAACGCATATTAAAAAATTAATTAATTATTTATTTATTTATAAACATTTTATTTAAAATATTTCAGGTAGCCAATAACAATAACTATTATTTAAATATTTAAAAAATACAAACTAATATCAGTGCTAGCTGGTGTCTTTGGCCTGATCCGATGAACAAAGCCCGATGTATTAAAAAGGAAACGGAACAGAACACATTTTTCTAAATTAAAACTTAATTTTCAAAAAAACGCTCAGCCCTAAGATTGAACAAAACTTTAGTCTCCGTAATTTCATGCAGTCTGTACTCCAAGCTGACTTCAGTATTCAATTCTTGAGCCAAATTAATTTTATTTCGTAGGTTTCTCAGCGATTGTGTCACTTAAAACAGGGGAGTGTGAATAAATCCTCCTTTTTTTTAACTTCCTTTGGCATTCTGAAAGTATAAAAAATCGTATTAAATTTTCGTGGTTTCGAACACGACATTAATAACTAATTAATCACAATGATAAGTATCCCATAACATGAAGTTTAATAGATTATGTTATATTTTTATACGTTTTTACCCACTTTTATAGTCTGAAATAAAGCTGAACTAAACAGATAAAACACAAAGATACAAGTTTAAAATATTTCAGTGCTAGCTGCTATGTTGGTTAGCCGGAAATCAAAATGACGCTGTACTTAAATATAATAGAGATACAAATATTAGGGTACATTTGAAAGAGATTTAGGGCTTTTCATCGGGTATCCTTTCCTAATCCTGATGTTAGTCGACATACTTAATGCCAAAATGAAACCGATTCATTGACATTCATAAAAGGATATCCTGGGACGTACTAAAATGAGCTCTCTGGAGGACGTCCTAAAATAGGATATCCTAAAAGTTACATCCATCAGTGAAATTTCAATATTTTTTTTCTCATCTGTGGAGCATGGGACCCATACGAAATATGGGAAATAACATCTGGAGAAGCACTACTGACCCTGAAAAATGTTGAAAAAGCAATTTGCAAGAAATTTTTTTAAAATTCGGTAGCCTCCCCTGTTTATTATTATTTTTTTATCATATGCATTTGACTCTTCATAAAAATACAACAATACGTTTTGGAGTTTATGAAAATATTTTGATTAGTAACTAAAATACAATGAACTGAAGTTTTGTAATTTACAATTTAACAAATTACAATATTTCAGTTCGTTGTATCCAAGTTAGTAATGAAAATATTTTCATACACTCCAAAACGTATTGTTGTATCTTGCTTTTTCAAAATTTTTTAGAGGTCATTAGAGAAGTGTTTCTCGAGATGTTATTTCCCATATTTCGTATAGGTCCCATGCGCCACAGACGAGAAAAAAATATTGAAATTTCACCAGCCGCCACTGACATTCATGTTTCTATTTACTTTACGTATTGGGATATCCAGGTATGTCAATTTGTCATCCCATATCCCGATTGTGCTGTGTGGGAAGGTATCCACCCTGTATATTTTAACTGAAATTGACGCAGATATCCTCATTGAAAGTTGTGTTAACTATATGCCAAATATTATTGTCCTCCATTTTTCTAGTTAATTATTTTTTGAGTGACCACCCTGTATCTGGTTCATTATAAACTACTGCACAATTAGGTGAATATTTTCAAAATATTATGACTGCTATATTTTTGGAACGAGATAGTTAATCTTGATGCCGTTTTTTGTGACCGTTAGCAAAATTCGTTGAATATTGACCATCGTAAACAGATTTCTAAATTATGATTGATTGTCAAAATATTATGACTGTTATATTTTTGGAACGAGATAGTTAATCTTGATGCCGTTTTTTGTGACCGTTAGCAAAATTCGTTGACTATTGACCATCGTAAACAGATTTCTAAATTATGATTGTTTCTTTTATCTACAGGGTGATTAGCCAAATCCTTACATAGTTTCCAAAAGTCATCATTTCCTCAAATTCCTAAAAAAAAATTATAGATTGTCTTTAACATGTTAATTATAATCTATGAACAATACTTCTGAAACGGCTTTGGAATTTTTTAAATTATCTCTCTTATTAACTGAGACACAATTTTTTTAAATAAAATTGTATAAATTGCATTTGAAAGGTACTTGAATTGTCTTAAAAATTTAAAGCAGTGTGATGTGATATATCGGTATACAATAATGGTCCCTGTTTTTTTAAACCATTGGCGTACTGAAAATATTTCTAAAGGTTGTTTTTTTTTAGCGACACCACTGGAACTCGGCAAAGTTACCTTTAATTCTCACATACTCTAAAATATTTTTAGCTTCCTTCGGCTTATAGACGTAGTGAGAAAAGATATAAATTTTTTTTTATATGTAATGATTTAACGAATTAACAACAAATGAAAAGGACAAAAGTAAAACATGGTACAAAGTATCACATGCTAGTTTGGGTACCCTGGAAATGACACTTTGAGAAACACCGTAAATATCTAATACTTCTTTTTGGGACACTCCAGTATCTAATAATCGAATTCAACTATTCAATTCCTTTAAAGTAACACGAGCCATTCTTGAATTGTTTTCATCACGAAGTACTCAAATAAATGTTGTCAGAACTGTCAACTTGAATTCTATTAAATAACCAGTACTTGATTTATTGAAATTCAGCCTATGCTGAAAACATCAATTAATATTTTTAGGAGAAGATGGTGTGCGCCATGTCCCAGTCGTCTTCCTTGTCATAAAATCGGTCACTTGCAAAGGCTAAACAGTATGAATAATGAAATATTTCAGACTGGCGAAGATGTTTAAATTTATTGTTTGTATCATGTTTTACTTTTGTCCTTTTCGTTTGTTATTAATTCGTTAAATCATTAAATATTGCAAAATTTGTTTTTTATATCTTTTCTCACTACGCCGATAAGCCGAAGGGAGCTAAAAATATTTTAGAGTATGTAAAAATTAAAGGTAACTTCCACGAGTTCCAGTGGTGTCGAAGAAAAAGAAAATATTTGCAGTATATAAATATTTGCATATTAGAAAATATTTGCAGTACGCCAATGGTTTAAAAAGGAGTAACCAGCATTGTATTATAGACTGAGAGCTGGCTCCCATCTGATCTAACCAGAGAGCTCTAATTCTGTTTAATATTACAGTTTCGAGTATTG
Source organism: Rutpela maculata (assembly GCA_936432065.2). Taxonomy (NCBI): domain Eukaryota; kingdom Metazoa; phylum Arthropoda; class Insecta; order Coleoptera; family Cerambycidae; genus Rutpela; species Rutpela maculata. Next base: position 38,059,319 of record OW386288.2, on the reverse strand, counting down.
TCCGCATGAAATGGAAATCCGGCGGTCTGGCACTCCAAAACGGTCGGACATTAAAATGGGATTTCGGAAAAAATACTGCAATTTAACCGGGAAGATCTATTTTTCTTTCAGCGTTTACTTGTTAGATTACTACCTCCTAAATTAATTTTAACTGGTCTGCCACTCGAAATCGGTCGTAAAATGGCGACCAGATCAACTTACACTTTAAAAGAATAGATGTTTTACCGAAAGTATCTAGTTTTAATTTTTCAACCAAATTACAGGTCAGTGCGTGGCTTTTACGAATTGCTCGGTCTGGCAGTAAAAAACAGCCGGATCCAAGATGCCAGATCGGTTTTTGTAAGGTAGCAAAGCTTGTTAATTGTCGATTACGAGTGAGCTACATTATTTTTCAGTTAATGGTATATTAAAAAATTGATGGAAATGTAATTTTATTGTATGAAAAGAATTATAAGTTTTTCGTCAACATTAGTTTTGACATTTAATTAAAAGATAGCTTGAATTTCACACTCATAGATTTGTCAGTGATGCTATAAAATCCAATTATTTTTGTAATATTTTCTGTTCTCTACCACGTCACGAGTATTTTCGTTATTCATCGTCTTCGTCCCCGTCATCTTCCGGAGGGACATCAGAATCGGTATCTTCGTCGTCTAAAAGAGTTAAAAATTAGGTAATTATTACTATATTGTATTCAACATACCTGAAGCCTCCGCAATTGCGTCGATAACAACAGGTGGAGCAACCTCCATCAAACCACACAGGTTCGTATATCCCAGAAGGGCTTATCTTCCAGCCATAGTCTTCTGGATTTAATGGCTGCATCGGGTCCTGCTTTTCGGCGTTCATCCATATATATGTTTGAAATATACTTCTTTTCACATGCAGCAGCAATGATGATTGGTACGGGGGAATTGATAGGGAATCAAATGTTTTTTGGGCTTGTAAGCCATCTCAAATTTTCTGCACCTTGCCTCATAACACACATTGTTAAAATGCCGGATCGGTCCAGAGCAACAGGTAGAGGAGAGCGAGGCACAGTGGTCACTTTTTTGCATTTTATTACTTTTTTAAGGCACTGTTAACATTTCTGCAACTTTTTTTGTGCAAGCCTAAAGTACCATGTATTTATAGGAATTTCCTATAATACCACTTTACAGAATCACACGTTTTACATATGACAAGAAAATAACATTTCTTAGAAAATATGACCAGTGTGCCCCGCAGTCGGGGTACACTGGCTACATAAGTGGAGTTCACTGTTTCGATAAATAAAACAAATGAAAGTTGTATGGTAGGTATTGTTATTTTACTGAGCAGGTACAAAATTATGTTTACAAAAATATTCGACCTTAGCCCATATTAAAGTTTGATACATTTATGTTAAATGAGAAGTTCGGGTTGTTCCACCGGATTGCATAGGTTTGGGTAAGTGACAAACAATATTACATTTTTCTACAACCCGCCCTCCCCTAAATTGTTTTGTACGTAGCCAGAGAGTCGTACGTTATTCGTCGTTCAATGAAATGCAGCGTTGCAAGAAATTTGATCTGGCACCCAGTATCCGGCTGCTTTTGATTGCCATACTTAACAATTCGTGAAAGCCATTCAGTGAGCTGTAATTTGGTTCAAAATTAAACATTAGATACTTTCGGTTAAATTGACTTCAATTTTGTTTAACTTTGGATTGATCTGGCCGCGATTTTGCGATCGATTTCGAATGGCAGACCAGCTCGAATTTATTCAGGAGGTAGTAATCTAACAGTAGTAATCTAACAAGTAAACTCTGAAACAAAAATAAATTTGGCTAAATTAGAAACGCTGCCAGTTTAACGTCCGGCCGCTTTGGACTACCAGACCGCCAGATTTCTATTTCATGCTAGCTCCAGACTTGAGTAGTATACGTAACTGTATTAGATCTTTCCGGTTATATCAAATGGGAGCTACATCTTGGACTATTATTCATACCGATATACAGTGCGTGTAATTGCGGACTGGGCATATACTCCACGTAGCGCGAGAGATATGACAACCCAGATAAAAGCAAATTCGCCTGTTGTCGGCATAGATTAAAGAGTCGGCGTTAGACCACTGAAGCATTCCCGTTCTCAGTTATTTCATTTCAGCCAGCTGGCACACGCGATATTGCAATTCAACTCCCCATGCCCAGCCCGCCACTACACACAGTGTATCACATCACGCTGCCTTAGATTTTTAAGGCGATTCGAGTACCTTTCAAATGCAAATTATACAATTATATTTAAAAAAAAAATGTATCTCGTTTAATAAGAGAGATAATTAAAAAATTTCGAAACCCTTTCGGAAGTATTGTTCATAGATTATAATTAACGCGTTAAAAAAAATCTAAACTTTTTTTTAGGAATTTGGAAGAACAATGACTTTTAGCAACAATGTAAGGATCTGGCTAATCACCCTGAAGATAAAAGAAACAATCATAATTTAGAAATCTGTTTATGATGGTCGATAGTCAATGGATGTTGCTAACGGTCAGAAAAAAACCACATCAAGATTAACCAACCCGTTTCAAAAATATAGCAGTCAAAATTTGGCCCATATTTTGACAATATCCACTTCAATTGTGCAGCAGTTTAGTATGGCAGGTTTTTTCCCTGACAGTTCCATTAACTATATATATGAAAAATATTATTTTCCTTCCTTTACATTTTCCCTTAATTATTCTTCTCCTTCAAGTAATACTGTAGATACAGCGCCAAGAGACAGACAAACACACCAAACTGACAGACAGACAAACATACAGATAGACTGACTGAATTTAAATACCTTAATTTTTGTATAAATGAACTTAATACAGTCTGGATTATGTATAAATTCAAGTTATTGACAGTTACAGAAACCAATTACTTTTATTTGGATTCTTAAAATTATATTATTTTAAAAAATATACAATAGAACGGAAGGCGTTTATTTACTTTACAGACAAGAAATGAAATTAAATTCGTTTGATAATAATTTATGCAACTACGAGAGAAAATAAACCCTGCGGGTTAGGCAAATATTTGTGAACTTGACTTTGCCAAGTAATATTAGTTGCATACATTTGTGTTTTATGTACCTACAGATAGTTCTATCATATCTATTATGTATGTACTTACCGTTTACATAACTAATCATTCAACTAGCATTCTGAAATATGAACATAAACGTTTTAGTTGGCCAGAATTCTAAATTTAATACATATTTTTGTTATGCAGAAACAAAATGGCCAAGGTGAATACTTCTTCAGGATAGATCGAACTAAAGTAATAACGGCAAAAATTTAGTTAAAAGTAAGTTGTTATATTTTTGTTGGCAAATCATTAGAATCATCCTCATTTAGATCATCCTCTTAGTTTTCCATAGTTCATAGCTTTTCTACATATTATGGTTTATTATTTTTATTACACTGAAAATTACAAAAAGTATTTTGAAAATTGTAAAAAGGTTCTTTTAAACAACATTGGAGCTAATATTTAAATAGTCATTGAAACATTTAGTTCCATTTTTAAAATTTTTAAAGTTACAGTACATGGCAATTTCGATACAATTTAAATTCCTTTTTGTGATTTTCAAGTGAATTTTTATTTGTCATCATGAATGCTGCAAAACTGAACATTTTTATTGAGTAAAGGAAAACGTAATCCAATGTCATCTCTCATTCACATAACAGGTTTCTTCTCTAAGTATTATTTGATATCAATTTTTAAATCTCAGAATTGTGTGTTTGTGAACTTTTTTAATTTTCCTAATTCATTTTATAATTTTCCTCTTTTGTAGAAAACGGATTTGAAATATTTTTTGTGAACAAAAAAACACAAATAATGAAAGTCAGCTTTTATTATAAAAATTTTTATTATAATCAAAATTTATATTCGAGCGGTGAAAGTAGGTAGGTACACACCTACGAAAAATCCGTAGCTGGTGTAGAAACACAGAGAGGCCAGCGAAATAAACTTGTCGAAGTGATGTAGTAGATTTTCAAGAAACCACCACCACTACAAGCCGGCTGCTCCAAGGAAGAACACAGTAACCAACATTTTTTCCAAACTTGAGATTTTCACTCATGTGCTGATACTGTGCTGTGCTGCGTCTTTTTATCCAACAGCCGAGCCAACAGCGGTAGTTCTATCTGCAAAGGATATAAAATGCTGTTGGATAAAAAGACGCAGCACAGCACAGTATCAGCACATGAGTGAAAATCTCAAGTTTGGAAAAAATGTTGGTTACTGTGTTTTTCCTTGGAGCAGCCGAAGCCGTCCGATACCAGTCCACTATTTTACTATACTATATATTATTAAAAGGAAGACAATTTCAGTAAAGCTTGACAGTCGCTGCTTTGGATCCCATATTTTATGCATAGAACCAAATGAAGTAATCAGTACTATGTAGATCTCAGATAACACGCTGTTCGCAGCCAAAATAATTCTACAGGGTGAACCATTTAACTTTATTATTGCAAATATCTCGTCGTGTAATCCACCAATTAAGAAATGACCTCTACAAAAGTTGTTGGGTTCTAAGGGGGCCATCTGATTTTGTGATCGGGCACCGGGTCCGTGACCTTGGTGAGGCCCTATGACACCCAACTTTGTTTTATTACAGAATCTAATTCTACGAAAATAAATACGTTCAAAGCTAACAATTGAAAAATGACTTAAATAAAAGTTGCAGGATTCGATGGGGGTCATCTAATGCTATGGTTCAGTACCCGGTCCAGACTTTGATACGGCCCTGGGGGCCCCCAACTTTTTTTAAAAATGGAAATATCAATTTTTTATTGCAGATTTGCATTCTACGGCAAAAAATACGTTCAAATATGATTTTCAAAATTTTTGAAAAAATTGATATTTCCATTAAAAAAAAAGTTGGGAGCCCCAGGGCCGTAACAAAAGTCCGGACCGGGTAGTGAACTATAGCATTAGATGACCCCATCGAATCCTACAACTTTTATTTAAATAATTTTTCAATTGTTAGCTTAACCGTCGAGATAATTGGGTTCTTGTGATTTCAGTTGTTGGTATTGGGCCAGAGTAAAGCCCACTGGAAAAATGTTTGAAAATCATACTTGAACGTATTTATTTTCGTAGAATTAGATTCTGTAATAAAAAATAGGGGTTCCCATTTAAAGAAACAAAGTTGGGTGTCACAGGGCCTCACCAAGGTCACGGGCCCGGTGCCTGACTACAGAGTCAGATGACTACCTTAGAACCCAACAACTTTTGTAGAAGTCATTTCTTAATTGGTGGCTTACACGACGAGATACTTGCAATTATAGATTAAAATGGTACACCCTGTATAATGTATAGGGAGACCTATAATATGTAGAGAACAAAATAAAGAAGTCCCTTTAAAAGACTTTGGATCTCTGTGCTTTCTTGATGGAACAAGTGTACTCTACAGAAATATACATACAAGATCGTGACTTCTTCAGTCTCAACAGTAGAGTGCAGAGCAGTTTTTGGAACGTATACATTGTAAAATAGTTCCAAACACCACATATGTAACATCTTCAGAAGTTTTGGATTCATTCCTTCAGACCATGAATGCGCGGGACTGTCGATAGTAGTAGCAAAAAAAGCCTCTGAACTTGGTCAACTTTAGACGGGAAAGAGGGAGAAATACTAATGCAGAGCCGGTAGTTGAGTGCTTCTATATAAATATAAACGCAAACTCTAAAAAAATTTGTTAATTAACAATAGGCTCATTTTATGAAAAATCGACGAAAAAATTTTTCTAGAACGGGATATTGTTCCTTTAAGTGTCGAAATAATACCATAATTTTAAAAAAAATTTAAATTAATATTTAATAAAATAAAGAAATATTTTTACTTATTACGGCCGGTTCAGAGCATCGTAACGGCTTAGTGTTGGCCGCGCGGAGCTCTATTTTCAACATTAAATTAAAATTATTAATAATAGAGATCTAGTTTTGGGAGTCAGGACTTTCTTATTGGAAATTTCTTCCTCTTTAAGAAACTGTCTTTAAAATTTCTTAAATACAAAAATCTTCTTTTGTTTATAATTTTTGCAATTGTTTATGTGCGGGTTTGAAAATTTTGAATATTTTTTTAGACGTCATTCCGGATCCAATGAGCCCTCATTCATATTTTTACGAGCTTTATCAAGAATTAACACGGCTTTGAACTTGTGAACTAGCGTATAGTATGCTCCATCCCCTAGGACGTCATTTCTATTCCCATTTTGAGGTTTTCTAGATTATCTCGGGAACGGTCCACTTTTTGATAAAAATACTTATATACAAGAGTGTTCCTTATAAAATTCTCTATCAAAAACGTATCTACACCTTTTTTCCTAAAATTAATAATACTTTGGTAAATGACGCGCAAATGTAATCAGCGCAGGTAATATAATTCGCTGAATATTCTTATGGCTATTGCCAAAGCTGTCTTTATGCGATTAATATATTCCTGCTTTATTAATCAATCAAAACGTACATTTTCAAAAAAATCGACCAACAGGATTTGTTTAAAGTGAGAAAAACGGCTATCGATAAGTAGAAAAATCGAGAAAAATGTATGTTACTTTTTTCGTAGTAGCTATGTGTCAAATTAAAGTCATTGAAATTATTAAAATCTGACGTTTCACGTTTTCATCTTGATTTATGTACACAAAATGAATGAGAAAAAGCGATTTGGTGATGTTTCACAAGAAAATATTAACGAAGCTATGAATTAAAGTGTCCCAGTTAAAACGAGAAACACTAAAAATTCTATATGGAAACAATTTAAAGCTTTTTGCAAAGAGCATTATTCCCTCGAAAAAGATACGACTACTATGATGAACTTGTAAATATCTTGACTGACTGGGGTTATAACATGATAAAAAACATTAGAAAATGTTTTCATTTCTTATTATAAATCGTTATTTTTAAAACATTAAATAAAAAACAGTTTTGTTCTTTTAATAATTATTTTAGATAATATTTTTTAATCATATATTAATCTTCTGTAATACACACGAGGTTGATTTTCTACTTGGGTAAATTTTTTTTGAGTGACTCAAACCTGTTTTCCATGAAAATTATGCTCGAATTAAGAGACATAGGAAAAATCGCTCCACCTCGTGTCGCGATTTTTCCATGCCCTTAATTCTTGAATAATTTTCATGGGAAAACAGGTTTTTGCCCAAAAAAAAAATTTACCCGGTAAAAATCGACCTCTTGTGCATTAATACCCGAAAAAAGTATAAATCCATTCACCACGCCACAGTCCACAATGTAACAAATTTCACTTTCTCCCACTATCCCGTCTCAGACTACCCAAGGTCACTGCGATAGTGCATTATTTTAAAGTTTGCTGTAAACGCTGTTGCTGTTTAGGGCTGCCAATGTGCGGGATTTTATCCAAAAAGCGGGTATTGTAAACCCACTTGCTGGTAAAATTTTTATGCGGGTATAATTGGGTATTTCACCAAATCGGACATACATGCACGGTTAAGTTTTACGTAACAAACGGCTTTATGTTAAGCATATGGAAAAAATATATAACGCTTACGTTAGATACATAAGAAAGCATTACGGCAATAGAGTAACTGTCGTGTTCAATGGTTATTTGGAGAATGCTAGCAGCGCGAAGAGCCTAGAACGACAAAGGCGGTTAATGCAAAGAACCTGTCCTGAAATTATATTTGATTAAAACACTGTTGTTTCTGAAACTCAGCAGAAGTTCCTTAGTAATTTGTTTATCAAAGAACGTTTGAATGCAGAACTAGTGAAAAAATCTAGGAATGAAGGAATCGAGGTGTTCGTTGATGACGCCGATTTAATAATAGCACAAACTGCTATCGAAAAAAATGTTATAAGTGCGACACAGCTGTTGTAGTAGAGCAAGATATTGACCTGTTCGTGCTTCTTATTGCTCTTTCTCCCTCCGGCAAAGATATTAAATTAAAAAAAAAAGGTAATACCATTTACGCGATATGAGTGTTGCCGAGCAGCAGCAGAAGTTGGTAGTAGTTTTGATAACTTTACAGCATTGTTCGCTTTACCAACAAGTTTGTTAAAAGTCATTTACAGTTCCCGAGATTTACAATCCTCAACTTAAAAAAAACTGCGACACAACCCTAGCGTTTTTTTCCAAAGGAAAGGTTAATGCAATCAATGTGCATTATAAAAGAGATGACTTACAAGACATCGTGCAAACTTTTAATAATGAAAAAGCTAGTCATGAAGAAATTGTAGACGTAGAAGAGCGATTTGTTCTAGCTTTATACAACTCTACCTCCGCAGAAAAAAGTCTAGATGTTTACAGATTCATGACTTTTAACAAACTTGTTGGTAAAGCGAACAATGCTGTAAAGTTATCAGAACTACTACCAACTTCTGCTGCTGCTCGGCAACACTCATATCGCGTTTTTTACCAAATTCAAACATGGAAAAATGTTACGTTAGAAGCTACTGATTGGGGACGGAAAAAAGTCGGTATATTAACCCCAACTATAATAACAAAAGAATCAACTCATTTGTTTTGAAATTAATTTCTTGTTCATGCAAATTATGGTGCGAAAACAGGTGCAGTTGCAGAAGAGCAGACTTAACGTTGCTCCACAATGTGTTACCATTGCCACGAACAAGCATGCGTGAATGTCGAATTTATGGTGCGTTATTTTTTAGAGGTGAAAGGTGGATGCGCTACGTTTATTATAATTTTAGTCCAGTCATCATAGTGATTTCACCTCGGAGTTCAAGATAACCGGCTGTAAACTCGTATAAACCTTTATTTTAACATCCTAAAACTTGTCTCAAAACCTACTTACGATAGCGTGGACGCAACTTGTAGATAACTAAGGTCAAAGGTCAAAAAATCGATTTTTTTGCGCATTTTTTGCAAATATTTCGTTCCCTGTAAAATTTACGCTATTTGTATTTATTATAAATACTGTAGAGGATAAAATTCTCTACAACTTTTGTTTTAAAAATTTTTTTATACCTCAAACCGTTTTTGAGATAGAGGGCGGTGAGCGCGCAGCCTTTCACTATGTACGGTGTCATTCAAGTTCGATCTGTAGTCTCGGTCAAAAACACGCCGTATAAAGCCCGTTAATTATTGAAAAATATGTAATTATAAATAATTTACATTTTTTCATTAAATATCACATTTAATATAATAATTTTTTTCATAAATTAAGTATATCTTCATTTAATAACACTTACCTCTTTGTACAATTAGAAAATTATTAACAGAAATACTTTAATTACATTTTAATTATATTCAGATTTATACTAATTACTTCCTAAGTAAATAAAATGACAATAAATAAATTTTTAATTTATATTTTTATTAAAAAATACGATTTCATACATTTTTCATGGTTGAAATTAAAAAAATTGAATAAAAATAAGGAGAACTCCATGTTGTTATTTTTAGTTTTCTTCTTCTTCTTCATCATCGTCGTCTGGTCGTTGTGGAATTTTAAATTCTTCTTCGTTTTCATCTTCAACGACATTTGTCTCCAAGTCTTCTAGAGACTACAGATCGAACTTTAATGACACCGTACATTGTGAAAGACTGCGCGTTCACCGCCATCTATCTCAAAAACGGTTTGAGGTATAAAAAAATTTTTGAAACAAAAGTTGTAGAGAATTTTATCCCCTACAATATTTATAATAAATACAAATAGCGTAAATTTTACAGGGAACGAGATATTTGCAAAAAATGCGCAAAAAATCGATTTTTTTACCTTTGACCTCAGTTATCTACAAGTCGCGTCCACGCTATCGTAAGTATCTTTTGAGACAAATTTTAGGATGTTAAAATAAAGGTTTATACGAGTTTACAGCCGGTTATCTTGAATTCCGAGATTCTTACCCTATTTTGACTAAGATGACTGGATTATTTTAGTAACTACTGCTTTAGCGTTAAGCATTGAACTTTAAAGTAGATTAAGGTACAATTTATTGTGTTAACTGGAATCAGCCCTTATGTGTGCGCCTTATTTTCCACGGTACTATTAATTTTAGAAAAAAAATGTAACTACGTTTTTGATAGCGAATTTTATAAGGAATAATTTTGTATATAGGTATTTTTATCAAAAAGTGCACCGTTCCCGAGATAATCAGAAAACATCAAGATGGGGGTTGAAACGACGTCCTAGGGAATGAATCACACTATTTAGGGGTGGGAACTTTTCGGCTTATTAATTCTTATCCTATCCTTAATATTTCTACCAATTTTCAAAACATTATGAATTTTGTCCGATATAAATCGTTATATTACTGAACTAACAAGCAAGTTTGAAAACTGCACTTGACTTTACGGTCACCTGTAATGTTTGCAGTTTAATAGTAACAGAGGCGATAATGCCAGATGTGAGAGATCGCCATCGCGAAAGTTTTCCTTTACTCTTTTATGATTTTCACCATTAAAACTATTAACGATCTAACTTTCAATCAACTTTCAGATCCCAATACAGACTTTACACGCTGTTAATAATTTGGTACAGAATTCCCGACCAGCCTTTCGAAGTTTGAGGGACTATGCAGTAAGGAAAATTACAAAACCTTCGACGACTACAACAACTACGGAAATCCCGGATTCAAATCTACATAAAAGGTCATATCCTGTGTATATTAGGCCAAAAGAAGACGAAGAAAAATATAAACAGTAGTTTATTTATGAATGTTCAGCATTTTTGATTGCAAATACTATTACTGTATGAGAATTACTCATAATTATAAGACTTTTTAGATAGATATACTTTTCCTAGGATAAGTTAAATAGATTAAGTCAGCTCTACTGTTTAATAATCAGGTAACTTTTGTGTATGGTTGCGTGTAGTTTCATGGGTGTTTATATCTGGAGGTTCCGCCAAAATTGGAAATGATGCCTCCAATATACACAGCATTTCACTCATACGTTAGTATGCATTTGGTATTAACTATATGTGTTTAATAAGTTTCGATGTCACCATCAGACGTTTTGAGACTCGGTTTCTGTAATTTGCTAATGATATTTAATTGATGTTTAAGTATCAATAGTGAATCGTTGCGCATAGAGAGTGCTGATTAGTCATTATCAATCCATAAAGGTACAACTCAAGATACAAACGCTTAGGAACTAACTCAGTGATATCAGAAAAACTATGAATGAATATCGACAGTAAATTTTCACACCTTGAAATGTACATATATTTTCGTTTGGACATTCTTTCCATCTCACTAAATAAAATAGATGGTAGAAGTTAATATACCCGTTTATTTTTACTTATCGCAATAATATTGTTTTAAAATGGAATTTGGAAAAATTACATTCATTTCAATGAATGTCCAAAAGGGGATTGTAGAGAACATGGCGGAGGGGAGAATTTTCCTTTTCAGAAATGTGTTGAGGGTAGTTACGAGGTAAAAGTTCCCGCCTCTAGCCCCGCGGCTTTAGGGGGCAGAGAGTGGAAAGGTTCCTTTTTTCGATTCTTCGAACTCGGAAACGATGCGTCGAACGGAAAAAGGTAATCTATGCAAAATTAAACATAATTAAATTTCCTACAAGAATGTTTATATTCATGTTCTTCCTATGCGTTATAGTCGAAAAACGGAAACTTTCCACCCCCTCCTCCCTGAAGCGGTGGGGCTAGGGGTTGGAACGTTTAGTATGTTTACCTCTTAACTACCCCCAACACATTCCTGAAGAGTAACATTCTCCCCTCCTCCATGTTCTCTACAACTCTTGGAGTATATAACTCCCAAAGGGCAAAAGATGATAATTTATTTTCGCTATTTTTCCTAATATTGGACCATTAAGGATAAGCAAATATTAAATAAATTGATAACTTTTCTGTTTTTCAAATGATGTATATCATTTTCTGCCTTCTCTTATGGAACATTATATTTCTGCTGTTATTGATCTAAATTTAAAATATCTTTTATATATTTTTTAAAGAATTGTTTAACACATTTTGAAAGAAATAGTCTTTATAAATTTCTTTACCAGAAATAAAGAATTATCTTGCATTTGTACACATTTATGTTATTATGTCAGATTATATATGCTATCTTGCCAGATTATATATAATACATTTACGGTCCATCTTACAATCGCTGGTTGACTATTATTCAATGCTAACTTTCAAGTTGTCATACAAATTGTATTTTACATTTGCTGGTCATTATCAAGTTATGATTACCTATACTAAATCCGTAAAAAGATGACAGTAATGGACGTTTGAATTTGAATGGGATTTAATTCGAAATAAGTTTTACAATCAACGTCGCGTCGCCTTGTTAAATGTGCCGCTTGACACTCATGACAGTTCAGTTATCACCATCACATCAGGATTTATTAATAGTAGTTAACATTACTTGTAGATCAGGTATGGGTAAGCTAGAAGTTAGTAGTTTATTAGCAGTTTTATAATATATGTTGTATATTTATAATCTAAAATATGTCAAAAAATATAAATAAATATTTTAAAATGGAAATGCATGTAAATGCACAGATATAAAGAATCAGGAAGGTCAGAAGTAATCAGATATAAGTAGGCCCAGTTTTTTAAATGAATATGGTGGAGATTCTCTTAATAGATATAGACTGGAGTCCAGAGCAGTGGAAACTGTAGAAAATTTTTTAAATTGAAAACTCGGATTCAGCACACAAAAATACATAAGGCATGATAGGTTTAGTCCTTGGAGCAGATTTTTTTTTGTGGACCTTTGTTAGTTACCTACCTATCTTGCACATAGGTGCTGGCTCGATAACTTTTGTGTTTGCTGGGATCAGTTTCTTTTAAGTTGTTCAAAATTAATAAACCTGTGGAGATAAATATATTTTGCAGTAATTATTGGTCAAATTAAATTAGTAAATAAAACCAAAACAATTAATATAAATAATCAGGTAATTTATTTACTGATTTATTTCTGTCATAGTTTGAATTTGTTCAGTCTACACCTCAACTTAGAAGAACATAAAACTAAACAAGAATAAATACTTACCTATTTGGTATTTGTATTGACGAGCAGGTGACTGATTAAAATTCATATATTTTGAATATTTTATTCATTTTTCTATACCAACTTTAAAAATTTTACTTAAAACGCGCAAGCCGATAATAACCTGCAAGTGGTCAACAAGCAAGAAAGTTAACTTGCGATTGTAAAACCGACTGTTATTTAAACCAGTGGTTGATTGGTTTCATTACTTTTAAATTTTTTTAAATTATTAATATTACTTAAAAATTTTGCGCATGATATTAGAATATATTATATTCTTGTGACTTATTTTCGAATATTTGTAAAGACTGTTAGTGTATTTACATGAATATAAATATTTTATATTATTGTTCATAATAATATTTTATTTTCAGTAAGTACATCAATCATTTATTTAATTTAATTTTTCTTATTTTATCCTAAAAGATACTGCTAGCGAAAATTGTTTTTTTTATGTTATTTAGTGTATAAAAATAAAATTTTATTTTTTTATATGGAATTATATTGCCTTTTATTTACAGTATCCGTTTCTACCCGAACAAGGAATTAAAAGTTGTAAAGTTGAAATTGTATTCCTTTTTTATTTTTTATATGTGTAATTTTTTAACAAAATTTAGTTTTGGCCTGATTTAACACAAGTAATTATTTTTGAAATAATCCGAAATGGAGAGTAAGTTAGTGTTTAACAAGTTTATTGAGTAAGTTAAGGATTTATCACTAGCAATGTTTGAGATATCAGCAAAAGCACAAAAAACGTAAATAGGTAATTACCCAGGTCATGTGTACATAAAATAAACGAAAGCAGCATACTCCCATCTCCAGTTGTTTAAATACAAAAATAACCGACAAATGGGGAACATGCCCATTTTTTTTTTATTTCATTAAAGTGTGTGTTTTTGTATGAAAACACGCCAGCTTTTAAATCGCAGTACCTATTTTGCAATAAATAATCAAAGCTGAGAATGTTGAGATCCTCGCGAAAAGCACTCTTATCGAGAAAGTAGTCTCGCGTGGTGTCCTACAGATGGCGTACTTTAGCAGAGCGGTATACGTCTTCACCCTAATTAATAAACTGGGCGGCGGTTGGCTTTGAAACGTCCTCAGATTCGGTCATAAGTCTTTTGTTTTTTATGTTAGAGAAAAAATAAAAAAAGTGTCGGAAAACTCAATCAATCCTCTTTACATAAGAGACATTCGAGGAAATGTAGGAAATTACACGTTTTCCTATAGAGTGTATGTAAATCTTAAAAAAATAATTTTTCTCAGAAACCTTTGTTTCGAAGGGCCGAGATTAACGGAGCGTCAAAGTAGTACATGATATTAAGTAAACATCGTATATGATATCGATTTTAGTTAATTACAGATTAATTACGGTGACAATATGGAGAACTTGTCTATGTGTGTGTCCGTCCTGGTTGACTGGTAGAATAGCCATCGGCTAAACTCCGCCAGGACATTAAAATAAATAAGGCGATTAAAAAAAAAAAAAAAACTTTTACCGAAAAAAAAATCCCAAATCCCGCCCCCTCTAATTCCCTCATTTTTGTCGGACTTCAAAAAATAAAAAAAAAGAGTTTTAGCAAATTTAATTCTATTTAAATTAGCTAGACTAGTCTTTTGGCGTATGAGCTAAGATTAAAAAGTTGCCAACTGTAGAAGCTCAAAATTTGCGATTTTTTGCCGTACATGGCCGCCATTTCAGTAGTTATCTCCGGAACGAAAAAAAAATATCAAAATTTTGAGGGTAGCGAAAGATTCATAGTGAAAAATACTCGTTTGACCTTATTTTTTATTTCGAGCCAACTCCCACCGTTTCGGAGATAACTGCGAAAAATAGCAAAAAACAGCTTACATTTTGGAGCCGTAAAAATTGCAAAAACATGCATTCTTGACACGTTCATATTTTTCGAAAAACACCATTGGGACGACCATACGATGTCGCGACGTAAAGAGGAAGTCTTCCAGATAAACCTGATCGTAAATTGCACGGCGAAATTCGAAAGTTCGGCTCGGCACGAACGAATCAAAAGTAGCATTTTGTGACATTTCAGAATATTAAATTTTAGGTTAGGTTGTGTTCACTGCTAGTTGTTTCTGATAAATGCGCATGGGCATGCGGAATTATCAAAGCCAAAACAGAATCGGTGTCGCTTGATGCCGTCATCCGACTTTCTCCATCTGACATCACGTTTCAGGAGTGGGTAAAATCCGGCAAATTTTAATTGCGTATATTTCTGGAAGAGAATTTTTTTAAATTTTTTGTTGTCTATGGGGTTTTTAATGATGCTAGTTTACGATTTTGAGTATTTTAAATCAATTTTATTTTTTGGGCAAGTTCCCTATTGTTTATGGTTACGTAAATATGATGCTAAAAGTTTATTATATAATGTGCCTTGTAGATCATAGCGTTCTATATTTGTTAATAGTGTCAAAGGCTTTGAACAGAAAAATAAATGACTTTTATACACAAGGTCTAAAGTATTCCTAAGTTCTAACGTCTATTAAATCTTGTTCATTTACTCTCCAAAAATGGAATTGTAAATCTAGCTAATAATTCTTCAAATATTTCAGAAAATGTTGACAATATGATAAAGGACGATAAATGAAAAATTGCATACTGTCTCCATTCTTTTACATGTATTACCTAGGTTTATAAAGCTTTAAGAGTCTGGAGAAAGAGCCTCTCTTAAAACATTTATTATAATTTTGGATATTTTTTCTGTTTACTTATGATAATTTAATTATAAAAAGATATTTTATTGTCAAAAACTACTATTTTTTTAAAGTACGTACACTGGGTGGTCTTTAGCTATACTTAACGATATTTTTTTCTTACAATTTTTCAGCCTCATCCCCTGAAATGGTTCCAATTATTTAAAAAATTAAGTATACAAAATTTTAACTCGATCGGATAACGTTAACCCGTGCCTCAAGGCAATTAGAATTCATCAACAGACGTAATTTTCATCTATTTTCAATAGTATCTAGTGAACTGTTGATTACATCGAAATGTTATACATACATAATTAGAAGAAAATTTATTTTTATAAAACGTCATTTCTTTGCATTTTTCTCATACATTTAATAGTTGACTAGGAATAATGAAGCTTTGGTTGGCATAAACAGGCACCAGAATATTCATGTTCTTGTTGAAATGCCAGGATACACGTTTCGTATCCCATGAATTAATCGAATTAGCTTCCCTTTATTGTAAGGGATGTCTTATAGCAACACGGTATCTGTAACGGTTGTCTGCTAGGCGTATGACCTCAACAAACTCTTTTTCATTGGTCGTATTTTAACAACAACGATTCCCTGCGATATTGCCATCTGTAGCAGCTGAAGCTAGAACTCAGTAGAGAAAACAGCGACTAACCACGTTGTTTTACTCAATCGCGGTCTAGACCATTGCTTCGTTAACTCGCTAAAAACGGCACTAAACATCCAGACTCTAGCCTCGAACCAGGAAAGCCGTGGTCTCAATGCTATCACGTAAGCACTGAACCTCTGAATTAAATCGGTTAAGTTTCTTTCACCATTTGCCATCTGATTTTCCATGAACCATTAACCGTTTTATGTTTTCCTTTTCGGCTGATATGGGCCAAAAACATAGGATGGAAAGTTCTCGTAAGTAGGGAGATATAGCGGACGGCTTCAAGTGGTCGCAATTATGGTCACATATTACTGAATTCACTGATCATGAGTCTTCACAACGCTGCTAAAATCTTTCTATTTAGAAATTTTACTAATAAAATTATCAGCAGTAAATTGCTATTTAGCAGACAAGTTTTAAGTGAGTTTATTTCAATTTCAGAGAAGTTAGAATGACAATTTGTAAATGCGTTTTGCATATTATTTGCGAAATATTAATATTTGGCAAAAAGTTTGGATATTAACGTGTAATAAATAACATTGTCCAAAGGTAGAACCTTATATTCGAGATAGAGATGTCTATAAAAAATATTTGAAAGTACAGCTAAAAAAGAAGAGAACTTTTGTGGAAAATTAGATAAACTCTCATTTTTTGGTCACATTAACCGAATAATGGATAATATAAAACAGTTGATATTTCAGGAAAACTAGATAGCAAAAAGCAAAGAGCCCGATCTGCTGAAAATTGTGCTGATATCATCAAGGATCTGATGGGAAAAGCTTTGAAAAGGAAGAATGAGCAAATAATGTTTAAATCCAAAATTACACTATGAAAATTTGAGAGGCCCATTTTATATGGCCAGTAGTGTACAAAATTTCAATTGTAAAGTATTATTGAGAAGCCAGTTTGAATATTTCATGGGATATAAAACATCTGCAAAGATGTCAATAGCGAGAATATGAATGTTCTAGTACCTGTTTACGCCAATTAAAACTGCATTATTTCGACAAGTGTTAATTATTGTAAGTACGAGAAAAATACAAATAAACAAAGTTTTAGAAAATGAAATTTTCATTCGATTAAAAATGTAGAAAATTTCGATATGATCAACCGGTAACGAGATACTTTTGAAAATAGCCGAAAATTGTGTATTTTAGTGACTTTTAATGGTCTTGGGGCCTTGGGGCATGGGTTAGCGTTATCTGATCGAGTTGAAATTTCGTATAGTTCATTTTTGAAATAATCGGAAAAAATTTCGGGGGGTGAGACCGAAAAAAATCCAATGTCGCAAAATAAGGACCACCCATGAAGTGTCTGAACCAAAAGGGTCCAATTCATTCATGTTTCTGATCAACGAGTTATTTTACAACATAAATTTTTGGAAGTTTTGGTCATATTATGGCTAATTTCTACTGCAAAAGGAAGTAACATGTACCCCCCCCCTTACCACCGCTTCAATAAAATGTTGCCATTAATTCTAAGGCAGACTAATCTGTAAGTCTTACCTAAGAAAATAAAAGTTATTCTTTTCTTGGAATTCTTCTTCTTCGAATACCATGCAATTATGCGTAGGTGACTATCTTAGAGTGAGGGTCCTTTCTTTGGCCGCGTGACATAGTTCGCCGGTGTTGGTTATTCCAGTCCATTGTTTAATATTCCATAACCAGGACATTTGTTTACGCCCTACTCCTCTCTTGCCTTCAATTTTTCCTTGTAGAATTAGTTGTGGAATTCTGTATTTCGGACCTCTTAAAATGTGACCCGGGTTGTTTATCTTGCGTTTTTTAATCAAATTAAAGAGCTGTCTTTCTACCCAAGATATGCGAAGCATTCTTCTCAGTATCGACATTTCAAAGGCTTCCAGTCTATTAATTGATGTAATTTTAAGAGTTCAGGTTTCCATTCCATAGAGTAAAATAGATCACACATAGCACCATTCTATACCGGATCAAAAAGGACAAACTTTGGTTGCATAAGAAGGGCCTCAATTTAATGAATGCCTGTCTCTCTTGCTGTATGCGGCATTTTATTTCATACTGCGGATCCCATTCATCATTTAATAAAATACCCAGATATTTATATGTATGTACTCGGTGTATGGGAGCATTATCAATATTTATGGCGACATTTTGTAGAGGTAAAAGATTTCTGCTCACAATCATGAATTTTGTTTTCTGAGCATTAATTTTCAGGCCATTATCCCTACCCACTATGTTTATTTTATTCAAAAGCCGCTGCAGGTCTTCGTGGTTTTCAGTTATAATTACTGTCTCGTCGGCATATCTTATATCTGATATCAAAGTACCGTTTACTTTTATCCCGCATGCTTCGTCTTCAAGAGCTCTAGAAAATATGTTTTCAACGTAAGGTTAAATAGCATCGGTGACATAATGCACCCTTGACGAACACCCTTCCCCAATGGCAATACATAGTTATTGTACTTAACGCGGCCAGGCTTGTAACTCGTAATTCAGCGCTCGGCGGGGCATTAGTCCGGAGAATAGCTGTTGGTTGCAGTCTGGTTTCTTATTCCTTATATATTTAAGGAAACATATAGAGGAGTTCGACAAAATATTTCACTAGTAAATATTCTGCCCTCTAGAAGCATATCTACTACCCTTCCCCACTTCAAATTCGTCTGTGTTGATTGAGTGGTACAATTTGACTCGAACCTTTTGATCCCAGTACAAATTCTGTATGATCCTAATGTCTTTTTGGTCGATGTTAGCGTTATGCAACAATCTCAGGAGAATGTCGTGCCTGATATTGTCGAAGGCCTTCTCGTAGTCAATGAATGCGATAAACACATATTTTCGTTGATCTAGACAATTTTGGACCAAGGTATTCACGCAGAATACCGCCTCTCGTGTTCCCACTCCACCTTTGAAGCCAAATTGCGACTCTCCGCTTAGTTCTTCCAGCTATTTGAACATTCTTGTATGCAGGATACGTAAAAATATTTTTAGTAGGTGACTCATTAGGCTGAAATTTTTCCTGAAATTATTATTAACCAAAGCAACTGTCTATTATTCTTAATAAATATTCATGTATTTGAATTTGGGATTTTTACAGGCCTAAATAGGTACGTGTTTCATTATTAAGTTTCCGGATTTACACACGATACCAATGTGCACACGGCACGACAATTACCAAGCTCCCGTCTAGAGGCACAGATTTGCATGCGACACCAATCTATACGCAGCTCTACGTCACCAGTAAGCGAGGACTCTCAGATATAAAAGCCCAGCCCCAAATCAACAGATTCAGTGTAGATACTTCTGACAATTTGTCTTCAGCGAGGTGAGCTGGACAGATTACAGTTTTGTACATCTCACGATCCAAAGACGACGGGACGAATACGATCTGACCTAGAGGACTCCTTCAGCAAGGTGAGCTGGGACCACTTGAGTCGTTCGTCATTCCCCGACGTCGTTTCGCCACCAAAACCAGAGCGAATGAGCCTGACCTAGGGGTATCCTCGAGCGAGTTGATCTGGGAAACTCCTTGAGTCAACGATACTCGCCAAACGCCCGATGCCATCCCAGTAGCAGCTAATCACCGCATCGTCACATTACACTCTCGCCTCCTCTCTCTCTCATTTATGCAATGCTAACCGTAAAAGATACGGACCTGTAAAACCAATAACCTGTACCGAAACGTATGTTATGAAATACTGCTGAATTTTACCTGTAAAAATAAACTGTTTATTTTGATTGGGCTGTCTTATTAAATAAACTGGACCCTGTATTAATCTCCAAACCAGTTACCTGAGCAAAAAACCGTTACAGGAACTATATTATATATTTTTGGAGAGAGATAAGTATGGCAGCGTTGTCCAACTGTTTTAAACACTCTTGGAATAGGTATAACTTCACCCCTACACCTTGCATTATAAATGCGTTCAGTAGGTACAGTTCTTTTTGAATGCTTTGATTGAACTTGACCAAACAGCTGCCTTATATCAAGTGTGTTTGATATTAGGTCAATTCAGTGGTTGGGTAAGTGTAACACTTCACTTCAAGTTATTGTTTCAAAATCCACTTTTACGTAACATCTAAGTGTTTTATATAATTGTTTGTTACGCCCCTCCAAGCAATAACGCCATAAATCAAATGCGTCTGTACAAGGGCATAATAGGTTATTTTTATGTGACTTATATCGAAAAATCCTTTAAGGCATCTTATTTTTTCGATCAAATGATTTATTTATGCATCCCATATAAAATGGCTGTCCATTGTGATGTCTAAGTACTTAACTTTTGTTGTCGAATTTAATTTCGTCTCCGTTTCCTCATTTTTTATAATTATATGGTCAAACGGTGATAGATGACAGGAATTGCTTGTAAAAGGCACGTATTGTGTTTTTTTCATATTGATAGTAGTTTACCGTGAAAGAAATTAACGACTATTATAAAAATTACTTTCAATCAGTGGCGCAGCCAGAAAATTCATCTGGGGGGGGGGGGCAATAGAACCGATCTCCCTAAAGGACGAGAAACATTTTCAGAAAATGGTTGAAAAATATTATGTTGCTTCATTTTTTGGTTCATGGAAGAAGGCTTGGGGGGGGGGGGCATGACCCCCCCCCCCTGGCTGCGCCACTGCTTTCAATTATCTGTTTTAAATCTTGCCAATTTTTTGCTCCATAAATCAATATGGTATTATCCGCAAGACTGATTATTTCACCATTTATTTGAAGGTTAAGTAAATCAATGACGTATAGACTGACATTTTATATATGTACTTGGTAGGTTTTATATGATTTTGTGTTATAAAAGCTGCTATTATAGCCTACAACTTACAGTCTGCAGGGTAGGTACTATTTCATTAGGAAAATTGTCGAATACTTCCTTCTTTAAAAATTTTACCTTATTATATAATATCCATAAGCACAATAGTTTATTGGCTATCAACAAGATATTGCTTCATTGGTGTATCTTTTGAATTATATGACAAGTGATGGAGATTCTATGTGAACATACCGTAGTTAGATTTAATATTTTCCTCACTAAGGAATTTATTTACTGTCACTATATTACATAGTTGCCCATCAAAATCATTTAAAATGAATACAATAATAAATTTGGAAATAAATCTAATGAATAAATGGTGAATTTAAATGATCAAATATAAATAAATTGCACTGCATGAAACAAGGGCGGTCCTACGCCTTGTTTCTGGAGGGGGTCATACTTATTAAAATATGTACCAATATTTTTTAACTCCTTAAATTTTTGTTCTGAAAATTCGTATTGTAAAATGAAGTGTAGCAGAGTATTAATATAACTTCTATTGTATTTTTTAAATTTTTGAAAATGTAATCATAATAGTCATATTTTCCTTTTTAAAAATATATGTATAAGTATTCAACTAAATATTTACACAGGGCAGTAAACATAAATAAACTTTAATAAATTTAATAAAATGAAATAAAAGAATATTCTTCAATACATGCATGTGCAGCAGTCAATCTGATTTATGAAATAGAATTTTATATTTTAATGACCAAAACACGTGCAAACCATCTGTTTCTTCTTGCTCTTTCTTGGAATATTGTAACCATTGTAACTATTGGGGACACAGGGGAACAAAAATTTTGTTGCATTTATTACAGCACTCGTTCTTACCTAATTTGAAGGCGCTTGGTTCAAATGTGTAGGTAATTTTGCTCTGTAAGCTCTAGATTTTCAGCAATTCGACATTTTCATTTTCTCGAAATATGGCGCTTCATATAATGACATGATGGCAAATTGACCTTAGTTCAAGATGGTACCAATAAATTATAATTTATTAAGGTCAATATTATGACCCTTTTAAAATCCAGTCCTAACTTATCTTACTATTTATTGTTATTTTATGAAATTAAGAAAAAAGTTGAGCTACTAGTTTGGAACTCCAAGAGTCTGGCGTTCTGAGGTGTTCGCCTCGACGCCATCTGGTTATGCAAGACACAAAGAGCTTAAAATGAATTTATGTACAAAAAATACTTATTCAGAAAATGTTTTAAATTATAAAAATCACAACAACAACGGTGAAAAAATGTTTCAAGGTATAAGAGTGGAAGAAGTGAGTGATTTTTGTACGTCAGAAAAATTTAGTATTTTTTTGGAAATAAATTCATTTTAGAACTTTTTGATGCCTTGCATAACCAGTGTTTAATCAGAATGTAGAAAAATTCGAAGATTAGAAATTGATATTTTAATAGACAGAATTTTATTTTTGATTAGTTGTCAAAAATTTTTCTACTTTTTCCTAAATCCTAAAAGTGTTTTTATTTAACTTTTATAGCAAAAATTATTTATTTAACTGCTTTTCTCTATAATTTAACAGAGGAATTTGGAATTTTTATTGATCAGTTTTTATCATGATCAGAGCTCGGAGGGGCATGACCCCCATGGCCCTCTCCTTAGAACCGCCAGTGGCATGAAAAACCTCTCGGGCTGAAGCGCTAGGGATTTTTATTTATGCTGCGCTATTATACAATGCTTTCTTAAGATAAACTAAGTTAATCAGCAAAAATGTGAAGTCTTATATTACTATCATATAAAGAACAAAGCAGTTCATTCTCTTCATTGTGACTTGTTCATTTTTCAGTTCTATTTATAAATATCTACCCTTTGTAAAATATTCTAAATGGCAAAATACTTTTTTAAACATTTTTATTTGCAAATATAGAAGTTGACGTGCAAGTTTCAACATTTACTTTCACGTTGACTAAATTAATGATTATTTAAATTATAACATTATTTTGTGTTACCTAGTCAGTTCAAAGTAAATATTACTTACTTATTAAATTATGGCATAAATTGCCACATTACTTTTTATTATTAAAGAAAAACAGTTGAAACTAACTTTTTAAATTTTAGAACGACAACCCATAAGAAGTTACGTCAGATGGCACTCTTTTAATAAGAAAAACTAATCGAAATCGTTGGTACAAGGATATTTATTTCAATATTACTATTAGCTAATAAGTAATAAGCTGAATGTTTTATCAATTATAATTACATTAGAAATTGAATATTGACCCTAGTAATGGTCAAATTTCTATTATATTTCGTTTTCATTTATTGAACTTATTTTATCATTACCTTCTTTAAATATTCAATAACTTTGTAAATTGATAAACCTAAACAAGTCAATTTTTAGCCAGAGCTATATTTCTCAGAAAAAATAAGATAGTATCTTATTTTTAAAAGGTACAGAATATATAAGTAAAAGGCTGTTGCAATGAGTTCAAAAAAACATAACTTTTTGATGCTGCTCGATTAAATGGTAAACTATTTTTTTGAGGCATATACTCAAAAAAGAAACTAATCTTTTTCATCATTAAACCATACTGAAATTTGTATTTCGCCTCAGTTTAATCCCTTTGTTTCTCTTGCAAATATTGGTACTTTTAAATAATGAGAGAATCTTAAAAGATATTAAAATACCTTCTAGCAATTCTGTCTTTTCATATAAATTATTTTTGTTAATCATCTTACCTTAAGTAGCGCAAAGAATATCCGAAATGAATTACCAGAAGGGACATAATTTAATATTTATATAAATAAATTACCGAGAGTAAACAAATGGTTAATAACAATATCATATGCAGATGACACTGTCTTAATTTTTGCTGGGTACACTTGGGAAGAAGTAAGAGTTCGGGAAGGACTAGGTCTAAAAAAAAGTAAACGATTGGTTAGATTCACACAAATAGACTCAATGGTGCGGGAGCTAAGTGGCTTTTTCGGACACTCATCCTTACAAGCATATTCTATGCGCTGATTAATTCTATCGAACTTGAATGACGACAAAATAGACTTCTGCCATATGTCAGCCTGTCGAGTTGGCCATGGTTGAAGATATAAAAATCAGTGAAATTATATCATCGTTACAAAGCCAATTTTTTTTGTGTGTACACATTTTATGTTTAGAATGAATAAAATAAGATCGCCAGAAAGTGTGGGCCATCAGGGGCGCAACCAGAAAGGTCAAAGAGGTAAAAAAACGGAGTTATATAACATAATCGTTACAAACTTTTTTTAAGGTTGAGCATGTTTATTTAAATGTTTTGAACACAGAAAATTCCTAGAAAGAAACTCCCGTCAGTAAGGCTAGCCAGAAAGAAAATGTTTAGGATTTTTGAAGAAAATTGGAATTTTTTTCGCATATTTCATCTCAGAACTCTAAACTCATCGTTACAAGTTCTGGCTCCTTTTTAAAACGTAAATATAAGCTCCTTCAACAATAGAATAGCCTCCCCGTAAAGTTCTTAGTGTCAACAAAAGTACCATAGGCTCTTAAATATACAGGAATTTAACACTTTCGGCTAACTTGACTCCGTACTGTGCCTCAGATGTATTGTATCATTATTACCTTTCTGGCTGCGCCTTCTGACGGCCCACACTTTCTGGCGATCTTATTTTATTCATTCTAAACATAAAATATGTACACACAAAAAAAATGAGCCTTGTAACGATGACATGATTTCACTGATTTTTAAACAGTGTTCGTGACGCTACTTACAGGAGGTGCCCCGCTAGAAGCCGATTTTATGAATCGTTATCATCCATTGAACCATAAAAATATCTCAAAGTTCATAAAACGATGAGCTGCCGAAAAAGCCACCTAGCTCCCGCTCTACAATTATTAGTTGTCACGATGCAACATCTCATGTACTTATGCAACTCTGGGTACTACTGTCATGACGCACGGGTTGCCTGATTTTATTTCTTCCGTGGAAGAAATATTTAAGGACATCCAATACCTATCTCACATTTAAAAAATATGTATATATCCATGTATGATTTTTTAAAACTTTATTTTAGTTTTAGTTTACAGCTTTTGTAATGCTTTATACTTGTGTACATTTTCCGATACCTTGTGCATAATAAATGGTAACTGAATGTTCTTAAATATTTATTCCAACGGGGAAAAAAAAGAAATTCTACTTCATGTTTCTATCCTCGAAAATGTCGCCTTATAAATATCTGCAATAAGGGTCAAGATCCAGTGTGCTTGGCAAGGAACCCGTGTGTCATGACAGGAGTATATAAGGTTGCATAATTATGTGATGTCACACTAATGTGGTCCATTATCTCTGAATATAAAAAAGACGAACTATATTACCTATTCTATAACATGCGCAAACCGTCCACAGTTTAACACTTTAAGAACTGATACAAAATTGAAAGTAATCAAGGAAACTTTGGCAACGAAATACCTGGACGTCGCTCGTCGTCATAGATACAACTTAATAAAATGGGCGAACCTCATAAATTACCTAAAAAATACTAAGACTTCTGGTACATACATACATTCTACCCCTATTCTATATAAAACACTACTCATTATAGTTGAACCAATCGCATTTGTGAGCGACGTTAAGAGGCAAGGGATGCAGAACGTAGAGCCGGATTTAACTATATTGCCACTCGTTTACTTTTTATAATATTACACTTACAATATCCCCCAAAGCACTGCTATGAATTGGTAACAAAACTTACTAAAATTATTTTCAAAAACACATTACCAAATAAAGAAATATAAAGTAATTATCGAATTATATCTTCACCCGACAGTATAAGCTCGACTGCGGTGTCTCTACCTGGATTAAACAACACACTCATACTCCCTGTATACTCCCACAGCTACGTCAGATAGCCGACATCGAATGGCCGGTATCTTCTTTCTCACTTAATGTAAAAGTGGAGTAAAGACGGGAGATCTAATTGCCGCCTATCCATTCCTCTCGCCTCTCATAACGGCTTTACTTCAACTTTACATTATATCGAACCTTGATAGAATCGTTAATACCTCCGATTAAAGAACTTATATCTAGATACATAATTGTACAGATTTGTATGTTGCTGAGTTACAATCTAAGGTACTTCTTCCCATAAGTTCTTGATTGGCTAGTCGATCTGTTCGCGGCCGTCTCGGGCATGATCGGTTCAGTTCGATTATCATAATCTCAGTTTGACACTTTTGTCAGTGTCCGCCATTAATGTTAATAAGTGTTTTTCGTGTTTTTCGATCAAAATATGGTGAAGAAGTCTTTTTATTTTAAGTTGTGATTTGCTTAATACCTAAATAATATTCTCTATTCATATTTACACAGTTTAGTGACAATATATTTAGTGCAAAATGTCGAAGTGCTATGCCGTTTGCAGAAAGCAGTTTAGAAAAGAAGAAAATCGATCGTTCCATAGTCGTAACATGATGAAGTTCAGTTACAGGTATAAAGTGACAACTAAACGTTGTACAAAATTCAATATTACAAATAATATATAAAAAAGACAGATTGTACCTAACAAATTTGTTATATAAGGATAAAATATGTATTGTACGCACTTCTCTACATTATATCCATTTGTGATTACTTAACTCACAATTATAGTACCAGAAGTAAACACAATCAATATATTAAACTACCTAAATATAGAGAAAATATTGATTAAAGATTTTTAAATTATTTAGCTCCCAAGTTCTACAACCTGTTACTTTAAAAAAAAACAACAAAAAAATTGAAAATATAAAAAAAATCACTTTGCGCAAAATATATGTCAACCAAAATTATTCCAACTTTTTAAAATTGTTTTAAATTATTTACATTTTCACAAATTTGCGCTCAATAGTGATACCTTTTACCTTCTTTTGGCACAAACAGCCAGTTAGGTTCATCTAACTTCCTAAGTGCCAAGCATGATATTAAAACATTCCATGTTTTACTGTCGTGGGTGCCAAATACAAATACAAAACACAACCACTGTAATATGTAATGTATATGTAATATCCTTATTGTTTATCTACACTAAAGTTTTCATGGTTGCATATATGTATATTAAACCATGCGTATTAATTGAACATATTCAACATACTGTTGAAATGCAAGGTATTTTCATTTGATTAAAGTGAAGGGACGATATCGAAGTGAATTATATAAGTGCTTTGTGTCATATTCAGAATAACGTTTGCATCAATCACTACTACTGAAACAGCCTAAGAGTGCAGTGCAATTGGTAAAATCACTCGTATTAACGTACTGGTACTTGAAAAAAAAAAAAAAAGAAATTCTGAGCGTCAGTCCATTCAGTTCGATGGGAATAGTATTTGTGAGTACTTTTAAGGCCTCCCAATTTGTTTAAAGAATTTAAGAAAATTGTTGAATTTTCGAAGATGGTGTCTTTTTACTCTCTACCGCTTACTTAACGAGAAAGGAAATATATACGACAAAAATGCACTGGAACTGGAGCATCGAATTGTCCGCCAGAGCTTATTTCTATGCATTTTTGTCTGCTAGCTACAGGTACCCGCGCGCGAGAGTAAAAATGACCGGCGTTCGCGCTATTCTCCAAGCGGCCTGGACCAAGGACTAAATGAAAAATCGAAAAAAAAAAAAAGAGGAGTGTTCCATTTAAAAATCAGCCGAAAATCATAGAACACAAATTGATAAAAGAAAGTAATTTTGGTAACATGTATCACGTGCCTCGTTTCATCTCGATCCGTTAAAAAATAACGAAATGGCGGCCGGAAAGTGATCTCGTTGACACCCGGTATGTGAAAATAATTGATAATGATTAATTTAAAATGAACTGAATTGAGATTATTAATAAAGAAAAATCATAAATTACGTAGACACATAGAAAAACTAATTTATAAATTATCTGATTCATAGATTTAGCTTATGCTTATAGGCCTTATAGTAATTAAAACCGAAGCAGCTAGGAGGATGAAGGGAAATAAGAAGAGGCACCCTGAAAACTAGAAAGCTTATACTTTTATTTAATAAAGTCATCCATGTATTCAAATATACAAAAAATCGTTAAACTTCATTTTCCCATCGCTGTATCTCGTCACATATTAGACTTAAAGTATGTATATAAAAAATGTAGGAAATTTTAGCCTCTTTAACTTTGTCTGGAACATTTTTTTCGTAGAATCGACCGTTGCCGAATTATTCTGAAAAATAATTTTTTGCAACTATCAATCACGATGGCGGCTAGCGCCTCCACCTGGGTCGAAAACTTGAATTTTTCATCAGGGCCTCGACTTAAACAACATATATCAATATCATTACTACTCCACCTTTTGGAAGGCAAAGGCCATTTTTTGTCACTACTGACTGGATCAAGAATTTTTTGTTACAATTTGGTCATTATTTTTACTAATATTATTACTATTGATTCATGACACATATTTAACTCTGTGCACCAGAGAAGTTTTTGTTTTAAAGATATTTTACCTCAGATATGAACGTGGAAAATGGTTTGGAGCATTGTATTTTTAGGTACATAAAATTTCACTGGTAAATTTAAAACTGAAACAGATGATTTAAGTATGGCGTTTTGTAGACATTTGGCGAACATGAAGCATCCATCTCTTATACAACAATGATCAAACATGGAATTTCTTCTTGCTTATGATACTTTCAAGGTTTTAAAGAGAGCCTAAAACGTCAAACACGGCTGCAGTAATGGACGTTTTAATTTAAATGTGTTTAATTAAAAAGGAGTGCAAGATTCTTTTCAACTGGTTTTAGTATAAGCTGATTCAACGAATATTAAAATA
This sequence comes from Rutpela maculata, assembly GCA_936432065.2. Taxonomy (NCBI): domain Eukaryota; kingdom Metazoa; phylum Arthropoda; class Insecta; order Coleoptera; family Cerambycidae; genus Rutpela; species Rutpela maculata. The sequence continues at coordinate 38,030,431 of OW386288.2, read as the reverse complement.
AAACAGTACAATAGTTCACAATTTAGAAATATTTTCTAAACATTACGATGACAGAAAACGATTTCCTAAATGCAGAAAATTACAGTTTACCTGATGATGGAAATTCGAGCGGTAAAGGCTCATTTGTAATTAAGATGATTATTCAGATTACTAATTTATACAGTAATTCAAATAAAGCTGTTACTGTTTTACATCTGCCTCTATAGCTCTCTCAATTATTATTTTATTATGAAGGTTATGTTAGGACAAATTTACTATTGAAGATGTACTGAAATCATTTTATTACGTTGCTGTCAAGAGTAAATGAATGGTCTGACGTGACTACATGTCGAAAGTGATAGTTTTGACGTCAAACCGGTTTTATCGCGTGTTAGTGAAGGACGGTTACGGAAAAAAGCGCGTTATTTGGGACCTAGTCGGTAAAGCATGGATTTTGCTGAATATTTTTTTATAGATTCCTAATATTTAATACAGAAACTCCTACAATTCAAAAATGGCCACTAGTGCTCAGAAAAATGTGGGATAATTCGGAAAAATCCATTAAACCGAAAAAAGAAAAAAATAAAATTAAATGCGAAGAACCTGACTTTTTTTAATATACCAAAATAAATTGTTTCTAAGATTTCTGTGGGTTCAAAAACTATAATATTTATTAGAAAAATGACAGTTTCGAAAACTGTTAATAAAAATTGAAAACTTTCAACGTGAAGGTGAAGTGAAACCCGCCAGTACGAAATCCTGAATAAGAAAGAACTTCTGCGTCATAGTATAAGAGAGAAGAAGACACTTAGCTGGCAGAGAATTTGTAATGCTTGCCGAGATGAGCATTTTAGCTGTGATTAACGATCCTGAAACATTCAAGGAAGTTATGTCAACCGAATATGCGGAAGAATGGAAGTATGCCATTGATAAGGAAATGTCATCCCATGATGAAAATGGTACGTGGCGCCTAGTTGAAAAACCTTTCGGCACTCGAGTTCTAGGTTGTTGTTGGATTTTCAGAACGAAGGTCAACTCTGATGGAATACCTGTAAGACGGAAAGCCCGTCTTGTTGTCCAGGGTTATAATCAGCGACCTGGGATAGACTATGATGAACTCTTTAGTCCAGTAGCGAAGTAAGACACAATTCGTACGGTACTGGAGCTTGCAGCTTCTGAAGACAAGGGTTTAGCTCAGTTTGACGTAAAAACCGCGTTTCTGTACGGTTCAATTTCGGAGGAAGTGTATATGGGTCAGCCTGAATGCTATGGTAATAGATCAGGGCGAGTCTATAAATTAGAACGCAGTTTGTATAAACTCAAACAGTCACCTAGATGCTGTAATGAGCATCTTACAAGTTTCCTCAAGACCCAAGGCTTAAGCAGCAGCACGGCAGATCCCTGTCTTTTCATACGTCAGACTGAACACTCAAAGTAGTGGTTCTAATTTATGTAGATGATGGTCTAGTAGTTGGTACTAACTCAGAAGAATTACGATTATTCTTAAAGGAACTTGGACATGAATTCAAGATTATTGATGGGTCTTTGAATAGTTTTCTGGGTATGCAAATCACAAAGAAAGATGATGAGTCGATATTTAACAGTCGGAGTGCATACACAAGGAAGGTGCTGGAGCGTGTCAACAGGACTGGATCAAAGTCTGTAAGAATTATCTGCATTGTTTTATTGTTGTAAAAGATATGACTATTTTTGTACAGCGCTCCGTTATTTCCGCTATCGTTTTGGCTGACACGTTCGCGCGCTTTAGCCGATTGGTAACTTGCTGACAATATACTGTGATTGCAAAAAAATTACGATGCGTATTACTTATACGTAAATATTATCATTTGTCATTATGAAAAAAAAAACGAAGGTATTTAAAGATTAGTTTACTTGAGAACCAAAATTATTATATTTTAACTTAAAATATTGATTAGAGGCAGAAATCCATATAACTAATTAAATGAACTTAAATTTACTTTTTGTGCTTGAGAAATAGAAATACAAAAATAATAATATACATACATTATACTTAAACTAAATTAACAGCTAATACATTTACCCTCTCAGTAGCAATCTATTATACATTCCAACAAAGCTTTGCTACGACTGCAGTTTCCGATAAATTTTTTAAATTTACATTTGCAAAATACATTTTGAGAAGTTATATTGGGACAAACATTTATAGTATTATAGTTATTAATTTAGGAATAAGTACGTTATTTTTCAAATCCGAACCAAAATCAATTGGATCGGGAATTTCTGGGTTTATCTCAGTTGCACTCTTCCACAGAATAATTAGATACGCAGCTCTCAACATATGTTGATAAAAGGAATCTTCGGTAGGCGATAAATTCCTTATATCAGACGTCGACCATATAACAGTTACTTCCACATCTAGTGGAAGTATAGTAACGTCAAGAAAAAATTTAAACAGTTTTATTGTTCAAATAAGCTTAGAATGTCATAAAACGTCGAGATTTTAAGTTTGAGTGTCGATCTGTCTGTCTGTTTGTAACGTTTTTTGTGCGCACGATTACTCTGGAACCGTTTTAAGTTATTGACTTGAAATTTGGTACGCGTATGTATTTTAAGGTCTGGAACTAGATTATATTTTCATCTTATTCCGTTGAAGGGATGGGGGGTAAACTGGAATAAATAGAAAAATCAAGCAGGTAAGATTTCATAAAATTGGTATTTAGTATTTACAAGAGAAGCTATAAGGTCTCAAAAGTTTTTTTGGCATTCGTTCTGAGAGACTTGGATGGAAAATCTGGATGTGGAAGAAGTGATTCCTTGGGCAGCGGTTTTTAAAAAAATACCGGGCCATATTTTGAAAAGTAATGAAATCATTGAAGCCACTTTGAGGGTAATGAAGTAATCTTTGTAGTTCTTTATCTTCTGTATGTCTTAAACATTTTTTTACAGCGTTAGTTTTTCCTTTTTTAAATAGAAAACTGACTGTATCACAGTCAGTCAAAGCATAAATGCACAAAAATAAATTACCCAAATTCATTTGAGCACTCATTGTCTTCTCTATAGTTACTTCTCGCATCGTATGATAAATCGGTATAAATGCATCAAATCTACGACACCATAATTCTAGACACAAAATACAGGGATAAGACAAAAATATCTGTTGTAGCTTCTATTATTATTCTACCATACTCCAGATTTGATAAATATAGGATGATCGCAAATATTCTAGTGTCGGCTTCATTATGATTATGATGAGAAAAATGCAATTGCGGTATTATTTTTGTAATTTCATCGCATACTCTGCAGTAATAATGGAAATATACAGGCTATTAAACTAATACAAAAATTATTTTAAATATATTTTACATGAATTTATAAACAACACACAACACAGTTACTGTATACGCTACTCATAAGATTTTTTGTTATTACACTACACCTCAGCAGGTAGTCAACAAGCCTAAAAGAGCGAGGCAATGCGAGACATACATGTACACTTTATATCTACCAAAAGACGAGCCGGATCACAACGCGTGCTGTACAAAAATAATCGTATCTTTTACAACAATAAAGCAATGTAGATAGTTCTTTCTCTAAAAACTACTCCATTATATTTTGCAGATTTCATGTCATAGAAGTATGCATCTATCACTGTATAAGAGAAAAATTTACCTAGCCTCAACACAGTTCCTAAATGATAAATACTCCGGTAAATACAAATAATTTGAAAGTAAAATGTCCTATAATGAAAATACTTCTATGCGATATCTATGATACGTCTTCTATTTCTGCCAATAACATTGAACACCTTAGCAACAATGCTACAAATTGCGTTAAACAAATGGCAGTTATTAGAAATAGCCATTAATTAATGACCTGAGAAATCACTGATTTTACTGACTGTTTTATTAAAATTTTTAAATGTCTTGGGACAAGTTTGTAATAAGGTTGTTTTATACATTTTATTAACTTATTATTTGATTGATTGATTGATTTGTTTAAATACTATTTCAGTGCTACAATTTGATGTACATGCCACATAAACAAATGTTCGTGTGTGGCAGTTTACAATTTGTTAGCTCATATAATATATATACATATACTTATATCTATGTACATACACATATACGCTTATAAACACATATATACATATAAATTCTTATTAAAAACGGTTAAAAGAAACAAGTGGTTATATCTATTCAACAAGCAAAGAAGGGGAAGTTAATATATAAATGTATATCTAATAAAGTACCTGTATATAAGAAGAATAAGCAAGTGGATAATAACAAAATTAAGTTGAAGATGACTGGGTACCCTGATAGCATACATTATAAATAAACTGAGACAATAGGTCGGTGTGTGCATTTTAATTCATTTTAAAATTTGTAGATATGATGTGTTATGTAAAATCCATTTGTTAACCAAGGTTGTAAAATTAATTTTTGTTTGTGCACTTCGTATGTTAATTGGAAAGAGATTGTAAAGTTTTGGACCCTGGTATACGATAGAGTGTTGTGTTAATTTAGTATTCATAAATGGAATTTCTATGTTTTGGTTATTTATTGTTCGTGTACTAATATTATCGTAGTTGATTTTAGGGAACATACGTATTTTTTTTCGTACATATAATAAAACCTTTTTTACATATAACTGTTTGACTGTGAAAACTTTGAACTCTGAAAAAATTAAATGTGTTAGATATTGGTAGTGCTTTGTTAAACAAATTTTTATTAGCATTTTTTGGGCAACCTCCACTTTATTTAGAGTAGTTAGATATGCTGATCCCCAAGCTATTATCCCATATTGTAAAATACTTTGCGCAAAAGCGTAATATAACATTTTTATGGTACTGTCGTGCAAAAAAACTCTAACTTGCCTAAAAATATAGAAAAGTTTACGTATATTTTTATTTAAAATATTAATATGGGCCTTCCAATTTAGGAGCGAATCTAATGTAATGCCAAGGTATTTTATTGTACTGGTAAATTTGATGACGTTTTTGTTAATAGTTATTTTAGGTAATGTTTCAAATGATTGTTCCGGTATGGTAAATGGTATTGCGAAAGTTTTATCAATATTAAGTGTTAGATAGTTTTCATTAAGCCAAAGGCCGACTTCCTCTAAACCCGTGTTTGCTGTGTTTATTGTTCTTTCCCAGCTGTCTTCAGCAAATATAAGAACGGTGTCGTCTGCATATGAGGTAATAAAGCCATTTTTTATATTTATTTTCAATAGACTATCTAAGTAAATTATAAACATAACTGGTCCTAATACTGTCCCTTGAGGGATTCCGAAAGTTATTTTGTTACCGTTACTTATTTCATTATGTATTTTAGTATATTGGACCCTGTTTTGTAAATACGAGAAAAAAAGATCATACGCTTTACCTCTAATTCCTATTTTTTCCAATTTATTCAATAAAATTTTATGCGACACCGTATCGAAAGCTTTTTTCAAGTCTAAAAAAACTCCCACTACTTTTTTGTTACTATTTAGATTTTTGTGAATATTACATATTACGTCTGATATTGCATCATCTGTGGATGAATTTTTAAGGAAGCCAAACTGAGAGCTAGACAACAACTTAAATTTGGCAAGGTAATTACATAATCTATGTTTAATAAGTATTTCTAATAACTTGGCAAAATTACTAATTAGACTAATAGGCCTATAATTGCTGCAAGAGGTTTTGTCGCCTTGTTTGTATATAGGTATTACATGTGATATTTTAAAATCTTTTGGAAATTCACCCGTACTAAAGGCCAAGTTAAATATAAAACATAGCGGTTTAGTTATATACTCTGCACTGTTTTTTACCGTGTGTGTAGTCGCGGGCTAGGCATGGGGAGAAGAATTACAACATCGCGCGTGCCAGCTGGCTGAAATGAAATAACAAAGCTGGAATGCTCCAACGACGAACGGTGTTGTCAAATCTCTCGCGCTACGTGAATGTACATGCCTAATAGGAAATTACACGCACGGTATGTGGTCTGTATAAACATTATCGTGTCCTGGACTACTTCCGTTTTTTAATGACATTATGGTTTCTTTTATTTCATTAGGATCGGTAGGTAATAGAAAGAACGTATGATTAACTATAGGAATTTCAGTGTATTTGTTTGTTGTCGGTGTAATTTTTTCTGCTAATTCAGAGCCTATTGTGGCAAAATAATCATTATACTCATTGGCTAGTTCTCTGGAATCTGTGATTAGTTCATTATTTTTGGCTAAACTAATTTCAGTGTACTCTTTCTTTTGCCTACCTATTGCTTTATTAATTACTTTCCAGGTGCACTTTATGTTTCCTTTAGTTTTAGATAGTTGTTCGGTATAATAATCATTTTTCCTATTTTTAATTAATATATTTAACTTATTCCTGTACTGCTTGTATTTGTTTTTTAACTCAACGCTGTCCGGGTTATTTTTTACCTCTTTTGCCATTTTGTCCCTTTGTCTTATTGATTTAATTAAACGTATAGTTATCCACGGCTTTAGTCTTTTGTTCGAGTTTTTATGTACTTTTGTGACTTTTTTTTATGCATTCAAGACTTCTTGAAACAGGCGTAAAAAAATAGAATATGCAGTACTAGAATTTTGTTGCCCATAGACTAGCTGCCAATTTATATTTTTAATTTTCTCTTTAAATTTTTTCCCATCAATTCATATTTGTTCATTTATTATTTCTTTCTTGTTGGTAGTTAATTTGGATTCTTTTAAAACCATGAATGTTGTGTAGTGATCTGTTATATTGGTCGGTATAATACCGGTATAATATTTTTTTCTATGAGCATTCTTTAATAATATGTGATCGATACACGAAGTGATGTTCTCAACAATTCTTGTTGGTTCATTAATTAGTGATATAAAACCTAGACTATAGAGACCATTTAAATATGTATCTGTTAGATTATTTGACTCTAAAATATTAATATTTATATCTCCTATAATTATTTGATTGTCTGTATGTTCAGTCGACATCAGTTGTTGAAGTTCATTTACAAACAGCATTGGATCGTAGGCTGGCGATCTATAAATTGCCCATATATTAAAATTTACATTATTTTTTGCTATATTAATTTTTGTGCAAGATGCTCTACTTAAATTTTGTGGAAGTATTTCAAAGTTATGTTTATTTTTTATGTATATAATAACACCATCACATTTATTATTTTTGGGATTTATGATATTCATTGTATAATTTTCTAAACTGAACATGTCAGTATACATTATGGTATTATCTAGCCACGACTCTGTTAATATGATAACATCAAACTCTAAATTTAATTGTTGGTAAAATATAACAAATTCGTCAAAGTTTTTTCTCATGCTCCGAATATTCATATTTAATATCGCTAAATCGTTTATATAATCTATGCTACTCTCAAGTTTAATTCTACATGTTTCTACGTCCTTGTAAGTTACACAGTCGCTCTCATCAGAATTTTCCAAAATGTGTATTAAATTCTTCATACTATATTTATTAGTTTTTGTATTGAGTACATATATTTAAAATGTGTATTTATTAATAATTTAAAAATGTGTTATATTGTACAGTATGTACCATTTGACAATGCCAATACTGTTATTGCAGTCTAATTGGAAATAAAGTATATTATTATCATTATTTTATTCAAGTATTGAATTCGACAATCAGCTCTTCTTCTCCTTTTCGGGATAGACTTAGATGACACCCGGTTCCTGCCCTTTAAGGTCACATTATCGGTCAAGGATATTGGCATATTCCTCTTCTTTTTCGAAATGAAATATTCAAAAGAAAGGTAATAACGCTGTCGATAAAATTTTACCGATATAATTCTACGCACTAGAATATCTCTAGTGCTTAGAATTAGAACATAGGAAAAATAAACAACGCGTAATGTACGGGGTGGGGAAATAGTGCGTCTGACTTCGATATCTTGGGTTCTACGATAGCTAGAAATTAAAAAAAATTACAAGTAAACTAGATAAAAAAGTCTAAAACCAGAAATTATTTTTGAATATACAGGGCGAGCCAAGACAAAATTGCAGGATCAAGTGCCTCTGGGGATCTAGCAGGCCATTTAGTGGGTCCATTTCTTCCAATCCGTTGAAGTGGGTAGGCATTATTTAAGTGGTCTCTAACTGCATTTAAATAATGTGGTGGAACACCATCTTGCTGAAACTATATTCCATTTCGAATCCTTTCAGGAAGATTCATCAATAACTGTGGCACATAGTTTTCAAGAAAATAAAAATAAATAGCTCCAGTCAATGTACCATCAAAAAAATGTGGCCCAATTACACATTCTCTAATAATTCCTCCCCAAACGTGTATAGACCATCTGTGCTGGTTATCAACTTGCCTAAAAAATTGAGGATTTTCCGAAGTATAATGATGGAAATTGTGCCTATTAACAAATCCATTTTTATGAAAAGTTGCCTCATCAGTGAATAAATCATTATGAAAGAAGGTGACATCTTGCATTTTTTCTCTGGCCCCATTACAAAACTGTAGACGCCTTTGAAATTCGTCATCAGATCTTACTAACATCATCCTACTAATGAGCACACGTTTCTCTGACTGATATGAAGATTCTCAACCGTTACCAACACCACAGAAAACGCATTTTCTTCATTCACAACACGTTTTATTCTTTCACTTTTTTTATATTCGACATTTCCAGTTTCCACAAATCTATCGAGAAGGTTTTAGAAGCTGCTAACATACAGGATACCTTTGCTTATAAATTCTACTGACAAGCAAACAATTTTTGTCCGACTCCCCAAACCAAAGGTCACGTCTAGCAGTTCCACTTTATTAAAATTCATTTTGTAGAACTCGAAATATTTTAATTATAATACAAATGATAACTGACAAATAATAAGTACGATAAATGTTCATTTGCACAAGACAATTTATACCAAGCTGAGCAAAAAAAATTACAAAAAATCTATTACAGTAAGGGACCAGTGAAATACTATTAACCACCAATGGATTGGAAGAAATGGTCCCACTAAATGGCCTCATTTCAAAATTGCATAAAGATGCGTGTCAATCAAAATGGACAACATGTGGAGCACTTATCATAATTTTTTCTAATGAATTATTTGAAGAAACCTCTATTTTTTGTTTATTCTTGAATTTTGCACTTGCAATTAGCCACGGTTGAAATTAGCCATAGCGAAGTAAATCGGCACGGTAGCTCAATCGGTTAAGGCGTATTGAGTGGCGAATACAATTACAATTACAATTACAATTCTTTTATTTTATTTAGCTGTGGTTTACATTTCATTTTTTTTTTATCATTTTATATATATCATATATTTCAGTTTACAATCAATAAACATTACGTCCCATTATCGCGAACGAGCGCGAAGAGTGACGCAACGGCCGGATATTGTTGGCAAATGATTTCTATGATAATGTAATTTTATTTATAGTAACGATTTCTTTTCAGTTTAATCGTATTTAATAGCAATATAAAAGATTTCACATTTCTAAAAAATTTATTTTGTTTTTACAGGAGAATTGAGAGTAATATTTATAAAATGCAGGGAAAAATAAAAACAAAAACCCTACTTCAGACGTCAAGATGTAAAAACAACTATCTACTTTGGTGGTAGATTATTTGTTGGTAATAGAGAATTCGACGGAGGGTCAAGGGGTGTAAGGGGAAGGGTATAAGATAGTGGTTTTGATGGTAAGGTGGTTTGTATGGTCTGAGTGTTTTATGGGGGAAATTTTTGTTATTCAGCGAGTGGAGTGTCGTATATTGGAAGACGTTCGTAAATGTATTTATGTGTGTGCGTAATGTTGTCGTGTCGTCTTATGTTTGTTATGTTTTGGGTCAGTTGTGAATTTACTAATTTGAATGTGAAAAATCTTTGGGAAGTCTCGTCTATAAAATCGCGCATCATTTGCACCCCAGTTATTCTGTGCAATTCAGCAATTGTTATGTATCTAGGAGAGTTAGTTAACAAACGCAGCAGCTTATTCTGTGTTCTTTGCAGTCTAAGGCACTGTGCATCCGAGATTAAATTCCAGGACGCACAGGCATATGTTAAAATTGGTCGGAAAATTACTTTATACAAGCAGATTTTATTGTCCACAGACAATCTGCTGCGTCTATTAACTAATGGATAAAGCTTACTTAAAGAAGCGTAAGTTTTATTTATTACTTTGGTTATATGAGGTGCAAATGATAGCCGTGTGTCCAGTGTAAGTCCAAGTAAATTTACAGTTTTCCGTTCAATTATGTCATGGTTGTCTAATTTTAGTTTCGTAATTGTTTTAATATTTGTGAATTTTCTGTGGAAGGTTATAATTTCCGATTTTGAGTGGTTAATCACAACCTTCCACAGTTTATAATATTTTAATAGTTCGATGGTATGGTATCTAATTTTTTGAGTCGCAGTCTGTCCGTAAAAACTGTTTGCGTAAATCGTGGTGTCGTCGGCGTATAGTAGGAGGTTTGTGGAAGGATGGGATGGAATATCGGAGATATAAAGGTTAAATAGGGTAGGAGATAGTACGGAGCCTTGAGGTACCCCCGCCGAAAGTCTATGTATTTCAGAATACATGTTATTCACCCGGACCACTATTCGCCGGTCCCAAAGGTAATTCTTAATGAGGGAAACCAAATACCCGGGCAGTCCACAAACATATTGTAGCTTGTAGACTAACCCGTTATGCCACACGGTATCGAAGGCGCGTTCAATGTCTAATAGCAACATAACAGTGAGTGGCGAATACGCTGATCGACTCGCTACCGCGCTCTGGGTTCCACCCCCAGCCCCGGTATTGACAACACCGGTGGGTGTGGATGTATGTCTGCGTTTTTCCGAATGTGTAACCCCCTTCCGGACAGCCTTGTCTTTGGATTTGGGGGTTGTCTACTATCTGTGGTGTGTTTATGTTTATGTTTAATTATCAAAAAAATTTTCAGTTCTAATTCACATCGTGGAAAAATATACAGGATGTTCCATTTGAAAAAATTGAGAAAATTCAATTTAAAAAGTTCTTAATTAAAACATAATTTTTGGCCACCCTGTACATTTTTAGGAAGTAAAAATGATTCAAAAACATTAATTAGATATCTCGTAACTAGCATTCACATAAGTTTCTCTTAAAACCCAGAATTGTGACTGGTGATTTTTTCAATATGCATGTGCAGAAGGCATTATTTCAACAAAAAAATTCATTACATCCAGGTGGTTGGGGGATAGTCAATAATAATATAGGAATGAATAGAGTCTAGAAAGAGGCTTTAAAATGTACTGATATGCATAGCATTCCATTTTAAAAACTTGATCCTGAAATTTCGTATTGGCTCGCCCTGTATATTCGAAAATAATTTCCGGTTTTAGACTTCTTTATCCAATTTACTCGACAGATAACATCGGACTTTTGAATGAGCAAAACGTTCAATCAATGTTGTTTCTAAATTCTATATACCAATTTGAAAAGGTGTATTTAAATTCTACGTGATACTTTAACTAAAAGCAGGGATGGTTAACTGTAATCAAAATTCATAGGATACCTTCAGCGGACTTAGAAACTTTTATTTGGAAAAAGATAATATTTTGTCGCAACGAAATTTGAAATTTGGAACGCATCAGGTACAGGACCTAAGAACAACTATAGTGAATAATACCAAAACTCCCATATTCCCACCACACGCTTCTAAAAAGTGGTAAAATGGGGTAAAGAGTTGGTAGCGGTAATCAAAACCTACAGGATATTTTCAGCACTCCTAGAAATTTGGATAGGATTTAGTGCGCACATAAAGGGAAAAATCCAAAATCCAATACCTGGATATTCCCATGTCACAATATCAAACCAGGGGGTGAAGATGGAAAAAAGGAGGTAAAAAGGTAAACTGTAATCAAAACATACAAAATTATTAGATGTTTTTTTTGTTATAAGTTTGATGTAAGAGACTTTTTCTCTCTACGGTCAATACTTGTTCTTCAAAAACCAATTCACTACTTGACTGGTACACTAATTATTGCTTATATTTACCATTGCATGCATTACTTGCATTTTCATTCATATTTAAATTAAAAATTTTTATTTTGCTCATTTACATACGTGTGTATTAACTGCATTCAAAAACACGTATTTGATCGTCATGAAGGATAGGATTCTGCAGAGTGAGAGGGAAATATGCGTTTATTTTTGGTTTATTATAAATATTTAAAAAATCATAAATGGTATAATTTTTAAAATAGTTTCAGATACTTCCTATTGCTCTAAGGAATACATCCATATATAGGTTTCATCACAAATTTTGTATATAGTTAAATGTCATACTTTATTAATGAAATTAGGAACTATTTTCATTGACAAACTACAACAGTCAAGTACAACAGAAATTTACAATAAAAAAAATATATAGTTGTAATCGTTAAAACAATAGCAAGTATAAAAAATATTATTTTGGGTATTCAGCAGATAACGTTTAAATAAACTATTCGTTCCTTTCATATACCATTGATCTATATCTGGTCAAGCTAGAATATCAACAAGAAGTTACTTTACGAACCTAGAGGATACTCCACTATAATCAAATATTTGTTACATGTCAAAGCCAAGAACTACTAAAAAGCACAAAGAAAATAGGTATACAATTTCTCTCACAAGTCTTAATAAATAAAATATTTCCTTTCGACGGAACAAATCCTCTAAAAATTGTACAAATTTTTTCATTCTCTTTAGAATTCATCAGGAGGGATATATATTCAATTCGAAACAAAAAAACTGCTGCCCAAGGAATCACTACTTCCACATCCAAGTCTCTTACAACAAAAGACTATATTTGCACTCCACTATGTGGAAATAATTGTTTATGGTATAATATTTGAAATCATGTACCCCAAAACCCCATAAAATTATATGCCACATCTGTAATAAAGGTGGGGGTGAATGAAGTGAAAAAAATTCTTGATGACTTTAACTCTTGTACACACACTAAATCACATTATTTTTTCACCACCTTTAATAATAGGGTGGGGGCGGTAATAGGGATGGCTAATGCCATTTTTTTTGAGGCCTTAGCTCCTCTTATAATTACTAAATACCAATTTCATGGACTCTTACTTGCTTGATTTACTTATTTACCCCCATTTACCTCAATTTACCCTTCAACTCTGCAACGGAATAAGATGAAAATATAATCTAGTTCCAGATCTCGTTAAAAAACATACGTGTGCCATATTTTAAGTGAATATCTTAAACGGTTCCAGAGTAATCGTGAGCACCAAAACGATACAAGACTAACATACACACCGACGCAACAGACAAATTTATTTTGCTCAGACTTAAAATATTGACGTTTCTTGATATTATAAGCCTATTTAAACAATGAAAATTTCCAAAAATTTTTTTAATATACTTCAACTGAATGTCGAACTAATACGCAAAAAATGGCAAGACAAAGATATAAAAAATCGTTGTGTGCCGTAAACTACACGATAGAAGTAAAGCCTCTACTACAAGCATTTTCTTCGAGGAAACTTACTACGCATCCATACTACTCAAGGTAACCCACTGTGCATCCAATTTACTCGAGTAAAGCCACTGCGCATTCATACTTCTTGAAGTAACCCACTCGCATCCATTTTACTCGAGGAAACCCACTGCGCATCCACACTACTCGTGATAACCTACTGCGCATCCATTGTACTCGAGGAAAGCCACTGCGCATCCATACTACTTAAAGTAACCCACTGCGCATCCATACTACTTGAGGTAACCTACTATAATACTCGAAAAAAGTCACTGAGTATCCAAATATTCGAGGAAAGCCACTGCGCATCCATACTACTCAAGGTAACTTTAACAACATAATATTTGAAATCGTCTACCCCAAAAACATATAAAACGATATGCTACATCGGTAGTGGGGGTGGGGGTGGTGGTAGAGGGTTGGTAGTGGGGGTGGATGAAGTAAAAAATTTTTTGAAGCTTTTGGTTCTTGTACAGACACTAAATCACAATTTTTTTTCATCCCATTTAATAAGGGGGTGGGGGTGGTAATGGGGGTGGCTAATGCCAAAAATTTTTTTTAGACCTTAGCTTCTCTTTTGTATACTAAATACCCATTTTATGGACTCTTACTTGCTTGATTTACCCATTTACCCGAAATTTACCCCAATTTACCCCCAACCCTTCGACGGAACAAGATGAAAATATAATCTAGTTCTAGATCTCGTTAAAGTACATATGTGTACCAAATTTCAAGTCAATATCTTAAACGGTTCCAGAGTAAACGTGCGCACAAAAAAAAGTTACAGACAGACCGACAGACATTTTAAGCCTATTTGAACAATAAAAATTTTTTTGTCGTTACTATACTTCCATTGGATGTGGAAGTAATTACTATTAGAAAATAATAAGAAAATATTTTCATGTAAAAAACTGACAGGAAAGCAATTATTTACTTGACAGATATATAAAAAACTAGTGCAAGCATTATACTCTTCGCCGATTTACTGAGCTTTTTATATAATTGTTACACATTCTATAGGATACTCTTCGCAGTTTTCTTGTAAATAATGTTAGTTTTTGGACATTCTAAATTTTGTGATACCAACTTTGTTGTGAAAAAAAAATATATATTTAAAAAATTAAAAAAAAACACCGTGTCAAGAATTTGAACACGGGACCTTTGGATTGCCAAATTAGCCAAATTATAATACTTTTTATTTTATTTAGCTGTGGGTTTACAAGTCATTTTTTGTCATTTCATTCATTTTATTTATTTCATTAAACAATCTTTTATACATTACGTAACAATTACGAGTTTACGTTTATTACCTATATATCATTCGAGTATTATGTTTCAACGAATTAGATATATTATTATGAAATATGTATATTAGTAAAATGTATAAATAAAAAAAAAAATATAGGGAATAAAATTTCACAAGATTTCTATTTAAGTACAAATGACAAAAATTAAGAAAACATATTTTTTTAAATTTAAATTTAAATGATTAATAACTTTTTTATTTACTGATTGATTTTTTTCAAAAACAATAGTGTTCTTCCTCTAGCTAACGCTAACTTACTTTCCAAATTTCAATACAATCAGACTTTTCTTTCTTAAGTTGTGCTAACAAGAAACGTGACGGACGGACAGACGGACGGACATTTTGAAAGTTGTTCAGAATTCGTTGACTAACACAATGATATGAAATTTTTTCTCTACGAGCGATATTTACTGATTTAGAAATGTGCCGATCAAATGCAATATACTCTTCGTTTTTGCGAAGAGTATAATAAAAAAGAATCACTCCTTTAGAGCCCCATAACTCGTCTAGTTGAAAAAAAAAAAATAAGTATCTTTTATTTCTGCTTACATTATTGTTAAAGAATATTATTTTGGGTATTCAGCAGATAACTTTTAAGGTACTTGAATACTAAAATGAACTTTTACAGTTTTAAATATAATTTGGTCAATTAATAGATAAAGTGATTTTACATCTGAATTTTCAATAAAAATAAAATCGTTCGTTTAGTTTCGAAGTAATCGATTCGGAAAGTTTGACAAATATGCCTTACTTGAGATAGTAGAGCTCGGATGCACGCTAGGCTAAGTTAATTTTTGCTCTTATTACCACAATTTTTTAGAAATATGCTTAAAAAACTAGCACAACATTAAATACTTTCTTCTTAACACTCTGTTAAAATACTGACAAAAACGTCCGTCTAGTATTTGTAGAAGTTATTAGAAGTTTAATTAATTTTAAGTCCAATATTTGTATGAATAAAGCAGCTGTTGAAATTGATTTGCAACGCTGCATATTTCGAAGATAGCGCGAATATTTAAAATTTTTTAAATTATAAAATTAATAGTAGTAATATCATTGTGTTGTATTTTTGGTTGTTTTTGGAGTTGCAGAATTTTGTTTATATTCGTTTACTTTGAGCACATTGCCTGTAGGTACAACGAAAACGAATGACCAATTTTTGCACAAAAACATTGCAAATTGAAAGTAAACCACAATGTTTTTACTTTTTATATCTTCCAAAGAAAGAATTAATGAGCATTCTAAAATTTTAGATTTTTACCAATACTACGAGAGCCCACCGTGTCCGTGCACCCCCCCGATCCTTTAGGACAAAGTTTTTCATAAAGATTAAAACCTAAGGAACAATTTAAGACATGTCCTAAAAAAAAAAAAAGTTGGCTGTACTTTCAAAATGGCGTCCGTTTAAAAAAAAAATGAAAATATTGTTTTTGTCATTTAACACAAAAACTAAAAAAGATGGAGAAAAACTTTCTGCACAAAAAACAAAGTGCATAAAATTTTCTACAATTTTGTTTCTATACAATATTTGGATAGGAGTTACCGTTTTCGAGATAAATGTCTGCAAATTATAATATTATTATTATTATTAATTTTTTTCAGTTTATTTTATTTAATTTTTATGCTAATAATATAAAGTTATAAAATACGCCTTACAATAATTGTCACAGTTATTTCTTTTAAGTGATTTAGCGATATATGAATTTCCATGTTTTCTTAATTTTGGACTCATTTATCTGGAACTCCTATCAAAATATTGTATAGGTACAAAATTGTAGAAAATTGTATGCACGTTGTTTTTTGTGAAGAAAGTTTTTGTCCATCTTTTTTAGTTTTTGTGTTAAATGACAAAAATAACATTGGCAACATTTTTTTTTTTAATATGGCCTCCATTTTGAAAGTACAGCCAGTTTTTTTTTTAGAATATGTCTTAAATTGTTCCTTAGGCTTCAATCTTTATGAAAAACATTGTCCCCAAGGATCGGGCGGGGTGTGCACGTACAGCTAGGGAGGGCTCCCCGACTACAAGCTCCTTTACGTTAATCATGCGATTTCCTTCACAATCATGATCTCGGCATTTGGTTGAAAGGTTAGAATCGGGGTTATTGTTTCTAAAACCTTTTTTTAAGCCTTAATTGTTTTTTAGGGCACTGTGTTAAATAAACTTGTCTTTATATTTTAGTTATGTTTTTCTATTCTATTTCTAAGTTAAACTAAACTGAAAATGCATTTTGCAAAAATTAAAAAGGAGTGACAGGCAGATTAGTATGTGACAGTGGTATTTAATACAGTGTTGCCAAATCCTTTTTCTTAAATATTTGTAATAAATCGAAAATAAACGCATATTTCATTTTCATTCTGCAAAATCCCATCGTTAACACTGGAAATTTCTTTGGTAAAATATTTATCATAAAAATTTCCATTCTGATTTACCCACTTAGTTTTGCACAAGAGTAATTCAATGTCGCTGGTTAAAGTTCTTTCTGTACCAAAATTTAAAAAAAAAACAACATTTTTTTAAGAGTGCATTGTTTTTAACTTATTGTATAGATGGGGTATTTTTTTACAAGAAAATGATGAAGCCCTGCCGCCTTTACTACTTTTCATTTTCAGTATTACTTTCGGTGCTCATTTTGATTAGATTTCTATATAAAAAAATTAAAACGTACTGCATCTTTGTGAAAAATTGTGTCAGAGAGTTGCATACAGAAAGAACGTATATAAACAAATCTAAACATTTGCACAAAGAGATACGATTGTAAAACTTCCTCAACGAGTTTTAAAGTTTTTAACAAGACATTTGGGGGTAAAGTACAAGATCACGTTTACGCGTTATATGTTTAAAAACCTAGTTAGTGGTTTCATTAGCATTAATTTCCGACCTTCAGTCGCTCATCCACCCGTCCAACCAGATTCACTGAATACTCTGTATATATATGTTACTTGAATAATTACCCCGTAGTTTGGCTGATGCCTTTGACCAATTTGTTTTTATTCGGTAGTGCAATTCTCTGACTAAAATTACGAAAGTAAGTGTGCTCAGTTTTCATAAAAAAACAATAATTAATGTATATGTATGTAATTTAATTCAAAATGCGGTTCAACTTGAAAATTTAACAATAGGTAGTAATACTTCATTATTATTTATATTTTATACAGGGTCATTCTAACACGTTGTTTTGATGTATTTAACGACTTTTAACACTTTCGGGTTTTCTAAAAAGTATCAAGAAAATGAAGAGGTTGATAATTAAATATTTAACTGAAAATTGATGAGGATCGTTCTGAAATCATGAATAACAATGGTGAGGTTAATTGAAGAAATAAAGTTTCTAAATATTTTAAAGTTATATTTCAGATATAGTTTACATTTATTGCATGTTAATATTAATATATACATAGTGGGGCAATAATGCGTCAGACTTCGATATCTCGAGTTCTACGATAGCTATATATTAAAAAAAATAGATCAAAAAGTCTATACCTACCTATCCGGAAATTATTTTCGAATATACATGGTGAGCCATCAGTACATTTTTTAAAGTCTCTTCCCAGACTATATTAATTCCTATATTATTATTGACTATCTCCCAACCACTTGAATGTAATGAATTTTCCTGTTGATATAATGCCATCTCAGATGGCAAATTGAAAAAATCACCAAAGTCACAATTTTGGGTTTTAAGAAAAATTTATGTGAATGCTAGTTACGAGATATCTAATTAATGTTTTTGCATCATTTTTACCTAAAAATGTACAGGGTGGCCAGAAATTATTTTTCAATTAAGAACTTTTTAAATTGAATTTTCTCAATTTTTTCAAATTGAACAGCTATATTTTTCGACGATGTGATGTGGAAATGAAAAACGAACATTTTTTGTAACCACTTCTCTATGGCTAATTGCAACCATTTTCAAAGAATTACAAAAAGAATAAACTTAAAAAATAGAGGTTTCTTCAAACAATTCATTAGACAAAATTATAACATGCTCCACATGTTGCCCATTTTGATTGACACGCATCTCTATGCGCTTTTGAATTGAGTTTCTACTCTTCTTAAAATTGCTGGTGTGATAGATCTAAAAGCAGTTATTATCCTCTCCTTCATATTTTGTTCTGTTGTTAGTGTGTCTTTATAAACGATTTCCTTCACGTATCCCCATAAAAAGAAATCCATTTTTTTAAGATCTGGGGACCTGGCAGGCCATCTAGTAGTACCATTTCGTCCAATCGATTGAAGTGAGTATTTAAGTGGTCTCTAACTGCTTTAAACAATGTGGTGAAGCACAATCTTGCTGAAACCACATTCTATTTCGAATCCTTTCAGGAAGATTCATTAATAATTGTGGCAGATAGTTTTCCAGAAAATGAAGTTAAATAGCTCCTCTCAATGTACCATCAAAGAAATGTGGCCCTATTACATGTTCTCCAACAATTCCCCCCCAAACATTGATAGCCTATCTGTGCACTGTGTAGGTTATCAACTTGCCTAAAAAAGTGAGGATTTTCCGAAGCATAATAATGGAAATTGTACCTATTAACAAATCCATTTTTATAAAAGTCGCCTCATCAGTGAATAAAACATAACGAAAGAAGGTGACATCTTGAATTTTATCTCTGGCCCAATTATAAAACTGTAGACGCCTTTTAAAATCGTCATCAGATAATTCGTGATGCATTTAAGAATGATATGCATGAAACTTATTTGATTTTATGATTCGACCAACAGATCGTCTACTTATTCGTACTAATGAGCTCACTTCTCTCTGACTAATAAGGGTATTCTCAACCGTTGCCAGCACCACAGAAAACTCATTTTTTTCATTCACAACACGTTTTATTCCCTTTTTTTATATTTGACATTTCCAGTTTCCACAAATCTATCGAGATGGTATGGAAGCTGCTAATATCACGAATTCTTCTTTCAGGACACCTTTGCTTATAAATTCTATTGGCAAGCAAACAATTTGTGTCTGACTCGCCCAAAACAAAAGTCATGTTCAAGTTTTGCTTTATTAAAATTCATTTTGTAAAACTCGAAATATTTTAAATTTAATACAAATGATGATAACTGACGACCGATAAATGTGATAGATGTTCATGTGTATAGGATAATTTATACCAAACTGAGGTTTTATTTGCTTGTCGAATAACGAAAACAGCAAAGAAATTTGCAAAAAAATAATTACGAAAAACTAGTGCAGTAAGGGATCAGTGAAATACTATTTACCCACTTCAATTTTGTACTTATTGCTCAATAAAACGGAAATGCTTGCAATTAGCTAGAGGAAAGCATTTACAAAAAATGTTCGTTATTTATTTCGACATCATATCGTCGAAAAATATACAGGATGTTCCATTTGGAAAAATTGAGATAATTCAATTTAAAAAGTTCTTAATTGAAAAAAAATTTTTTGCCACCCTGTGCATTTTTAGGAAGTAAAAATGATTCAAAAACATTAATTAGATGTCTCGTAACTAGTATTCATATAAGTTTTTCTTAAAACCCATTATTGTGATTTTGGTGAGTTTTTCAATATGCATATGTAGATGGCATTATTTCAACAAAAAAATTCATTACATCCAAATGGTTGGAAGGAATCATAATAAGGAATAAAAAGAGTTTAGAAAGAGGCTCCAACAAATTTACTGATATACATAGCATTCTATTAAAAAAAAGTACTCGATCCTGTAATTTCGTCTTGGTTCGCTCTATATATTCGAAAATAATTAGTTATAGATTTTTTATCTAGTTTATTGTATTTTTTTTAAATTTCTAGCTATCGTAGAACTTGGTTTATTGCCATCGCAGATGTACATCTAAGTATTAATGAAATAAAAAAATATTTTTATTTCCAAAACATTTTACTAAAAAATATATAGTAAGTCGTCATTAAGATCTGATATATTTCCTATAATTACTAAACGACTTGTTATTTTGAATTTCAAATTTAATATTATAAACAGGTTTAACAAAAAAAATATTCACATTCGCATATTTGGGTCTAGAATTCAAACGTATATAATTATAGTAGCGTAAAGATCTAAGAGCTAACTCACAATAGTATATTATGTATTTAGGTGTGAAAGCAATACATTCCTGGACGACGATGCAAATTGCAAGCATCGAAGTCCGGGAATATGCTTTCACACCGAAGTACACATACTATTTTTTTTGAAATCTTAATCAATATCATTATAAATTAAGGAATTTGTATTAATGAATAACATTTCTTCATTACAGTCTAACTGCTCACTAATAAATGCAATTTTAATGTGAGGTGGTTTGTCTGCGTGTATTTATTTACTGTCTAAAATATACATTAAAAAACCGTACGGGAATGATACTTTCCCGGCCTAGGCCGGGAAAGTAACATTCCCGTACGGTTTTGTTGATCGTTGCTTGGCAACGGATCTTTTCCGGTCTGTTTTCTGATAGTTTCTTAGCAACGTACTAAAATATTGGAATTGTGCATTTTTAAATAAATATATATATAATAATTTTAAAATAAATAATACATCACACTTTTTTAAACCACTTGATCAAATATACTTTATATAGGATAAGTTTAAAAAAACTGCATTTTTTATAATTATTATTTAGACATGCCAAATGTAGATATAGTTGATAATTGAAACATTAAAAATGTATTAACGCTATAATAAACATTCTCTTTATGGATTTATTGAACTTTTTATATAACTGTTGCGCATTCTACAGGATACTCTTCGCAATTTTTCATAAATAATGTTTTAGAGTTAAATATTTTAATTTTATGATACTAATCTATTTGGTGAAACCTGGTCAGAATAAAATAAAGGCATAAAAAAGTAGATATAATCCAACCTATTTCCGTCTTGAACCATCGACCATTGACATTTAAGTCTTTCTTTTTCTTTCTCGAATCAAAAGCGTAACTATATCAAAACGTGTAGTTACTGTACTGTGCTTTTCAAAGCAGATAAAAAAATGTGTTTATGACATGTATAGGTGGTAAAAAAAAACAATATTATTTTTTGAGTATCGTCTCAACAAATAAAGTGCATGATGATGGCGCTTAGCCTTATTAATGCTTGTGTATACACATACCTATTGCAGAAAAATCGAGCAGTAGGGGATGTTACTAATCCTTGGCCTTTGGTCCTTCACTTACCTGATTTTTATCTTTCTAACTGTTACGTATAATACCAGAGAAAAATGTAATTACCTTCAAGAAAAGATGTTCAAATTCTACTTCTTTTATTTTAAGTCGGTTAAATAAAATGCAGCAAAATCAATAATTTTTTTCTAGAATCATATTTCATCTTCAAGGATGGGTTTTGCAGTGTAGTCTTGGCTAGATTGAGGTGGTCCTTTTCTCAGTTTCCTTAATTGCTATTTCTTTAATTAGCAACAAAAAATTATTATTGGTTTTTTATTTAAATTATAAATAAATTACTAGAAACAGTCTTCGCCACTTTCATGAAAAATTTTATTACAACACTATTTGAATTAATTTTGTGGGACAATAGTAATAACAATAGAAACCTCGTGATAAGTGATTTGTTGACTCCATTGATTCGTGTTTGCAGCGTTAAATTACAAAAAAAAAAAAATCAATTTTGTAAAGATTAGGTAATATTTTTAAATTTCAATATGGCCGTTACAAGATGACGTCCGAAAATGCAGAGGTTTCAATATCTGTAAATCTGTAGTTAGAAATGTTAATCGTACTAAAAAAGAAACCGTTTTATATAGATCCATCAACTACAAAGTTAGAAGTAAAGAAACAAACCGACAACCTTATACCCTAAATGCATATAACCGTACTGTTCTGTTTCGTGCCGTCGGCGCCAGGGGTGAAAATTGCACAGGTCTACAAAAAAAGGTCTGGTTCTAAATTTCTGATCTAATTTTTCTGAAATATTTTGATCCACTGAAGCCAATTTTGAATATACAAAAATTTTC
Organism: Rutpela maculata; assembly: GCA_936432065.2. Lineage (NCBI taxonomy): Eukaryota > Metazoa > Arthropoda > Insecta > Coleoptera > Cerambycidae > Rutpela > Rutpela maculata. The sequence goes on along the minus strand of OW386288.2, from coordinate 38,007,732 downwards.
TATCTTGTCAGTTTCCCTCTACCACCCCCTTTCATCCCTAAAAACGACAAAAACGGAATGTTTCTTCATATATCGACAATTAATGGATCATAATTTTTTTTCATATTGTAAGGTTGTGAGTACATAATGATATCGACATTATCAAAGTTTAAATCTTTCACCCATTACCATTTTTCACCACCTTAGGGAGGTAAACACTACATTTTCCTATGTCAATGGACATTTAATGGTCAACTAATTCATTTTTTTATATTGTACAGTTATGAGTATATGACTGATTACCGAAGGTTGAATAATTCAACTCCTGCCACCCCTTACTACTACCCTCCCAGAAAATTAATGGCAACCAATAACTGAATTATTTTTTGCCCTTTTTAGGGAATAAGAGTGGGTGGTAGAGGGAAACTGTCACGATAGAAAAGTTGTTTTATCCAAAATTGGTTTCAGCGTGTCAAAATACTTCAGAAAAGATATATCGGAAATTTGGGACAAAGCTTTTTTTCGTAGGCCTGTGTTATCAAATTTGTTAAGCTGACACAAGAAACAATATATTTTATTATAATGAACGTTATTTAAATTCCAGTTGGCGTTAAATTTAAATGAGGTACTAAACCCGATTTTTACTTTTCAGTTTTTCATATCTTTCTATCATTCACTAGTTTTTTTCTTGGCATACACTCTAATATATAAAGATATTGTCTTATTTTGCTTTTTTTAATACGGCATTAATTTACGCAACTCATTTCGCAGTGAATTTTGTATATTAAGAAATTAACTTTACCTCTAATAGAACATGATAGTTCAATGACATTTAAATATTATTTAACTATACATTCATTACATGCGAAAGTTGTCACCTACTTAATAATTAACAATTAAAATTTGTGAATAACCTAACCTCTTAAATAAGTGTCATATAATAAAATTACGCTGTAATTCATTTATCATTGTAGTTTTTACTTTTAAATGACAACAAGTATTGTAATTTGACTAATTGAATATTGGTACAACAAAAAGAGAAATTTATGGGAAGCACGCTTCAAATGTCAAACTAATTATTACCCTCATAGACTGAATGAGAAAAAAACGAAATTTTGTAGCATAGTATTTGATGACAGACAAATCTACAAATACACATTAATATTTTTAAAGTAAGAAATGAACGTCATTACCCTGTAAAAAGCCTCAATTTAAAAAATATAAAATATGACACTACTTTGCTAAAATTAATTTCACAAAAATTGTAACAATTAATTTTCCTTTAACTTTGTCATAATTAATAAGTATAACAATAATGCACATGTTTCAAATTTCTCTGATTTTTTTTGACTATTTTCCTGACGTCTATCTGTCTATCATTTGTGTCTCTCTTTGTTTGGTGGTGTGTGTGTGTGTCCAAAATATTAAAAAAAGAAAGTAAATGGAAATTTTGTGAGGTATTGCTAGAATCACATTGGCCATCTTCAGGTTCTCGCTGATAGCTGCCTACTGGTGCTTCGAGTTTTTCGAACTGAACCAGCACACATTGGAGCTTTTCGTGGTTAGTAATCCCAAAAACGCCTAGAGCCTATCAAAGTGGACCAATACAAATATATTTTTTTAATTTTACCTAAAAAATTTCTAAACGATCCCTCACAAGTTTTTTTTGAAAAAAAGTTACTCTGCATTAATAGAAGTTGGTTTACATTTTGATTATTGATGTAAGAAATTGCTTTTTTTCTTAAACTCAGTGAAATCAATATTAGAAGTAATAAGAAATCAAAATAAAGCTCTATATATATATATAAAAAAACGCTTAGTGTATATTTTACATGTCAATGATTTTTAATGCTTATATTATTGATTTCATTCAGAAATTTTCTAAGGAAAATTAAAAAAAATATATTTGTATTGGTCAACTTTGATAGGCTCTAGGCGTTTTTGGGACTACTAACTACGAAAAGCCCCAATGTGCGGCAGTTCAGTTGTAATCAGCATGTAATAACAACAAAAGATACAAAATAGCTTGGCGATGAAAAGAGCATGATATGATCAATCATTTGATTCAGCTACACACTTTTATTATTTTTTTCATAACATTTTACTAGTTTTATGAAAAAATTGTTATTTTACCATTGTACAAAGTTTTTTTAATTATGAAGTCTTTAATTCTTAGGATTCGTATTTTTCACACTGAGTGTGATAAGAATAATACTTTTTGAAATATTGAGAATTTAAAAACCACTGATAATACAAAAAGATAAAGAACAGTGTGCTCATAAAATGCGCTAAATTTTATGAAAACATAATAATTAAAAAAAAGTTATTTGTAATGTATTATTTAAACACATAATTAAGTATAACGAATTACATCAATCAGTCATTTCTAAATTATACGAGGCATAAGATCAAACAAACAAACAAAATCTGTAAAGCTATTTAGAGAAAATTTTTTTCTCTATTCGACATCTTTTATTTATTAATATATTTTTTGGTGTATATTTTTTCACAAATAGTATACAATATTTTTTTCCTTAGCAATAATGTCAACAACATTCCAAATATTATTTTCCTCCATCATGTTTTAATTAATTAATAATAATTATTCAAGTGACCAAACTGTATATTTTTTATTAATAGTATAGCAGTTTTCATTCTTAGCAAGTATATTAATTGCATGCCAAATATTGTCCTCCGTCACATTTTTTTCACTATTTTTTTTTATAATATTTTGCAGGTGATGCTATTACCAAGGAAGAAACTGAAAAAATATATTCAGTTTCTTCCTTGGTAATAGCATCACCTGCAAAATGTTATTTTTGTCATTCGAATAATGTTTCAGATATATCGCTAGCAGGCAGGCGATAGACAGACAGACATGCAAACCGATAAAATTGAAAGACCTTAATTGTCGTAATCTGCACAATCTGAAGAATGAAAATTGAAACAAATTTGAGAAAGTGAAATTTTACTATTACAATACTTTGTTTCAGTAAGCAAAGTAATAGTCCAGTCAACTGGAGGTTTCACCTCTAATTTGAGTGCTAATGAATGGATTTTGATGAAAATTGTGAAGTGTGTTTGTAATGACGTTAATAAAAAAGTTGAAAAAAGATTAGAGTAGGAAATGATCGGAAGAGGTAGAAAACTCCCTTTTTATCATGGGTTCCGTAACTTGTAGAATTAGGTCAAAAATGAAAAAAAAAAACAATATATTATTTACATTTTTGGCCCAAAATCAGATGAATTCTTTCGAAAAATGCATATTTTTCGAGATATGGCCACCCGAAAATTTCTAAAAATGTTTAGGTCTGAATTTTTTCAAGTTTTTTTTTAAATTACAATATTTTTGAAGCACTACAGTTTCAAAGAAAGAAGTTTTTCAGGTTTTTCCGAAAAAAATCGGTGAAAACGCAGCTTACAGAAAAGTTGCAATTAAAAAAGTCTTGTATATCGATGATACATTCAATTAATTTTTTTCTGATTTTTTCTTCAGTTTTTACTTTTGCCCTCCCCCACTTTTAGGAATTTTCGTGTGGCCATATTTCGAAAAATATGCATTTTTCGAAAAAAATCACTAGAGTAAAACATCTTATTTTGGGTCAAAACAGATAAATATGTTGTTTTTCTTTTTCATTTTTGACCTAATTTTACAAGTTACGGAACCCGTATCATTTCCTACTGCAATCGTGTTTTAATCTTTTTTATTAACGTCATTACAAACACATTGCACAAGCTTTCATCAAAATCCATTAATTAGCACTTAAATTAGAGATTTCGGTCATTTTAGCGCTCCATTGACTGGACTATAAGTAAAATATGAATTCCGAATTGAGAATTTCCTTCTTTTGAGGAAGTTGATTAAAGATGCATAGATATAATTTCGTCTTCTTAATTCGTCCTTTTTACTATGCTATCGATTCTCCTATCGTATTTCCCCTTTATTTCCTGGAACTTGATTAATTACCAGTGGGATAATTGACGCTGCAAGAAAAAGATGTGCATCCTGGATGCACTTTGCCTGCAGTATTACAAAATAGATCGATAATGTTTCACAAGAGATTTATTGTCAAAGTATTCCCATTTCTTCGACCTTGTGTGCATTTACTAACAAGTAATTAATGGATTCTTAAAATAAACCTATATTTTACACGACCAGCTGCTCACATCTCAAAATTGTACCATAATTAAATTAACGGAATAGACTAATTAATAAATCGTCTACAACTAATTCCTCGGAGAAATGCTTACCAATAGATTCTTTGTGAAACCATTATCCTTCTTAAGGAACAAAATTGTTCATGACTGATATGTTTTTTTCACTTTCAAATAAAGGATTTATTTTATTAAGGGATTGTAGAAATGCTACAAATTATAAAAAAAAACAAAATTAATGAAATATTTCTGTAACCGAAAATTAAAAACATTTTCTGTGGATGTTCGAAGATATTTTTAATTTTATAAAAATTATGACATGAATGATAAAATGAATTTTTTATATATTGAAGGTCATATCATAAGATGGTTTGAAAAATTATTAATTAAAGTACCCAAAGAAATTTAGGTATGAGAAAATTTGTTTTTCCTTTTGTGATGACTAATTTACAAGTAACATACGTGTAAAATTACTCATAAGAATAAAACAAATTTAATACTTTCAATAAAAATAAATCTACAGAAGAAGAATCTATAGAAATATTAATAATAATTTTTCTTACTCAATTTTGTTTACATTTAGTATCATGTGTCTCAAGCTGTAAAACTGCTACTCATCCCCTTGCTGTATATACACCGGGTGACACAGGAGATATGTAACACCCCGTAGCATGTTTATTTAAAAAGATATTATTTTGAAATTTGATAGACTTACATAATGCGTGATTGTCCTTTTTTTGGTACAAACAAGAAATTTTTTCCACTTCCGGTTTCACCGGAAGTGACATCTACTTCGTTATTTTAAATGGCACCCATATTCTTTTCATCATCATGAGACATCCTTGTAGGAATATTATAATAAGTACTTCTTTATTTGCCTGCAATTAAAATTTTTAATCGGTTTCTAGAATTAATAATAATAATTTTATGTCATTGACCTGTATAATTACCTGGACAGTGTCTAGAAAGTACCTGCTCTGGAAATTATTAAGACTAGTTCAACCCCAAAGTCTCAGTTGTGAAGTACTACTGATATTATAAACATTGTGGAATATTAGTATAAGATAATATTTTGTGGCAAGTTGTATAATTTACTATTCTGTGAACAGTGAGCAAAAGGAGGTCTGAAGCACCGCAAGAATCATACCTAGAATAAATATAGGTAATTTAAATTGTTAAGTAATATATATTAATAATAATATTCCACTCTATTTTATACTACTTTCTAAGAAATTTCATGTGACGAATACTGACAAAAATCTGAAAAACTAGTTATCAATCACTCAATTAACGTTTAAAATCCAAATTCATAACACAAATAACACATCCCCACAAAAAATGTTCAGACCAGCGAACCAGGCCCATGTATCCCTATGTATTTTCGGTCACTGAATCTGAATCCGAGGTCAAAATCGTATACCCCTCAAATCATTAGCTAGAGCCAGAAACCACCCCTGGAATGGGGTAAAAAGAAGATTAAGCTACGAGAATAGCTGTTACATCTTAATCAATCGAATTATACAAATTAAGGTTAAACAGTAGCGTACATACAATGGATAGGAAACATACCTCCAGAGAGGGGTGAAAACTAGCCCCCATGTAAAAAAAAATCGATCCAAAACAGCAATGACTGCTGAAAAAGCTCGAAATGTCTAAGTTTTGTTAAAGTGATAAGAACTGCATCAGGTCCGACGTAATCTTCATAAACTGCCCCTATAGAACACAAAACAAGAAAAAACTTAAAATCCAAGAGGATTTCTATTTTGCTTAGTACTCTAAAATAGAAACTTACTTACCATCAACATCCTACAGAGGGTGTGAAAACTATCCCCTATGTAAGAAAGATTTAACCATAAAAAGTTACAGTGACTTCTATAAAAATTCGAAACACCTGCGCTGTGTGGAAGTGAGAAGAAACTAGGCTATGTTCGATGCTGTACTTGAAAACCACCCCCACGGGGTTGCGAGATTCCATCCCTATATCCGTAGGATGCTGGAAAAACAGAGGAACTAACCTGATTTTCATTTTTATGGATGCTATGATTGGCAAAAATCGTATTACACACTTCCAGCATCCTTCGGATATAGGGGTGGCATCTCGCAACTCCATGGGGGTGGCTTTCAAGCACATAGTCTAGTTTCTTCTCATTTCCACACAACGCAGGTGTTTTGAATTTTTATAGAAGTCACTGTAACTTTTTATGAATAAATCTTACACAGGGGGTAGTTTTCACACCATCTGAGGGTTGACACTGTAGGACGTTGATGGAAGTTTTTAGTTCTATTTTAGAGTACTTCGCAAAATAGAAATCCTGTTGGATTTTACGATTTCTCTTGTTTTGTGTCCTTTAAACTTAGAGGTGGTTGTTCTCAACCCTATAGGGGCAGTTTAGGAATATTACGTCGGACCTGATGCAGTTTCTTATCACTTTAACAAAACTTAGACATTTCGAGTCATTACTGTTTTGGATCGATTTTTTTATAAATGGGGGCTAGCTTTCGCCCGTCACTAGGGGTGTGTTTCATATCTATTGTATATACGCTGCTGTTTAACCTTAATTTGTATAATTCGATCGATTAAGATGTAACAACTATTCTTGTAGCGCAATATTCTTTTTACCCCAGTCCAGGGGTGTTTTTTGGCTCTAGCTAATGATTTCGGGGGTGTAAGTTTTTTTTTGACCTCAGCTATCGAAAATACATAGGACATGGGTCTGGTTCGCTGGTCTGAACATTTTTTTTGTGGAGCTGTGTAATTTACTAAACATGTAAGTTGAAATTAATCCTTCATTTAAAGTAAAAGGGTAAATAAAGAATACTTTTTTTAGAATTTTGCTAACAGAAAAAATAATATATGAAAAATCAAAAAAGAGAATCTAAATATTAATTAATTTCAAATCTTTATATTCCTTTGGTAAACTACTTCTTATACTAAAAATTAAAATGAATATACAGGATGTAATCAGTTTCATGTCATTAAACTACTTCTTATACTAAAAATTAAAACGAATATACAGGGTGTAATCAGTTTCATGTCGTTAAGAAAAACTGGTAATGGGGACCGACTAGACAAACAAAAAACCTTTTGCTCTAGAAAAAAATGACCTAGGTCAACAATTTGAAAATTAGGGTAGGAAGCACTTGAGAACCTGCCTATCTGGGTCAATGGACGTGTACTTCCCAATTATACAACTTTTAAATTGTCATAAAAAAGTGCAAAGATTACCGACCGACTCGTTCTCGCCGGCCCGCGATTTCAAAGCAAAGAAGGGCGGCACTTTTGATGATCGCCTGAACCAAACCAATTATAAAAATGTAAATAATTCGCTATATATTTTTGCAGAACTGCAAGCAAATGATGGCGTAGAGGTTTAAACACAGCATTTCTTTACATGTGCGTTTTTTTTAATTTAGAGCAAAATATTGGAGCCTTTATTATTGTTTATAATTTATCAGAATTAAATGTGATTTATTAACATTTGTAACCTAAATAAGAGTTCTGAGTTAAGCTTAAAAAACGAATAATTATTGCATAACATTGGAAAATAAAGTCTGATATACTATAAATCTGATTTATTTAACGAATTGCCAATCAGGTATCGAAAACTAAAATATTCGATAAATAAATCTAGAACTTACCAATAAATTATTTTCGATTTATATAAATTGTTCGAAATGGCTTCCGTCTGCATCAATACACTTCTCGGTACGTCGAATTAAGGACATACGCACTCCGTTCAACACATTTGGTAAATTAGGATAATTTTTTATGGTTTCTATGCACATTAAAATTCCACAATAAACTATCAACTAACATTGCCAATAAAGAAAATAAAAATAAAAACTTGATCCAAAATCCAAAGAGCAACACAAAAAGAACGAACAAGTAGTGTCTGTACGTAATCAAAAACTTAATGATTTGAATGGTAAGTCAATAAAATAAATCTTAACTGTAAATACATGGCCCAAAATTCAAAAAGAACAAATGCACTTAAAAAAAACAACGAACGGGTTCGACGTGTGTACTTAACGAAGTGTCCAGAGAAACTAAAATATTGCACAAAGGAGAGTATACATTTCTTTAGATCTACTAAGCACTCATAAAACGCCGGAGTCTTTCACCTTTACCGCGCCGCTAAAGACCTTACCTTACCTACTTTTAAAAAACCATGAAAAAGTGTGATTATCAATTTGTGTTCTCGCCGACGCGCGGTCTCTAACATGCGCGAACACTTTGAAAGAGCCGTATTAGCATATTTGATGGTTAGAGGCGCTGACATTCGCGAAGATAAAAGCCTATCCCAACATTCCAGCAGTTCTCAAACAATATTATTGAAAATTTTCGAATTTTTTGTTTATTTATTTTTTTCTAAAACTATGGGTTTTAGACTCCATGTTATATAAGGTTTTTTTTGTTCGTTTAGTCGTTCCCCACCACCAGTTTTTCTTAATGACATGAAACTGATTACACTCTGTATTTACAAAATTCATATTCAATAAAAATTTAAATTCTGATGAAAATATCAAGATCTGAAAGTAATATTTTCTTAGATGATTGATTTTGATTACTTTTTCTGCAGTTTTCGAAATCCTATAAAAATATTCGTCTCTATAACTATAGGCATAGTAAGTTGAAATTAATCCTTAATTTAATGAAAAGGGTAAATAATAGTATATTGTTTTATTAGGAGTGAAAGTGATACTTTTGTGGAGAGTCTGTAGGTTTCCCGGACGAAGGAAGTGAGCCCGGCAATTGCAGATGAGTCACAATAAGTGGCTCTGAATAAAACATGCTATTTCTTCCTCAAACTTCGATTAGCTATAAAAAAAATAATGATAAAAAATCTCGAATTTCACCACCCAAAACGCATTGTGTTTAATGTCGTGACATGAGTTAAGAAATGATGTGTTTTTCTGACGTTTGAAGAAAATAGTACCTATTTTGTTGTATTAGGAGTGAAAGTGATAGTTTTGTGACGAGTCATAATAAGTGGTTCTACTCCAAATAAAACATGCTATTTTTTCCTCAAACGTCGATTAGTTATAAAAAAAATAAAGATAAAAAATTTCGAATTTCACCAAAAACGCATTGTGTTAATATCGCATGGCCGGCGTATTACTTCTTCTTTCTGCCGATCACAGCGTTAGAAAAACTACTTTCACCTCCTTTGTTAATGGCAACGCACATCCGTCTAAAAAATCAAACTTTAATATCATAAAATGAGTTAAGAAAAAGAATATTTTTTTAGAATTTGGTTAACAACAGGAAAAATACTATAATGAAAAATCAAAAACGAGAATCTAAGTATTAATTTCAAATCTTTATATTCCTTTAGTAAACTAATTCTTATACTAAAAATTAAGAAATTGAAATTCTGATCACGATTGATTTTGATTACTTTTTCTGCTGTTTTCGATATACTATAAAAATATTCGTCACTGTAACTATAGGTAAACAAAGAATAATTTATTGGAGAAAAGGGGAAAAGGAAAAAGCACAGCTTTTCTTGAATAAAAATGTTGGCAGATGAGTTAATAAGGTTTTCTGAAGGCATAGAGTTAACACAATTAAATGTGACTTAGGAAGTATTAAATATTAACATTGCTTTAGAGAAAACATACTCACTGTAAGTAGACAAAATACCCAATATTCAAGGTGATAATTTGGGTTCATCAGCACCAGAGATTCAGTGATTTTCTATATTAGTATTTTCTAAATAAAATATATTAAGTTTTAGTCCAGTGATATTAGACTTAAAATCGGTGAATAGAGGTAATAAATTATAATGTTTTGCCCTTTGTGAATTATAAGCACCATAGGATTACCTTCAGGGCCATTTCTAGAGATTTGGCCACTGGTGTGGAAAATTTTAAATGCCGCCTCCTACTTCAATTTTCCACTGAAAGAGAAGAGAAAATTTAAAAATGTTTCCCTAATCTAGCCGCCCGCCGCCGCCCCAAAAATAGACGAATGTGTGCGGTGCACACCTCGCACACCCGCTCTACACGGCTCTGCTCCCTTATTTAACTTATTTCAATACTAATTATTTAATTTCATATTTTTAAAAAAATATGTTATACTTTCCTCATGGTTCTTGATTAAATTGTCTTGAGAGTGGCTTTGTGTCGCTCTGAGAAGCCCTAACGAGGTCTACACACGTTTCCAGCGACTTCTAAGAGATAAAAAGACGCATTAACCTCAGAATGGTATATTCTATATATAAAAATTTGAGATAAATTAATTTTTGAGTTCTTTATCTCTGGCAGACCCATATGTGTGGTTTCAGAAAAGCATAAAGATTAAAAATTGATATTTTAATTAAATTTCCATTTCTCATTAAACGGATACGTGTTTTTCGATATGTATTTTTTTTATTTTTAATTTCTAATTTAAGGCGAATGCAAATATTGAGAATTAATATTTTTATAGACAGATTTTCATTTTTGATTTTTCAAAGATTGCAATTGCAATTTTATTGGAATTTTATTTAAAGTTAATTGCTTCAAAACTACGTGCTCACGATATAATTACAGTATAATAACTTCTATAAAAGGTGCAACAAAACATGACAACAAAGTTTATAAGTTCATCAAATGATACACACAACATTAACATTGGCAGTGTAGTTAATTATTTAATGTTCGAGAAATAATGAGCAAAATTACAATTGCTATTTCTTTTTTAATGAATTTGTATCGATCAGGAAAAACCAATAAATCGTTGACCATTAGTCTATTACTACATTTTAAAAGAAAAAACCAGCAATTAAATACTGACTGTTGTCCAGGTAGTAGTATGACATAAAAGTAACTGGAATTCAATTTATATATGACAGCTATATCTTATAAAATCAATTTTTACTTTCCATTTCGAACGTCATAGAGTATTATCAATATTTCTTTTTGTGTTTTATTCATTATAATTGATAAAGAAATGTATTATGTATGGTATCCATTTTTTTTCTAAGTTAGTCATATAAAATGACATTTTTCAAAACTGACGTAAGTGTCAAAACGTCTTCTCATAATCAGTTATGACAAGTTAAATTTTACCTAACTTGTGAGGAAAAGTTCGTTATATCATCAATGAAGAAAAATAAGAAACTCTTAAAAAGAGAAAGAAACAATGTTTTATATTCTTTCCTTCGAAATATTCTAACAACACTTTTTCATTAACACGATTTACCTTATGTTATCAAATTAGGATTTCAAATAATATTATAACTCAGCTAAATAACGTTTGTCAATTTTGACATTAAAATTATAATGTGTAATAATAGCAGCAAAGGTATTAAAAAGACTACTTAATTTTTAAAATTTTTAAATCTTTAAATTTCATTTATATTTAAAGGGTTTTTAAACGTTTAAAAGTAGAAAAATCTTGTCTGTAACACGGTCCGAAAGACAATTTTTTGTCACTCGTGTTATTTTGGGGAATCTCGCTTCGCTCGTCCCGCAAACATCCACAAAATAAAGTCTTTCGTAACTGGTTACATACATAAGTCGAATGTTTTATTGAAAAAAAAAAAAATCTTGACGACTGAAAAAACCAATCGACAATAATGTGAAATGTTGAGAAATAAATTGCATTTTAGATATCACGGAAGATTTCTTAATATTGTTACAAGCATCATAATTATCTTTATTTGACAACTACCCTAAAATCTCAAAAAAGTGGTTATTCAGTGTTATCATCTAGTGATCTATTCTCAAAAGTGAGTCAAATTGTTGAATAGATACACTTAGTAATAAAGTAATAATAGCACCGTAGAAGGTAATATACCTGCCTATATCCACTATATTTATCCTAGCTGTATAAATAATTATAGAAAATGTCAGGGATCGAACACAAGATCTTTGGATCGCAAGGCAAAGCAAGCAAAAGCAAACATATATTTATTTAAAATTGCATGTAGATGTACAGTGCCTCAAAGCTTTAGCCATTGGGCCTTACCAGAAAAGTTGAATGAAAGTCATTCAAGAATTATATTTCAATGAATTAGATATATATTATTATGAAATATATATATATATTAGTAAAATGTATAAACAAAAAAATAATTAGAGAATAACATTTCGGAAGATTTCTATTTAAGTACAAATGACAGAAATTATGAATTTTTTTTTTTTTTTAATTTAAATGATAATACATTTTTTATTTACTAATTGATTTTTTTCAAAGACAATAAGATTCTTCCTCTAGCTAACTTACTTTCCAAATTTCAATACGATCGGACTCTTCTTTTTTAAGTTATCGTGCTTACAAGAAACGTGACGGACGGACAGACGGACGGACGGACATTTTGAAAGTTGTTCGTTCACTAATATAATGATATGAAAATTTGTTCTCTACGGGCGATATTTACTGTTTTAGAAATGTGCCGATCAAATGCAATATACTCTTCGTTTTTACGAAAAGTATAATAATGCAGATATATATTTGAGATGTTTACCAGATATTCCTTCCTATATAACACGCACTTTAATAAAATTTCAAAAAATTTTCTAAAATTTTGCTGAAATTAAATTTTTTTTCAAAATTTCCGTTTTTTGAATTTACTCCTGACCTAATAATGCTATCTTAACCTTCGGGGGCTTATTTTATAGGTTTTAATACCTATAACTTTCCGATTTGAACTTTTCTCTCAGATTATTAGCCTTCTATTTAAACGCGAAAAAACGATTTTTCAACTTTACCACCACCTACCTCCCTTATTCACAGACACCAAAACATTTTAATTCGAATACTATTACTCGAATTCCGTTTCGCCAATCAAGTTGACATCATCTGAAGAAAATTAAAACTGAAGATGATTAAAACAGTTTTAATCATTCTCAGATTGTGTCAACATAGATGACGAAACGCGCGTTGAGTGTTAGTATTCGAGTAAACACTAAAGTCGAATATTATCACTCGATGTACGTTCAGCCAGCCATGTTGGCATCATCTGAAGTTGATTAAAAAATGAATAATAACAATAGTTTTGTCATCTCCAAATGATGGCAACATGGTTAGTGAAACTCGCCTAGAGTTATAGAATTTGAATGTAGTGTTTTGGTGCTTGTGGAAACTACTTGGTCTTATTCCTAACATTAAATTATATTGGGAAGTTTTAAAATATGATGATTTATCTGATAGTTGGAAGTATGACTCATAATTTTGCAGAAATTTTGTGGGAAAATAATGGCAGCGAAAGTTAAGACACTATGATTAAATATTCCTGTTTATAACACAGAATACATAATTATTTTGGTATGTAAATACATGTTAAACCTTGAAAATACTACTCAGGAAATAGTACTACCTCTTAATGTCTCATTCTTTAATATAAACTAGAAATGCAACACACTGCTAAAGAAGTGTCTGTTTGTTTAGAGTATACTACGTTGACGTCTCATATTTATTAGCATCACAAAGGTAGGTTTTTTATATTTTATTTCACGAAAATTTCCATAACTCAATGAGAACTTTTGTATTGTGTAAACATATAGGAATTTTTTGTGAGCACGAAATGTTCAACGCGGAATTTTTGCACTCAATTATTTAAAAATAGCTACTTGTTATGTGACGTGTAAATGACGCAAATTATGATTTTCTTATTTGCTAGCTTATTTTAAATTTATGTATTTGCATCTGAAGATTAGTTAGATTAGCAAACGACTGATATATTAAAAGAAAAGGTTGCTTTACTTTTAAAAAAACTAGAACATTTTAAATGGTTTACGCTTTAACAGTTATTTATGATCCAGCAATTTATTTTCTAAGGCCAAATACAATGCATGCAAATGATAATATGTTGACAAAATATAAGGTTTGTGTTGTTATGTCTGGTTTCTAATTAATCGTATATAGTTTTCTTTTAAAAAGTTTAACGTTTCGGATTCTAAATTCAAGCAGATTTCAAGTGAAGAACAAACATTCTTTAGTGGTCAATTAAATAAATAATGCATATTGTACTAATAGTTGATCTCTTTAAGCGAGAAAATATTAACTTACTTAAAGTAAATTCACTGAAAACAACATTTCTTATGAGCAATTAGACTATTTTCAAGATAATTTAACCTAATAAGCTTATAATATCTTTCGCTTTACATTCAAAACATTACATCAGAAATTCATAGATTCATAGATTTTGTGCTTGCAACTGAAAAATAACATAAATTAATTAACACCACATTACAATGAAAATAAGCACATTTAATACACACACTCATACTGAATGTAACTATTTTCATTACGTAATTTCCAAAAGTCCTGACGAAGATTTATGTGGAATCTTCATGCTTTGAAATGTCTTGAGATATCACTTTAAATGCGAATATGTTCATTAAGGGTCTACAATCGCTGAAATTTGAATAACTTATGTTGAATAGTTTTGAAGATTTGCTAAATTATATAGGAAAATGGCATACTTTTTAAGGAGACTTTGATCAGCCGAGTAGAAGATGAAGTCAAGTTTTTGTCGATAACTCCGATATTTTAAAATTAAAAAAAATCAACATTCGAAAACGCTACATTTTATTGATACTACTATTCATATAGGATACATATTTTCCGAGATATAACGGACTAAAAGCTGGTGTGATCAAAATTTCTTTAAAAAGTGGGTCTTTCTCAATGTACCGGGTGTCAACGAGAACACTTTTCGGACGCCATTTATTTATCTTTTAACGGATCGAGATGAAACTAGGTATGTGTCACATTTTCTACGACTTCCGGCTTCCCATTTTTTAAATTTTTGCATTTTTGGAATCTATAGGTCGTTCTGCATATATCTGTGATGGTTTCATGACTCTTTCCGCCATTTTGAATTTTTGTAGCCAATTTTTATTTTCAATCTGGCCCACCAGAAATTGTTCTAGATTCATAAATAACACAGGTCAAAAAAAATTCTGCTCCAAGGACTAAACCTATCATGCCTTAAGTATTTTTGTGTGCTGAAATCGAATTTTCAAATTAAAAATTTTTCTACCACATAGATTTCGAGTAAATCCCGATAGTCGGGGAGCCCTCCCTAGCTGTACGTGCAACCCCTTTCCCGATCCTTGGGGACTATGTTTTTCATAAAGATTAAAGCCTAAGGATCAATTTAAGACATGTTCTAAAAAAAAACTGGCTGTACTTTCAAAATGGCGGCCATATGTTAAAAAAACTGTTGTCAATGTTGTCTTTGTCATTTAACACAAAAACTAAAAAGGTTGGACAAAAACTTTTTCACAAAAAACAGCGTGCATAAAATTTTCTACAATTTTGTTCCTACACAATATTTTGATATGGTTACCATTTTCCAGACGAATGAGTCCGAAATTAAGAAAACATGGAAATTCATATATCGGTAAATCACTTACAGGAAATAAATGTGACAATTATTGGAAGGCGTAAAATATAACTTTATATTATTAACATAACAAAAAATAAAATAAACTGAAAAAAATTCTCGAAAAAATTAATAATAATAATACCGAAAACGGTAACGATGGTATCTGGAAAATCCTATCCAAATATTGTATAGGAACAAAATTGTAGAAAATTTTATGCGCTTTGTTTTTTGTGCAGAAAGTTTTTCTCCATCATTTTTATTTTTTGTGTTAAATGACCAAAACAATATTTGCAAATTTTCCTTTTTTTAACGGACGCCATTTTGAAAGTACAGCCAATTTTTTTTTTGGGACATGTCTAAAATTGTTCCTTAGGCTTTAATCTTTATGAAAAACAATGTCCCCAAGGATTTTTAATTGAAATTCGGTTTCAGCACACAAAAATACTTAAGGCTTAGTCCTTGGGGCAGATTTTTTTTGTAGACCTGTGCACAGGTCTACAAAAAAAAAATCTGCTCTAAGGACTAAACCTCTGATGTCTTAAGTATTTTTGTGTGCTGAAACCGAATTTTCAATTTAAAAAACTTTCTACCGCTCAGATTTCGGGTAAATACCGGTTTTTTGACAACTTTTGACATTTACTTGAAATCTACGCGGTAGAATGTTTCCTAAATTGAAAATTGGGTTTGAGCATACAAAGACACTTAAGGCATGGCAGGTTTGATCCTTGGAGCAGAACATTTTTTTTTTTTTGTAGACCTGTGATAATTGAAGAAAAATACGTATTGAATTTTGTTGTTGTTAATTCCTGTCTCAGGGTTGTAGAAAATTTATTAAATCACCTTTTCGAAAATACTCAAAATTTTCAAATCAAAGTATATCACTTTCACACTACAGCAAAATGTAATTTTTCAATACCAATCTAATGATGTATCACAACACATCCTGGGGGTCAATTCCTGGTTGATCACGGGATATTAGATTGAAAATTAAAATTAGCTGAAAATGGCAGAAAGAGTCATTATATAGCACAGTCATATACAGTGATTCCAAAAAATATAAAAATATACAGGGTTTTTCGTTTAAAAAACAAAAGTCGCAGAAACTTGACAGATGGGTCAAAGAATGTCGTTTTCGTAACTTGTGATACATGCCCAGATTCATTTCGATCAGTCAAAAAATGAAGAGATGGCGACCTGAAAGGAATCTGGTCGACACCCGTGTATCTTAGCCAATCTTCTAATATGCAAGTAATTGACATTTCAGTGAGTTGATTATAATAGACGCATAATGAAAACAGGTTATTTCAATTTTTTCCGCTCTTCTGTTTTTGGGATATTTGCAGTCAATGTGAGGTCTAAATACATTTACGTTTTATACAGCCTTCCAATAATACAAATTACTTTAGTAGATGATGCATCTCAACACCTTTTGGTAAAAGTTTAAGGAAATACGTTAAGTAAAACGCCGATTAACATAAAATCGTATTTTTGGAATATTTTTAACAAAATATTCGATTAAGAGTCTTTATATACTAAACACATCATGTAGCTGAAAATAAAAATACAATGTATTAATGTCTTGGCTACGAGCTGGTCATGGAAATTCGCTCACAGCCTCACAGGTTAAATCCAATAATGTGAAAAGCATATATTTAAATTGAGACATACTCGGATGGAAAATGCTCTGTGTTGCAAAAACCATTCTGCGGTAAATTGTCGAGTAGTTCGATAATGTCATTTTGTAAAAAATTCACATGTAAGTCAACATTTAGATTTAGAGATAGCTCATATACACCATATATACCATATATATGGTAAATTTCACTTCATTTTTACATTGCACATAAAAAACTCAAAGCTGCCGATCGAACTAATATAAGGGGAGACCGGGGCATGGTTTATTTTTCTACACTATATTAAATAATAAACATAATGCATTACTTAGTAGATAAAACATCATTATTCTTATGTAAAGTATGTTCTGGCTTGATTAAGATAAGAAATAACAGTTAGCATCCCTCTTTTAAATAGTTTCTAACTCGTCTGATATAGTTACGCGAATCACCCCTAACTAGAACGGCGCGGAGTTTATTGTTCGCATTAATATCCGGATAACAGAGCAGTTCTTTGAATTTACCTGTCAATGTTGCGAAGGACGAGCAATGCGTCCACCATAAGATATTCCTATCTTGATGTTCTGTTTATTAGTACTGTCTAAACTGAAAACATTGCCTATTTCTAATTAATTTTAAATCAAAAAATAGGTTTGAGTTAGAAAAAAAATTATAAGGATTTCTTACTCCCTTTGGACCAACCTGCAAAATATTTGTACATATGCAGCAGACGTATTACATATTCTTGCAAACAACAATTGGCTTTAAAGTTTCAATCCCTGATACCAAAGTTATTTTCGTGAAAAAACTTTTCAAATTATAATTACCATTTGATTATGTCGATAGGTATTAGATCATTGGAAAGCCTGTAATATGTCATAGGGCCTAAAATGTTGTATTGTTGTGATATTATATTATTATTCTCAGTAAAGTTAACTTTCAAGATCGGTGGTTTTAAGAATATCAATGAAATATGTCCTTCAGTTTATTTATTTATTTTATTTTTTTCAGAAAACTCTATGATGTATAGCTTGGTCATGGGTCTTGTAATAACATTATTTGCTTCCACGGAAGGTGCTCCGGGTGTAGTAACAGCAACTGGAGGCGCAGAAATAAGCGGATCTGTAAGTATTTCTACCTTCATTTCTAAGTTTCACTATAATCTTTGACCTTTTGGGTGTACTGCTGCCGTAAAGGATTTATATTTTCTTACAAAATGGAGATACGATAATTTCCTTTTTTCTAGCTGAGAAGTGGTAAGAGATTAAGAAAAAGGAATACTTACACTAAGCAAATAGCAGTATATCTATGAGATCTTCTGACAATGAAACTTAAATGTGGTATCCACCATTACTTACCTGTAAAGTTATAATTTCAAAACAAATTAAAGGTACTACGTTTAAGTTAAGCATTATTCTTCATTTATATTGCAGTTTTCATTGTATATAAGATTTTCACAGATTTAGATGACTATAAAACTTCATTTGACACACATAGATAAGTTTATAATCTATTCTCAGCAATAGAATTTACACATCTTAATTAATATGTTAATTTAAAAGAAAACTTAGCGTAAGGTTAGAATTTTGCAGAAACTTCTATAATCTCCTGACGATGAAAACTTGATTGGCAGAAATTATTTACTTCTGTTTGTTGATTTTAAATGTATGGGTGTGAAAAAAGTTTGAATTAAAGCATTAATTTTAAACGATATCCTAGGAGATAAATATTTGTAGAATGCACGAAACGTCAAGGAAAAACTATAATAAAGGCTTTCTTCGTATGTACATATGTGATTTTACACTCAGTAATCAATGGCATAATTAACAAAACACAGAATGATAATGATATGCAAATGTTGACGTGTTTATTTTGGAATATAATGAATGTTATAATATGTAAATTATGACAAAATTTTAAGACAATTATTAATGTTGGCTTTTCCCAGCAAAACTTGGAATATACGTCGGAAATTTATCATAAAATAACAACTGCTAAAATATTTTTTATCTGTTACCAATTACTAACAACTCATAAGCAATCATTTCATTAATTAGATAGTTATTGATTGTGGTGAGTTGCTTCCATTAAGCTTAAATTTAAATTATAATAATATGATTAGATACCTACAACTGTTGGTAAATTTATTTAAAAATTGAGGTGAGAATGTTGAACATATTTACTATCTTATGGAGCTACTGGAAATCTTTAAGGCCCTGGATATAAAAAAAATGAATGACGGTATATTTTTAGTATAGTTGAAACGGGAAAAACAGAGGAGTCAAGCTGAAAACAGTTGCTTGTTGTATGCTTTTTGCTTCCCTCTGAAGATTGCGTATCCTCTGTGTATTTTCAAAAATATCATAATTTATATTAAAGTGAAGTATTTCTTTATGCATCATCGATGTAGAGTAACATTTTAAAAAGAAAAATAAACATAAATATGGCTTTACTTATATTTACATATTTCATTTTTCTACCTTTAAAATTATTATATAGTCAGTAAATTTCTGAGAAAGATACAAATCAAGCAAATTTATATAGTTATTACATGGAAATTTAATATGAACTATGGTTTCTCTCACTACGTAAGCTGATCTGTATTGAGAATTGAGGAGGCAATTATTTCAAAAGAGTTATAGTCCAGTGACGGAACCCAGCTATAGTGAATGGATTTGAATGATTTCTTTATGTTGGATTTTTAATACCATATGCTAAAAAGTTTACCTATTGAAAATTACCGCAATTTCGAAAATCTGTGAATTAAAAAAAATAAATAAAATTTTTAGAAATCTCAACGAAAAATATAATTATCGGAATTTTCTAATATTACTTTTAAGAAAATAATGATTATTATAGTTTTCGAGGTTGTTTATAACAAATTTGTAAAAAAATGAAACTTTAAAATTAATTTGAAGATGGCAGAAGCTCCGAAGCGAAATAAATGAATAGTACAGTAGGCGAAACTTTTTAAACCTAGCCCGAAAACGATGTAATGAATTTCCAATTTTTTTTCTTCAACATGCTTCATAAAGTATGTACATAAGAATCTATATTGTAATTTTTCCTGCTTTTTGGTTAGGGGTGGTTCCCACCTCTCCTTAGGGGTTGACGCAAAAAGAATAAAAAGTACACATAATCTGATAGAGAATCAAATTATAAGAAAGAAAGGTCTTATACACTTTTTTTCTAAAATGCATATTTTTTCGAGATATTGCGAACTGAAAATTGCAATTTTCACCTCTTAAAATCAGTATCCCTAAACATTTTTTTTTATTTACTCGAAAAATGTGGACTTTAAATAAAATGCAAGGGTACAAAATTAAAGCTTTTACGAAAACAAATCGAATGGTTTTTTCTTTTTTTTTCTCCGGTGTTTAGTTTTGGAAATATGGCATTTTCAAAATGGCACCAATGGCACCAGAAAAAATATACGACCTTAATATCCAAAATTACTCAAAATCTTCAATTATGAAAAAGATTGTTATTATTATAAAAATTAAAGGTATTAAAATTTTCTTTCGATTGAGATGAATTACGACCTTTTATACTGAAAACGAAAAAGTTCCAAACAAAAAAGTAGCGCATTTAAAATTTTAGACGCCATTTTTTTAGTCTTATTGCTCTAATTTCTTATTAATTCAATTTTTTTTTAATCCTTCTATATATTGTTAATGCATATTATTACTAACATGCTGAATTTTTTTAGAATTTTTTAAATAATAATTTTTCAATAATCGTTTTTGAAAATTGCTCAGAAAATATTTTTTCATAAAAAATGGTAAGAGTACAAAAATGAAGCTAAAAAAAAAAGAATAGTTTGTTTATTTTTACTTTCCTACGACAAACAGTTAAAGAGATATAAAGGTTTAAAGATGGAGCTCGAGCGCATACGCAAAAAAATTATGTATTTGAAATTGAAATATCTCAAAAACTATTGAATTGATAAAATTATGATATAAGAATGAAATGAAGCTCACAAATAAGCGAGAAGTTTGGGTTTTTATTTTTTTTCCTACGACAAACTGTTCCAGAGTATGACAGTTTGAAATAATGTTGAAACTTTTTAGTTTGTACGCGCATTTTAAATGTCTATAGTAGGTAGAGAAACGAGCAATAGCCGTCTATTTTTCAAAGAATACGCATTGCACTTTGGCATGTTTAGAGTGCAGATTAAAAATGTTATTTAATTAGTTTACCTAATTGTATTAATTTGATTTATTTATAAAAATCTGTATTTTTAATAAAATTAGACATATTACTATACTCTTTTGTGACATTTTTTTTTTTTATATAAATTTAGACTTCATAATCATATCAGCGACTTAAAAATCATAAGTATATGGATTTTCGTGAATTTATTTGTAACATTGGAAGAATTATCAATTTCAGTATTTAAGGGTGATTTCGACCCTTAATATTTTCGTCACATAAGTTTTGATCTCACGGTCATCTTCAGTGACCTCAAAAACATAAGTCTATGGATTTTCGTTAATTTATTCGTAAAATTAGAAGAGTAATTAATTTTTCAGTTTTTGGTGTTGGTTTCCACCCTTAGAAATAAAAAGCTGGTAATGCGACAACATAGATTTTAAAAATTATAGAGGAAAGTTTTTACAAATTCTTTATAAACAACCTCGAAAACTATAACAATCATAATTTTCTTAAAAGAAATATTTAAAAATTCCGATAATTTTATTTTTTGTTGATATTTTTAAAAATTAAAAATTTTTTTTTTAATTCACGGATTTTCGAAATTGCGATAATTTTAGTTTATAGCATTAGAAATCCAATAAAAAAAATCTTTCAAATCCATTCACTACAGCTGGTTTCCGAGGTATAAACCTAATTGCATTGGACTATTAGTAACCACGAGTATGCTCTGTGGGCTTCTACACAAATAAATTATACCAGGTAATTGTATTAATATATCATATAATTCTAAATCGTTTTGTCTAACATTCCCCTTAATGTATTTGAATTAAAATTACGACTAATTCTTATTTTTCTAAAAATATATTATTTATTTAACAATTCTAGCATAACTAATTATTTCCTCTCTTTAAAATACGCTTCTCTAACCACATTAGTAATCAAAGTTTAAATTTGGAAACAATTTAAACTGTTTGGTTACCAATGTAGCGTCAACTGTATCTTAAATTTCATTCTTAGTTTAATTTACATCAGATTAAACTTGAATTATGGAAATAGTCTATGTCGGGAGAAAGTAAATTAATTCTTGGCATGGTAATTTCAATTTACGTTGTTATTTAAGGTATATGACTAATTTTATGTTTACTTTGTTAACAAAACTGTGTCTTGGCTAATTCTCTGTGTCAGATCTTTTTGCATTAGCATTCGGTATGGAAAATTGAATGATTTGAGTCTATATTTTAAATAAATTAAGCATTCATATTTTTCGATATATTGTAATACTCTAATAATACAAATTAATGTTAGCGTTTGGGCAGAAAATGTCGTAAGAATTTCATTTAATAAAAACATTTGATATGTTACTGTGCACGATGCTATACAACCTGTATTTACTTTTTGGTAATATGTAAAGAAAGTGATAGTCCCTTTAGCTAAACCAGAAAAAGGCAAAAACCCCAAAAGTTCTGCGACTGGACCGCAAGACATCTTCCCCCCCAAATCGTTTTCGAGGGCGGGAAACACGATGATGATAATATTTTCCTACCTACCCTCCAACCACTACCCCTAAACCGGAAAAACCACCCCTTTTTCTGATTTTCCGGTGCTAGGCATTTTTTTATCGGAAAATTTTATTAACAAAAGTTGTTCAGAATTCTCCAGAATAACAAAATCCAAAATTTAATCAAAATAAAAAAATATCGAAATTTTGTTTAAAATATTTGAGTCCGAAAATATCGTTTTTTTTTTTTGTTTAAAAAGTTCATGACAATTTTGTTTGAAATTAAATCCAAGCTGTCAGATTGTTGTCAAGTAATTAGTAGTCTTTTTTATATTTTTTAAATTTATCATTTTTTTTTATTTTTCAATTTTTTTATTTTGATGAAATATTGGATATTGGGTTTTTGGACAATTCTGAACAACTTTCATTAATAAAATTTTCCAATAAAAGTGCCTAGCACCTGAAAATCGGAAAATCGGAAAAAGGGGAGGTTTTTTCGGTTTAGTGGTTGGAGGGTAGGACGGAAAATATTGTCACCATCGTATTCTCCACTCTCGAAAACGGGGGGTACAAGTCGCAGAACTTTTGGGATAAAAGTAACTCAAGGGACTATGAATGATCATGATGGAGAGAAGTATTATCCACATCTTTGTTTCAACTTTGCTGTAAACTCCGCTCTCTGATGTAAGGTAATTTACACAGGTGATCCAGAAATATGGGGAAATATTTTGGTAGCGTGTAGTTTGGGCTATAATAACACTAAATAAAAAACACCTGTACATTTTTTTCTCAGAACGCCCTTTTCAGAGCTAAACACCCTTAAATATCCTTAAAAGTATTCTAGAAGATATCTTGCTCTAATTTATAAACTGCTATCGACAAAACCGATGGTAATAAAATTTGGACAGCATCCACAGTATCCACAGTAAGTATCTATGATGAGAAATATGGACATTTCGTATCTCATCTAGGAAAGCAGGTTTGAAATATCCTTAATATTTGTAAATAGATACAATTTTTGAATTTCAGTTCATATTTTTAAATCCCTTAAACAATCCGTTTTACATACTTCCAATTTTTTAATAACTTTCTTAATTTTTGTCGCGAAAAGAGATAACCAACCTAACCTGAACTACTATCCGTATGTCCATGTACACAGTTTTCGGGCATCTATATTCTATCTTATAACAATTGTACTTTTGGGTTGTTTCTAATTAGCTGAGATTAAAATAAAATTATTGAAGATAACCAGTCTAAATTTCAAGGAGAAATACCAATTTGCGTATTTATAAACGACTAAGACGCAAAAACTAACGTACTTCGGCCCCAAATAAAAGTAGATCATTATTTTTGTTACAAAAAATGCTAGATATTTAATCTTTTTTCATAATTCCTTTGTTGTTTTTGGTTTAATAACAATTCCACAGAGTTATTTGAATTTGTTTATAACTATAATTTTAAAAATTATAAACAAATTTCAGTCTAAATGAAGAAAATATTTTTTTTCTTAATACCATTATAAAATACGTAAGAACCTATGTTTTGAAAAAAATTCTCCTCCTACGAGTCCATGCACTTAAACAACAAGCGACTCAAATTTCTAAACCTTTTTTATTTTTAGCTGTTTGGTTAAATAGTCTACGCTATTTGGTCCTATTTGGCCTAGTCTAATATAAAATACTAAATTGTTTGCAATAAAATTATGAATAAGACTAGGCTTATTCATAATTTGGTATTTTTTTGCGGACCGGACATAATAAAGAAAATTACAGAAAGTTTCAGTGTTGAAAAATAAATAGTCAAAATTTTAGGGAAGTAGCGAGGGGGTACAGGGGAGCCCCCCAACTTTTTCAGACTTGGCAAAAGTTGGAAATTTGAGATATAAGTTGGCAATTTTTATTTCGGTGGACATTTTTTTTTTGATTTTTCTTCCCCTCTCCCCGCTCATCAATTTTCCTGGAGGATTTATTATTTATTAATTTGCAGAGTTGGCTTCTTAAGTTTATGAAGTTGGCAAATTTGAAAAATAACTTCCCAAAAATGTTGGCTCGCTACGCCTCTGATTATAGGACAGAACGGACTTTACCGAAGAATTTAAAGTCAATTTCTTGTTCATATTCAAGATGAATAACACAAAAATGAGTGCCCTAGGAAACGCAATTACCAGATATTATTAGTGCTATGGCCTAAACTGATCTCAAGTGAAATACTGTTAAGACAACTTGTATCTAGAAAAAAAAGAAAGAAAATTGGCAACTTTGACACAAAAAGTGTTAACGAAATGTTGACGAATTAATATTTCAAAATAAATATATGATATCCAACAGCAATGCAAAAAGATCGTCAGTAGAGTATATACTTGTTACTAATTTCTGTTGACTTATTTTTGGTTCTATTATTTTTTTCTCATTTAGAAACGTCCCCCCATCATATCATTCGAAAATGGTACGATTGCAGTAAATTTTCTCGGTTTTAAAGCTTCAGCGGGTCTAGGAGGTTTACTAACAGGAAATATGGCTGATGGTGGTCTGCATGCTGAGGCCGAAACGCCGTTTGGACAAAGTGCTGGGGCTGGTTTGGGTGGGAATGTGGATGAAAATGGAGAAAGTCGAGGATATAAATACCACTATAGTAACAATAGATTTTCTAGGTTTAGGGGCGTTCCAAATGCTGGAGTTCCTAGTGCGGGTAGTCAGAACATTACAAGTGATAGATAAACAAATCCATACTAAACACATTTTAGGTACACTGCTAAAATGCGATTAAAATATATCTCATTTAAAGTTGGCGTTAGAAAACATAGTATTAATTCAAATCTGAGGAAATATACAGGGATGTTATAGTGCAGGAAAAATAAATTTTGACTTCGAAAAAATTAGTACAAGCAAGGAAGCACTTGTCATTCTAATGAATATACTAAAAGTCCTCTAAAATCGAAGCTGTACTTCGCCCGCCATATTGAAAAATGGCGGCTCATTTTCAGATTTTTGTGTATAAATACTTCACCATTGGAAATAGGAAAAAAGTTTCAAATTAAAAATGTAGGCAATAATAAAAGAAACAATTTTTGATATCAACATTTTTTTTCTCTAAATCGAACGGTTTTTGAATTATGAGGTGCAGAATGTTATTGAATTTTCAAAAATCCCAATTGTGTACAAAATACACAGGGAAAAATGATGAACATTTACAGTGTAATTATAACATGGCTAGCGGAAAAATACATTACATATTAGAGAAATATTACCCCCACTGTGAAATTATAAACATTTTTCCCTGTGAACACTGTAAATGTGTGTTTATAAACTGTAAGGAAAACAAAAAACATTTTTTTAGGTGTATTACCATTACAGAAGAAAAATATACTATAATTATGAAGCCTATAAGAAATAGAATCAAATACGAAAATACGTTATAACATTAGTTCGTCATTATCAATGTCGTCGTCAGATAACATATCTTCTGAGTTGCTGCAAGATAATCCATGACAATATCCACACATGGCAGAACACTTTAACCCTGCTGATGAGCACTCACAACGTTTTGTACATCCCTATTTGCAACCACAGGATATGAGCTTCAGTAAATTGCTAGGGGCTGGATCTAAACGTGTCAAAACTGGTTTCAAAGGCCCATGACAACTGCTAACCTCAGGCAGTTGGCTCTAAATTATTACCTATCCACTGCTGGACTTCGAGGTATGAGAGATATGAGCGATTGGCAGCTACTGCACTTGTAGAAGGCCACACTGCCAAGTTAAATTTGGAATGTAATTGCTGCTTACTGATCAGACAATTGTATGAAAAATATCTATACTTATCAAGCGTCTGGGAGTTTGTTGCCCTATAAAAGGCAAACATAAATTTTTCCCCTGCAGCTGCAATGTCGTCTTGGGATACAGCATCCTCCGTAAATAATGCAACAGTGTGTCGCAGATTCGGGTTTTGTTCTAAAAGGCGTAAGCCTCTTTCTAAAGAACTGTGAGGTTGTGTCACAACCTGTAACAGCATGTATGAACATCAGACAGTGTAATGTATTCCTGTGCAAATTTCGTTGCTTTGGAATGTAAAAAATTGACCTTTCTTTATTCCCTGAGCTTGGTCGAAGGAACCAAATATGCACCTCATCTGTTGACAAAGTAATAAGTCAGTGTCCTGGCCAACAACAACTACTTGAGAACCATGCCTTGCTTTCTCAATAGCTGCTGCTACGATCGACACATCAGCATCAACTTCGGCCTCTTCTACCTGGACACCCCAACTTCTTAACTGGACGGCTAGATATTTTATAAGAAGTTTTTTATTTGCACTTTTTGCAAGAAATTCCACTTGCGTTGTTGGGTGGCAGTATTCAAAGTATTCTCACTTATGTTTATATCTGCTGGTGTCCTTCTTGCCGCTCTTCTTTCATGTTTATGGCCATTCGTTGTTGGGCACAGAGGATAACCATCAAATACCACAACGCAATTACCGCCATACTGGCTAATGATATGTGAGGTGTAATTGTTAATCTTAAAAGCTGCAATAAGTGATGATTTCTTGCCTTTTCCTCATATCAACCTCGTTGAAAAGAGAAGTAGGAGTAGGTGCGAGTTCATATTTGAAACATTCTTTTAGCTCCTTGGTTCCTTTAACTACACGCACAATTAGGTTGAATAACTGTTGTGGGTTCACAGCAACAATATTTTCTCTCATTTTGATTGATGAGTTCATTGACGATATAGCCTTTACTTTGCTATTTCTTCGAATTATGATCTCACAAAAATTGTTCCCAACCATTGACGACATTGAACGCAGGCCCTTCTGAAGTGCTTGATCGCAGTCTGTACAGGCCTGTAGCTAGGGGTGGGCCAGGACGGGCGCAGCCCGTCCTGGAATAATTTTCGCCCGGCCTACGGCGACCGCAGAAAATAATGAAGTAGCTATTTTTAAATGGAAAAAACGAATTTTTGGCCCATCATTAAAGCATTTTCTAGCTACAGGCCTGAGTCTATAGTATACAATGCAAAGTGTTTAGAGGACAGCTCATAATTCAAAAACCGTTCGAGTTAGATAAAAAATGTTAATATCAAAATTGTTTTTATTATTGCCTACATTTTTTGCAACGGTAAATAATATATACAAAAATCTGATAATGGGCCGCCGTTTTTCAATATGGCGGGCGTAGCACAGCTTAGATTTTAGAGGACTTTTAGTATATTCAATAAGATGATAACTGCAACATCTTCACCAAATTTCTTGCTTGTACTAATTTTTTCAAGGTTCGCATACTTTTAGGCTTATTTTTCTTGCACTATTATTGGAACACCTTTCGTCCGTTTAGGAGGTTCACATGCAATAATAGTAAGAAAAGTTCCTGTATTAGGAAATCCACCATCTTCAGAGGGTTGTGTGTAGCTCCTTTAGAAGATATTTCTGGAAACGATTATAGTAAGTTTTCTTAGTATTTATGCATGTAGAAGCAATTCATAAACAAACGAAAGTTATTTACCTAGCACCCTATATACAAGGCAATATTATTTGTTGTTGGTTAAATCAATGTTACCCGATAGTTCTTAAACTGATTATCTTTCTTAGGAGACTATATTTCTAGTATATGAGATAAAATGTATTTCTGAATATTATACTCAGCACTGAAGTTGTAATGCACCACATAATGCACTTAATAAATAATATTAAATGAACCTTCAAAAAAAGGTCGTTAAAAGTCTATGACAATCTATTAAGTTACATGTATATCACTTAAAAGAAAATGTAGTGGCATCCAACTTCTACATTAATCTTTCTTATACAGGGTGATTTATCGAAAATAAAATGATGTACTAATCTTCTATGTGGGAAAGACCCTGCAAAGTTGCAAAGATACTACTTTATTTGGTTGTGGTCAGTGATAGGGCAGTGAACTTACTTAGGAAAGAATATATCGGAGATGTTTACATTTCCTTAATTGGCATTAAAAGTTAAGCTGGTGCGTGCGGTCAAAGTGCCGCATTTTTTGCTTTCGGTCTAACAATCAGGACACCAGCAGGTACAAAGTACCGCCGAAGTTTGGTGTTTTTGTGTTATCGACGGGTTTAAGTAAATATCTTTTATATCTACTTGTTGTAGAGTTCACTAGCATAGGGTCAATGTCTTTCCGGCTTATTTTGCTATTTCTTGTGTGTGATTTGATGGAAACCAAAAAGTCACTTCTACCCTCTCCAGCTTTGTTGTCGGTCCCAAGTCTGATAAAAGGGGAGGGGAAGTGATATGGCTACACCGTGTTACGTCAGATTGGTTAAATTCATAGGCGGTGCATTTCTACAAGAAAGAAGGTAATTTTTTTGGTCATATTTTTTTAATTTTTCATTTTTTTAACTCCTTTCGGTGGGGACAACTTACTGATAAAGTTTCCGCATGTTGTGGTAAATCATCCTGTATAAAGAACCTTGAGGATGATGATGAAAAATAATTATGTTTCACAAGGCCGTTTTTCTATGGTTACTGATACACCTCCTTTGTTCTTAGCTTTCATTGACGTTTACTTTCTTTTTATAAGTTCTTAATTGATATTACTAGCAATATTTAAAATACCAATATCTCAAAATCTCCGATACTTTGAATAAAGATATGCACGGTCATATAGGCTCTAAACGACCCTCTCTATTACCTACTTAAAACATTATATCGATGTACCAAACACACCGTATATTAAAAATATGCCATAAATTTAAATTGAAAAATTTTCCATGAAAATAAAATATTCTATTCATCAATCTATGTTGCCTTGAATATTATTGTACTTCAGCACTGAAATTGTAATGCACCATATACTGTGATTAATAAATAATATTAAATGAAAAATCACATTGATTTTCAAAAACTTTGTAAGTAAAACATTATTAACCTCCATCCCCGTAGTAGTAGGTAGTACTTTTCTAAAAACAATAAGAGAAAGTAAGGCCAAATTAGCTGGAACTATAGAATGTTGCTTAATTTTCTAGTTTCTGTTCAAATTTATGCAAAAGTTTACTTTTTGGGATTCTAAAGGTTGAGCATTAGGGAGAAGCATCTGTGAGAACATAGCCTAGATGGTTAAAAAAATGTAAAGGACAGTTTTATTTTAATTATTAAACTCTAAGAAAACATAGAAAGTAAAATTTAACTTGAAATTTGAAAGTTTTGCTGACATACATAGTTTCTCTTAAAATTTGACTGTAAAACTGAAATATACCAGAAGAAATAATTGTTTAAAAAGAAAAAAAAACATCTTTATATGATGAAATTGGGTGATGAAACAGATTTTAATTAGCCCATAAAAATGGAGTGCTTGAGTGTGACATTGCCGTTTTGGCGCGCAGTTTATGTGATAAAAAAATTGTAGCATGCTCATTGATAAGTCTTAAACATTAGGAAATGTCTAATGTAAAATTCAAGTCATTAATTGTATCAATTATTTAGTTTCATAAATTGCTAAAATGCAAAAAATGTCATATCCCAGCTCCCAATTGGCGTAAGTAAAACATCTCATTGTAGTTTTTTACTCTTTTGTATTTTTGATACATGCTAATAATTTCTGTTTTTGGCAAAGTATTAATGCATTTGTTTTTTAAAAAACTCAAACAAATTAAGAAAAATGGTTTAAAAAAATTAATTCTTTTGCTGATATCACTGAAAAGTGCATAAGAAACTATAATCTGAAGAAAAATTATTGTATAACTTGACGCACTTAAATAATCGACGATTCCACTTTCCACTTTGCTGCTTAGGCGTTGTTGTAAACGTTAGAGGCATATTCTTCTAATGTTTCGTTAAAATGTATGTATTATTATTTAGGTTATATTACCATTTGTTTGAAAAGGGCCACTCCCAATTGTTTTAATTTTCTTTAACTTAAAAAATTATTCAAAAAGATTAGGACAAATCCAGGTTTCCTCGCAATTTTATACAATTTTATTTTAAAACAATTACCTTCAGAAGGCATGGTTTTAATCAAAAACTTTTGCTAGACTTCTTTCAATGTTCACGACAAATTTCAGTAAAAAAAAGCAATAGTAAGACAATTCCCTGCAAACATTAGAGGCACACCACTATGAGGGTGGTGACAGTTTTGAGGGTCATGCTTTTGCTCATTCATGAGCGGAAAATGTATGAAGCTGCTGACATATTTTATACCAAGATGCGCAATCTGTCCTCATAATCTCTACATCAGAAATCGTCAGGATTTGATGGGGTGCAGTACCATCTTCCTTCAACTGACTTGGAGTACTAAAAATATCTCTATATGGTCCCGCTCGGCTCTACACTTGGGTTGTCAAAGAGCTGAAATGCATTCAGAACTTTGCTTTTGGCGTAAAATATAGTTTCCATAATTGAGGAAAGTCGATAATAAAATAATTTTTTTAAATATTATGGCAAATACCATCATAACTTTGCATTTGCAGCCGAAATATAAATTAAGAAAACTATTATTTATTATCATGAAACTTTTCATACCGAATTTGTCAAAATCGGATTATCCGTTCGGAACTTTCAAATGTTCACATCTCCCACGGTGAGAGCAATTATCTCAGATACCCCATGGGTTCCAGTGACTCTCACTGTTGTACACTCTAACAATAAATATTATATAGTACTCAAACTTGAAGACGATACCCAAAAATTTACTATGGCATTAACTTGAAATGACTGATGATCAGTGTACTTATCAAGACAATATTAATGAATATGATAAAATTATTCGTGGGAAATATTTTTTTCTTCAAGCGTATTAAAATGTTTAAATTATGTCACCAAAAACAGAAGTAGAAGTAGGGCATTGTTTTACTAGTAACAAAATGTTAGTACCGAACGCCGCCGTAGTGGACATTGTTTTACTAGTAACATAATGTTAGTTCCGAAAGCGCCACCGCAGTGGGTATTGTTTTACTAGTAACATAATGTTAATACCGAAAGCCACAGGTGGCGCGCTATCCACTAGCCACTTGTCATATTGTGTCAACATGTAAGACTGTAGTTTGAATATTTGTACATTTATGATAAATAAATTAATTTTTGCATTTTAATGCGCTTGAAGAAAAAATAGTATATATTACACGGAGTAGAACGCCTTTTTTTGTGTTTCGCCCAGTTTGCGGCTTCGGCTTCGCCTCAGCCGCACATCCTGGGTTCAACACAAAAAAAGAGTGCGTTCTACTCCTAGTAATATAATATACTATTATAGTACAGTACCTAGAGGTAAAAAATATGCAAAACTTCGGAATAATGTCTTATTGAACGGATTTCGTTCATTTTTGGCAGTATAATAGTAAATGCTTCACAGAAAAGTTTCTATATTGTGCGAGGGCTTGCTAATTTATAGGGGGTGGATGCCACCCCCTCCCAGAAAACGTTCTATGCAATTTTCCACCTAAGTTGATAGTTTTTAAGTTATAACGACTTTAAATTTTCGATTTTAGCTTAAAAAAAAAGGTATTTCTAAACGGCTTTCGTCAAGTATCTCGAAAAGTATTACTTTATCAAAAAAATGTTACAGACCAATTACAGAAAGTATAAACTGGGAATTAATTATATTTTTTCTTTATTGATGCAGGATTAATAATTTCGGAGATATTTAAGTTTACATTTGGCATCCAAGTGTTCATAAGATTATTATTTAGAGTGACACAGAAACTGTGACACCCACGTCAAGGATGCTAATAGGTAGAATAATAGGTTATTAATTAAGCTTTCAACTCTTTTTTTTTTGTTTCTGTAGCATAAAAAACAAAGAAGTTATGACCGAAGCAATGTGCGTATACAATTTTTTTATTAACAACGTCGCCATTTTGTTACTGTAATTAGCCAGCAATTAAAAAAAAGGAATTTCAATCACTGTTTCTCATTAATATATAGCATGACGTAGATGCTCAAATTTTTTGGTTTGTATACAGCACTTGCTTTAGAAAAAAAAATACAGTTTAAACTATAAAGGTATTTTCAATAAAACGTAATTTTTTTTCCTCTTCCAAATATCTCTATAAATATTAGTTTTATTGAAAAGAGGTTAGAGACCAAAAATAAAGCTCATAAACTGATAATGAATTTCGCTAGTTTATTTATTTACATAGATTTAATAGTTTCGGAGAAATGAAAGTTTACAAATGGCGTCCGAACGTTTATAAAATGCAGTTTAAATGTTAAATATCTCAGAAATTGTGACACCTACGTAACGCATGCTAAGAAATGAAATTAAAGACAATTAATTGCACTTTCAAATTATTTTTTACTCGTTCCTGTAGCATAAGAAATGAAGAAGTTATGATGGAAAAATATGCATATTTATATTTTTTTATATTTAAAAACATGATCTCAAATACAGTTTTTTGTTAAGATGTAGCATTACCTAGATGTTTATTTTTCTTTGCTCATTTAAAGCACTTGCTTTAGAAAAAAATGCATTTTAAACTTTAAAGGTAATTTCGAAACACTTGGATACCAAATGTAAACTTAAATATCTCCGAAATTATTAATCCTACGTCAATAAACAAAAAATATAATTAATTCCCAGTTTATACTTTCTGTAATTGGTCTTTAGCATTTTTTCGATAAAGTAATACTTTTCGAGATACTTGATGAAAGCCGTTTGGAAATACCTTTTCTCTAAAGCTAAAATCGCAATTTTGAAGTCGTTTAACTTAAAAACTATCAATTTATGTGAAAAATTGCATAGAACCTTTTCTTCTTAAAATTTGATTCTATTTCAGCTTCAATAAATATATATATATTTGTATATAAATTACCAAGCCCCCGCACAATATAGAAACTTTTCTGTGAAGTATTTACTATTATATTGCCAAAAATTAACGAAATCCGTTCAATATGACGTTATTCCGAAGTTAAAACCTCTAGTTACTGTACTATTATGCCACTGCAGAAAATACATCTGCATTTATTGGGAAGCCATATTGGTTCTTAAAACCTTAAGATACATTAAATGCAATCGAGTCAAGCAAGCAGTAATATATATGAACTATTTGAATGTTTTGACAAATATTCAAAGTGGACTATTCCTTTATATCCACAAAAATTCACATATTCTCCAAATAATTCTTCATCTATGTGACCTAAATAAGGATAACTCTCCTGACGATTTTCCTTTTTAAAGTCTATGTAGGAATCGCACATAATCAGCATGCTAACTATCTTGTTAAAGAAAGTGCTTTATCTAACGTAAATTCAAATTTTAACATATTTTATATATTTATGGTTATGAGACTGTATAAATTCATCCAGACATGAAACATACAATCATTGGTTAAACTTTTAAGGAAAATTAGATAACCGTATGAACTAGTACACCCCAATTGTAAACTGTAATCCAAAATCATGGTTTAAGGGCATTAACATCCCTCTATCATCAGTACAATTTGTAGAATAAGGTTCGACCATACTTCCCAAAACATCTAAATAGAACTGAAATACTTCAATTCGGCATCTGTACTACAGGCTATCTGAACTATATTTTCTTTAGTTGTCAGAATCATTAACAGGCTATTAATATTATGTTAACAAAAAGAGTTAACATTAACGTTTCTCTTCCAACTAATAATTCTCCCTTAAAAATATGAAAATCTACAAAGTATTACAAAATTTTCTGAATACTATTATTGAACTGTTGCCTGAACTGTCATCGACGTTAGCTTCGTATTTCCAAGTTCTTTTCTATTGTGATATACAGGGTGTTTCATTAATAACTGGTCATACGCTAACTGAAGAATCCTTAGACCAAAATATGAAGATTTAATCAAAAACACTTAGATAAAATGTGCCTCCTTACTGAGATACAGGGTGTGTTGAATTTAAAAATTAAAAAATTATTTTTAAATATTGTTTTAAAATTACTTAACATTTCTTTACTATATTTGGTAGACAATGTTAGTGGTACAAGACGCATATCAGCGAAAGAACTGGTCCCTCACTATTGCCAGGGGTTCACAGGTGAAGGATCCCCCGCCTTAATTTGTATGCCACTGACCAAATATTTATTTTCTTGATATTCTTTTATTTTTCAATAATTTTTACGCAAAAAGGTACTCCCAATACATTACTCTAGAGTGCTTATTTCTCGAGATATTGAAAATAAAATAATACGTTTTGCAGGTATTTATTTCAATAAATGTTCAAATTGGGCTCCATTGACGTCGATATATTTTCTTAATCTTGTGCTAAAAGATCTCCTTACTTTAAAAATATGTTGGGCTCATGTCTGATAAAATTGGCAGCATTCTGTACTATAATTTCTGAATACTGTTGATCGCTTGCGCATAAACTAATGATTTCATATGCCCCCAAAGTGGAAATCTAATGGATTTAAATCAGGGCTACGAGGTGGCCATTGAAATTTGCTTCCTCGGCCAATTCATCGATGAGGAAATTATTTATTTAAGTAATTGCGGACTGCAATAGAATAAGGTGACGGGGCCCCATCTTGCATGAACCAGATATTCCTCCTTAAATTTAATGACAACGTGTCCAGCTCATGAGAAAGATCAGTTTGAAGAAATTCTAAATATGGTACCGTTCAAAGTTGGTAGTTCATATGGACCCAACAGATGATCTGAAAAAAAGCCACACCACATTTTAATTTTAAATTCATGCTGGAAATGTGATTCTCTGGGTAAATGTGGATTCTCAATATCCCAGATATGAGCATTTCTCCAATTAGAAACTCCTCTGCTGGTGAATGTGGCTTCTCCAGTAAAGGTAATATTTTTAATAAAATTAAAGTGTTCACTTCGTTTGCCTCGAATAAATTGTGGAAATTCCACTCACTGAGGAAGATCCCTAGGTAACAAATTCTGAACAGGGGTGAAACGATATGATCGCAAATTTTCTTTCTTGGGTATTCTAGAAACTGAAGCATTACTTATTTCAACAGTTGCCGATAAACGTCTTGTACTCACATGGAAATCTTCAGCAATTCTTACTAAAACGTCACTCTGGATCGACACTAATTATTTTTGGGCGGCCTACATCAGGATTACGACGTAATTTTCCAGTTTTTCCTAACCGCTTGGGGAGACTCCTTCACCCCCCCCCCCTTCCGTGAACATCTGGCAGGTGAGGAACCAGTTCGTCCGCTGATATTATACCTCTTGGACTACTAGCAATATCTACCAAATATGGTAAAGAAATATTGAGTAATTTTAAAATAATATGTGAATATAATTTTTCAATTTTTAATTTCAATCCCTGTATCTCAGTAAGGAGACACATTTTATCTAAGTGTTTTTGGTTATATATTCATATTTTGGGTTAAGGATTCTTCAGTTAGCGTATGACCGATTATTAATGAAACACCTTGTATATCCCTTCCCATGGTATACCTGTGTACCGTTATAGAAAAAAAGGTCCTGACAATCCCTTGGACGAGTATAGTGTATCATTGTGAAATATCTTGAGTATCTTATATGATTGAGTTAAATTAATTTATAGTTTCAAAAACTGTTGAAAAGGGTTGGAATATTTATAATATAAACAACTCATAAAATGTTAGCGGCAAACAGAATAAGATTAATTATAAGATAGTAAGGGAAAATAATAGAAAACACTATGTGAGTGTTATAATATTAAATAAATTAATGGTGTAAATAGAAAGGTTCAACGTAAATTACAGGAACGAAAACTTCTGTTGTATTTCAAGTTAGTCATCGCATGTGTTAAACGTTTAGTATATAAAGCAATAATTGTTTCTGTATTGGATAAAGTTGCATTCAGTATTTGAATTATACAACAATCATTATAAGAATACCGCAAATGTTTGTTGAATGTGGATGGGAAATCACTCAAGGGAAAATTGTGAAGTACGTACTACAATGTGATTTTGTCTGGAAGAGTGCAAAAGGAATGATTTTCAATAACATAATGAGAATGTTGGTGTGTAATGAAAAGTGCACTTTACTGAACTGTGTTGGTTAAAGGAAACGCATGATAGAGTGGATAAGAGGAAGTTGTTGAGTTACTATGGTGCAGAAGGTTAATAATTACTGTGAAATCTATATACAAGGGCGGAAAGCATGTACATCTAATTAATTATATTTGGATATACTTGGAGACTTGTTTACATCAAATCTGAAGTAGTTGGAAAATAATATTAAGTATAGGATTTTACAGAGTGAGTGGGAAATATACGTTTATTTTAAATTTATTATAAATATCTAAAAAATTAAACATAGTATAATCTTTAAAACTATTTTAGATACTTGCTATTGTTCTAACGAATACAACTATATATATTTTTATTGTAAATTTCTGTTGTACTTGAGTATTGTAAATGAAAATAGAGAATAATTTCATTTTTAGAGCGTGGCATTTAACTACATACAAAGTTTATGATAAAAACTGTATATGGTTGTATTCTTTAGAGCAATGGAAAGTACTTGAAACTATTTTAAAGATTAAACAATTTATGATTTTTTATATATTTTTAATAAACTAAACATAAACGCATAGTTCCGTCTCGCTCTGCAAAATACTAACTAATTTTCCTTAAAATTTATAAATCGTTGTGTGTGCCAGAATAATAAGTTATCAGGCGGTTTCAAAACGAGCAATTATTTAACATGGAGGGAAGTTTTAGAAAACATGGTAGAAAAGAATTATATACCCTACTTACCGTTTCACATATCGAAAAGCATGTGAGTATTAATTTTCCAAACATTTCTCCTATAATTAATTAATAAGAAAGATTAAATAGCATATCTTGTTGTAATACTTAAACCTTAACAGTGTACATTAAGAAATTATTAAGAACAGAAAAATGAAGGAAATTGTAGGCTCTCGATTTTTCAACTCTGATAAATGGTTTTCCTGCAACACATTTTCTCGGTGACGTTTCTATTGAAAGACAAATGGTGGTACCAGCGTGTTTGAATTTCAGTTGCTTTGGTAAGGCTTTTCCACGTCAGTAATGTTCTAATGACACACCATGTTCATAAGTCACTACACTAAGGTTTTTGGGGAAAATGTCCAAGGGAGAGTCCAATAAATGAATCTTCAATAATATATCCTATTGTTTTGCACAACATGGGTAGACCAGTGACCATTTCGCAACACTTTTCAGCCTTACTAGTCCTGGCAAAATTTACACAGATATTGTTGCCAGGCAGATTTCTCTACACATTTACAACTTACTCAAATATACAATATTTTAGCTGGTGTACATCAGGGCTCAATTTTGGGCCCCACAATTTTTGTAATTTTCGCAAATGACCTGAATTTCTATCTAAGAAATATATCTACAATACAACTATACAATATGCTGATGATACTAACATCTTGATAGCAGCTGAGAGTGTAGACATTCTTATGACAGTTGCATGTAGAGTATACGATACGATCTCAACTTGAAAAACTATTTACTTATAAATCAACAAAAAACTCAGTTTGTTCTGTTTAAATCACGAATATCCGCATATTCTTTGAGCAATAACTTCCCTTTGCAAATTACAAATAATATTAAGATGTTAGGTGTCACTTTAGGCTGTAACTTGCGATGGAGTTCACACATTTAAACTCAATGCGGAAAATTAAGTAAATCCTGTTACGCATTACGCTTTCTAAAAAAAATTTGTAGTATTCGTATTCCCAATACCTCCTTTTCCTCATTTTAAACTGGAGAAGCAGCTCGCAGACCCGTATATTCATTTATTCAGCGTATATTCATTTTGCAGAAAGTTGCCATAAGAATATTAGCAGAGGTTTCGTGATTCTTGCAGAGATACTTTTCGCCATCTTCAAATACTAACAGTTATTGGCAATTATATTTATGAAGTCTGTTCCTTTGTTTTTAAAAACAGATCTATATTTTCACAAAATGCTGTCTTACATGATTATAACACACGCCATAAACCGGACAACCTGACACCCATGCTACCCCTTATACCAAAAAAGTATTCAATACAATGGCCGCAAATTATTTAATCACTTACCGCAAGAATAAGAGAATCGTCAAATTACCACATTTTCAAAAAAAAAACTTAAAAAATATCTGTTAGAAGAAAACTACTTTTTCTACTTAGTATGTTACTTGTAATGACTATTTTAATATGTTATTTGTATTATCTATTGTGGTATGTAATTTGTACTGTATATTTTATCATATTTTATATAAACCTTTTTTTATTTTATACTTTTTTTTTTATGTATGTATATTATTTTTATAATGTATGTGTATATTTGTTGAAAATAAATACATCTATCTGTCTAGCTATTTAATAAGTTTTAGAATCAAGAACCTGTGAAAATACTGTCGATTTTGGCATCACTGACTAGCGAAATGCTTTTCTCAGATGTATGTATTTTTTATCCGTGACTCTGGCTTTTTCTGGCTTCTTATCCCTACTGCCCCATTCATACATAGTGATAAAGCTGTAAGCCAAGCAGCATTACAATCACCTTTAGGTCTCTACAGATATACTACTTCAAATCAATTGAGACAATTTATTTCCAATTATACATAAATTCATACAACTCTATCGGCCACTCGTGTCCAGAGTCAACACGACAACTACATGAGAATGCAACGTTGTAAAGATGGAATGGCCGAAAGGGGACTATGGGATTTAGCAACAATTACATGGGTGAGATGTTATCACTGTAATGGGTGGTAAATTGTCAATAGTTGATGAACGCTTTCAAGTTCCATTAAATTTCCTTTGAATGAACAGAGATTTGCGAAAAGCAAAGCTTTAGTTACGAGCTTAGTTAAGAGTAGATACCCTCGGCCCTTTTAACCTAACGGGACAATTCAAAGTTTGTATCAATTCTATATGAGCAGAGACCGAGTTTAGATAGGGATAGGGAAAAGCTTATTGCTTGAATTCATAAAAATATGATCTCAGCTTAGTAATAATCGCTTACATATTATGCCAATATGAAACGTCGAGTATTTTTGTTTGTCTTGGAGTTTGTGCTTTTTAAAAGTACGTCTCCTCCATGTTAGCAGCAAGTACCTAAAAAAAGGAAAAAGTCCCACCACCTCCCCTGTATCCTAATAGTTGAGAACAATTCTCTTGGATAATCTATTTGACAACTGTGTCACTCTCAGAATACTGCTAAATCAAAAAAATTGCTCGAGGCATTTGACTTGGATAATTAATTGTATTATAGATTCCACGGACACTATTTTTGAAAGAGAAAATATATGTGGCAGAAAATCCAGACAAGAAAAATAGAAAAACGTACAATTACATATAAAGAATTTTACTAAAAGTAATCCTAACTTAATAAAATATTACTCCGTTCGACTCTTCAGAAAATCCCTTGCCGGACATCTTGAATGAAATCTTGAAATTTATTTATTTCTTGTACCAATA
This sequence comes from Rutpela maculata, assembly GCA_936432065.2. Classification (NCBI taxonomy): domain Eukaryota; kingdom Metazoa; phylum Arthropoda; class Insecta; order Coleoptera; family Cerambycidae; genus Rutpela; species Rutpela maculata. The sequence goes on along the minus strand of OW386288.2, from coordinate 37,967,676 downwards.
TTATTATTATTACCTCTGTGGTACCTGGTCTAGAATTGAGCTTTTTCTCTATCTAGTCAAATTGATCTTGGTACAGCACATATTCCATCACTATGTGTTTGGGAGTATCTGGCATGTTGTATGTGGAACAAGTACACTTGAAGCTCTCCATGGATCGATTCTCGGACGAAGCTTGTATCTATCTTTTTTTTTTAGATGAGTCATATTCCTCCTCTATTGATGTTTTATGCGAGCATTAATACATAGTATGAGCACCATTCTGTAGCACAAGTTGATTGGGCCATTACAGGCACCAACATATTCTTCGAATATACCGAGCGAGAGATTTTGACAATAAGCGCCCAATATTGCAATCAAATATTGGCATAACATTAGATATCATGATTGATATCATAATGGATATCAACCCTGGCACCATATTGGATATCAACAACATAGGTGTCATATTGGATACCTATTAACATATCGGTACTATACTGAATACTAACATATAGGCGCTGTATTGAATACCAATATAGGCGCCATATAGATGCACATTATGCCTAAATTTAATTGAAGTGAATGTCGTAATGAAAATCTGAAAATTATAAAAATAATATTTATATGAAATTGAACAAAAACGCAAACAAATAATTAAATATAATATAAAGGAAAACTTAGAAATAAAAATCAAATGAATTTCTTTGAAATTTATAGAAAATAAGCTTAATTATTATTGTATTCTCGTTCATCTGTTTCATTTCTTGGGGGGACCGCGATTTCTTGAGGATTCGCGAGATTTACTTTCCCATCTTTACCTAATGATCCAGCTAAGTATGCTGATATTGCTTGTTTTATTTGCATATCAGAGATTTCTCTAAATCAGCTGTGAACAATGAAAATCAGTTGACTATAGCACTAGTTTAATATTTTACTTACTAGACACTACCCCAAAAAAAAGTAATGTTGTCGTACTGAACAACCGTTCGCACTCTTCATCAGCTAGGTACTTCCTTTTTCATTAGTTGGGCATCCATAGCTTTTGTGTGGCTGTCCTCCCCACATAAATATAGAATTTAAATCTAGAATATTGCCTGTATTTTAATAATATTTATATATGACAATTAATACCCTTATCACTTTCATCGTATTTTCCTACTTTTCTGCTAATTACTAATTTACACCCATTAGTTCTTCGCCTGTGGTGAAAGTTATATTTTTTAATGTTTACAAGAGTAATAATGGCCTTCAGCTTTTGCTTGATTTTTCTCAACTGCGAATTGATCTGTTAATTCTCAAGCTTGATGCTGTTTAGATCTCACCGAGGACCGTTGATCTTTTTAAGAAAGAAAATATTAAAGAACCTATGGAATAAATTAAATATATCATACCTTAGTGCCTAATGTCAGTTTCTACCCATTGCACCAATGTTGGTTAAATAATGTTAATATTGAATTTGATTTGCATATTGTGAAAATATTGGCTCAGTTCAATTTAGTGTGTAATCTAAGTGATTGAAAGATGTTTTCTTAGTCTTGCTAATAATGCATCTTACATGTAAAAGTTAATTTTTTATTCAGTAGTATGTCAAAGTACTTGAACGTATTCATACGTAAGACTTTTAAATGGCAACAAAAAATGAACAGGTGTTTCTTATTCACGTTAAAGTTTATGACAAATAGAAATGTTATAATTGTTAAGAAAATAAAGATTGTGTAATAAACTTTTTATACTTCTATGATAATAAACGATATATACGTGGTAGGGTATTACAATCATTTTTGGATTCAATATATATATATACTATATACAAAGCATCTACTGCCATTCTTAAGACAAAATGGTTATTGTCCAGTGTCATTACTTCATTTTTAATGAAGATATACAAGCAAAATTAAAACTGACTGATATTTCGCTACATAAGTAAAACAATTAGCTTAAGAAGGATTAGTACTGAATTATTCACAAATAGCAAAAACACGTGTTAAACATTATACTACGCACTGTGAATAATGACATGGAAATTTATTTCAATTAATTTATAACTATAATTCTTGAATTTTTAAAACCTGGAAGGTGCCCCAGAGTCTGATTAAAATATAACTCGGAAATAATTATATTAGAAACAACACAAATACTTATGCTTAATTATATTTTAAATATGAACAATTCAGATATTTTGTTTAGATTTACGTGGTTAACTAATTACTCACTTCATCTATGAAATACTATAGAATATAATACTTGCGATTTAAATTTGAATGGATTTTATAATAATCTAAATTACCATTCATGAATGATGAATTTTGATATTTACAAATAACCTATTTTTTTTAAAATACACCTTATGAGTTTATAACCATTTTAATTATTAAATTACAGGTTCCAAAATTACTCTCCTTTGAAAATGGTAACGTTGGTGTAAACTTTCTTGGGTTCAAAGCTTCTGCTGGTTTAGGGGGACTTTTAACAGGAGATGCAGCTCATGGTGGTCTTCAAGCGTCTGCTGAAACCCCATTTGGGCAAGCTGCTAGGGCCGGTTTAGGTGGAACCGTCGATGGACAAGGTAACATTACAGAAAACAAACTTTTGAGTTTATTACATCATTTACAGTTAAATACATCAAATGATTTGAAAATTATGCTATTACAAATCCTTCTAATATTCTTTTTAAAGCTCAAAAATCAATCATGGAATTCGGAAAAACTCCTATGAGAAAAATAACAATATCACAACTTCTTAATCGCTGGCATAAAACCATTTTTATTTTATGGCTGGTAAAGGTCGTAAGTGTGTGAATTTTGTTTAAAATTTACAATTAGTAAAAAAAATAATATTTAAATATAAAATTATTACGAGCGTCCTTCAATTTAGATTTTATGGGAAGATAGTACTAAACTGATAAGTAAAATTTAACATTGTAGAAAGGTTTTAAAACTTTAGAAACATGAATTGAGGTATCTCGCAGTGAAATATAATTACTAAAAATTACTCGAACGCACCCGTTAATAAGATATACTTTTAAGAAGATTTCACTGCAAAGAGGGGGTAATAAAAATTTTCGGATGGATAATATTTTCCTTGAGATATTTTCTATAAAAACAGCAGTATTTACGTTTTTAAAATTACTAATATCTTTGCAAATAATTGAACTGTTTATCAGTGAGACATTTCAGAAACGATGCTTTTTCAAATTCAGAAACTTTGTGATAATAACACTTATATATAAAAATATAGTCCGTCATCTCATACATTTCGCGCATAATATCTTGTTCGTTCATCTATATATGAATTACCTTTTCTAAATTTTTCTAATATGAATGAATGACTATTGACTATATATTATAGGGTGACTAATTACTCAGTCGTTGCAATTTTCAATCTTAACTTATCACTAAACCACCCTTAATGGGAGGTAGAGAGAACATAAAAAAATCTTTCAGGATTCCTTTAAAAACCATTTAATGTGTTTAGCGGTGTGTTAGCTAGGCCTTTGCTCATACGGACGAATGGACAGACTAAAAAGTGAAGCTAGATATGTCTACACTCACTTTCTCTGTGTGCTGAGACCATGAAACGTATATATTGTTCGAAACCTCGAATTTGGTTTTTTACTTTTACAAGATGTTCGTCACTCCTATGGTTCTTTTTCACTGCATAGTTATGAAATAAATAAAGAATGGAACTGTTTCAAAACAACATCTAAAGGGTACTTGTAAAACGAGTAAATAGAATTCAAACCAATATTGCTAACTTAATTATAATTGTCGTTTGATTTACAGTCCACCTCATTTACTTCAATTTTTTTTTTTCAGTATCTTTTGGATTTACTGCGTTTCTCGCAAAAATTGGCCATATTATTTCCATGTCGTCTGATTATTATTTCTTCTTCTTCTACTTCATCTATGTATCTGTCCTATTGCATATATTTACTTTACTTACGATCACTACTGTAAAGAGTAAAAAACACACTATCTGCCATCTATGTAAGTTGAATTTTACATATTATAAACAAAGCGCACTGTAAACAAAACGCACGGGACACGCAAATATAGGTGGTTTAGTTCGCTGACGCGGGGTTTAAAAAAGCAAATGCGCCTACGTAATTTTCAAACGCTGTTAAAATTGACATAATATTTGTTGAATAATATTATTGACTAGTAAACTAAATTCAGATTTTACTAGATAAATTAATAAATATGATCATAGGTAACGTATAGTAGTAAAGTGTAGTATAGTAATTCTTGTTGTAAAGCAATTACGCACTCATGGAAATACGCACTCGCTGCTACGCGTCATCGTGCGCAACTTTTCCATTCGTGCGTAATATGCTTCTTACAACACTCATTACGTAATACACTATTAAATTGTTTTGTTAGCGTATTAATTGATACAAAGAGAAGCATTTTTTACTATATTGATTAGGGATCTTGATTTTTGTAACAATTACATATTCACATAAAAAAATGTGTCATGTGCTAAAGATGAGACCACTGAGTATATACCTATATGTATTTTGATGCGCTGAGTTCGAATGTGGCGTTAGAATTGCTCCACCATGTCATATTTGTTTCTAATCGGAAAAAATGGCTAAAAAATCCCCACTAGTATTGTGGTCCGATCCTTAGTATATTCCACTTTTTTTGTGTGCCTGTGTTACTTTTTGAGAAGTGATTTCAAGTCAAAATACTTTAAATATATATTTGTTTGGACACACATCCGCAATTAATTTGTAGATTAAAACAAGTTGTTGTTTAAGTGTTTAAGTGCTCATGTGCAAAAAAATCACTAATTATTTCAATAATGACGTCAATAAAATTCTATTTACTGTCAAGCTTTATAATCATAAAAATAAAATTGTATTGAAATTAACCACATATATCGTAAATAAACAAAATATTTAAGTTAATTATATTACCTATTTTTTCATTTCTGCTAGCCTATCATTACAACTTCCAGTACGCAATAAATTTTCCATTATTCTCTAATAATAATTACACAGGCACACAAAAAAAAACCAAAGGTCAGACCCTTGTATCTTTATGTATTTTGATGCGCTGAATCCTAATATTTTTTTAATTAATATTCTAGGAGCTACTGTCGAAAAGTAAAAAATTTATCAATCCACTAACCGAAGTGATTTGATGATAGTATTCATCCAAACAAGCAAACTTGTCTCTTGTGAATATTACGAAGGCGTAGAAGGGTCACGGATGTTTTTTTCCAATTATTCCCAGATAAATTTGTAAATAATTTGATTATTCCCTGTTAAATCTGTAAATAATTGAATTATTCCCAGTTCAAACTGTAAATTTTATTATTCCCAGTTCAAACGGTAAATAATTCAATTGCTCCCAGTTGAATCTGTAAATAATTTAATTATTCCCACTTTAAACTGTAAATAATTCAATTATTCCCAGTTCAAACTGTAAATTTTTTTATTCCCAGTTCAAACTGTAAATAATTCAATTGCTCCCAGTTGAATCTGTAAATAATTTAATTATTCCCACTTTAAACTGTAAATAATTCAATTATTCCCAGTTCAAACTGTAAATTTTTTAAATCCCACTTTAAACTGTAAATAAATATTATTCCCATTTTAAACAGTAAATAATTGAACTGGAACAGCTGGAACACTCAGTCATTTCCAGTTTTAAAAAAACGTAAATACCTAATATTCTGTTTTGTATGAATGCGCAGTGGCTTTCCTCGAGTAAATTGGATGCACAGTGGGTTACCTTGGATAGTATGGACGCGTAGTAGGTTTCCTCGAAGAAAATACTTAAAGTAGAGGCTTTACTCCTATCGTGTAGTTTACGGCGCACAACGATTTTTTATATCTTTGTCATGTCATTTTCCGCGTATTAGTTCCACATCTAGTTGAAGTATATTAACGCAAAAAAAAATTGGAAATTTTCATTGTTTAAATAGGCTCAGAATGTCATGAAACGTCAATATTTTAAGTTTGAACAAAATAAATTTGTCTGTCGCGTCGGTCTGTCTGTTAGTCTTTCATCTTTTTGGTGCTCACGATTACTCTGGAACTGTTTAACATATTGACTTAAAATAAGGCATATAAGTATTTTAACGAGATCTGGAACTAAATTGTATTTTGATTTTATTCTGTTGCAGAGTTAAACGGTAAATTGGGGTAAATGGGGGTAAATAGGTAAATCAAGCAAGTAATAGTCCATGAAATTGGTATTTAGTAAATATAAGAGGAGCTAAGGTCTGAAAAAAAAATTGGCATTAGCCACACCTATTACCACCCCCACCCCATTATTAAAGGTGGTGAAAAAATAGTGTGATTTAGTGTGTGTACAAGAGCCAAAGTCATTAAGAATTTTTTTTCACTTCATTCATCCCCACCACCGATGTGGCATATAATTTTATGGGTTTTTTGGGTACATGATTTCAAATATTATAGTATTAAAGTTCCATAAATAATTATTTTTATATAGTGGAATGCAAATATAGTATTTTTGTTGTAAGAGACTTGGATGTGGAAGTAGTGATTCCTTGGGCAGCGGTTTTTTTTTAATTTTTTAAGCTGGAACTGCAATTAACTCAGTCGTTTCCAGTTTAAAAAAAAATGTAAATACCTATATTGAATATTATTCACATTTTAAACAGTAACTAAATGAACTGGAACAGTTGGAACTGCAATTAACTCTGTCGTTTCCAGTTAAAAAAAATATAAATACCTATATTGAATATTATTCCCATTTTAAACAGTAACTAAATGAACTGGAACTGCAATTAACTCTGTCGTTTCCAGTTAAAAAAAATGTAAATACCTATATTGAATATTATTCCCATTTTAAATAGTAAATGATTGAGCTGGAACAGCTGGAACTGCAATTAACTCTGTCGTTTCCAGTTTAAAAAATACCTATATTCAATATAGGTATTTTTAGTTATTGAATATAAGTATTTACATTTTTTTTAAACTGGAAACGACTGAGTTAGTTGCAGTTCCAGCTGTTCCAGTTCAATTATTTACTGTTTAAAATGGGAATAATATTCAATATAGGTATTTATATTTTTTTTTAAATGGGAACGACAGAGCTAATTGCAGTTCCAGCTGTTCCAGCTCAATCATTTACTGTTTAAAATGGGAATAATATTCAATATAGGTATTTACATTTAAACAGTAAATAATTGAACAGCTGGAACTGTAATTAACTCTGTCGTTTCCAGTTAAAAAAAAATGTAAATACCTATATTGAATATTATTCCCATTTTAAACAGTAAATGATTGAGCTGGAACAGCTGGAACTGCAATTAACTCTGTCGTTTCCATTTAAAAAAAAATATAAATACCTATATTTAATAAATAAAAATACCTATATTGAATATAGGTATTTTTTTAACTGGAAACGACAGAGTTAATTGCAGTTCCAGCTGTTCCAGTTCATTTAGTTACTGTTTAAAATGGGAATAATATTCAATATAGGTATTTACATTTTTTTTAACTGGAAACGACCGAGTTAATTGCAGTTCCAGCTGTTCCAGTTCAATTATTTACTGTTTAAAATGGGAATAATATTCAATATAGGTATTTAAATTTTTTTTAAACTGGAAACGACTGAGTTAATTGCAGTTCCAGCTGTTCCAGTTCAATTATTTACTGCTTAAAATGGGAATAATATTTGTTTACAGTTCAAAGTGGGATTAAAAAAAAACCGCTGCCCAAGGAATCACTACTTCCACATCCAAGTCTCTTACAACAAAAATACTATATTTGCATTCCACTATATGAAAATAATTATTTATGGAACTTTAATACTATAATATTTGAAATCATGTACCCAAAAAACCCATAAAATTATATGCCACATCGGTGGTGGGGATGAATGAAGTGAAAAAAAATTCTTAATGACTTTGGCTTTTGTACACACACTAAATCACACTATTTTTTCACCACCTTTAATAATGGGGTGGGGGTGGTAATAGGTGTGGCTAATGCCAAATTTTTTTTCAGACCTTAGCTCCTCTTATATTTACTAAATACCAATTTCATGGACTATTACTTGCTTGATTTACCTATTTACCCCCATTTACCCCAATTTACCGTTTAACTCTGCAACAGAATAAAATCAAAATACAATTTAGTTCCAGATCTCGTTAAAATACTTATATGCCTTATTTTAAGTCAATATGTTAAACAGTTCCAGAGTAATCGTGAGCACCAAAAAGATGAAAGACTAACAGACAGACCGACGCGACAGACAAATTTATTTTGTTCAAACTTAAAATATTGACGTTTCATGACATTCTGAGCCTATTTAAACAATGAAAATTTCCAATTTTTTTTTGCGTTAATATACTTCAACTAGATGTGGAACTAATACGCGGAAAATGACATGACAAAGATATAAAAAATCGTTGTGCGCCGTAAACTACACGATAGGAGTAAAGCCTCTACTTTAAGTATTTTCTTCGAGGAAACCTACTACGCGTCCATACTATCCAAGGTAACCCACTGTGCATCCAATTTACTCGAGGAAAGCCACTGCGCATTCATACAAAACAGAATATTAGGTATTTACATTTTTTTTAAACTGGAAATGACTGAGTGTTCCAGCTGTTCCAGTTCAATTATTTACTGTTTAAAATGGGAATAATATTTATTTACAGTTTAAAGTGGGATTTAAAAAATTTACAGTTTGAACTGGAAATAATTGAATTATTTACAGTTTAAAGTGGGAATAATTAAATTATTTACAGATTCAACTGGGAGCAATTGAATTATTTACAGTTTGAACTGGGAATAAAAAAATTTACAGTTTGAACTGGGAATAATTGAATTATTTACAGTTTAAAGTGGGAATAATTAAATTATTTACAGATTCAACTGGGAGCAATTGAATTATTTACAGTTTGAACTGGGAATAAAAAAATTTACAGTTTGAACTGGGAATAATTGAATTATTTACAGTTTAAAGTGGGAATAATTAAATTATTTACAGATTCAACTGGGAGCAATTGAATTATTTACAGTTTGAACTGGGAATAATAAAATTTACAGTTTGAACTGGGAATAATTCAATTATTCACAGATTTAACAGGGAATAATCAAATTATTTACAAATTTATCTGGGAATAATTGGAAAAAAACATCCGTGACCCTTCTACGCCTTCGTAGAATATGGACCTTAAGGGCCGGCAATTTATATTGCGGGCCTGTGAAAAATTGAACGTATTTCATCGTAATCAAACCACTTGGTTCTTCGGTTCGACTATAGTTGTAGGTGAAAGGATTGCATTGATACAGTCGGCGAGAGTTTTCTCATTGAGCGTTGCGATGCGCGCACTCAGAAAAAGAAACCCGAATCGCATTGTAATCAAACCGGCTAAAATTTGTGGCAAATGTTTTCAATTGTCCAAAAAATGAAAGATATACAATTGGCGGGAATTTTGAAAGAGGGGAGGAAGAGTTATTGGGGCAATTATGAGCATAAAATCCAGGTTTACACTGTAAATGTCGTCAAACAAGGAATTCAAGCTAAAAACTATCGCTCGTGTTCCTAGTTTCATACATCGTTTTGCAATGAAGCCCTTGCCACTCTTGTATTACAATCTACTATTCGTATTTGCCATGCTCTGTAATAAAGTTTATTCAATAATAAACATAATTTCTCTATTAACAATAAAATGTTGAATTTCCAATTCGTAATATTTTAGTAATTTGAAATTATTAATTGGACAGAATTAGGGCAGTGTAGAGCGGGTGTGCGAGGTGTGCACCGCACACCTCCGTCTATTTTTAGGGTTGGCGCGGCGGGCGGCCGGATAAACGTGTCATGCGTTTCTTAATATGATTAGGTCAGAGAAATTTTCCGCGTGGTATCTAGGACCGCAACATGGGCGTAATTTTTTCGATTTTCTGACGAACTTATATCCAAATGACATATCCAAATCCGTGAAAATATACAAGATAACACGATTAAAATCTAACACGTACGCTAAAACCGGAAAAACAATTTACAGTCAAATAATGTTTTTTCGTCCGTGCATTGACAATATACAGTTTCATTTATATGACTGCGTGGTCGATAGGCGCTTACTCTCACTCTGAGTGACATATATTATTAAAACCAAACAACTCTAAACCAAACAGAAAGCAATTAGTGAAAACCGACAGGTTCAATAAAAACACAAGCATCCTGTAGAAGTGGGACAGGGTTAACCACAAAAAAATGGGAATGAAGTCCTCATCATGAACGAATGCCTCTAAAGGATTGAGTTATAAAGACCTCGTCCGTTGTCGCTTTAGTCTAAGAAACAAAAAGTCGATAATCCCTTGAGAAATTTTTAATCCTTTACCGGCATTCATATGATGGGGGCTTTAGAAACAAAATTTCACTGGAACTATCATTGACATTCCCGGTAATAAACGCTTGGTGAAATTGAACCGGAGGCTCTACTACTATTTACAATATATAATATGTTGTATATGAACGAGATGTTATGATACTTAAAATACCCAATAATTTTTTTAGATACGTATAAATAGGTAATAAATGCTCAGTCAGGAGTTCTCGGTTCGCTTCCCAGTCAGATAGTCCTAGCACATTTGGATACTAGATACAATTTCCTTGCCTTAAAATGGGTAGCCTACTCCCGTACTTGATAACTTCAGGCCTCGAGGCCTCGATAAAGAGAGTTGTGTTACCTGTACTGTGTTATTATCATTATTATTTCCTTAAGTTAAGAGACAAATAAAAGGAGGCGTGGCAAATTTCAGTAATACCGAGTATTTCATAAATTAAAAACATTATCTCATTGAAAATAAGCTCCGACCAAGCTGAGCATAAGTAAAACTATTATAAAAAACCGAGGAACTTAGAAACAAAACATATTCATTTTGTTGTGTTCATTTAATATTATTCAAATTTTGAAGAAAAACAATAGTAAATAATTAATTCTTATATTTTAGGTAGATCATTAGGAGGCCTATATGCCGGTGCTACGGCTGGTGGTGGAGTTTCAGCAGGAGCAGGTTTAGCTGGAGATGCCGGCGCTGAAGGCTCAGTTGGCGGTGGATATGCTGGCGCATCAGCAGGAGGCTTATACACATCAAAAACTAAAGTCAGTCATGTTAGCACACCTGTCAAAGTAGAAAAGCAAGTGGAAGTATCCGCACCTTTAGGTAAATTATGAACTTAATTATTTCTAAGTCAACAATGATTAATTTGACACAATTAGCAGCATTCTCAACTGATAAACGTCAATTCTAAAGGAAAACTTTCCTTTTGTCGTGGAGGAATTGTCTTAGAGGCTAGTGCCCTTTTTAATAAAATTAAGTCCTCGTGTTAGTTTAGTCAGGATAGCTAAAATATTAACTGAAATCGACTATTATTAAGTATAAACTAGTGTTCTGGTCATTTAGTGAATAGTTATTAGTAATACTAGTTTGAAGTATAAAAAAATGGAATGCATAGGAAAAAATGCATAGCTAAACATCACTATATTTTTAGATCTCGCCAAGGCCTTTGGTATAGTATCTTATAATATATTGGTTTATAGGAATTAGGGGCTCTGCGTTAGACTATTAAAGATTACACAGCCACACAAAAAAAAAGTTCTGTGCAGCGGAAAAAATTATATGGATATGGAGTATTTTTCGACGCTGAATCCGAATTTGTGGTAAAAAAAAATCTATCGTGTCAGTTTTGTTTTTTAGTCAAAAACATCCCATAAAATGGTGTGAAATCATAGAAATAATGTAATAACTCTTAATTAAGTGTGAAAAATGGTAGATGTTCTGTAGTCGAGAGTAGAGAATATAAATTCGAGCCACAGTAAGCTATTTCTATAAATTAAACCGAAATCCGCCCTAATGCGGGAGTGAAAACTACCGCTAAGTCAAAAGACGCAGGTGAGTGTAAATAACATGTAGAAAGGCCAAATTTTTGTATCTCCTAGTGCCAAATATTTGACTTTGGTGCGACAATCAGCCATTACTCTCAAAGGGTAGGGACTCAATCCTATGGAGGGTTAAAACTACCCCCTCCCCTCATAGGTTTCAAAACGAGAAAAAAATTCAGGCAGGATGAACAAATATGGAGTAAATTCACTCCAACCACCAATACATGACTAGAGACTACCCTTAAAGGGTGGTAAGAGCCACCCCAATGCTCAGATGTTACATATGGGTGCTATTAAAATTCGGAAAAGGTGAAATACTTGTAGCTCATTGTGTCAAATATATAAATCTGGTACGACAACCACCCAATCTTTTTAATAAGGTTGAAAATCACCCCTAGTTGTTACCTCCCACCCCAGTGGGAGGTAACAACTACCCACATATACGGACGGAAATAAATAGACGGAAATTTAGTTAATTTAGGCATATAGCTTACATAGATATAAAAAAATGGTCACTGAAGAGATAACATCCTATATCTATGACTAAAACAATAGGAATAGAAATAGGAAAAGAAAACCACGGAAAAGATATATTGAAGATAAGAGAGGAAAATCATAAGAAAAGAAAGTATTTGGATTGATGGTCGAAAGTATGATATAAATAGGAAAAGAATACACAGATTATAAGATAGATAAGTTGATAAATGTTAAGATAAACAGTTGAATAAGCAGGTATGGTAGGTATAATAAATAAAACACAACTGGTTAATGCTTAATGTACGAATTTACTCCATTTTTATCTACCCTGCCTAAGACTACAAATGCCTGAATTTTTGTTCCAGGATATTAGAAGTAATGAAATACGTCCGTCTGTGGGGGTAGTTTTTACCCCTCCCCAATAGAGGTAATTTTCTACCTTATTAAGATGGGTAGTTGTCGTACCAGATTTGTATATTTGATACGATGAGTTACAAGTATTTGACCCTTTCCGAATTTCAATAGCACCTATATAGACCAGGGTCGATAATTTTTGAGACCAAAAAAAATTATAGTAGGATGAAACCCATTGGAAAAGGTAGAGAATATAACAAAAATGAAAGGAAAAATAATTTATGGGCGATCTGAGGTCGGGAAGGGGAAGGGGGTGAGTTTTTAAGGGTAAAAAACGGTTTATCTCGATTTCCGGCAAAACTACAAGTCCTATGAAAAAAAGTTAAGTAGCAAAATTGTAGGTAATAAAAAGGTCTACAACTTTTGTTTTTACACTTTTTTCACATAACCTCAAAATTTATGTGAAAAATTCAAATAACCAAGTTTTTGGTTTTTTATTTTTATCTTTTGCAAAAAAATTTATTTTTTCACGAAATTTGGTGAAAACTTACCTTTTTATGTCCCAAACACACAGTAATTTTTTTGATTTAAAATATTCATTTTTTCACCTTATTTTGACTTAATATCGAAAAAGCACCCTAATTTTCAATCGAAAATTCTCACGTCAAAATATCTGCTTTTTTAAAAAAGTCGGTGGGCTTTTTGTTCGCTGAAATCTCTACTTTCTGATGGTATAAAAAAATATATACATTACTATGGTAAATGTTCTCAGAAAATGCAAATAAACGAAAAAAACTCGAATCCGAAAATTTTTTTTTGAATCATTATGTACAATTTTGAGCTATTTATTAAAATTTACACTTTAGTTACTCGAAAAACGTAAGATTTCATGTTACATTGTTAACCAAAAAATTGCTAATCGAAATATACTACTATAATTAACAACCAAATAAGTTAATAAAGTTAATATTTAATAAGATATCTACAATATTTTGAGAAAGTTGTAGAATCTTCTTTAAATTATATGCGTAGATGCCTATTTATTGCTATTCTAAGATAACTTATATACCTGAGTGACCTTCGGAAATTTTATCCCATCAAAAAGTATTTCATAGAGAAGTGGGGAAGGGGCTAGGAAGGCACGCATATGCACGAGCTATCAGAGGACATTTTCTAGTACAGCTCGCCTTGTCTGAATTAATTTTTTCATCGATAGAGTTGTCGGACACAGAAAAGGGGCTAATGGATACATTTTTGCTGGATTTAGGAACAGAAAATTTTAAAGATAATTTGCATCACGAAGATTTTAAGATCATAAAAGAAAAATTTATCGAGCATCTAAAATTAGTACAAAAAAGAGGTCCTACCGCAAAACTTTGGATGCAGTACTGGCAAATGATCTCATTGGTTAAAGATTTCATACGGGCTGAAATGTGGAAGAAAAAACCTACGAGGAAGTTGATGATTCAGATGAAATTGTGGATGAAGAACCAATGCAGACCGGAAATAATATTGGAGACTAAGACGGTGATGGTCTTGAAGATTTCGAAGATCCACTAGAATCGGGAAGGTTTGTCGAATCTAACGATGAAGAAATGCCATCAAAGAGACAAAAACTAATGGACAAGTGATTAGAATGCAAGATAAGGTATTTATAAATAACAAGATTATTGTATTTAAAAAAATTATAATGAATAACGTAATCAGTATAAAGTATCTAAATTCAATAGTACGATTTACATGTATATTTATATATTATGAGATTTTCTATGACATAAATGTAATTAGAATTTAATAAATCAACTTTATTACTGAAAAAAATTGCAGCAGTCACATTTTTTAGATGAAATCCCCTTTAAATCCTATTTTTAATATTTAGAACAACTATTTACGCATGTTTTTTGCAATCTTTATGTTTTATGGATTTGTAATTTTTTTGTTTATCAATGTAACATGAAATCTTACGTTTTTCGAGTAATTAAAGAGTAAATTTTAATAAATAGCTCAAAATTGTACATAATGATTAAAAAAAAATTTTCGGATTCGAGTTTTTTTCGTTTATTTTTCTAAGAACATTTACCATAGTAATGTATATATTTTTTTATACTACCAGAAAGTAGAGATTTCAACGAACAAAAAGCCCACCGACTTTTTTTAAAAAGCAGATATTTTGACGTGAGAATTTTCGATTGAAAATTAGGGTGCTTTTTCGATATTAAGTCAAAATAAAGTGAAAAAATGAATATTTTAAAACAAAAAAATTACTGTGTATTTGGGACATAAAAAGGTAAGTTTTCACCAAATTTCGTGAAAAAATAATTTTTTTTGCAAAAGATAAAAATAAAAAACCGAAAACTTGGTTATTTGAATTTTTCACATAAATTTTGAGGTTATGTGAAATAAGTGTAAAAACAAAAGTTGTAAATCTTTTTCTTACCTACAACTTTGCCATTTAACTTTTTTTCATAGGACTTGTAGTTTTGCCGGAAATCGAGATAAACCGTTTTTCACCCTTAAAAACTCACCCCCTCCCCTTCCCGACCTCAGATCTCCCGTAAATTATTTTTCCTTTCATTTTTGTTATATTCTCTACCTTTTCCAATGGGTTTCATTCTACTATAATTTTTTTTCACTTTTTACCATTTTCAAAATTATCGACCCTGGTCTAATATGCATCATTTGAGCATGGGGGTAGACTCTAGTCATGTGTCGGTGGTTGGAACGAATTCACTCCATATTTGTTCACCCTGCTTAAAACTAAAAAAGCCTAAGTTTTTTTCCCTTTTTTGAAACCTATGAGGGGGGGGGGTAGTTTTAACCCTCCATGGGGTTGATTCTCCACGCTTTGAAAGTAATGGCTGGTTGTCGCACCAGAGTCAAATATTTTGCACTAAGATATACAAAAATTTGGCTTTTGCACATGTTATTCACACTCACCTGCGTCTTTTGAGTTTTAGCGGTAGTTTTCACGCCCCGTAAGAGCGGATTTCGGTTTAGTTTATAGAAAGAGCTTACTGTGGCTCAAATTTATATTCTCTACTCTCGACTACAAAACATCTACCATTTTTCACCTTCATTAAGAGTTATTACATTATTTCTATGATTTTACACCATTTTAAGGGATGTTTTTGACTAAAAAACAAAACTGACACGATAAATTTTTTTGGACCACGGATTCGGATTTAGCGTTGAAAAATACACCATATCCATATAATTTGGTCCGCTGCACAGAACTTTTTTTTTGTGTGGCTGTGTTATCTATTAAATAGAAAACAATTTGTTAAAATTAATGACTATTAGGGAACCAAGTATGTTGAAATAGGTATACTACAAGATACAGTACTGGGTCCAATTTTATTATTGATTTATATAAATAATATATCAGTATTATATCGCATTAAAATTGCTGTACAACAATATAAATATAATTAACTTTAAACTAAGAAAAAAACCGTGTGAATCACTCGTATTACCCATACTGCATTATTGCAATGTAGCATATTATAGTTGCTTGGACAAATTAATAAAAAATCGTTTGCAAAAAATACAGAACAGCTGTGGCCGATTTGTGTATCGCATTCGGAAGTACCATCGTACTTCTTCAAAAATAAATGATCTTGGTTGGTTACGAGTGGAAAATACTTATAAATATAATATGTCGATATTTACTCACCGTATTCTATACACTTCCTCATCTCATATCTTCGCAGGAAATTAATACAAAACAGTCACATTCATGACTTAAACTTGAGATATTTAAATAAATTACACAGCCACACAAAAAGAAGTGGCCGGGCCTGCGGACCAGACCAGTGTATCCTTATGTATCTGGACCCGCTGAAACCGAATCCGAAGTCAGAATGTCAGATTGGCTCGTTTTCACTCCTAACCCGAAAAAAGCACCCCCCCTCCCTCAAAAAAGTGGTTTTTCCTGCGGACCATACCAGTGTATACTTATGTATTTGGACCTTTTGAAACCGAAGTCAGAATTGTCAGATTTCCTTGTTTTTCGCCCCTACACCCCCAAAATCATCTCCAAAACAAAAGAAAAAGCGGCATGGCCTGTATCTGGTCCGCAGGCCAGACCACTTTGCTTTTTTGTGTCATTACCGCCTTATCGTCTTACTCTGTTTCACAGATCGTTCTCTTATAATGCTGTCATAATTTATAATAATATAAATGATATTCTGAAATGTCTATCTGTAGACAATTTTCGTAAAAAAGCAAAAAATTTTTTTCACTACAGTGAACTTTATTTGTGTTTTCCTTACGTGCTTTTTTCTTTACTAAATTATTATGTTATTACACATTTCTTCCATTATGTAATTTTATTTGTGACATTTCTATTTTTTCTTCTATTCTACTACTATACCATAATACATCTTAATGTTTGTTTATGTATCAATTCCTATGCATTTTTATATAACTACTATTGTCATGTATTTTAGGTTAGGTTAGGTTACGATTCTGGCAGGACAGGTTAAGTTGAATAGCTGTCGCTAGACTTCGCCCTTGCGAATGGATGTATTGTATATACATGTTTTCCCAATAAACACTTTATTATTCTTCTTCTTATTATTAATATACAAACACTGAAATTACCCAAATTACCCTGCTCACAATCAATTAGATACAGGGAATCCCACTTTATTTACCGTCCTGATCCAACAGTCTGCCTACTTGAACTGTTTATTTAATCATAGCTACTTGAAATAATAATCTCTTGCCATGTATTAATTTGATTGATTTACCAGCGTACGGTAGGCATTGCTGCCACTCCCAGGGTTATACAGCTGGGCCTGCTACGTCCACGCTGGATTGGACTATGGTCATGCTTGTTGCCAGTAGCGAGAGCCACATGGCGCATGGTAAAGGAATATGGGATGGGAGGTGTAGGTATTTATGAGATGCGTTACCGCATTGTGTCGTGAGGGAGCGTTTAAGCTCCCTTTTTTGTGTTTTTGGTTCTGTGCATCTACCTCTTCTGAATCTTCGTGTGAAATATGTGCTGTGTCTTGATATGGAGTGTTTATGCTCCTCTTTTTGTGTTTATGCTTCTTTAAATCTTCTTTTGCTGAGTCTTCTGATTCCTCGGTTTCCGATGCTGGGTTGGATTTGGGTCATGCTTGTTGTCAGCAGCGAGAACCACATGACGTATGTTTTTCTCCTCGCTTTTCTTTCCTAGTTTTTTTTTATCCTCTCGATTGTTATTTCCACGTGTAACATGGTCTCCCTATTTTTAGTTTGCTGCTGTTCAGTGTTAGCGCTTTCTTCTGCTGTCCTTTTTGGCTTTAACCTTCTTGATCCTTGCCCTTATCTCTCTGCTTACCAGGGTATGGTCTGTTTGTGTGATTGAGCTTCCATTACTCCAGGTGTCAATACAGGTTTGAATTTTGCTCCATGTATTTCTTATTGTTAAGTCAAACATGTGTGCTAGGTTTTTCAGCGCGTTTCCATTTTCGTTAGGCCATGTGTGGAGTATATGTGCATTGAAAGAAATTTTATTTATGTTATTTGTTATAATATACTATCACAAAATAAGAGACAACTCCACTGATTAATAAGATTTTGTCTAGATTAGATTAGACTGCGATCGTGTCGTTATTGCTCCATTTGTGAGCCGTTTTCTCACTTCAGATCACAAAAAGACCGGTGTCAATGTTTTAACTTTTAACGAGTCTATTTATTTATCTACCAGAAAACCCCGTTATAAAACTGTCTAGTAGTACTGCTATTTTTACTATTTAATCAGGTCGGAATGGCCCATTTTGCCAATTTAGCGTGAACTCTAAAATACGGTCCTCGACCACCAACTTTGACCAACCCTGTTCCATCCACCACCTTTTATGGCGGCGCTAGCCCGGGATTGTCTCCTGGGCCAGCCACCGCCTATTCTAGGTAGTGCACTAGCCCTAGGATTGTTTCTGATGGCAGCCTACTGACTATTAGATGAGATCATGGATCACCCATCCAAAAGCCGGACTCACTCAGCGTTGCTGCGCCTCACTGATCGAGTATCGGAACTTAAACCGGTGATCGTACCTCATCCCCATAAAACTGTCTAAATATAAATAGTCTATAGCTCTTCTTTGCCATTAGTTATTAAATCAGTTCTCTTTGTCGTTGTCCTGATATTGAGTCCTGGTCTGGCGCCCATATCAAAATAACCTTCTTGTTCTCTGCCAGTTACTTTACTATTGACAGAATTCTGACTCTGCGTTGTGAAATCTTGTCCTATGGTATCGATTTCTA